>JAVMKO010000001.1:198567469-199167469 GCA_032164245.1 Sternotherus odoratus | reverse complement strand
TTACAATTGTTATAACCCTGTATTTCTACAATACTCAATATCTGTATAGCATAAGCAGACCAAAAAGGGGGGGGGGAGGGGTGAATGTTGCATCAATGTGTGTGTGTAACAAGCTGTATGTAGAACACCAAAAAAGGATAACCTAAAATATTTGCTGCACAATGAAAATGAAGTTATTGACATTTTGCCTTGGAGAATTATCTGTTAAGGAGCAATGATAGTTTTCCGTTACAGAGTCTCCCTAAAGAAGCACTCATGTTTGAAGAGTGAGTTAGGCCTGGTCTACACTACAGTTAGGTGGACATAAAGCAGCATATGTCAACCTACTTCTGTCAATGTACATACTACTACCTTGCTCCCTCTGATGTAAGGCCTACACTGAGGGGTGGAGGGGGAGTCGATCTAAGTTACACAACTTCAGCTATGTGAATAACATAGCTGAAGTCAACATACTTAGATCTACTCACCTCAGTGTCTTCACTGTGGTAAGTCGACAGCTGACGCTCCTCAGTCGACTCCGCTTGCGCCTCTCGCTTCGGTGGAGTACCAGAGTCAACGGGAAAGCGCTCGGCAGTCAATTTATCGTGTCTAGACTAAATCACTGCCCATTGATCCAGCGGGTACATTAGACAAGCCCGAATGTAGACAAGCCCACAGGGGGAAATTAAGTGAAGAAGAAAATGTTGCCTATGATATTCATCTGTAAAAAGAACAACTGAACAATACACATAGTTAAAAATAAATGTATGGACAGATAATTACCCAAAATTGCTAATCAGATGAACACTTTAGTGGTGTTCACCAGAGTTAAATCTGTGCATTTGCCTCTTAAATATTTCTATGGCAACCCTCACACATTTCAATAAGCATTCCCAGCCCCTTAAATGAAGTCTTAGCATGAGAAGTTGATGGATTTCATAGTTGATAAAAACTAACCGAAAATATGTATTGCAAGGGAAACAAAGAGAAAACTAGAGGAAGCAGTTCAAAATACACATTAACGAAGTCAGAAGATGTGCCCTACTTCAACCACAGGTTATTGGGCTCATTAAATTTCATGGTCTCTGTTATAGTGGAGATCAGAATAGATTATCTGGGTCTTGGTTTTATAATCTATGCAAGCAACCAACCAGGGAGAAGAGGTCTGAAAACTGGAAGATGATGATGAACTCACGGGACTGTGTAATAAATAGGATTTTAATTTCTCGGACATTTAAGTTACCATGAAATACTGTAATATTATGTAACAGCAATTAAAAAAAGGAACTTGCAGTGCAGCTAAAAAGTGTGCATGTCAAAAAACTCTGAATGTAACTGTAGCTGGGCGGCGACTCACCCCTGCGGCGCCTCCTGCTGATCCATGTGGGAATTAGCTCTTCCAGCATCCGGAGCGCCCTATGCAGGCTGAAGTCCCACTTGCTGCTGGCCCAGAGTCCCTCCCTGGACCCCGGTGCCCTCTTCCCTTGGGTGCTGCACCCCTGCAGGACCCCCTCAGGTCTTAGGGTCTCCCCTCCCCAGGGAACCCCCACCCTCTATCCCCACCTTGCCTCAGTCTAGGCAACTGCCAGTCACCACTTGCCCCCATTCACTGGGGCAGACTGCAGTATCATTGCCACTCATCACAGGCAAGGAGGGTTTGGCCTGCTGCCTCTGCCTCTAAAGCCATGGGCTGCCCCCTGCAACCCCAGTACCCCTTTGTTGGGCCTTCCCCTAGGCCCTGCAGCCTGGGGGGTTTCTAGGCTAGAAATTCCTCAGCTCCTCTAGCCTTGCCCCAGCCCCTGCTTCCCTCCAGGTACCTTAAGCTTCCAGCAGCCAGGCCTGTCTGCTTCTACTGCTAGAGGAGACCCTCTCTCATGCTCCAAACTGAGCCCTTTTTATCAGGACCAGCTGGGCCCTAATTGACCCAGCCACAGCTGAGACTGCTCTGTGCAATCAGGCTGGAGCTTGCTTGCTCCCAGCCACAACCCTTTCCTGGGATGTTTCAAGCCCTTTTTTCTGGAGTGGGGCAGCTGCCCCACTACAGTAACATATCGCTCACACACTACTAAAAACATACACACTGATAGCTGTGCTAAGGACGGACTTTGCAAGAAAATGATACTGAAAACCAATTTTAAATCATGAAAGTTCAGATCACAAATTACTCGTGAGGGAATTCTGTGCCACTGTGCATTCACAGAATTCATGTCTCCTGCAGACATTTTTTTATCTGCAGAAAATACATTCTGCCAGAAAGGCGCTTCAATTACACCTTTCACCCACCAGGGGCTGCTGTTGAATGAGCAGAGAAGGCAGTCAGCTCAGCCAGCCCAATAAGGAAGAGTAGAGGCTGCTTTCTTCAAATACCTTAGACCAGTGGACCCCAACCTTTTGATCGCCGCGGACCGGTGAACGCGGACCGGTCACTGCTTGCAGCCCGGGTGGTCTTTTTAATTTTTTTCTCGGCGCGGCGGACCCTTGTATGTCCGCCGAAAAGCCGCCGAATACAAGGAATAAGCAAGAAAAATACTTATATTGGTGATTTCGCGGCGGCGTGACCTTGTGTGTCCGCCGGAAAGCCGACGGAAGCGGAAGTTAGGAACACGCGGAAGACAATTCAGAAAGGGAATGCTGAGAATGCGGAAGGGAACGCATGCAAGCATCTCGGAAGGGAAGGCGACCGAAGCTAAGGGGAAGGCGGCCGCGGCCCGGTACCAATTACTCCGCGGACCGGGTTGGGGATCACTGCCTTAGACCACAGGACAAGGAGGCGGTGACACAGGATGGGGGAGGGGGCGAGTGCGATGACAGAGCTTGGCATAAGAGGCTTCAGAACTGGGATTCAGAGAGGCTAGTGGGGGGACAGCATTGAGCAAGAGGCTGAATGGGAGTTGGGAATGCAGGAACACATGGAAATGGGGGAGAGGGTGGCTGAGTGGGAATGCAAGGCCACAAGAGGTGCAGGGACAGATGTGCCTGACCAAATGGGAGAGTTTGGAGTTAGCCAGGGTCTGCGTGAGGGAAGTTCCCCAATTCCCTAACACTCTCTCCCCCCAAAAAACCAAAAACCCCTGTTGGACTTGATTATATTGTGTTATTTTGACAAATAAAATACCCAGAATTTTAAAACACTGTGTTCAGAATTTTTAAACTTTTGGCACAGAGTTCTCCCAGGAGTAATAAATATAGTAAAAAGTTATGTCATATACTAAGTTCCCTCTAGGCACAGCAGCCTATCAAGGGTCGTGCAGAAGTTCAGGGCTTCAGAGGGGAGAGGTGCCTCTGCCGCGGAGTGGGCTGGGGGAGAGTCCACTCCCCCTGCTGTGGCCCCAGGGCAGCCTACCCCAACCCCTCATCCCCAGTCCCACCCCAAGGCCCTCACCCTCCCACCCCCTCACCTAAGGCTGAGTGCCCCCTATACCTCTCACCACACCTCAGCCAGAGCCCTCACCCCCCTGCACCTCAACCCTCTGGCCCAGCTGAACCCCCTCCCACACTCCAAATCCCTTGGCCCCATCCCCGCCACACATCACCCCCATACTGGTGCACATACCAAAATTAATTCCACACACACACGGGAAAAATTAGAGGGAACACTGGTCATATACTTTGAATTAATTAGAATTTCAGATATATTTTCAATTAGTCCAATGAAACAAGGGGTAACTAGAGATTGGTCCAGACCAGGTTCTTGTCTGTAACCACCTTTGAACTCACCAACTTGGCTGGTTTGGACTAAATATACTTTGGACCCAAACTAGCCTGGTTTCAGTCTTGCAAAGCCAGGAGATAACCGTTGAAGTAAAAATATGGCCTCCTCAGCCCATCTCTATTAATCACCTACCAGAAAATTAATGCAGCTGTATTACTGCTCATATGAAAAAATACCTATGTCAGATAATCCTTCGTGCATTCTAAAACAAGTCCTGTAGTTTTAGTTTAAACATCACTTTCCCGTAGGGAGTGATAGGACTGCTCACAGGCTGGTTGCTGTGTGAGAATCATGTAGCTTAGAGCACAAGACATGGGTTTCTGCATTCCTGACAGACTTTCCTGCCAAGAAAGAGCTATGCACTGAACCAGAAGGGATAATAAAGGGGGGAGGGAGGAGTCATCCTGGAACTCTACCAGGGTTGCATTCTTTCCATGTCTCAAGGGTAGTGATTCAAAGTGTTCATTTACAACATAAAACCATACCCAAATCTAACACCGGGCTGCAGATGCGGCAAAATGCAGATTCCCAAAGCAATCCCAAAGCACATAATAAATGCAGCCATTGGGATTCACCTGTACAAACTCAATACATTTAACAGAAAATCATTTTCATAGAGGGGTTAGCTGTTTTCAAAAAGCACCCAGAAAAACCTGTAAAGAAATGTTGTATTTTAGGACCCAACAAAGTTAACACCATTTGTATTTTTGCTCAGCGCCGTACAACAATTTGATGGTTTCTTTGAAGGGATGGTTTGCATGAAGTGATTGTATGGTGATTTGTCCCTAATCATTCAGGATCCAGCTCTGCGACTCTGATTTCAGAGTAAGTCAGGCTAATGTGGAGAATACTATAGTTGTTACAGGAGTGCTCTATCTGTATATGTGAAAATATTTAACAGATAAGGTGCCAGTAGTGGGCGCTCGAGAATAGATAACAAAATTCTTATGTTTTGCGGGACCTACAAAATTTCTTATGCACTCCAAATGGCTGCCTCCAGCAGCTCTTCACACCAGCTCTTAATACGACCCAAGGTAAGAGTGTCAGAATCCAGCCTTCCATTTGCAAAGAGCTGAGACCTGATTAACTATAGCTAAGGCTGTTTGAGTCATGTGTATTTTTAGTAAAAGTCATGGACAGGTCCTGGGCAGTAAACAAAAATTTACCATCTGTGACCTGTCCATGATTTGTACTATATACCCATGACTACATCTTGGGGCGAGGAGGGAAAAACAGCGGTATCGCAGGCGCAGAGGGGCAGCCCGGGAGATTGGGGAGGCTGGGACCCCTATGGGTGCTGCGAGAAGGTTGGGGGGAGGGAGGCTGGCAGGATTCCTACCTGGCTCCACACCTCTCCAGAAGCAACATCCCCTTCGCTGCGCTCCTAGATGGGGGCATGGCCAGGAATTTCCATGCACTGCCTCAGGCCCGAGCGCAGGCTCCGCAGCTTCCATTGGCTGGGAACCGCAGCCAATGAGAGCTGTGGGGACAATGCCTGCAAGTAAGTAAAGTGTGCAGAGACCCCTGGCTGTGCCTCCACCTAGGAGCAGAGGGATGTTGCCACTTCCGGGGAGCCCCATGAGGTAAGCACTGCCCAGAGGTCTCACCTCCTCCCACACTCCAGCCCCATACCCAAACTCTTGCTATGGGTGGGGGTCCAAGACTGCCCCAGCAGCCCACGGGATCAGGCGCACTGGCCGCTGCAGAAGTCACAGGAATCCATGACAAAACATCATCTGAATATCCACAACTATGGCAGCCTCCCATCTTGCCACACTCTCATAATGTTCCATACTGCAGAGAAAGATGACAGCATCTTCCACCTTATTGTGACGCTGTAGAAAAAGAAACACCATGTTTACACTAAGGTACGACTTCTGATGTGCAACAGAGGTGATACAATTGTGATAAATTGTATTGAAAGTGTGCCTTGTACAGTGTCATTGGAAAGGTTGCGATTTGTTGAATAATGTTGTCCTGTTCACATGTGTGTATTATCATTGTATATGAAGTTATGGTTCTTTACTGTGTGTTTGTATCTCGAACATGTTGTGTTCCTAGGTAACACCCATAGGACAGATTTTTAAGACCAGCCAGCCAGGGTTGACAAGAGAATCAACTCTTCCAAGGGGCCCTTTCCCAAGGATGTCTCAGAGAGCATGTATATAGACAAAGGATGGCTCGGTGAGAACACGTCGAGCATGTGATCCCTGACTCCATGTTTGAGACAGTAACTTTCCATACACATGGACTGGGAGGGTATAAATTGGAGACTGACATCTCCTTGCCTCTTTCCTGCTCCACATCCTTGGACTGATTTCTAACAAAGGGAAGCTATGAACAATGGACTGAGGGCCTCCAATCTTTTGGGTGAACCAGACTTATTACAAACTGGCAGATTTAACATCACTGCTCTTATCCTAATCTACAAACTCTGAAATCCACTGTAATGGCTATGATTCACTTTAATCCTTTAATAACCCTCTTCTCTTTTTTATATTAATAAACTATTAGTTTTTAGTTACTAAAGAGTTGGCTAATGGCATGGTTTTGGGGTAAGATCTGAAGTATATTTTGAACTGGGGTGAGCGTCTTTGGAACTGGTAGAACCAAATGTGTGAGTTGTGGTTTTAATAATCATTTATGACAGAAGTCTGGTTTGTCTGAATGGTGCATGAGGTGCTTGAGCAGGCATGGGTAAACTTTTTGGCCTGAGGACCACATGGAGGTCGAAAAATTGTATGGCAGGCCAGGTAGGGAAAGCTGTGCCTTCACAAACAGCCTGGCCCCACCACTATCTGCCTCCCTCCCATTTCCTGCCCCGTGAATGCCCCCCTCAGAATACGCACACCATCTAACCCCCCTTGCTCCTTGTCCCCCGAGTGCTCCTTCCGGAGAAGCCCCCGCACCTAACTACCCCCTGCAACTGCACACCCTAAGCCCTCCTGCTCCTTGTCCCGACCACCCCCACCCCTAACCATGCCACTCCCCATCCAACCCTGCTGCTTTTTGTCCCGACCGCCCCCTCCAGAGATACCCTGTCCCTAACTGCCCCCCAGACTCTACTCCCATCTAATCCCTGCCCCTTATCCAACACCCTGGCCCCAACTCCCTTACCATGCTGCTCAGAGCAGCAGCAGCCGCCTGGAAGGAGCTAGACAGGCAGCAGCACAGCCCCGCCTCCCAGAGCGCTGCCCACACAGTGGCGTGGCTCCGGGAATGGGGGAAGGTGGGATTGGGGGAGAGGCCAGGGGGCGCTCAGGAGCCAGGCAGGACGATCCCGTGGGCCAGATGTGGCCCACAGGCCATAGTTTGCCCACCCCTGTGCTAGAGGGCCTGAAGGGGACTGTCTGTGGCTTCATAACAATTAGTATAGCATTTTGGAAGCACACATTCGTTACTGGCTTGGTGAAATCTTATGATCGATTATACCACTAGTTTGGGGAACACGCCCTGTTTTCTGGCAGTCTACCTGAGATTGGCAGTCTTAGCTGTGTCCCAAATGTCCCAGTATGACAGTTACTGTTTAAAATAAACATCCTATGGTGTAAGGAAGACAGCACAACTCCAATTCGCCAAAACTGTACAATACAATATAGTATATGCTGTACTGTATTGCAATTAAAACAAGAGGAACTCAATTAAAAATGTCAATATGGTGATCTTCCTCTTTCAGAAAAAGGCTAATAAGTGTTGGCTGTTCTACTGTTCAGTCTTTGTTGGAACTATATTGATTTTATATCAATGCTTGAATAATAAGGGACTTCTATTACATTTTATTATACAGTCTTTGACCAAGGGTATGTTTGTCACAGCTATTGCTTCTGTGACATTTCAACCATAAATGTATATGAAAAACGATCAGTTTGATCAGCACTTCTCTGAGGGCTTGTCTACACCAAGAAAGAGTAATGGTGGGGTTTGTTGAAAGAGTGATTCTGAGGTTTTAAATTGTCTGATTTGCTCCTGGTGAGTTATGCATAACTGTAGTGTTTCACTTCAGTTATGCTCAGTTATCTCAAGTTCATGTACAGTATGTAAGCTGGCTCCCTTTTGTGTGTATATGTATATAACTCAAAAGAAGCATGACTTAGGTGTCAAAGTGTATATGCTGGTTGTGACCCTATGGTTCATCAACCAGCTGACGTGATTTTCAAGAAAACCTTATCTACATGGGCAAATTATTCAGGAATAAGGGAAGGGATGAATTTAATAGCTATAGCTATTCCAGAATAACTCCCCATGGACACTTCTTCTGAAATAGTTGAAAACAATTTATTGTAAAACAAAAGGATACTTGAGTGCTCATAGTTACCCATAAGACAAGGTGTGCGAGAGAACATCTTTTCCTGGACCAATTTCTGTTGATGAAAGAGACCGCTCTCTGAAGTAATAGCAAAAGCTTTCATGTGTAGTTGAACACAGTGACAACACTGCAGATATAATTTCCAATGAAAGTTTACCATGAATTCAGAAGTGGCTTTTCCTTTACCTTCGCCATCTCCCCACATGGCTTTCCCCATTTTTGGGGATTACAACCAGCCTTATGTATTCCGTATAGAACTTGTCTACATGAGCGTTTAAAGGTGCAATGTTAGTACATTAGAAAATGCATGATAACTGATATGTTTTAAAAGTCCACTGTAAACAAGGCACATTGCTCTTAACCTATCCGCCTCCACAGCCTTTAACCCAACATGGACAAAAATGGTCAAGACACATTGTCTATCCTCAGCGTTTAGAATGCATTAGCTAGGGCAGGATAGATAACACACCTTAAATTCTAGTCAAAGCAAGGCCACAATTTCTACAGATGATATGGGAAGGAAAAGCATTTTTCAGAAGTCAATGCATCAACTGGCTTGTGGCTTCAGAGTTTCTATACTTTAGTTTTTTGAGTAAAAGGAAATTCTGTTGCTTAGAATACACAATACTGTGGGAAAAGATCTCATCATGTTAATGTGAGCCTGCTAAATGGCCTATACCCAGTAATGTTGTAGTCAACTACATTAGTCTTCACATAATACTTTAAAAACCTTATATGAATTTCTGTTTAGCTTCCTGGATTCACCATATGGCATAGATGCTGAGGAGATTACACAATCAAGAGATGCTAAATGGATTATTTCATATAAAGGGAACAAAAAAACCATTGGTCTATTCATGAAACATCTGCTCGTCTCTAGGGGCTTCCTGTTGGCTTTTCTATTAATCCTTCAAGTGAGAGCTGACAAAGAGCAGAAGAATTCAGAGTCCCTTATAAAAAGAAACAGGCCATCCAAAAAAGCAACCTTAACACTGTATATTATATTAATATGATGATAGAATGGGGAGATGCAGTCAGAAAAGTGCCTCAGGACTGACCACACCCAGAATAGTGGATATGACCATGTACCTTCATGAGAAGACGACTGGAAAGTCTATTGATGTTAAACTGAGTATTGAGATTAGAACACAAACCTGCTTGGGTAGGTTATTTACTACTATATTGGATAAAAGAGTAAAATACTGCATCACACTGCAACTTAAGGTTCTGTTTATAAATGGTTAATAGATATTATAAGCATATTACAGAAATGAGTAGTATCTTCTAGGTGGTTCTAAGAGCAACAATCAGACAACAGATGGTTATAAGCAACCCATTGGACTCAGACACGTGAACCACCACTTACTAAAACATTTATGCATCATATGTTAACCCTTTATAACAATGGTGCACACACTTTTCCAGTCAAGCCCCCCCTTACCGGAATCTGCCTGCGCTCCCTTCCATTACTGCACAGCTAAAGCTTCCCCAGCAGCGGCGCTTGGGCTGAAGGTGGAGTTGGCAGGGACCGTGGGTGGAGCATGATGCTCCCTCTGTCATAGGCCAGCCCGAACATTCCTCCACAGTTTGGAGACGACTGCTTTTTAACTAGTTGTAAGTGAGATTTTATATTAAAACATGATCAAAAATTGTTCTAGACAATGAGTCCTGCATCACCACCGAGGAGATGGTCTAGCAAAGACAGGTGATCCCTCATCTCTAATGTGTGTGTTTAAACAAAAAACATTCTCTTTCACACAAACTCAACTTTAAAGCATGGACAATATCTGATCTCTTAGGACAGAATACTGAGAACTAGTTTCAATAATTTTTAATATACATAGTAAATCAAAGTCAATTTCCTTGATAAGATTAACATTGTTTGATTCACAACCATTCATAAAGTTTTGTTATGCATAACCCTGGGCCTCTGTGGGAGCTTGTCCTTGGGAAATCACATCTGCTTGACATATTACTATGGAGGACAACCACCTCCAGCTAGCGGAAAGCTGGGGACTCCCACTTCCCAGTCAGTGTCCCCTGTTTTCTGGTTGGCTGTGATCAGTTCCAGAAGTGAGAACACTCAGCCCCCTCCTACCTGAGCAGAGCATTGTGCACCAACTCCTGCCAGCACAGGCTCAGCAAAGTCATGAGAGGGAGGTGACCGGTAGGATCCTTCTCTTCCAGACTGTCTGCAGACTAAGATACATGCCACTCCATCAGTTACTCTCTGGTGACGTTTTCATGTCCACAATCATGAGGGCTAGAAACTTCCCCCCCCCCCCTTGTCACGGAAGCTTGAAATTAAATTGGAACTAAAACAAAACTACTCAAACATTAAACACACACGAACCATGACCATTCTATGTCGCTACCTAGTGTAAACTAATATTGGCTCAAAGTATTTCCTACTAATCATCTCTGCATTCTCTAACTCACAATTTTAGAAAACAAAACCTGGATTTAAATGAATCTGGTTACAAACATATATGTTTGTATTTGCAATTTCATTTCTTTTGTGTATATTTTTATGCTGACCAGCTTATTCCCATATTTTTGTAGCATAACATGACAATCAGTCAAGGTGAGAAACTTTTTGACTACTCCCTTGCTTTTGTTTGTACCTTCTGCTTAGTGTCTGCCATCTTCAGCCTATTTTAATGGGAGATGTAACACTTTTCTGTCACCATGAGCATCTTTTCTCACAAATTACATTAGTTCTTCACTTAGAGTAGCAGCATATCCAGAGGACCAGCCAATTCCCACTAAAGAATTTTGTTAGTCATTGGCCCCCTACAAGAAATTTGTAGAGATTTCATAAGAGATCACATTAATCAAAACCGTATCCTATTCTATTAGATATGAGCATTTCCGTGGAAGACATGAATTGATTTTTAGAGCCTTTTACTCAATTGGATTTTCTGCACTGACTGAGTGCATTTCTGATCTCGTTGAGTCTTGATGTAACCTGAGGAAACAAATACAAGGAGACTGTTTTGCACAGATAAGAAGTCTGCGTGAACAGAACCTGTATCTCCTGAATCCCAGTCCTCTGCCTTAACAGAGGCAGCTTGAATTTCTCCAATTGAGTTTTCTAGTGTCAGTCATGTCTGCTCATATACATTTCAACTAAATTGATGGGGGACCCAAAATTGACTACTTGGAATAAAGTACCAAAAGAGTTAACATCTAACAAGGTTCTGCAGCACACAACCAACCGATTTTAAAACTTTGAATTCAGACTTGGAAATCAAATCCCAGTGAGTATACTGCTTTAGAAACTCATACTGGAGGTAAACTTGCCCCTCTTATGAAATGTATCATAGTACTTTCATTTCTTACCACCTGCAGGATAGCCCTCCCTAAATGTGTGTCAGATACAGAATTAAAGCCCATTGATAATGCTCACAGAACAGACTAGACTAAAAATATTAATTTCATCTGATCCATTTCACAGTTTCCTTCTTGGATGCTTAGAACTGACAGCTTTTTAGGAAGTGCTTCCTATTGAGCAACCTTAAAATACCTCAAGGAAATTAGAAACTAGGGTGGTATATTTGAAGCTAAGGGATATCACAATCTAAGAACAAAAGTAAAAAACAGTGAGGTCTTTACATTGTAAACAATAGGTTTGGGATAAAGGAACATCTTGTTTTTCTTCTTAATGGTTAACCCATCTAAAAAACCAAATGACAAAAGGAATAGATTTTTTACACTCTCATTTACACATAACCATGTGCCAGTTTAACAGTCAATTATGTGCAAAACAAGTGGCCTTTTCAAGATTAAAAAAAAATCAGTAGTTTCTAACAAAAAAGATTCTTGATCTCAAAAGCTTATTCATTACATTCATCATTAACCCAATTCTATGCCCCACTCTACATAATAACTAGAATTAAAGCTGTTGGAAGATATTTAGCTTAAAATCTTGATATTTCAATAATACGTGTTATGTCTGTAGTGTGGGAAGAAAGAATGACCATTGTAAAAACAAAAAACAAAAACAAAACCCCTACTTCTGAGGGCCCAAAAGAAAGTATGTAAAATGATTGCACCACCTGGGTTACTGGGGTAGGGAGCTAGCTATCACCATCTATGGTCGTACATCACACATGCCACAATGTCGCACATCACATACTGTATCTTCCCTGTACTTTTTATATAGATGACTTTGGGAAGTGCATCTTCTGGGCTGTAACAGAGGTTTTCTGGGATCAAGAAAAATAAATAAATCCGTAAGCAGGTCTAGCAATGGGGACTAGCTGTAAGGGGCGGTGTATAGTCCCTCTATCCCTCGCTTACAGAAGCACAAGTGGGCATTAGTGCCACTGGCATCTTCTCCGCCCAGGCTCATTCATTTAGGAATTTTGTTTAGGGCACTCACCAGGATACATGAATAATCATCAGACCAAAAAGACAGAGAGAATAATTCTATAACCTGATGGTGAGGGCACTCATCCTCAGAGGTCCGAGACCCAGGATCATTTCCCTGCTCCGCAGCAGGCAGAAAAGGAAACTGAACCTGGGTCTCCCATATCGTGGGTGACTGCTCTAAACACTGCGCTAAAAGCTAGAAGAGGCACCATCACCATATCCCTTCTCCCTCATCTAGCCCTTTAAAACTACCTGGAAAAAAAATGTTTAGGTCAAACAAACATTTCACCTAAAATGGACTTTACGAACTCATTGAAAAAGTTGGAATTTCTCATTTTCATTTCGATCCAAACCATTTTTTCCCCCAAAACATCCAGCAAACCAAAAACTCAGTTATTCACTCAGCTAAATTCAAGATAAAATACTGGTAATAAAATATTGGTGATTTAATCTTGATCTAAGTTTACTCCCTTAGCTGGTTGTTTTAGGAAATATTGTTGCTATTTTACCATATCTATAGCTGATCTATTTTCCTACTTAAGAGACATAAGACCACATCCTGCAATTCACTCCAGTTCATTGCTGGAGAATGGCTGTACCTGCATGGAGTCATATTGATTTCAGAGGTAACAAAGTCCTGTGGCACCTTAAAGACTAACTATAAAGTTTTGAAGCATAAGCTTTCATGGGCTAATACCCACTTCGTCGGATGCATGCAGTGGCTTGCATCCGACGAAGTGGGTATTAGCCCACGAAAGCTTATGCTTCAAAACTTTATAGTTAGTCTTTAAGGTGCCACAGGACTTTGTTACCTCTGCTATTCCAGACTAACACGGCTACCTCTATGATATTGATTTCAGTGGTGTAGAGAGATCTCTTACGGCACAAAACATTTCAGGGTCTTAATGTTTGTGTGAAGTGCTTTAAATTCCTCAGGCATAAGGTGCTATGCAAGACAGGTCTAACCTGCAAACTTACATTGGTATAACTATGTCACACAGGAGTGTAAAAAATCCACACTCCTGAGTGATGTAGTTGTAACAACCTATCTCCCAGTGTAGACAGAACTAGCCTGTGGACAGATCTACTGCCACTTAGAGAGGTGGATTACCTAGACCAACGAGAGAATTCTATAACCTGCTTTCCCATTAGCTTAGGCTTTGGTTACACTTACAGGAGTATAGTGCTTTTGGTTATAGCTGTACCCATATACAGCAATAGGTGTAGCGCTATAGCATGGGATGGCGTGGCCACATTTGCGGCACTTGCCGCGGCACAGGGAGTGGTGCATTATGGGCAGCTATCCCAGCATTCAGCTGGGTGCAACGTGCGTTTCAAACGAGGGGGCGAGGGGGAAGTGTTGTGTGTATGCGGAGGAAGAGAACTTCGTGCTGACAGGCTGTCAGTGAGTTTTCCTTAGAGAAAACTATCAGGCTTTGAATTTCAGTCACACAGCTCCATCCGTAAACATTTTCACTGCTTATCTACTGAGTTAAAAGAGAAACTCTGAAAAGGTACTTCCGCATTCCTCCTGCCGTTTTCAAAACAACACAGAGATGTCAATTGCCGTAAATGGCTCGGAGGCGTGCCAGAGACCACTTATAGCGTAATGACTGTTTACACTTGCCATAACACGCTACAGTGGTAGCGCAACAGCCTTTATTCCCCGTGCAGATGTGGTTTACAAGTAGCACTATAAGCTCCGACTTTTAGTGCAATATGTGCCTTGCCAGTGTGTTCGGGTACAGAGTTATAGCGCTCCTGGAGGCTTTATAGCACTATAAAGTGCCAGTGTAACCAAGGCCTTAGTAGCATCTTCACGTAAGCACTTAATCTGCATTGCTGTACATGTAGACAAGATTTGAGTGTCATCCTCTTATTCTTCTACTTACCTTAAGGGACTTGGGATTGTCTGGTGCTTTAAGCCTTGTCTATACTAGAGTTTTCCCTTCATTGCTAACATGGATTCACCTCAATCAGCAGTGACAATGGTGGGAGTACCTGCATAAAAAAGGTGTTCATTATCACTGGTATTTTACCACCAGGGTGTGTAGACTTGCTCTGAAACAATGTATAGGACAGTGCTTAACACCCTGGTGGCAGCCTAAAGCTCCACCTACACGAACACACCCATTGCTACCACAGGTGGAGCAGCACCAGCAGTTACAATGGTAGCAAGTTTCAGAACAGAAAATTTCTTACCTGTAATTTCTTTTCTTCTACTAGAAGAATCTCCCACTCATCCTATCTGCAGCTTCTGGAAGTGGTTCAAAGCTGCAGTGTGGCTTCTGCAGACCATGTCCTCTTCTCCCATTTGCCAACAAATAAGTCATTCCAAAGCTGGGTGAAAAACTCAGAGAAAATTTACAACTAACTTTAACGTCCAACTCATTAACCACTTACGCCAGGTCAGCTCCCTGCAGGGTAAATACACCAAATAAAATATTGACTCTGGACAGAGAGTCATCTTGGTTGAGTAAAATTGGGGGAGATGCTGTTAGCGGAAAGGAAATCATCAAGTTAGAATTTTTCCTTCCTACAGCCCGGTGTCACTAATGAACAGGAATAATAAGGAACAAGAAAAGGCAAACTGAAAGAGAGAGACACAGATGCCCCACCGCCTTGAGAATTGTCCAAAAGGCGAGGCCGTTACAGGACCACCACCTGCAGCATGTTCCTGCCAGAGGCAGCTTCTGTGGAGGACAGAAAATCCACTTTGTAGCGTTTGATAAAAGGTGTCAGCCCCTGACAATATGGATGATTTGCATATCTCTACAGTGGAGGCACATGCTCGTTTGGCCCCTGGGGTGGTCATGGATCTCATGAACTGTGTCCTGATTTCTTCTGGAACAGGAGTGCCTGACACTTTGTAAGCCTCAACGATGCATAATCTGGCCCATCGAGTCTTGAGATTCTGAGCCTTGAACATTTTGAGTGAGAGACACAGAGCCCCTGACTTCTGCATGGATTCTGTGAGGGTAAGAGATTTTTCAGTGCTCTTCTGAAGTGCGCCACAGTTTCTAAGTCAGGTGCTGTGGCTTTAGGGAGAAGGAGGGATAATAATCTCTTCCAAGATATGGAAAAGAGAACCTGGGGGAGAAAAGACTCTGGAGTTCTCAGTACCACCTTCTCCTCATGGAACATATAGTAGGGCTCCTATACAGACAGCTCTGAAATGTGTCTAGTAGACATGATGGCAATCAGAAAACAGGTTTTGATGGAGATATACAAGGCTGATCTAGAGAGGCTCAAAAGGGTGAGTGGTTAGGACCTTCGACACCTGCAATACGTCCCATTTAGGAAAAACTGATTAACCACAAATCTGACCAGCCTGACTGCTCTGAGAAATCGGCTAACTGGAGATTCTGTTACAAAGAGCCCAAAAATCTTCAAGATAGAACTCTTCTAATGGCTGATACTTAGTGTGCTATGATGTGGGGCTGAAAACCTTAATCCCTCTCTTCTTAGAAAAAAAATCAAAGGTAGATCCAGTTCCAGAATCTCTTGGGATTAGCATTGCTCTCCTGGCACCAAAGGCTAAACTTGGTCCAGATGGAACAGGCTTTTATCCTGGAGACTCTCCTGGACACCAGAAAAATCCTGTCTGCTTCGGAAGACAGGATTCCAATAACCAGGCTTCTCAATTTCTCTGGGTGGAGAAAAAAGTGCTTTGAAAAGCTATTGGGTGGCAGCTGTAATGGTGAATTCAGTTTCAGTTCTATCAGATGGTAGAACCATGGCCTCCTTGGCCTATACAGAGTTATCACGATCAACTTTGCTTGTTCCCACCTTCTACATTGCTTTCGACGGAATGTGGGGGAATGCACATAGCAGGCCTTGTGGCTACCTGTCCATGGGAACTGGTGCCCTGTTGCACTTGGAATCTGCTTCCCCAGTGAAGTATTTCAGCCATTTGCAGACAGCTCAACCGAGGGAAAACTGAATCAGATGAAAGAAGATGAGATCAGATGAGATCAGAAGATGAGATCAGATGAAAGAAGATGAGATCAGATGAAAGAAGACTTCCTGGTTCATGCATCATTCTGAATTGTTGACTGTGCATCTGCTAAGCAAGTCTGCTTTCTGATTCATCTCCCTTTCTGTGGGCAAAACCTTTAGGGAAGGGAAGATCTTTTCTGCCCATTCTATTATCTCCATCACTTCTGCACATAGAGCTATGCTCTTTGTTCCTCCTTGGTTGTTTATGTATCCCATTGTGATTGTATTGTCTGATTGGCCAAGGACATGATTGCCCTACTGGTAGCTCTGGAATCTCCTGCAAGCCGGTTTGAAGACTCCAAGCTCCAGGAGATTGGTGCGGTTTCCTCTCCTTAGCGCTCCAGGTACCCTGCACCATTCTGAGTCTCAAGTGTACTCCCCAACCTAGCAAGCTGGTACTGATTGTGAGAACCAGGGGGTCTGGAAGGCATAGAAAGCTCCCCTTGTGGATGTTTCCAGGGACTGTCCATAGTGGTAGAGAGTGGAGTACAGTACCTGGCTCGGGCTCATCACCTGATTTTTCATGTATTCCAGGGAGAGATCCCATACTTTCAGAAGGAAGACCTAGAGACGCCTGATGTGGTATCATGCTAGTCCCCTATGCATGACCCCAGAATGCCCAATAGCCAAAGGCACAAAGCTAGAGTGGGTTTGGCACACTTACATAGGATGGCAATGAGTTCCTGGATCTTCTGGAACCGGCTGAGCAATGGTTAGATCTTTGCCACTGACATACTTATGTCCACTCCCAGGTGGGTTATCCTTGTTGTTAGGCTCAGGGAACTTTTCTTGGTGTTTCTAACAAAACCATGGGTTTCCAGGAGTCCTGGAGTTCATGTTGTGGTGTTAGAGAACACAGGCTAGTTCAGCATTCTGATTAGAATGTCATCCAGAAAGAGGTATAGGTGAATGACCTGAGCCTAACTATGATCACCACAAGCATTGTTGTAAAGACTCTTAGGGCCAATGAGCGACCGAATGGTCTCAAAATTTCTCCAGGAAAGGTGGGGGAATTTTTGCTCCATTTTACCTGAGTCCTGCTCAGATTCCAAGCCCAAGCACTCTCCTTTCTTGGTAGAGGTGAGAGCAGGTGACTTAAAGGACAAGTACCTTCTGGAAAATTTTGTGCTTTCTGGCCTTTTCTGAATTTTTGGCACACTTTACAGGTGTGGCTGCCTGAGCATGGGATTTCTAGGGACTTGCTTTACACAGAGTCAAATCCCTCTAGAGCACTCTCCCTACCTCCCTTCCCCGGTCTCTCTCTCATCCGAGTTCCACTCTCCTGTGGATGGGACCTGCTCCAGACTGGGAAGACAGGGGGGCTATTTAGGAGCCCTGCATCTCTCCCCAGGGAATGTAAGACCCAATTTAGGCCTTGTTGTGAGGATCAGTATCTCAATCAGGTTATCTTTGTGGTCCTGTTTTACCACGGGACTTGGCAGCCTGGATAAAGTCCTCCTTGTCCTTAGAGTCTCTGTTCTGGTCTGTCCCTTGGTTCTTTTCTCTGTGGTGGAGTTATGCCTACTTGGCTGGGTAGGGGACTCGACATGCCTGTGACTCAGAACTCCATGCCCTAGCACAGGGGTGGGCAAACTACGGCCCGCGGGCCATATGCGGCCCGCCAGCCATTTTTATCAGGCCCGCGAGCTGTGGCTGGTGGTGTGGGTGCCAGTGGCCCCTCGCTGCCAGCCAGGGGCTTCAGGCGAGCACTGTGAGCCTCGGGCCTGCACTCCTGGCCCAGGGAGCCACGGGGTCCCCGTGCTCCCTGCTGGGGGCACCAGACCATGAGGAGCCAGGGTAGCCCCCGTGCTCTCCAGCGGGGGTGCCGGTCCGGGAGCGCAGGGGGCCATGGGGCCCCACGCTCCCCAGCTAGGGCACGGTCCGGGAGCACTGGGAGCCAGGCCCGGAGGAGCAGCGGGAGCCCCAGGGGGGGCGCTGGGCCGGGATAAGCCGCTGGGGCCCTGCGCACCCCAACGGGGACACCGGCCGGGATCATGGGGAGCCACGGGAGCCCCACGCTCCCCAGCGGAGGTGCCGAGCCGGGGGCACAGGGAGTCGCACCAGAAGGAGCTGCAGGGGTTGGCTGGGAGCACAGGGAGGGCCGAGCGGCTGGAGCCGGCTGAGCAGGTAAGTGGCGGGGAAGGCTTAGGTGGTAGGGTCGAGGGGGGGGGGGGGGTTGGGGGGGGGGGTTTCCAGGATGGGGCAGTTAGGGAATAAGGAGCAGGGGGCCTTAGATAGAGGGTGGTGTCCGGGGGGGGGGGGGGTTGGGAGGGGTCCCAGAGGGGGCGATCAAGGGCCAAAGGGGGGCGTTGGATGGGTTGGGGGGATTCTGAGGGGGACAGCCAGGGGGTGGGGTCAGGCTGTTTGGGGAGGTACAGCCTTCCCTACCCAGCCCTCTGCACCATTTTGAAGCCCGATGTGGCCCTCAGGCCAAAATGTCTGCCCACCACTGCCCTAGCAGTTAGGGTGGCTGGCTCATGAGGAGCAGGCTGGACATCATTTGTCTTCTGCTGAGCGTGAGAAGGTGCTCTCTATGCAAAGCAGCTTTCTGGACTTTGCCTACTGCTTGCGCAGTTGCTCTGCCCTGCATGTGAGGGGGCAGAGGAGCCCAGTGAGGAGGAACTGCAGCAGGGGCTTTGGGTGGTTGTGACCACTGCACTGCTCGACACTGGACTAGGCTGTGGCAAGGAAGCATGAAGCAAAAAGTTCAGACTGTCTGAAAAATGCCCAAAGCAATGAAGTCAAAAGAAAAGGGATAGGAGCTAAGCAAACCACCACTGTCCGCCGCTGCAGAGGCAGATGATCTGTCAACAAGTGGGAGAACAGGGTGTAGCCAAGGTGATGCAGCTTTGGCTCATCTCTGGAAGTTTCACAGAGGAGGAGAGGAGCCCATGTGTAACAGAACTGCAGGAGATACTGGGCTGCAGAAAAAGCACAGATACAGCCTTAAAGATTTAAACCATTTTACAGTTCTCTTCTACGTACAAGCTAAGCATTACCATAAAAAGTCATACTAAAGTCTTTGTGACAGAAGTTTTATTTAGAGGGAAATTTTAATTTTTGCATATACATGGCACAAATTAATTATATACAATACACTTCCCATGATAAGATTTATGATGCTGTTCACAGAAAGGTATCGATTTGAGATACATAATGTGTAAGCTAAAATATACAAACAAGGGGAGGCGGTGAACCTAATGGCTTTTTTTATTTAATTACCTATAGATGTATTTCAAGGAATACTGATAATTTAATGTTCAAAAAGTTTTTTAATAAACAAACTTCTAGTAAAGTTAATTGAAATATTTATAATACTATTTAGCTGTTGCACAGTATTTCCAATATACAATCAAGAAGTTACACAGAACACAACACTTATTATGAAAAAAATCTATTGCACCCACAATTTAAAGGTTTCGCTGCTTTTTTTGGATGCTGCACTACCATATGTATATAAACATTTACAACACTTTAGTAAACACAAGCTTCTAAATGTAGTGCAGTCTTATGGGGGACACTTTCAACTCTTAAAATAAATGTTAAATGCCCATATACCTTGCCATTTATTCTAAGCAGATGTCTTAAGTTATACTCCATTATTCCTATTGTGAGCAACAAACAAGCTTTCCCCATGTTCAGAAGATTAGTCTTCTTCTGGTTATACATACTCTGTACTCCTTTGCTCAAATGCCACTAGTGGCGTTTCATGCCTCAGTGCTTGTGACATATTTGTCTCTTTGCTTCAATGTCCTGTTAAGTAATCCTGTGTAGAGTCTGAAGCAAAAGAATCTGCATCTTCATTGTCTGAATCATCGCTACTGTCATCAGCAGCTGGCTCTCCAGTCAGTGCTATCCGGGCATAATCATCAGTGTCTATGGACTTGCAGAAATGAATGGCATATTTCAATTTTTCCTCCAGTACCTGCTTACAAGAATACCTGGGCAGTTTCAGCAGAAAGAAGCATGTATAGGACTCAGGAAGGAAGTGGTCTGGAGGATTGTATTTATCCAAAACCTGTCAGACAACAGGTACAAGCCATTAGTTTTACTGTTGAACAACACAGAGATAACATGCAAAAATAAGACTAGGATTTAAAAAAAAAAAAAGAAAGAAAAAAAAATCACATTTACCCTCATAAGAATATTTTTAAAAATAGCAGCTAAGTCAAATACATCTTCCTCACACTAAATCAAAAAAAATTCTTCTATATAGTATGAGGTTCTTAGAAATGAATAGTATATGCTAAAGAACAAGCTACATAATTATTCCCTATATAACTGGTAAAATACAAAAAATGCTCTAGTGCTAAAAACATAGCTTCAGTGTATTAAGTTGAAACATTTTAATAAGATAATGGGTCTCTTAAATGAATACTCGCAAAATCAGGGATGACTACTACTGAGGGAAACTCACCAAAAGAAGCAAAATAGGCATGAGGTGGTGGGTTGGACGAGGGTATTTAAAAAAAAAAAAAAAATCAATTGCCCAGCAGAGAAAAGAGAGAGTTGGACTAAGGACAATATTTAAATGAAAGTTTGTTGCTTAGTTATGCATTTTGCATCCTCTACTGCTCCACAAACTCTAAAGTGAACTTGATATTAAACTAGTTTAGTGACGGTAGCACATTCTCCTGTCTGCCACCACTCCTTCATTACCAACCTGCAGGTCTCTTGATCTTACCTGAATAACGAAGTCCCTGCCTCTGAAGTCTGCAATAGTTCTAGGTAGCCTTGTCCTGCCCCATACAAAACGTAAGAAGAGAGATCGTTCTGTATTGGAGAAGGATTCCATCACTTCCCAGAACCACTGTATCAAGGAGGCAGTAGGCTCAATTCCCTTATATGTTGCTACAGACTTCAGAAGGTGAAGTGGGATATCTGGGCTTCCACATACCTGAAAACAAGAAAAAGAACTGATCAGAAATCAGTCAACGGCAATTTGTTCCCTTCTTCCCATCAAAATGTTTTTCAATGACAAAATGAACATTCCAAACATCTACTAGTTATGGTCCATTAACTCCTTCAAACAGTGAGGCCTAGCATCAGGGACAATGACTAGCCTCCTTGAGCACTAAACTTAACACTTTACAACTTTGAAGTGCTGTACAAATTTGAATTAGCCCTCAACAGCTTTTTCAATTATCTCTTTCCAAGTCAAATGTCAGATTTCAGAAGTTCCGAGTTCTTAGTTCCACACTTAATCTATGACATCACACTGCCCAATTGCATAAAAAGTAATCCTTGTGAAAGTATGATAGGACAACTACATAAATATTTTCTACTCCTTTCCTTCACCTACAAATTACATGCAATCTACTATAATTAGACTGAATATTTTACTATAGCTAAGACATGAGAGTTGGATCAGTAAGACAAGTAAATGGCCTAATTTTACATCATCAATCCAACAGAAGTAGCGAATGAGAAAACCTATACCATTGTTTCCAGTTCATATCCCGTGAAGAGGGAAAGAAGAGGAACAGGAACAACCCGGGCCATCCCTTCCCGAACGGCTGCAACTTGTTCATCAAATTCATGAAGCCTGCAGAAAGACATTTCAGCGGAAATAAATTTCAGTGAACACTTATCGTGATCATTTGAGCAGCTTGCACTGTGAATTAAAATTACAGTCCAGAAATCATTTCTTAATTATGCCAATTTGTTGCCTCGTTTATACTAATCAATAAGCATTTGGGACAATAACATTTTCAAATCCTGGGATGCCCAGTTAGGTTCCTAAATGCAACTATAGCTATTTAATTAAAACTGGCCTCATTTTAAGAAGTGCAGAGTACCTCCAGCTCCATTGACTTCAGAATTCTGGCTGCTCAGTGTTATTAAGATTAGAGCATTTATTTATGTGTCTACATATGGATTTGGGAACCTAACTAGGCACTCAGGGGTAGAAATTTTGGCCTTAGTTTTTAAAAATTTGCTTAATATTTTCTAGGCAAGAAAGAATTTAATCATTTTTGGAATCTCTTTTAGCTGCAAGTGAAGTATGAAAGTAAGTGGGAATGGCAGTTGTAAAATGACGAAGCTATCTTTACATTAAAAAAGCTTATTTAAACTTTTCTCGTTCCTGTTAAAGATTTTTCTTCTATGCTCTTGTCCGATTTAGGAGGTTCATAATTTGGTGAACTTGGATGTAATTATTCTTAGATTAACAACTAAAATGAAAGTTGTGCAAGTTACCCTATCTTAAAGGATTACATTAAAAACTAGCTGCTACTGCTCCATCTTTAATTATGATTATTTTATGTGCAAGAACCCATGCAATCTCCAGCAAGATGGACCTAATTTTTTCAAAACTCTGGCTAAAAGCCCCATATACGTATATAATGAAATTACCATTTCTGCCCCTAAAGAGTTGACCATCTAATTATATGGAGGAACAGATGAGCACAAAGACATGGGGGGGGGGAGGGGGAACAGAAGATAATAGGGCTGTTTTTCCTCAATTAAGGCTGGGCTACACTATGGAGTGGAAAGGGAGTGTCGAACTAAGATCACATAGCTGAAGTTGTGTGAATAGCGTAGCTGAAGTCACAGTATCTTTGGTCGACTTTCCTGGCTGCCCTCACAGTGGCAAATCGACCGCGGCCACTCCCCCGCCGACTCAGCTTACTCCTCTTGCTGAGATGAAGTACAGGAGTTGATACAGGGATCAATTTATTGCGTCTAGATGAGACATGATAAATCGATTCCCAATACATCAAGCGCTAACGGCTGATAGAGGGATGTGGTATTCCTATTCCTGGCAAATTCTGGCGGTCAGAAAAGCCCTTTGTGGGCCATGGGTAAGCAAGATAAATGAGACCATCCCCAAAATCCAGGGTCCCAAAGCCACATTTCCAGCCACTTTTCCTACCCACACTCTTATCTTGACCTAAGCACATCTCAGCCCAATTGGAGTATATCTGCCTCACATGTGAAGGTTAGATGGCATTAGGCAAGGATTGAAAAGTGAGGATAAAAAGGTTATTAAAGCTAATGTATATAACTCATAGGTTAAGGAAAGAGTGTCTGTACATCTGGGTATAGTGCTTAAATTATCCAAAAGTACAAGGCTGGTTTTAAAGTAATGCAATACATAATCAGCAATAACCCAAATAAGATCTAAACTATATTGTTAAATCTATTAATATCAGCATCCAAATATTTGAGTACATCACTCATGAAAAATTATACAGAGAGTTGGTTGTAGAAATCAAATATAGGAACGAGTAGATTGTCCCTCAATGATTGAGAATTTAGGTAGGTTGTCCCTTAGGAGATTGTTTTAAAATTACATTTTAAAATTACATTTTAAAACAAGTAAAGGTCTCAAGTCAATTGCCAGAGGCAAAACTTGCTGTTTCAGTTTTGCATCTAAAACTGAATAGAAAGCCAAGGGAAAGACTGGAGTCCAGATGTAGCAGATGTGGTCTTGCTCTGCACTAAAAGGAAACTAATAACAGTATGCATTACTGGACCTTCTCAGAGGACTTTAAAGATAAGTCCATGTAGAATACATGACAGCAAGCCACGCTGGAAATGACAGACATGGCCAACTATTTTGAAGCCCACGTCAGAGGAAGCTGGATCAACCTCTGGACAAGCCAAGATGACAAGTTTCAGTCACCACTGTCAGCTTGAAACAATCCCCTCTTATTTTCCTCAAGAATATGCCTGACCTAATGATTCAATTTTTTCCTTCCCAAAGGACATTGATTTACACTATAATGACAAGGAAAAAATGGCTAATACTGCACACGAAGCCAGAGCACTGTATTGCACAGCATTGCTTAAAAGCAGCACTTCTATCGTTCCCGCAATTTCTTTACATTTTAACTAGTGAAGTTATTCAACAAACCTGTAGTTTATTGCCAGTCTCACATATTCAGCTCTATTATCCAGTGTAATATGGGTATATTTGGAACTCAATTGAATGTCTTGACCACTTGCGTTTGGCACTGTGAAGGGAAGGCTCATGGCTTCGAACTCCTCAGAAGTAGCTTCGTTGTCTCGAATGTACATAAGCCCAGGAATAAAATCTTTATCAACCTTTCAAAAAAAAAAAAAAAATCCATGAGCTAAAAATGAAGTTATTCATTCTTCACCTCTGTACACTTTTCACATGGCACAGGAACGCTTTTCACATGGCACAGGGACGCTTTTCACGATAGGACAAGGGGGACTAGTCACACCAACAACCCAGAATTAAATAATTGACATGAAGACAGTCATCCAGCTGGTTTTTTAAGTAACAAAGTAGCATGGTAAATTGCATGAAACTTCTTTTAATTTCTGTGGTCCAGTTGCCCTCTCCCCTCCCCCTCAAAAGAAAGAGAAAGGAAAAAAGTATCTGCCAAGAAACCAGATCACACCACTGAGGCTGGATTTACATGGGCAAACTTTTTGGCCCGAGGGCCACATCAGGGTTCAAAATTGTACAGAGGACCAGATAGGGAAGGCAGTGCCTTCCCAAACAGCCTGGCACCGCCCCCTATCTGAACCTCTCCCACTTTCTTCCCCCTCAGAATCCACACCCCATCCACACAACCCTACACACACTCCTTGTCCCCCGGCTACTCCCTCCACCGTAGTTCAGGAAAAATCCCTTATGACAGCATACACACTGCATCTATACTGCAGGTACATATTGGGATAGCTACAGCACCACAGCTGTGTTGGAAAAGTCCCCATCAGGTAGACAGGTCTTTAGATCAATGATCAAAACTGCATACTTACCTCACTGAGATCAGCAATTGTTAGGTTCATCCCTGCCAGCTGTTTCCATACTGGTTCTGCCAGATTGAGGCTTAGAGGGCTGCCAGTTCTGATAGCAATGCCCAGCAGCACACCTGGACATGTAAAAAATATGTTTTAAATTCTACACACTTCACATGGTCAGAGATTTGGTGAAGTTATTACAGTGCTGCTAAGAAATTTACCCAAGAAACGAAACATGTTCATATGTAAGAGAGACTTGGCAGCAGGGTTTAACAGGAAGCAATCTCTGTTTGCCCCAGATTCATCTCTTCCATTCGGGGTCACAATGAGGAGAGGGGTAAGCCCATTCTGGAGCTCTTCACACATTTCTGCTATTGATTCACTGTAACCTCCACCACAGTCATCCACAGACTCGCCTTGTGAAAACAAAAAGTTGGCTTAAACATGCAGATCATTTCAAGAACATTTCCAAATGCAATCCTGAATTAAATGTATTAACATTTCTCCTTTGCGATCAAAAAAAAATTGTATTTAAAAGCTGCATTTTCATATTGATAAAATAATTTAATGCATTTTAAATTTTGCTTCTATAATATAGTTTCCTCCTTGACAGACAATTATTTTACAAACTTGTAAAAGTGTTACCATAAACAGCCAGACATTTTAAAACATTTGTAGACTGCAAAGTTAGCGTTTAAGAACACAACAAAAAGAAACAAAACAAATTACTCTGTTTAATCAACATGACTTTGATTAAGACTGCAGTTTCAGATAATCCTATTTTAAGTTACATTATGATATTTTTAAACTTCTGGTTAAACTGTATTCTCTCTTAAGGATATCAGGTGTCACCATTAGGAAAAATAAGGAAGTAGGAGGATGGCAGGAAAAATAGAAGATCCAGTGAACAGAAGGCTTTTGGGGAATATTTTAAAATATTAGTCTCACTTTGATACAGTTCTAAAAATGTCAATATAGCCATAGATTGGAAGTTTATTAGCAACATCCTAATCTAGTTTACTTTTCACCATTAAAGCAAAGTAAAATGCAAATTGTGAGTTTAGTGAAAATTAACTAGCCAGCTTCAATTTCAGACTTACATCTGGGGTTAGAAATCTGCATCTTTGAGAATATTTGATTTCTAAAGTTCATTATCTTTGGAATTTAAGATTACAATGATGGAAACATTTCTACTGATACTGAGTTTGACAAAACCTAAATATGGGGCCTGAATTCCTTGGAAGATGGGCTTTGCACTGCTGAACATTTTAAGCATTTTCTTTTCCCCCCATGCTCTGCTGTAATACCACTCTCCACACCCCCAAAAGGAATAAAATAATATAGTTATGGGGGAAGAGTCCAGAAAAAAATAATTCTTACCAACAAACTTTACTTTCCAAACACGATGAGGTAGGAGAAGACTGTCTGGACTGAAGGAACTCATTTTAGCACACATTTGTCCAAACACTGACTTTGTACCATCTGGACCAGCCAATCCACCTTTACTTCTAGAACGCTTTACCTAACAAGTGAACAGGTAGGTGCATGTTATAATGTGGCTGTACCACACTGTGTTACATCAGACCATAACAAAGTTTATTGAGTATTGTTGACATGCTTGGCACCGTACTCACACAAGACTCACATAAAGACCATACTGGGTCAGAACAACGGTTCAGCTAGTCCACTATCCTGTCTTCCGGCAGCAGCCGGTGTCAGATGCTTCATAGGGAGTGAACAGAACAGAGCAATTTATCAAGAAGTCCAGTACCAGCTTCTAGCAGTAACAAATTTAAGGACACTCACAGCACAGGATTGCATCCCTGACTATCCTGGTTAATAGCCAGTAATGGACCTATCCTCCACGAACTTATCTAATGCTTTTTTGAACCCAGTTATACTTTTGGCCTTCACAACATCTCCTGACAATGAATTCCACAGGTTGATTGAGTGTTATGTGAAGAAGTACTTTCTTATGTTTGTTTTAAACCCGTTGCCTATTAATTTCACTGGGTGACCCTTGGTTCTTATGTTATGTTCTTTTCACTTTCTCCAGGCCATTCATGATTTGATAGACCTCTATCATATCCCACCTCAGTCATCTCCTTTCTAAGATGACCAGTCCCAGATTTTTTTAATCCCTTCTCATATGGATGCTGTTCCAGATCCCTAATAGTTTTTGTTGCCCTTCTCTGTACTTTTTCAAATTCTAATATATCTTTTTTGGGATGGACCAACAAGAACTGCATGCAATATTCAACATATGGGCGTATAAAGGATTTATATAGTGGCATTACATTTTCTGTCTTATCTATCACTTTCCTAATGGTTCCTAAAGTTAGTTTTTGATTGCTGCTGCACATTGAGTGGATATTTTCAGAGAACTATCCACACCAACTCCAAGATCTCTTTCTTGAGTAAGAGCAGTTAATTTAGACCCCATCATTTTGTATGTATAGTTGGGACTATGTTTCCCAATGTCCATTATTTTGCATTTATCAACATTGAATTTATTCTGCCATTTTGTTGCCTGGTCACCAGTTTGTGAGATGCCTTTGTAACTCTGCAGTGAAGTTTGGTCTTAATTATCTTGAATAATTTTGTATCATCTGCAAACTTTGACACCTCACTACTTACCCCTTTTTCAAGACCATTTAGGAATACGTAGCATTTATGAATGTTTTATGGAAAATGCTAGAATCGGGAGGGATCCAAATCTCCTGATTTATTTATATGTAGTCCTGCTGACACTCAGATTGTGGAAATTGCAACTTTCATTTAAAAAGTAATTTTTCTTAGTTCTTTTAAACATGAACTGAGTGTAAACTAACCTGCAGAAAG
The DNA here is from genome assembly GCA_032164245.1 of Sternotherus odoratus. Lineage (NCBI taxonomy): Eukaryota > Metazoa > Chordata > Testudines > Kinosternidae > Sternotherus > Sternotherus odoratus. The sequence goes on along the minus strand of JAVMKO010000001.1, from coordinate 199,139,540 downwards.
CCTGAAACAATAACTCAAAGAGAGGATCTCTCTGCTCCCTATTAATCTCATTTAAATGTCAAAGGACAACAATGCCCCATTGCAGTGTCAACCTTAACTATTAATGATCATTTTAGAGATGAAACACGAGAGGAATTAAGCATTGGAATTGGGTGGTGTTGAAGAGAAGAAAACGTAGAGGGGGGAAAAACAGGAGACTCTCAAAGAGAGAGGAGAAACAGAAAAGGGGAAAGAGAACCAAGGCCAGAAGAAGTGGCAGCCTAAAAAGGGGAAAGAGTTCTCATCAGTGACACTGACAATAAGGGATTGAATAAATAAATAATAAACAGAAGTGTAGTGATGTCAAAACTTTCCACTCATATCTGTGGGAGATTAGGTATGAATTGAGAGGAGTATAAAGTCCTTTACTTATTTTCCATGGATTGGGATATAAATTAACACGCCCCCCGCCCCTTTAAATAACATTGATACTGACCACATTAGTGACCAGTTACTGTAAAACCATATCCTGTTCTGGCTTCCATACTTCAAAAAGGATGCTGAAAAATTATTTAAGATCTGGAAAAGTATACCTGATAGAGACTAAATCAGACCAACCAATTTAGCTCATTCAAGAGAAGGTTAAGAAGTGACTTGATCACAATCTACAAGTACCCATTGGCGTGCGTAGCACATTTCATTAGGGTGTGCACCCAGGGATCAACCCCCTAGAACCCTACCCATTCCCTGATTGACTCAACCCTTATCCACACCCCCACCCCCAGACAGACCTCCGGGACTCCCACGCCTATCCAACTACTCCCCATCCCCCTGACAGGACTCCCAGACCTCCCAACTCCGCCCCCCCCCCCCCCCCCGCTCCCTGTCCCCTGACTGCCGCAACCCCTCTTCACACCCTCGTCCCCTGACAAGCCTCCCCGCCCCCTGGACTCCCTGACCCATCCAACCCCCCCTGCATCCTGTCCCCTAAGTGCCTAGCCCCCTCTCCACACCCCTGCCTCCTGATAGGTCCCCCCCCAAACCATCCAACCCCCCCTGCTCCCTGTCCCGACTGCCCCAAACCCTCTCCATACCTCCGCCCCGACTGGATCCAAGTTCAACCAAGACTGAAAGGACAGGGGAAAATGCTGTTTTCATTAACCTACCCTATGATGGAAACAACAACAGGCATGAGGAAGTGGACCCAAACATCTTAGAGACTACTGCCTCCTCTATAAGGCCCTACTTAACTCATGATATTGTGGAAACTGTGAATACTGCAATTATTAGGCTTCCACCACAATTTTGAGAGCGGGAGCCCCAGCTACAAGGGGCGGCCATCAGCAGGGACCTCCCTGCTCTCAGCCCTGGGCAGACACTGTCAGCTCCAGGCCCCCGATCTGAGCCTTGGGCAGCCACCAGGGAAAAGTCGTGGAAAAGCAATAATGGACCTTATAACTGCAAATAAGGGCTATTATTATTTTTCCACAATTTTCCATGGCTTGTCCACAACTCAGCCACAATTTTTGGACAATTATCCCATTATTCAAATGGGACCTTACTCATCTAAGCTATAGAGATGAGGAAACTGCACTACTGAAAGGTCATTTGAGAGTATAGGAAGGAAGCACAAGTAGAAGGGAGCTAAGCTGAAGATGCTCTCAGTCAAGCTTCTCAAAAAAATTTCAAAGCTACAGCATTCTCTTTATATTACGTAGCATTATGTTAGGAGAGGTGGGCTAGCAAAAAGCCTTTACATATTTAGAGAATTCCCTGATGTGATGAGGGAGCAGGCAGTGGAGTATAAACAAAGTGGAATATATTTCTGTTCATTAACAAGTGTTGGCTCATTGCAATTTTAAAAAAATGAATTTGGCTGATCTAATTCCATAAAAAAGTTAGATTTCCAACTTTCTCCATTACGTCCCATAACATAAAAGCACTATACAAGTTTGAGTTCTAGTCAGTTTAAGTGAAACAATACTTTACTATTCAATGTTACAGAAATGTTCGTGGAAAAGGCCTGTCTGGCCTAAGGCTTGGCATTACATTTTTCAACGTCAAAGAATCCGCTCATAATAACCACTTCCCTCAATGTGATCACATGTGATACCCAAGAAAGGACAAGAGTTTAATATCCTGTTCCTTAATTATACTTGAGGGCATTTTAAAATGTGCTTCAGTCATGTAAGCAAAATCAAGATAAACTCATGTGACAATGTAGGGGTATACAGACATCAGAATCCATCATTTTCACTTCATATTATGTAACTCCTTGGAATTTCATGAGATGGTCCACACATGTGCTTGTCACACTGTCAAGCATGAGACATCTTGATAGTTGTAGTCATAGAATCATAGAATATCAGAATTGGAAGGGACCCTAGGAGGTCATCTGGTCCAACCCCCTGCTCAAAGCAGGACCAATCCCCAGCTAAATCATCCCAGCCAGGGCTTTGTCAAGCCTGACCTTAAAAACCTCTCAGGAAGGAGTTCCACCACTTCCCTAGGTAACCTATTCCAGTGCTTCACCACTCTTCTAATGAAAAAGTTTTTCCTAATATCCAACTTAAACCTCCCTCACTGCAACTTCAGACCATTGCTCCTTGTTCAGTCATCTGATACCACTGAGAACATCCCCTATGGATCCCCCTTTCACATAGCTGAAAGCAGCTATCAAATCCCCTCATCCTTCTCTTCTGCAGACTAAATTATCCCAGTTTTCAGCCTCTACTCATAAATCATGTGCTCCAGCCCCCTAATCATTTTTGTTGCCCTCCACAGGACTCTTCAATTTGTCCATATCCTTCTTGTAGTGTGGGCCCAAAACTGGCCACAGTACTCAAGATGGGGCCTCACCAATGCTGAATAGAGGGGAATGATCATGTCCCCCAATCTGCTGGCAATGTTCCTACTTACACAGCCCAAAATGCCGTTAGTCTTCTTGGCAACGAAGGCACACCATTAACTCATATCTAGGTTCTCATCCACTGTAACCCCTAGGTCCTTCCCTGCAGAACTGCTGCCTAGCCATTCGGTCCATAGTTTGTAGCAGTGCATGGATTCTTCTGTCCTAAATCAAGGATTCTGCATTTGTCCTTATTGAAAACTTCATCACATTTCTTTCGGCCCAATCCTAATTTATCTAGGTCCTTTTGTATCCTATCCCTACCTTCCAGTGTCTTTTCCATTCCTCCCAGTTTAGTGTCATCTGCAAACTTGAGGAGGATGCAGTCCACGCCATCCTCCAGATCATTAATGAAGATATTGAACAAAGCTGGCCTCAAGACCAACTCTTGGAGTACTCCACTTGATACTGGCTGCCAACTAGACATGGAGCCTGACAATCTAGGCAGCTTTCTATCCACCTTGTAGTCCATTCATCCAGCCCATACTACTTTAACTTGCTGGCAAGAATGTTGTGGGAGACTGTATCAAAAGCTTTGCTTAAGTCAAGGAATAACACATCTACTGCTTTCCCCTCATCCACAGAGCCATTTATCTCATCAGAGAAGGCAATTAGGTTAGTCAGGCATGACTTGCCCTTGGTGAATCCATGCTCACTTCCTGATCACTTTCCTCCACTCTAAGTGCTTCAGAATTGATTTCTTGAGGACCTGCTCCATGATTTTTCCAGGGACTGAGGTGAGATTCACTGGCCTGTAGTTCCCCGGATCCTCCTCCTTCCCTTTTTTTTTTTTTTTTTTTTAAAGATGGGCACCCCATTAGCCTTTTATCAATCATCTAGGACCTCCCCTGATCACCATAAGTTTTCAAAGATAATGGCCAATAGCTCTGCAATCACATCCGCCAACTCCTTTTGCACCCTCAGATGCAGCGCATCCAGCCCCAAGGATTTGTGCTCATCCTGCTTTTCCAAATAGTCCTGAACCACTTCTTTCTCCACAGAGGGTTGATCACCTCCTCCCCATGCTGTGCTGACCAGTGCAGTAGTCTGGGAGCTGATCTTGTTCGTGAAGACAGAGGCAAAAAAAGCATTGAGCACCTCAGCTTTTTCCACATTCTCTGTCACTAGGTTGCCTCCCTCATTCAGTAAGGGACCTTCACTTTCCTTGAATTTCTTCTTGTTGATAACATACCTGAAAAAACCCTTCTTGTTACTCTTAACATTTCTTGTTAGCTGCAACTCCAAGTGTTATTTGGCCTTCCTGATTTCATTCCTGCATGCCTGCCTGAGCAATATTTTTATACTCCTCCCTGGTCATCTGTCCAATCTTCCACTTCTTGTAAGCTTCTTTTTGGCATTTAAGATCAGCAAGGATTTCACTGTTAAGCCAAGCTGGTCACCTGCCATATTTACTATTCTTTCTACACATCAGGATGGTTTGTTCCTGCAACCTCAATAAAGGATTCTTTAAAATACAGTCAGCTCTCCTGGACTCCTTTCCCTCTCATATTATTCTCCCACGGGATCTTGCCCATCAGTTCCCTGAGAGAGTCGAAGTCTGCTTTTCTGAAGTCCAGGGTCCACGCCACAAGTTTTGATAACCGGGCTTTTTCTTCCCTCCTTCTCTTGCCCCTCGCCCGCCCTTCACACCAACTACAAAGTGTTTAAACCTACTAAAGTGACTTGGAGAGATCAGAGCCTTGGGGGTTGTAGACAATGTGCAGGGAATCAGTACTAAGAAATATGAAATCTTACACACAGAGAGGAGAAAAATAGCAGTTGCCAACAGGAAGGTGAGGGAGGAAGGGTAGGATAGCCAGCCACATATAACACAATCAAGCAACCACACAAATGGTCAAAACAAATTCCTTTTTGCCAACCAATAGAAATCTGTGCCACAAATTTAAACAAAATGGCAATTTTCCTCACATTTTATAAACCCTAGCTTGTTATTCTGCTATTTAAGGGGGTCTACAGGAGATCAGCACTGCATGGCTGACAAAGGCGGCTTATAGCAGAATGAAGGACTGACGATCTTGAAGGGAATAGGAGATGGTTACAAATTAAAATCACAAAGTAAATACAGCTGTCTTTCAGGGCTCCTAAAATGTGTAGGCAGAGTTCTGCTCCTGCAAGATTAGAATTGGTCATGGCAGAAGATTTCCTCAGATCTGCAGCCAGGAAATCATTCAAAGGGGAGATCCACTCCCACAGGAGTTAGGATCTAGACATGAATGATATCATCCCTTCACCTAATCCCTGAATGGCTTCATAACCCCCTCCTCCCTCCAAAGCAGTGTTCAGTTCCTTCTCCCCCCTTCCTATCATCTTTTTGCACTTCTTAAGAGCCAAGGAGGCTTTCAAATGATCTGATCAGTTGGCATTACTACATAATTTCCAGTAAACCACAGAAATTAATACAGTCCTGTTGTACACAAGGGATCCCATGCTGCATAATGTAAATCTAACATGCCAGAGTACACAGAGCAATAGACATAACTAGGCAGCCATCTCCAGCACATTCAACCAAGTTTATTTTATCTCTCTAGTAGTCTCTCTGACATTTTCGGTAAGTTTACAAAGCCATGTAAGCCTAAGGTTAGTGGGACTCAAGTCGGCTGACCAATGTCAGGAAATACTGGGCTTGAGCATCTACCCTGCATTTTAACTCTAGGTTAAGGGATTATCTGATCCATGCTCGAACCAAAGTAGCCCAGTTCCTAGCACACACGCCCTTCCCCCTGTGTCGACACACTAGCCCTACAAACCTATTGCACCGTGGGAAAACTCCTAATTATGATGCTGCGATAGATGGGACTCTGGTGCCCATAAGGAGCACGAGTACCGAAATTGCATAATTAGCTCCTTTGGTGGCTGTCTCAGTAGAATGGCTGCAGTTTCAGACGGCATCATACTGATCTGTCATCTAATCTGAGAATTGGGCTCCCCACTTCTACGCTGAGTCACACTGGCAGGAAAATACCCATCTGCCCTGTTCTGAAGATAATTAGGACATCAGTGTCCAGGGCTGTCAAACTATTAACATGAAACTTTGTGATTCTTAATTTTTAAACTGGGCTGTTCAATGAAGGGTTTTTTTTTAATTATTATTATTATTTTATTTTATCTGTTTTCAAGTTTTAGAGGAAACACACCCACACACCCACCCCAGCCTGGCTGCCATGGAGCAGTGAGGTGCATCCCCAGGCCTCGGGGTGTAGTGTGCTCCAGTACCTCCTGTGGTCCCTTATTCCTGACCCTGAACACCTGGGGAAGCAGGCATAAGGGATTCCCAGGAGGAGAAGTTTTGGGGATGGCTCCCACTCACTGCCTTCACAGTGCACACTGCCTAGTTGTGTCAACACACACAGCCCCAAGGAAGGTGAGGCTGGGAGCAAGGGAGAGAGAGCAGAACGGGATCAAGCGGCTGCTTGGTAGGCAGTGGAAGTGGCAGAGCTCCCAGCTCAATACAACTGGGGGAGTGATGACTCCCAACACCCTGGCAGCTGGGAGCCACCTCCCCTCTGTCAGCTTTGCTCTCTGCTAAAGGCAACCTCTGCACAGCAGTGAGGAGGAGCCTGAGACACTGACTCTGTGGGAATGTTTTAGGACTGGCTCCCACACACCACCCTGACAGTGCACACTGCCCAGACACCTCTGCATGCACAGTCCCAGGTGGGACAGGGGGGCAGAGAGAGACCAAGTGGCTGCCCTGCAGGGAGGGGGAGCAGCTGGGGTGTTGGACTCATCCTTTCCCAGCTGTGCAGAGCAGAGACCTCTGTCACTCCCGCTCCCTGCAGGATAGCTGCGTAATCCCCGCTCCGCTCTCCTGCTCTTGATCATGGGCCCCTCCTGGGGATGCGTGTGCGGGGGTGCCGGGCAGCGTGCACAAAAATTTGGTTGTGCTCTTTGACCAGGAAGCAGCTCTATTTGCAAATAGCTTCTTCTGATCCATCTCCATTTAAAACCCTGCAGGCTCTCTTGTAGCATGCTCACAGACTAGTGTTCAGCAGACAATGAGTCAATGCTGACACTAGAGTTAGCCACATATTACAATCACAGCTTCAATTACATTACCTGTATTCTGTTGAGTTCTACGACTGGCCCATGTTGACGATCTCTCACCATAGTTGCTTGCACAACCTTTCTGAAAGCTGCCTCCTAAAAAAATAAAAATATAAAAAATTATATGTAATAGAGCAGTGCCAAATAATACAATTCTAAATCCTTGGGAATTTCAGGTTTAAACATATGCTTCATTCTGCTCAAGGGTGTGCGGGGTGAATACAACAGATATTTACCACAGAATAAGAAAACCTGCATCTTGCTTTCTTAATCCTCAGGAAGACCCTATCAATAACAAGGACCAGATTGTGCAGGAAACCATTACTCTCAAGGTAAGTTCTACTAACCTTGAGAGTTCCAGGAGAACTCAACTAAATTAGAACAGAAGACTTAAAATTTAAAACTAACTGATAGCAGCAGCCTAAACAATCCCTACAGAATTTGAGAATCAAGTCGTCAAATTCCACTTGCCCCCTGAAATATAACATACATCAAAAACTATGATGTATTATTTATATTGCTCATGCATGAACGAAAACACACCTCTCTAGACCATTTTCTTCAGAAAATATGTAGACCATGTATATAATTACAATTACCATAATCTAGGATTTTCTTTGAAAATTCAAATATAAATCCTGATCAATACCTTTCCCTGCGAGATCAGAATTCCTCGTAAAGTATCAAACCCAATAGAGGGTCCTTGACCAGTTTCATCAAGGCGTCCTTCGAGATCAAACATGGGAATGCAAGGACAAAACAGTTCAGAGATGTGATGCAGTAACAACAGTCTGTTTCTCAATGCAATTATTGGTATTTCCTGTAGATGGTTGTACTCCATAGGAACCTAGGATAAAACAATCATATTGTTAATATTGAATACATTTAGTTACCGTATGTATTCAAATTAATAATTTATTAAATAAAAGGAAATACAAGAAGAAATCAAGATATTTGCTTATTTTGGACTGTCAGCACTAAAGACAGCATAAGTTCACTTGTATATAAAACATTCTCTAGCGTCGCTAATCTGAAGATTTAAAAAGGGTTATAACTTGGCATTAAAATGTGGAAATGGTAATTATTTTTAGCACTTCATATCTTAGAAGTCCTCCTATTTCTACTTTTGATCCAGTCTATTGTACATGATGTGCAAAAGCAGCAACGGAGTGATATCAATATTATAGTGGTGGAAGAAAAAGTGAAGGGAAATATTCAAAAAGGGGTCTTTCAAACCCAGAGGGAGCAGTGAAAGATCCACTAAAACAAAGGGTAAAAAGTCATCCAACTTTCATAGAATTAGTTGAAAGCTACACTCGAATTTCTTTTGACTTTCAAACTAAATTAACAATAGTACTTGATTGGTAGCTAAAAAACAAAAGATATTTCTGCCTAGAATGGTGCAATACCTCTATCTGAATTTGGGAAGAGGGACAGGAGCAACAGAGGGAGATCTTAACAAAAAAGTAATTAAAGCTTGATCCAAAGCTAAAACCATTCTCTTAGTTATTTAAAAATGAAAAACAGGTACTGCAAAGAGCATTAACTAAATTTCAATATCCAACTTTACTAAAGCAAAATCTTACCTGGGTAGGAAGCTTGCCAGCATTAGCAGGTTTACTAGTCGACCAGGCTAAAGTATGTGCTGACCCACAGGCAACTCTGTTTATTTTTTTACCCTGAAGTGCTGCAACCAGCCGAGGTCTTTGAATAGCATTCGTTGTCCCATCTCCAAGCTGCCCTTCATCATTATCTCCCCACGTGTACACTTCACCTAAACCAACACACACGTTTACTTCCCTCAGAGAGAAGAATGAAAATAAAATGTACTTCTTCTGAAACTCTCTGGGGCAAGGAACATCTTTTTGTTCTCTGTATAGCAGCTAGTACGAGAGTCCTGCTCCATGACTAGGAGCCACTAAAAACAAAAATTATTACTTTATATCTCCATGAAGGAAATTAGTAATCAATCAGAACTGAGGCCCACTCATTTAAAAGGGCTTAAACCAAGCATCTAAAATACAAGGAAGAAATTGAGAAGGAGAACAAGAATTACAGTGACAGTGATAGAAAACATTACTTGCTGTCTATATTTGATGGTTCCATGGCAGACCAGACTAATGAAATTAAAGGAAAGCTTAGCCATCATGCATGCCTACTTTGTAATATTTCACCAGCATTTTTGTGAACTTGCTAATTAATTGCAGAAACATCATTTACCAAGTTAAACATCTCAGCAAGTTCAAGAGACTTCCTAGGTAACAGAAAGCTTAGTGCACTCATTTAAAGCTCAACACATTTGTAATTACAGTTAAAGCTATGTTTTTCTTTAGAGCATTTCAAACACTTTATGAAACTTAACTCTTATTTTTTTCATCTAAGTGAGTGAAAACGTTGAAATTGCATGCCCTTTTAGATAAAACAACACAAACCCAAGATTTGTTGCTTGGGAAGTATGCAAATATGTCGGTGCACAAAAGGAGGGAAGGTTAAAAATGCTGATCCATCAGATTTCAGACTTTTTAAAATGTTTCATTTTTCAAAATAAAGTTTATTAAGAATGACTAAAATATGTGTTCTCTATACCGTCTTCTGTGCAGCAAACGCAGTGCAAAGAGCCAGTAGCTATTGCAATGACTTTCTTTCCTTGCAGCCCTTGTACTTGTCGAGGTCTTCTCACATGGTCATCAGATCCATGGCCTAATCGATGATAATCTCCTTTACCCCTGCATACAGATAACATAACTAGTACAAACATTTTTCCCAATCACACACTTATAAAAACTTTCAGATTTGTACAATTTAACACCATAAAAATCAATACTTTGTCTTCATGTAAAACAGGACAACTTTAAAAGCTGATCTGGGTGTTAGCAGATTGGGGACCAAAGACCAATTTGTACTGAGTCACCATTATACCAGAAACTAGTGCTTTAGGCTGAGATTTACAAATGTAGACCAAATGTGAATTCATCATCATGAACACTTCTTTCCATATAGACCAATAACCAAACAAACTAAATATTTAGTATACAACCTAGGAATCTGCCTCCAAATATGTCAAATGCAAGGCAGTGAGAGGAAATCCTCGTATCATTCTTTGTTTCTACTGTATTGATATGGTTTTGCTGACACAATCACAGATGTTTATTCTTTTTTTTTTTGTATATTATATACAGGTATAACTATGTAATATACATAATCAATTAGACATCACCACAGCACAAACTGCCATAGAACTCTGACCAACTCTCCTCCATTCTATCCACTAACACATTATTTCAGTGCTAACATTCTAAAACATAAGAGCATAAGAACGTCTTGAGCAAGTTTCAAATGGTCATTTTTCACTGAGATGGAGGGAGATGTCAGACTTACAATAGTTTTTCTTCTTACCTCACCTCTCCAAGTTTGGTATCTAGGATTCCAAATATTTAATCCTGGACCAATGGCAAATACAAGATCCAGTAACTTATTACCCATCAAGTCTACAAACCGATTTTGTACATTTTGAAAGTCTGGAATCTCCTTTCCATTAGTACAAGACTTCTTTTTATTTTGACAACTCAAAAGAATATATGAACCTTAAAACTTGTAGGAAGATTCCAAACTATGAAGATTCAAACAATGAACTAAAAATGCCTAATTAATCATGAAATTCAAATGCCCATAATTTAGGGTTGGTTTTTAACAAATGTCTAATGCTATCATTTTAAATTTTCCCCATATTCTCCCAATCTACGTGAGCCTTAGGAATATGTTTTCACTTATCTATCAGGAATTTCTGCACTGAAGTCTCCAGTGGACATTGCCTGGAATGTATATGCTGTGCTTAGGTTCTTTAAGGCAAGATGTTCATGCCTTTCACTCAACAAGGAATGCAATAATATCACCAAAGAGGACCTAATCCTTGAGAGAGGGGAAGATAATGCAGTTCATGGAACTGAAGGAACTTAAAAATCTATGATGTTGTAAGGAATATCCACAGTTGCCAAGTCATCTCATAGTGTAATAATGTTCAGATGCATAGTACACTAAGGACTATAATTAAGATGACTATGATCAATTGTCCATGTCTACTGAAGTTAGGAAATGAAATAACAGGCTTCATCTGTGGCAAAGGAAATTTAGGTTAGATACCGTATATACTCGAGTATAAGCCGAGTTTTTCAGCCCACTTTTTGGGCTGAAAAAAGCCGCCTCGGCTTATACTCGAGTCAGTTCCTCCCCTCCCCGCGGAAAAAAAAAAAAAAAAAAAAAGCGCCTCGCTCTCCCGTCCCCGCCGTGCGGGCGGGCTGCCGGGAGCGTCCCGGTTCCCCCCTCCCCGCCGCGGGCGGGCTGCCCGGTTCCTCCCCTCCCCGCCGGAAGAAAAAAAAAAAAAAAAAAAAAAAAAAAGCGCCTCGCTCTCCCGTCCCCGCCGCGCGGGCGGGCTGCCGGGAGCGTCCCGGTTCCCCCCTCCCTGCCGCGGGCGGGCTGCTGGGAGCGCAGCCCGCCCGCGGCGGGGAGGGGGGAACCGGGACGCTCCCGGCAGCCCGCCCGCGCGGCAGGGACGGGAGAGCGAGGCGCTTTTTTTTTTTTTTTTTTTTTTCCGCGGGGAGGGGAGGAACCGGGGCGTAATGCATATTTACTCTCCTTTAGGCAGGTTGAGCCAATAATGATTGCAATCAATACAACAGTCTTTAATCAGTATAGTTTTATTATAGAAGCTTCAAGGGTCTCCAACTATCAGATGCACTCACTTACATTTTGTGGGTGATTTACCGGATGTACCTTGTGAAAACTACTAAAAGAAGTTTAAAATGTATTTTCATTTGGAGTGAGTGAAAATCCTGATAGATACGGTATCTATTTTTATTTTTGAAATTTACCGGTAGCTGCTGCATTTCCCACCCTAGGCTTATACTCGAGTCAATAACTTTTCCAGCTTTTTGTGGTAAAATTAGGTGCATCGGCTTATATTCGGGTCGACCTATACTCGAGTATATACGGTAATAAGAAAAACAACTATAATGGTAGTTAAGCTCTGAAATAGGTTTCCAAGGGGGGTTGTGGAATCCCTATTATTGGAGATCTTTAAGAAACTGCCAAGGTTTACTTGGTCCTGCCTCAATACTCTGGTAGGACTTGACTTCTCAAGGTCCCTACCAGCCCTACATTTCTACAATTCTAGGTGTGCAAGTTTTTGTATAAAATAAACTATTACCACAGATATCCTTCATGAATGTACTTCAAATCACTTCTGTTTAGACAGCCACTTTGAAGTGGAACTTAAAAAGCATCTGACTGTAAAACTAAATTAATATTTTAAGGCATTTTAACCAGTATGATTGCAGACATATCCAGAACATGTACAAAAAGACAAGAGTAGGAAGGAAGAAGAGGAAGAGGTGGGTGACTGTCACTCCAAATTTCAAAATCCTATTGCTAATTATTTATATTTATTTTTATTATAACAAAGTCAAAGAAGGAAGCAACAGAAATAAGCAAGGGTAAGATGAGTACAGAGAAACTACTTTAAAGGAAGGAAGAACCCAAGTGGGAGAATGTAGACAAGCATTAATTATGCCTGTCGTAGGTTAAGTTACAATTAATTTACCCTAAGAATGGATATTCATTAGGGCTGTCAAACGATTAAAAAAAATTAATCACAAGTGATTGCACAATTTGAAAAGTTAATCGTGATTAATCGTGCTGTTAATAATAGAATACCATTTATTTAAATATTTGTTGATGTTTTGTACACTTTCAAATATATTGATTTCAATTACAACACAGAATACAAAGTGTACAGTGCTCACTTTATTTTTGATTACAAATATTTGCACTAAAAAAGAGATATAGTATTTTTCAATTCACCTAATACAAGTACTGTAGTGCAATCTCTATCATGAAAGTTGAACTTACATATGTAGAATTATGTTCACAAAAAGCACGCAGCCAAAAATAAAACAAATGTAAAACTTTAGAGCCTGCAAGTCCACACAGTTCTACTTCTTATTCAGCCAATTGCTTAGACAAACAAGTTTGTTTACATTTGCAGTGAAAATATTTGTAATAATATAAAGTGAACACTGTACATTTTGTATTCTATGTTGTGATTGAAATCAATATATTTGAAAATGTAGAAAAACATCCAAAAATATTTAATACATTTCAATTGGTATTCTATTATTTAACAGTGCAATTAATCATGATTAATTATTTTGAGTTAATCGCATGAGTTAACTATGATTAAATCGACAGCCCTAATATTTATTGAAAATTCAAAACACATACCAGGTATATACTGCTCCAGACTTGGTAAGAGCCACAGAGAATTGTGATCCACATTCCACTTTAACCACTCCAAGGCCTGTGAGGGAATCAATCTGGGAAAACAGGATTAAATGTAACTAGATTGACTGAGACAAGGTGGGTGAGGTAAAATCTTTAATGAACCAACTTCTGTTAGCAGAGAAGACAGGCTTTCAAGGTGCACAAGGCTCTTCGGGTGTGGAAAAAGAAATCAGTGTGTCACAGCTAAATACAAAGTGGAACAGATTGATAGACTGAGTGAATAGCCTTTCTGCAGTTTGCAGTATTGTATGTGCACCTTTAACTGAACTCAATGTATATGCTGTTCACAAGTCATAGTTTGAAAATCTTTTCACTTCTTCCAGTTTTTAAGTTTTGTTTAAAATTAGAGTTAAACCTTAAACTTTTTTTTTTAAAGCCAATATCAGGGTAATGGGTAAAATTTTACATTGTATGTTCTGCCTTCTCTTCTCCTAGGGAATAAGGATATTTAACATATGAATAGCACCACCACCACCATATAGTAGTAATATTAATGCTCTCAGATATTTGTACAGTCTTCAACTCTTAATATTTTAAGAAGTTCCAAGTCAACTATACACTCACACGTAGCAAGTTACAATAAAATGGGATGCTGAGCTTAATCAATTTCTGTTCCTTTTTGGAGTTGGAGTCATCCCATTTACTGGAACCACATATCCTTGAATTTATATATGTGCCTATGGAGATCTGTCAGGAGATCCTACCAGCTTGAGAGATTCTCTAAACCAGGCCTGCACAACATGCGGCCCGGGGGCCACATGCGGCCCGCACGGGCTCACTATGCGGCCCGTGGGAGGTGAGTAGGGGTGGGGCAAGCCAAGTGGGGCGGTGGGGGGGAAGCAGATCGGGGCGGGGCTTTTTGGCCCACAGCTGAGTTTTTTTGCAGTAATATGGCCCTCGCTGCTTTCCGAGTTGTGCAGGCCCGCTCTTAACTTAAAATAGGAATACCACAGGAAGCAACAATATTGCTAAAAGAGAAAGAAAAACTAATTGCAATCCTTGCATACAAGCACAAGGCTACATTACTGGTCAGTGTGCCTAACTGTGCTGTCTCTGTGGTAACCAACAGGAAAACCCTCATCTCCCAAGACAAGGGGAATCTTCTACAAACTGGAAAATCACTTTTCATTACTCTTCTCTAAAATGAGTGTGTTTAAACTGATGTAAAATATAAATACCTTCATTGGTACTTTACAGCCATCACTGCCTCCTCTCCCAAGTTTTCCATAATCTCCATCACCCCATGACCAGACAGTATCATCATCAGTCAGGCACAACGTCTGGGCATCTCCGCTACCACAGGCTATGTCAATCACACGATAGCCCTGCAATGCTTCCACCTGAAAGACGGCCACCATTTTTTCTTTACAATAAGTAGTCTCAGGTTTTTTAATTTCAAACAGTAAGTCAAATATAAACAGTTAACTTGCAGGGACTCTTTATTGAGAATTGAGGGTGTGATAACACCTCAGGACCACATCAGTGAATGAAGTCATGAACAGTCAAGAAAAGTTTAGTATTTTCAACCCAACAGAGATGACTAACAATGTACCGAATATATTTTAAATACTTGGGTTATTCCTTTTATTTTGCTCAAGTACATTCTCATTACAGTTAACAAAAAACCAGAAAAAACAGCTGCTGAAATATTTAAGATAACCAAGGAACAGGTTTTTTAAACTTTAATTTCTGGTTTCTGATTTCTATTGTGTATTACATAAACTGAATAAAAATGCATGTTTGCAAATAGCTATTTGCTGGTTTATAATATGCAAGCATCCAAAACAAGAGTATGAAACTAGGCAACAGTGTATCTTCTGAAATGTTAACCTTCACATTGTAACAGTTGAATACAGATGTTGAAATGAATTGCCAGTTCAAGTGCCAAGTAATGTTGTAGGAGAATTAACAATCTAAATTTAAGTTATTAAAGGCTAGTTACCATGAGATTGTGAAGTCTGAATTATTGCCTGCCAGCTAATCAGGATGTCTTACTTCCTTAGATTTTTTTTTTAATCCAAATTGCAAATAATATCCTTTATACATTTTTAAAAAAACCTTTTCAGAAAGGATTCAATCTCTCACATCCAAAACCATTATGACTATTTACTTTAGAAACTCCTCTACCAAAATTATAACCGTTAACAATACGTGTTAACAAAAACACTTTTCTCTTAACAGTATCTCAGTATTGGATTCCCAGAATCAAGTACACAACTGTACAACAAAAAAATCAGTTGCAATTGTTCTTATTGCTTATCACTGCATCAACAGACATTTTTTTCAAGCTGGAAATGGGGAGGGAAGGGAAGAGAAGAGAAGGGAGTAGCATGCATAGGACAGAGGGGAATGTCTGCTCATTTTCAGAAAGAATATAGGGAAGCACTGGTAGGACTTACAGCAGAGGAGCTACTGGTGACCAGGCAACACATTTTGTTTACTGGAGTAAGGGACAGAGCCTATTTGGACGATTGAATTTTGCTTAGACAATCAGAAATTATTTCCATTTCTTGCATGGGAGCTCAATTTTTTTTAAGTGGCGTATGGGGATGAGTTCCAATGCCCAGCTCCAGCCCTTATTATGGGCATCAGATGCTGCTGCATGCTTAGCACTGATTTGTTCCTCTGCTGCAATGCAGTTCCTTTACCAGTGCTTGCTGGCAAAGTTTTGTAGTTACATTTTATTTCACCCATTCCTATCTCTTAAAATAAAATGGTATGTAGATTTTCATTTTCTCTGAACATTTCTACCTTTATTCTTTATAAGCAAAAATTTTATAAAACAAAATATTTAGAACAGACATTCAAAGTGCAGGTGATTAATTCCAACCATATCATCTCACCAGTTTGGGTTTTAGCTGATCCTCACTATCTCCATGCCCCAGGCGTCCATATCTCCCTTTTCCCCATGTATAAAGATCCCCTGCTGCAGTAATACATGCACTGTGTGCGCCACCAGCAGCGATGTCAACTACTTCTATCCCTCGCAAAGACTCAATTACACGAGGACGATCACAAGGACTGAAAGAGAAAAAATTAAACAGACAAAGATATCGAATAAAATGCTACAATTAAGTAATACACATAACTAGCAACTCTCTCAGGAATCCTTTTGCTCATTTTGAAATATTACTTGTTTCTGGTAATTTTCCTAAAGAAAATAAGTATGAAAAAATCATTCAGACTAATCCTATTCGTATAGGTTCACACAGGCTAGAAGTATTTACTGACGTATTTTATCAATGTGTTTCCATAATTAAGGCTAAGATTTTGTCATGGATATTTTTAATATAAAAGTCACAGAGAGGTCATGGGCAATAATGAAAAATTCACAGAAGCCCGTGACCTGTACCTGACCTTTACTAAAAATATCCATGACAAAATGGGGAACCTGAGCAGCTGTGGGTTGCCTGGGAAGTCCAGGGACCCCAATCACCTGTGGGGCTTGGAACTGCAGGGTCCCCCATCACTGGTAGCTCGGAGCTCCAGGGGTCCCCCTTTCTTCCCATGAAGGTGGAGAGTGGCAGGGATCTCCTGCCGCTCACAGAAACGGTTAGCGGTGGGGGTCCCCTGCTGCCTGTGGAGACGGAGAGCAGCGGGGAGCAGGTCTCCCACCACCTTCCCTTTCTCCATTGGTGGTAGGGGCCCTGCAGCTCCCAGCCTACACTGGCTGAAGCCATGAAGGTCTTTGGAAGTCACAGGTTCAGTGACCTCTAACTAAATCACAGGCTTATGCATAATTGTGGATCATAAGCATATAGTCACTGTGCAAGCATTCTGTTAACATTTTCCTTTTGATTATGAAGCATCCCTTAAACACCTCAAAACTGTTCATACTCCTTGTCATCATTTCAGCTAATTTGTCCTACTACAGCTTCCCAGATAAACCCATACAGTAGTAATGGCTTAATTAAAAACAAAGGAGTCAACTTTTATCTCCAAAAATGAATCAATGTTCACTAAAAATACAATTGAACATATTGAAATTGCTAGTGTACAATGTAGTACTATCCCCTACCACAGTGGTCTTCAAAGTGGGGTGCGCAAGACACCCCCACCCCCACCGGGGGGGGGGGGGGGGAGGAGGGTCGCGATGTGTCCCGGTGCTGCTGCAGGATCATCCCTGGGATGCCGCCGAAATCGGCAGTATTCTATTTGTGTCCTGCCCAAATGCCGCCGAAAGCAGAAGCTTTGTATTTGGCAGCATTTCAGCGGACACACCTCCGGGCCATGAGAGGACGTGGGAAAGTGAAAGGGGGCCATAGATGGAATTGTTTGAGAGACGCTGCCCTACCAGATGAAATCAGAACTGCTTTACTATGTCATAATCCTTGTGCCTCTAACAGAGGATAGAATTTCTTGTTCAGCTTAAGCAGGATGGGGCTTGTGCCTTTGTAGCAGGAGAATCTTAGTTTTAATTCCTGTAGTGCCATGAAGTTCCAAATATTCAGAATGTGCAACCCATTGAGGCTTTGTTACAATAATATATATAGCTAATAAAAAAATCAACATTTAATAAAATATTTTTAGGGAAAAAAGTAGTCAAAGTATTGTACTGGCAAAAAAGCCAATCCTTGTGTGGGTATGGAAAACTAGGACTTTGATCTACCTGTAGATTAGGCAAAATTTGCACACTGCTTTAACGATGTAATACATATGCATCAACATAAAGATTTCCAAAATGTTACCTTCTGTTTCCATGACCCAGTTTACCATCTTCTGCCTCACCCCAAGAATAAACTTCTCCTTCTGAAGATAGTGCCAAACAGTGCTTTCCTCCTGAGTTCACAGCAACTTTCTTTATGAAAACATGCTGAATGGATTCCAGTAATGTCGGTGTGGAAACAGACTCAGTACCTCCAATTCCAAGCCTGCCACCTGCACCATATCCAGTGGCATAAAGCTTCAATGAATGCAAAAAAGTGTATTTTATATCGTTAACTTCCTGAATAGGAACATTCATTTAAACTACATGATACACTCAACACAATTCATGGGATTCTAGTATTCATTGCTTCCTTAGTGACACGAAAGATAGAAACATTCTTTGCACATCTGAATTTTCTTTCCTGGGATGTAAAGGATATATACACTTAGGGCTGGTCCTCACTGGGGGGGGGGGGGGGGGGTCAACTGCAGATACGCAACTTCAGCTACGTGAATCACGTAGCTGAAGTTTGCATATCTGCAGCCGACTTACCGTCCGTCCTCATGGCAGCGGCTGTTGGCGGCGCGCTCCCCCATCGACTCCAGCTTGTGCCTCCTGGCAAGCTGGAGTTCCGGAGTCGACGGGGGCGCCGTGAGCGATTGATTTCTCGCGTCTTCATAAGACATGAGAAATCGAGATCTATCGGGGTCAATTTATTGCGTCTAATCTAGATGCGATAAATTAATCCTTGAGCACTCTCCCATCAACTCCTGTACTCCACCACCAAAAGAGGCGCAGGTGGAGTCGACAGGGGAAAGGCAGCAGTCATCTCACCACTGTGAAGACGCTGCGGTAAGTCAATCTAAGTACATCAACTTCAGCTATGCTTTTCTCATAGCTGAAGCTGCGTATCTTAGATTGATCTCCTACTTCCCCTGCCTTCCACCCCAGTGTGGACCAGGGCTTAGAGTAACTCTACATATCAAAACTCAAATAGGTTTGTCTTCACCCTTGATATCAGAAAGCTACACTAGTACATAAGCTAAACTTCTCTTATGGGGAGAAGAGGGAACTTCCAAGTGACTTAGGGCTGGTCTTCACTACCCGCCCGATAGGCGGGTAGCGATCGGTTAGCGATCGATTTCTCACATCCGGTGAAGACGCGAGAAATCGATCGCTCACGGCGCCCTCATCCGGAACTCCAGCTTGCCGGAGGCGCAAGTTGGAGTCGACGGGGGAGCACGCTGCTGCCTGCCACCGCCATGAGGAAGGCAGGTAAGTCGGCTGCAGATATTCAGACTTCAGCTACGAAGTTGCGTATCTGCAGTCGATTCCCCCCCCCCCCCCATAGTGAAGACCAGCCCTTAATTTTGAGCAGCTGTTCTGTACTCAGAAGCTTTTTCCCCCATGAACCATTTTGAAATGATATTTTAGCACAAACTCTGTAGACTTGACAAGAGTATTGACATACAAGCTTTTATGGTCCAAAGCGGTTTAATATTGTCTATGTATGCCCCTGACATTTTTTAGAGTCAGTTACATGTATTTACATGGCAGAAAGTAATTTTCTAAATTACCTTCAAAAGGTTAGTTTACACAAATTAGGTTTAAGTAAAGAAAAAAATTAAGACATTCTCACAACTAAATTTTCCCTTTCCGTCTATATTTCATGAATCTGATTGGCATAGTGTGATACTGAATGTCTATGGGATACTATTATACAACAAATTGTTACGCCCACAATTTCAACCTTAGGTAACAAAGAGTCCTGTGGCACCTTAAAGACTAACTATAAAGTTTTGAAGCATAAGCTTTCGTGGGCTAATACCCACTTCGTCGGATGCAAGCTTGGATCCGACGAAGTGGGTAATAGCCCATGAAAGCTTATGCTTCAAAACTTTATAGTTAGTCTTTAAGGTGCCACAGGACTCTTTGTTACCTCTGCTATTCCAGACTAACACGGCTACCTCTCTGATTCTTAATTTCAACCTTAACTTTCAATTTCCTTGTTTGTGATTACACCACACAAATTACATAAAAGAAAGGTTTAAATTCCTTTCCCTTATTAAGTCAAACTCTTGATCAACAATTCTACAAACATGAAGCACATTAGCATTCCCATCAATCAGAGGAGACATTCAAAATAATGTTGATCGTTGGTTCAGAAGCAGATGTCTGTGTTAAAATCAGCATAGCCCTCTAAGCTTAGAGCTGATAACATCATTTTTGTACAGGAACTCCACACTTAAAGTCATCCCGGTAAACGTTGTTTCATTGTTACATTGCTGATCCATTAGGGAACAAGCTCATTTAAAGTTGTGCAATGCTCCCTTCTAATGTTGTTTAGCAGCCGCCTGCTTTGTCCACTGCTTGCAGGAAGAGCAGTCTGTTGCAGCTAGCTGGTGAGTGGTTGGAATCAGGGTGGACCAGCAGCCCCATTATCAGCTCCCTGTTCCCAGCAGGCTATCAATTGCCGGCAGTTCAGCTGTCCCTCCCACCACTGCCATTTGCTGCTCCTGCCCTCTGCCTTGGAGCTGCTCCCCGAGACTCTGCTTGCTGTGCGCCGAGGGGGGGGGGGGGCAGAAGGAGAAGAGGGCTAATGTCAGGGTGTTCTCCCTCCCCCCTACTCCTGCACCCCACTCCCCTCCATTCCTGCTGCCTTGTAGAGTGTAAGAGTTAACCCTTGAGGGCTCAGATAATTGCTAGTTCATCATTTAGCAGCAGAATCACAAATATCAGGGTTGGAAGGGACCTCAGGAGGTCATCTAGTCCAACCCCCTGCTCAAAGCAGGACCAATCCCCAACTAAATCATGCCAGCCAGGGCTTGGTCTAGCCTGACCTTAAAAACCTCTAAGGAAGGAGATCCCTAGGTAACCCATTCCAGCGTTTCACCACTTTCCAACCTAAACCTCCCCCACTGCAACTTGAGACCATTACTCCTTGTTCTGTCATCTCTAGCAGATGACAGTAAGGCATTCCCTGGGAAATATCCCACCCTCCTCTGTCTCCTCCACCTCACCCAAGCTTCACAATCATCACTGTGTACCAGTATTAAATTATTTGTTTAAAAGTGTGTGTGTGTGTGTGTGTGTGTGTGTGTGTGTGTGTGTGTGTGTGTGTGTGTGTGTGTGTGTGTGTGTGTGTGTGTGTGATATAGTCTTTTGTCTGCTGAAAAAAATGTCCCTGGAACCTAACCCTCTCATTTACATTAACTCTTATGGGGAAATTGGATTCGCTTAACATTGTTTTGTTTAAAGTCGCATCAAGAACATTATTACAATGTTAAGTGAGGAGTTCCTGTACAGTGCAAAACTCTTCTTCAGTACTGTCATAAGTATAAAGTGCTGGAGAGGGTTAATGTTACCTGAGAACAAGTGACGTAAGAGCTTCCCTGCTATGAGGGAGGGAGGGAGGGAGTTTAGTTTCAGTTTGGCTTGCCCTCTAGCTTGGCAAGGGTCCCGGAGCATCTCTGGCTATTGAGAATGACTACTTTCCTTCTTATATTTCTAATTAGCTGAATGTAAGTAATGTTGATTTCCCTAAGTTCTGTACCTATTTGGGGTGTCTCTATCCTTTTCAGAGGGGGAGTGAGAGAACTCTAAATTGTAAGTTGTACTGTAGCCTCTGTTCTAATCTCTTTTCTTTATTAAATCTTGTTAGTTATAAAAAGCGTTTGGTTTATTTCCCTTAAGGGTTTCTCTGCTTCCAGACTGGGAAGAGAGGAGGGAGGGGAGTAGGTAAAAGGACCAGCTCCGGGTAGGAGCTGAGAAGCTGAGTCTGTCTCTACCTCCAGCCGTGAAGGGTGAGGGGGGAGGGGAAACAGCCTCCAAGTGTCTGGCTCTCAGGGAGGGAGACAGAGTTAGGGTTTTGGGGAGTCTGAGTACCCCACTCCAGGGCTTTGGAGATTTACTCAGATGGTGGCATTCGGGGGTCCCTAAGTTCCCAGCTGGTAAAGTGTGGGAGTCTGGGGGTGTAGAGAATTAACTTAAGCTGGGGAGCAGTTAAAGTTAGTTGGTCTGGCATACAAGAGTCCCCTTCTCTGTACTCAAAAGCACAGAGACTGGGTAGCACACTCTTACATGTACAGTAGAGAATTTTATTATAACAGGTTCCTACTTCGCCCTGCCAGTACTGGCAGTTGTGTGGGGGTTTGTTTGGGGGGGAAAGGGGGTAAATGAAAGTTCTGCAAAATGTACACTGAGTCAACTAATCTCACTCACTCTGGCAGGCTGACATTTGCCAGGGAAGTCTAACGAAGAATTCTTTATTGTAACCCTTACCTTCCCATCGGCAGTCACGGCAAACAGAGTCTGTTCACCACCAATTAATTGCACAGGTCTAAGTGTGGCAAGGGCTTCACATGGAGTTGGAACTTTCACCTTTGCTCCCTCGATACCTCCAAGCTGTCCTCTATGATTATGACCCCAACCATAAATAGTTCCACTACCTCCAGCTGAAAGGGTCCAGTCATCTGGTCTCCTGCAGATAATTCAAAGGAACACAAAGGAAAAGTGTGGAAAACTGATAATGGAAGCCGTGATATGCTCAGCTTCTCATTCTAACACTCACATTTGAAATGTCACAAGACCAAAACATTATGGCAAATTAACGTAATGACCTGTTCATCCATTGTACAAGCTGTTCATCTTGCTCTCTCTTAAAGGCATCATGGCTCTCATGGAGAACATCCATATTCTCATTATCTGCCATTAATTCTCGGATTTTCTTTGCCACCTGCAATGTTATACTGAATTAGAAACCAATACTTAAGATACCAGTTATTCTTACCTAACACTTGGCATAAGAGTGTTTAAATCTCAGCTATTTTCCCCCTCAAATTTAAGTAGCTTGTTAAATACAGAGATTTGTAATTAATGTCTTTTAACACACCCACACATTCTGCTACCCTATATGAAAATATTTCTGCAGTACCTCATCAAGGAAAAGACGAGGCAATGAAGTTCTCTTATCAAGAGCAACAGCAACCCTGGATGCCATACAGTATCTTCTGAACCAAGCCCATTTGTGTGTCTCTGCACAGCAAGGAAGAGTGTCCAATTCTAGATCACAAGCAAGAGCTACAAGCACCTGTAAAAACAAACACAGAAAAAGTTCTGGAGCTATATTGCATTTTGGGTGCAACAGAGGTGTGATTTAGTTAAGCGACACTAAGCTCCAGTTGGAAATAAGCATGCATTCAGCGGACCCTTTACTGGATGTTCCTGATGTAGAATGTGGCATTTTCTGGAAGTGTCATTTTACTTTGTTTACCATATATGCTTGTTAATATAAAATTCCACCAGAACCATGCTACTTAATTATCCAGTATTAGTATCTTGTTACCTTAAAGAAAGGGCTATGTAGCAACTGCTTGCCACCTCTCACAATAGGGTCTTCATAGTCAAACTGCCGCTGCAAAGCTTCTGGAAGGCCTTTAACCAAAGCAGCTAAAGCACTACCTGTGAAACTCTGAAAAAAAAACAACAAAAGACAGTCAATCTATACACTTAATATACATCACTAGAAAAGGGAAATTCTCAGGGGAGTTGTGATGGAAAATTAATTGCAAATTGATAACCACTGTGGAACATGAGCTCTGTCCAGCCCTTAATAGGCATGTGTCCATATCACAAACACCACACTTAATGGCAATTCCAGATGCAAAGAAGTAAATGGTACAGAGTATGAACTAATCTTTTGTTCTTAAAAATGAAGACCCTCCAGAATAAATTTGAAGCTAACTGGCAAGGCTGGCCACCTGTCCCCGCTCTGTCTGTAACCAACTATAGTTTTCAGTTATCAGAGGTGTATCTGGCACCTTTCATGCATATTGCATTAATTTGAACGTTTAACACATTAGAGCAAGACATTACTATTGATAATTTGAGCTTCTTACCATAGTTCGTGTTTCTCCATCATTATCCCCTAGAATCCGATTTATGTTAATAGATTGGCCAAACTCTGTTGTTAGCAGCTTCCGTAGTCTCTGCAAGGCCCACATTCTGTGTCCGGCAGCTAAAATGTCAAAAAGAAAACTTAAATTGCATATAGTATCATTTTTACATCTAATAAACAAACTTCATTTTAAATTTTCACCTACCTAGGGCACTCAGTTGAGCACATGCTGCAAGAGACGCTGCTAGGCGAGGAACTATACTTCTATTGGAAGCAAAATTCAAGCGGAAATCCAGCAGGCATGTTACCAAATCCATTGATGGACAAGAAAGAATACAGCGATCAGAAAGGAGGTCTTTAGGACCTGTGAAAAAAATTGTTAGCTTTTTTAGTCACTTAGTTATCATGACAATCTTAGTAAGTTACCTGAGATCTAACACCTTCAGCACTCACTATAAAACAAGTACAGTAACTCCTCCCTTAACATTGTAGTTATGTTCCTGAAAAATGCTACTTAAAGTGAAACGACGTTAAGTGTATCCAATTTCCCCATAAGAATTAATGTAAATAGGGGGGGTTACGTTCCAGGGAGAAAAAAAAATTGCCAGACAAGAAAAATTTTATATACAATTTAATCCTGTCTACAGCAATGATGATTGTTAAGCTTGGTTGATGTGGTGGAGTCAGAGGATGGAAGAAAACAGGATATTTCCAGGGAATGCCTTACCACTAAATGATGAACTAACACTTAGCTGAGCCCTCAAGGGTTAAACACATTGTTGTTAACATAGCCTCACACTCTACAACAGGGGTTTGCAAACTTTTTCCCCCACGGCCCCTTTCCGCGGAGGAAAAAGTCTGGCGGCCCCCGGGGCGGGTATGTCCGCCGAAATGCTGCCACAAAAACCGGAAGCTGCCCGGAGGTGGCGGCATTTCAGTGGGACAAAAATAGCCCTCCCGGGAGTTCGGCGGTCTCCCGAGCGGGTGCGCCGTGGGCTCACGCACTCCCGGGGGTGCGCACACCCCAGTTTGAAGGCCACTGCTCTACAAGACCGCACAAACAGAGGGAGGAGACACAACAGACACATGGCAGTTTCTGTAAACATTCTCTGCAGAAGCTGAATTAACCCATGCTATCCCACTGGAGTGTACCACTCCCTCCAAAGTGCGGGGTGGTACATTCGTGACACACACTCTCTCTCTCTCTCTCTCTCTCTCTCTCTCTAAGTATTCTGATCCCAATCTAAGTACATTGCTTTTTTAAGTAGATCAGCAAGTTGAGAGAGCAGCTGTTGCCAGCAAGCTCTCTCCATCCTGAGCCCTATCATGTCGTCCTCCTTCCCCCCAAGCTCTGTGGACATGGGGTACAGAGGAGGGCAACACCCTGACATTAGCATCCCTCTTTCCCCGCATCTCCTACACAGGGAGCAGGAGGCACCTGGGAGAAGCTCCAAGGCAGAGGGTAGGAACAGCGCACAGAACTGGGAGCATGGGGGGGAACCTGAATTGCCCAGCAATTGATAGCCCACTGAGCAGCTGCTGCCCAGGACTGAGGGCAGTTGCCGGTCCACCCTGGTTCCAAGCCCCCACCAGCTAGCTCCAACAGGCTGCTCTTCCTGCAAGCAATGAACAAAGCAGGCAGCTGCCAAACAATATTATACGGGAGCATTGTACAACTTCAAACAAGCATGTCCTCTAATAGATCAACAACGTAACAACGAAATGTTAACCGGGACGATGTTAAGTAAGGACAGGTTTCCATGTTAGTCCGTATCAGCAAAAATGAGTACATGGGGTACCTTAGTGTGGGTTTTAGCCCACGAAAGCTTATGCCCAAATAAATTTGTTAGTCTCTACTTTGCTGATGTATTCTCTTTTCTAAACAAACATGTTATAAGTGGACAATGCAACCTTTGCTTATGAATATCAGAATCTCTTCTCCTACCACATATTATGACTTACCTGCAGCTGGCATGATAGGATAAACAGTGAATCGCCATCCCCATCCATTCACAGAGCCATCACTGATGAACTTCCACTTTAATTCATCTCCCGGAATTCGCAATTCACTAGACCAATCGGACCACTCACGACCTGTTACAGTGGGATAGGACATACACACATTTTCATCTATACTGATTAATGATTATTTCAGTCATCCATAAAATATCATAACTACTAGATGCTAGTTGCTGTAAGCATTAAGTGAATGTTTCCTAGAAAAAAAAAATTGTAAACGAAGCATATACATGTGCATATAAAAATAGCTAAAATCCAAGAAGCAATTTCCTGACAACACAACTTTGTTCCTGCTTGAATAGCTCTATTTAAATTGCCATATCAGAGATGCCTTCAGTTGTTTTAATACCAAAGTCAGTTAAATTTCTGAAAGTCCACTTTTCTGTTGAAAAAATAAAATGTTGGCAACATGCAATCCGTAACAATGTACAAAATGAATTCACTATTTAGAATCTTTTCCCACTCTCACAGTTTAGGGCAACTGCACCTGTATTTCCCACCAATGGTCCAGCAACAGCACACATTCTGACGATTCCAGATCCCCAGTGGTTGTCCTTCTGGATGGAGACCTGCACCTCATTCCCTTCAAATCAGTTATTTCCAGGATGCACACTTCCCTGTTTTCACTGGGTTATTCCCAGAAGAGAGTGGCTGACCAAGCACATCTACTTGTTGTCTAACTATTATCAGTCTCTGCAAAGTACCAAACAGTTCTTTTTATTGAGCCTATTTCATTCCTAAGATAAAAGTCCTACAGAGAAAACATTTAAAACAACAAGAGAATCTACATACATGCTAATAAGCTTACCAGACATCACCACACTTCTAACATGAAGGACTGCTCCTGCCAGAGCCCAATGCCCCAACCAAGGGGGTCTCTTTGTATGACAAGATCATCACCGTTTCAGCTCAGAACAAGCACATTCATGAACATGTTTAGTCCACCCTTTATACAGTTCAGGGGACTCTGACCTGGAGTTTCCAGAAGCAGGTAATTAGTACACAAAGCATCTCTCCTCCCAGTGCAGGGCTTCAAAAGGTTGGCTTCAGAGGAGAGAATTTGCTTCTCCCACACCCCCCACATACTTCCTAGGAAACCTGCTTCAAACGAATTGTCCCAAAAAGACCTTTGATGTTCCTAATACCTTCCAGAGATTGAATGAAATCTTGTCTTCTTGCTAAAGAAGTTCCATATAATTTCACAATAGTACAAAAACATTTACATTTTAATACAGGGGTGGGCAAGCTTTTTGGCCCAAGGGCCACATCCAGTTTGCAAAATTATATGGAGTGCTGGGTAGGGAAGGCCTCGCCCTTAATCTAGTCCCCTTCCACTTCCCATCCCCTGACTGGCCCCTCAGAATCTCCAAACCATCCAATCTCCCCAGCCTTGTCCCCTGACTGCCCCGTCTAGAGACCCCTAACCACCCCCCAGAACCCCACCCCCTACCCAATTCCCCTGCTCCCTGTCCCTTGAGTGCCCTGACCTGATTTACAAATCACAACTTAATTACCAAGCGACCAATTAAAAAGTATTGCAAATTAAAGAGTATATTTCAATCTTGCCGCAAAACAATGACCACATGCTGCGAGTTTATACTGGTCTTTATACATAGAGGTTAGAATGTTAAAACAGATTTTAAATGTGGAGTCTATCAAAAATAATTTAGGCTAAAGATTAAAGTTGAAATTCTTCTGTAAAATGCATTACTTCATTTGCACTTTAGAAATTACTTTGCATATATTAAATATATACACAAATATTTAAGAAGTTGCTTCTGTTAAATAATTATCAGAATCTACACGTGCTTCAGTGATGGTTGTGAGTGATTCACAAATAATCTGATGTATGGAGACAACAGCCTACCTTTTAAAAATTCTGTTAATAAAAAAACATTGCAAATCAATATTTGATATGTATTTTTCTAGCCTACTCTCCACCCAAAATAAACCTATACAATTTGCGATACAATAAGAGTATATTTCATCCAACATTCAACAGTAAGCTAAACTAAGTACTTAAGAAAAATAAAGCAAATATAACATTTGGTTCTCATCACCTGATCGGACTGAAACTATCCTGTTGACACCATCCATTATGGTGAGAGGGTCATGGCGCCGCTCTGTAGAACACTGGCGATCAAATTCTACTCTGAGTCCCTCGGCACCTAAGAAATAACAAAGTATGTTATATAATTAAACAATAAGTAAAATGGGGAATTGTAAGCTTTTAAAAGTCCAGTGATTTAAAACATTGTTTGGACTGTTCTATGTGGATCAAGTTAGAACACAGCTATTTTCTATTAAGATACTTATTTGCCTGTAATTAATTTTCCTTGAAAGTATTACATAGTATAGATCCAAACCACACCCATGAATTTGGGCCAACTGTATATAACGATAGTCAGAACACTCCAAACCTTATGTGACCTGTTAAAGCATGTCAGAGCAAATCATACCTGTAACTTTTGGACAGTATTAAATCAATTAAATATGAAACTACAATGCACAGAGAAAAATTATAGTCTAATAGTTAAGGCCAAGGACAAATAAATTAGTTTATTTCTGGCTCTGATAACAATTTACTATGTGATTACGGGCAAGCTGTTCTCAATGTCATAATGAAACAACAATTAGAAGTGATCTCCAGCTGTAGAGCAGCAGTGTGCCAAATCCAGTACTGCCCAGAGAACCTGAATTCATGAAGAGTACATTTATCAGGTTCAAAAAAGATTATCATCAAGCATGCACATTTTTATTATGATAACAGGTATGTTAAAACTACCCAATTTACTCAAATATTTTAGTGAAATTTCAAAATGGGTTATTGGAAACTAAATCTAAGAGTCTGTTCCTGCAAATCTGCATAACGTAAGTAACTGAATGGATAATTTCTCCTCTCATATAAATGTTATCGGTATTCCATACCTGGTATTTTTACAGTGCCACTGGTTGAAGTATCATCTGTATATGGATGGCTACTTTCCACCACCACTGGCTGTGAAGAAAGACGACCACTTTGGGAGTCTGTAGCCACATCTTCTAACTCTGTAACACACAGCTCCAACAACATGTCAGCAACCTAAAAAAAACCATCTCAACTGATTATACACATCTTCATAAAGAAACCAAAGATTAACACCTTGCTTTCCTGTGTCAAGTGAGTTAAGCACTAGAGGTGGGGACACCTATGAATTGTTTAAGGAATAGTTTGCAGAGAGACTCAGAAAACGAATTGTTCTAGAGATCAAGCTTCCCGATACCCAAATAAAATCAAACCAACTAGTTTAATCCTAAATAAGAAACTGCGGGGGGGAGGGGGGGATTACAAATAATAGTTGCGGTTAATAGAGAAATATAATCCTTGAAATAAATTAAACAAAAATCTTCTGACTCCGAAAGAGGATGAAAATATGTTATACCCTGACACCATCTATTTGTTATTGACAGAAGCGTCAGAGAAACAGAGCCGATATGGCAAGTAAGCAACAAATAGCAGCCACCTTCCAATGAATTCCAAAAGAGTATATAAACTGAGCCACTGTATGGGACTCTACAAAGCCAAAACCAAAATCCAGAAGTGCTATCATATAGTTGTGGGGAGGGATAGCTCAGTGGTTGGAGCACTGGCCTGCTAAACCCAGGGGGTTGTGAGCTCAATCCTTGAGGGGGCCAGTTAGGGATATGGGGCAAAAATAGGGACTGGTCCTGCTTTGAGCAGCGAGTTGGAATTCAACATCTACTGAGGTCCCTTCCAACTCTGAGATTCAATGATTCAATCCCACGGCTCACACAACTGAGAAGAAGTCATGAGGTTTCATTTCTTTTGATGTTTTTTTTAATATAAATAACAGTTATTTTGAATTCACACTCCTTCTACCGAGACTCAACTAACCATATTTTGGATTTTAACTAAGCAATACCATATACCTGTTTCTACTTTGTAAATCCAAGTATCTTTGCCTAAGAGAACCTCAAACTATAACTTTATACAATTGCATTAATGTTTTAAACTAATCCCTC
The DNA here is from genome assembly GCA_032164245.1 of Sternotherus odoratus. Taxonomy (NCBI): domain Eukaryota; kingdom Metazoa; phylum Chordata; order Testudines; family Kinosternidae; genus Sternotherus; species Sternotherus odoratus. The sequence continues at coordinate 199,109,666 of JAVMKO010000001.1, read as the reverse complement.
AAACTAAACACAAACAGGAAAAAACATGCTCATAAGAGCATCTTAAAATAATCACATTCTTACTAGAGAAAATACTTAACTAACTCATTTATTGAATCGATAACTGATGGCTATAAGTAAATGTAGTAAGAAATCTTATTGATTTGTATTGTTCCTTGGTATAGCTACTGGGCCCCAATACTGGCCTATGTAATTGCTTACAAAACGGCATGTGTGTTTGTGCATCTAAACTTGAACTGTTAGTTATATACACCTATATGGTAGGCAGGGAATTAATAAACTTGTTGATTAAGAATAACCAAGTGTCCTGCTTTGTAAACAACACTCTAAGACAAATGTAGATCTGAAATGAACCTAGAGTTCAAGTTAGTAACCCAGTGCTTCCTGGGCTCATATAAAAAGGGGCTATCCTAACTCAATTCCATTCCAATACTGGCTATAAAATTTATCAAATTGGCAAATCTAGTTTGTTATATTTCAACTTTGTAATCTTACTAGTACCATGGCAATTTTAGAATATTGATTCTTGTTGATTTTTTACAGCAAACAGCTATATTCATTTGGTATTCCAATAAAAAGTATATGGATTCTTATATTAGTATAAGATAATTATTAGCTTTCATGTTTGCAAAAACCTACATCTTCTGAACCCATATCTTCAATTACAAGGAGTCACCTCAACAGAATGAGAAAGGAGGAGGATAGTTAAAATTCCGTAAGACAAACGAAAATCCCTTTGACTGACCTGTGGGTATGCAGTGCCCATTCCAGACAGCACAGCGGAAAGAACATCCTTTCCCTTCTCACCAGCCCTGGTGGAGACAGCAAGCTTCAGCAGGTCAACCATGACTCGTGTGTCATCCGGTACTAAGAGACTAGTGAACTCATCCAAGTATTGGGGTTCAGGACCAGACACTTTACTTTGGCTTTCTACATCCTGAAAGACAAATTGAAGAAATATATAATGAAGGAAGATGGAAGAAAGATTTTACACAATAAACTTAGTTAACTTGCCTATAAAAACCCAACATGATCACTAATCTGTTCGTAATTGTTGTTCTTTGAGATATGTTGCACATGTCCATTCTGCTTCAGATGTGTGTATACCCAGTGCACTAGCGTTACCAACTTTTCTCTTAGGGGTACCCCCATCAGGGCAGTCCATGCACCCGCTGCAGCCTCTCCGGCTGCACAATAGCACAAAAGGTAGAGTCACCTTGATCCTCCTCAGTTCCTTCTTACCAGACAGATTTCAATAGAGAGGGGAAGGAGAGTGGGTCATAGAATGGACATGAGCAACATCTCATAGAACAACAGTTACAGTTTCTTACGTGACTGCACATGTTCATTCTGTTTTAGGTGTCACTCAAGCAGGTCAATCTGGAGGTGGGATCAGAGTCAACCTGAATAATGACAGGAGGACTAAATGTCCAAATCTGAAATCTCTAGACTGTTGAGAGATCGCATTAGAATCAGAAGCATGTACTGATGACCAAATTGCATCTCTACAAACAACCACTGCAGGCACATGAGCTAGAAAGGCTGAAGAGGCCAACTGGGATCTCGTTAAATGTGTAAACATCCTGTTTGGGGAAATTACACTGGTCATCGTAACACAAACACTGCCCTAAATAGTTGTGAAGATGGCCTAGGGTTTAGTCCTATCATAGGATTAGCGCTCTCCTAAAATCAAATGTGTGGAGTCTCTCCTCATTCTTATGAGAACGAGAATCTGGAAATAATGTTGGTAAGTATATTGCCTAACTGATATAGAAGTGAGAAACCACTCTGGTGAGAAATTTTGGATGAAGGTGAAGAAATACCTTTTCCTTGTACAAGATACCTGGTGGGTCAGATACCAGAGCTCTCAATTCCCTCACTCTTCTTGCAGAGATAATTACCACCAAAAAGGCTAACTTACTTGAAAGATGAAGCAATGAACAGAAAGCAAGCAGTTCAAAGAGCAAAGTGGGGTGCATAATATTCAAATCCCCACAGGGAGACATAATACTTCCTTTCAGCCCTCTTAGCTGTGGAAGGGAGGGAAGATAGTTTTTGCCACAACACTTTAGTGGGCTCCCAAATAGCCTCATTTATGCACAGCCAATCTGCCTGAGCTTTCCTGAACTACTTCCATCCTTATACCAGGGTGGAAGCCATTCTCTTAAGGAAGTTCTAATGGGCTCTGTAATAGTCCAGAAAAAATGAGAAAACAAGCAATGGAGGAGGAGGAACCCAAGACTGGCTCCACCCCAGTGGGATTCACTGGGGCAGACTGTTCAAGTTCGATACCGAGCTCAGTTTCAGGAGTGGCTTCTTACAGCTCTTGATGCAAAGAGTGATCACAATACCTACAAGAGCAGGGAGGAGGAGAGGAAGGAACTGGAACTGAAGCTGGATGGAAACCCCCACTGAGTCGGGGACAGTGAAGACCCTGTCCATCCTGTCCCTGGCCTGGGAAAATTTCGAGGCCTGCCAGAGTCGGAGAGGCCGCATTCGGAGCCTGGCATGGCGGACCACATACATGCATGCCGACATGTGGCCCAGGAGATGCAGGCACGCCCTGGTTGCAGTCATCGGGAACCTCGTGATCGTGGCGATGAGTCTTGAACCTGTCCCTCAGGAGGGAAATTGTGGCCATCGAGGATTCTAGGAGGGCCCGATAAACTCTATGCATTGTACTGGGACTAACGTGGACTTTGCGCTGTCTACCAACAGGCCCAGGGTAGTGCATGTGGACAGGAGGAACATCACGTGGTCCCTCACCTGCAACCGAGAGCTGCCTTTTACCAGCCAGTCATCCAGGTAGGGAAAAATCTGCACCCCCTTGTTCCTGAGGTAGGCTCCACTACAGACATACATTTGGTAAACACCCTGGAGACAGTGGACAGGCCAAAGGGGAGAACCGTAAATTGGTAATGTTCCGAACCCACCACAAACCGGAAGAATAATCTGTGTCCTCCGAATGTGTGGATATGGAAGTACACCAGAACAATTCAATTGCTTGAGGAAGATATATAATAAAACCTTTTATCTTAAAAATATTAGTAATATTACTTCTTTGGTTTTCGTCATGGTCTCTGCTATGATACTGGCAGCTCCAGGATCATCAGTGACTGGAATGAAAGGACGAGAAGAAGCAGCAGCAGCTGAGGGAGTTACAGCAGAGGGTGTCACAGCATCTTCTGAGGAAATAACCTAGTCAAAAAACATCATAGTGACCCAGATGTCAGAGCAATAAGATATTGAATGTGTTTAAACAAGCTTAACTGGACTTTTTAAAAAGAACTTTGAGGACAGTTTGTAGTCAGAAAAAAAGATGCCTAAAAACAGAAGCATCTTATTCAAGAAATTCAGTGCCTGTATGAATCTTTATATGGCAGTGGTGTCTATTGGTGAACTAAGGACTTTTCTTCACCATGGCACTACGTCGATGCAAGTTACACTGCTTCAGTTACATAAACTACATAACTGATGTGGACAAAACCTACATCAACTTAATGCAGTGTCTACACTGCACTATTTCAATGGAAAACACTCTCCCATCAACTTAGCATTTGTTAACCAGACTCGCTACATGGATGCTGCTGCATTCATCGTAGTGGCACTGATTTAGCCCATAGTGAAGACAAATCTTAAATCAGGGCCCGAATGCACTAGGTGCTGTATGAACATGCAGTAAGATGACAACTCTTATCCCAAAGAGCTTACCACCTAAAAGACCAGACATAAAAGGTGGATGAGACAAACAAGTACGCCAATATGGGGGAATGGAGAAGATGTTTCCTCTTTAGTGACAAAATTATTATTATTAATCCTTTTAACATTGAAGAACCTACACAGTATGTTTGTATCTGGCGTTCTTTTCAATACATCACACAATGGAAGTAATGTTACAACTTTACTTCAGCATCTAACTTATAGAATCAATGCCATAAAATGCCAGCGATTTGTCAGCTATTCCTGATTATAATTGATCAATTCACAAGTTTCGAATCCAGTAAATCAGATAAAAACATATGGATGTTAAAGTAATTTCTCACTATGTTTTAGACCTAATTCAAAGATATTGGCATTTTCTTAATTAGGTATTGAAACAGTTTAAAAAGTAGAGGTAAACCTTTATAAACTGGATTTAAAAAAGAACAAATGGGAAGATGAAGAGAATCCTCAGTGTCTAAATCTTATTTCAAATGTAACACAATTCTTACACATGTTACTGTCAAATTAAACAAAGAAAAATACTTTACAGTATTAGTGTTGATGGATGTTTCAGCACTCCAAAATTGTCGTTCTAATAGCAAAACTGATTCTGATTTTATTTATTTTACCTCTCCTCTTCTGTCTTGCCAGGGATTTGGGCTCAGTCTCTCTTCAACATCCACTGCTAGCACACACTCTTCCCCATTGGCAGGGCTTCCTGTAGAAGCAGAATCTGGTGGTGGGACGGGGGATGAAGAAGGACATTCCACTGGTGCAATCATACTTGCAGGCATCAGTGCTCCAACCACTGCATCCCTAAATCAAAAATGAACAAACTATTGAGGACAGATTTACACTAGGACCACCAAATCCTCTCCTTGGAAGAAAAGTGTCCTGTTATTCAGCTGGAGGAATACTAAAAGTGTTGGTTTTCAATGTTTGCAGTCTACAGCAGGGGTGAGCAAACTTTTTGGACCAAGGGCCACATTGGGGTTGAAAACTTGTACTGAGGGCCAGGTCAGGGAAGGCTGTGCCTTCCCAAACAGCCTGGCCCCACCCCCTACCTGACCCCCTCCCATTTCCCAACCCCTGACTGCCCCCCCTCAGAATCCCAGACTCATCCAACCCCCTCTTCTCCTTGTCCTCTGACTGCCCCCTCCAAGGACGCGCATCCCTACCCCCACCCCCACCCCCACCCCCGCCGGACTCCACCCTTATTTAAACCCCTCTGCTCCTTGTCCCCTGATTGCCCACCCTAACTGCCCCCTCAGGATCCCACCCCCATCTATGTCCCCCTGCTCCCTGCCTACCCTGACCCCTATCCACACCCCCGTCCCCTGACAGCTCCCCTCCGCCCCCATCCAACAGCCCCCTGTCCCGACTGGCCCCCGGGACTCCCCATCCCTTATGCGGCCCGGCCGGAGCCAGACACGCTGCCCCGCTTCCCCAGAGGAGTGTTCAGCCCTTCCCCCCAGAGTGCTGCCCGGATGGCAGCATGGCTCCGGGGGGCGGGGGGCTGGGGAAGGGCTGGGAGCAGCCTCCCCCACTGGGAGCACAGGAGGGTCGGTCAGGACGGTCCTGCAGGCCGGATGTGGCCCACAAGCCACAGTTTGCCCACCCTTGGTCTAAAGAGTAGCTTATTCCATTCCATATGGGAGGACTCGCACTTAGCTGAGATAGTTACAGATGCCTCCAGAGTTTGGGGATTTTAAAACCAAAGTTTTCCACAAGTTTCTTTTCAGACTCTTTACCACTAATATTTCTCCTGTCTTTACAAACAGAAATGAGAAATCTCAAAAGGAGCCCTCTGCTCTGTGATACACATTCTCAGCTGCAAGGTGTACTACAAGATTATTGCTGGGAGTTACACTTTCAGAAAGCTATCATTCTGTTCTTATTTGGATGATGCACTCTCACATGAGACTTAATATGAAGCTAAGCTAATATGTTGTTGCAGAGATCCGGAGCTTCCTGTTTCATACAAGACAGTCTTGTAAGGAAAACCTGTGTCAACAAGTTGATTTCAAGTGAACACTAAAAGGAAATGTAAATGGAGTTAAAGCATACATCCTAGAGCCCTATTTTATACCCATGATTACCTATAAGTAGGTAATCATGGGTATAAAGTAGCTTACCACCTATTCTTCACCCTGTAAAATACAATAATGTTGGCATGCCTACCTGGCATACATGATTTGTAATGCTGTCAATATATGAGATAATGCTTGCTGTTTGGCAAGGTTCCCATCTAGCGACAGAAGAATCTTAGCGAGGGAAGGGCGATTAGGTTTGGAACTGTTTACACCACTGATTTTGTTACTGGCAGCAGAAGAATCTGCATCTGATGGGACACCTGGAAAAAAAGAGAGTCAGACATGCTTTTAAAAAAAAAAAAAAAAAAGAGGGACTCCAATGCATAATAACTGGTTTTGTTTGATACCCTCTTAAATGATGCTTTAGGAAAGGATTCTTGGACTACAATTCCTGTAATTCTGATATGAAACCCAATACTGAACCTAGGTCAGCAACAACTTTCATATGAAACAGAGTCAAACTTATTCATGAGAATGGAGACACTTCAACACCACTAGTTTCCTACTGGCCTCTAAACAAGCTTTACTTGGACAAAAAAATTAGCAGGTAACTTGAGTACTATTGATAGATACCGTACATCTATGAAGTTCTGTTATTTCTGCAGTTCTGTCCCGGTAAAAGATAGCTAATGGATTAAAAGACATATAAACAGAAAAAATAGTCTGATATTTTACACTGTATATTTTTGTTACTCAAGTCTGACTAAATCTTGTTTCTGATAAACTGGGAAGCTGCTATCATAGATTTCTACCTCCCTCTAATGGTGGTCACTTGTCTTCAAAATCAACAGGCAAGATAACATTTGCATCCAGAAGAATTATTTGTAAGAGACACATCAAACACAGATTTAATATTATTGCTAGAATCTAGAAGCCCCAATCAGGGCAAGGCCTCAACATGATAGGCACTATACCACTCTTGGTCCCCCTCAAAAAGACAAAAGTCTACAGTCCAAGAAGGAGCTAATTTTTGCTAATGCATTTTGGACTTTGACAAACAGTTTAAGACATTTAAAAGTTCAAACTAGCGCTGACTTTTGTATGACTCCTCAGCTTCAGGGCATACAATGTTTTAACTTCCCAAGACTTGTTCTCTTCTCACTTCTTCCATTTACAGCAAATCAATGTTTAAATGGCTTTCATCCTGCACAGCCACCTCTTCCCCCACACCCATCTGTCCATCTATACATATCTACAACCCTGCCCAATCTACAAATATTGTTTAAAAATATTAAGGAAATAAACACAAGCTTTGTATTACCGAGATAAGAAGCGCCTAAAGGGTCTCTAGCAGTTTGGAAGAGTACTGGCTCATGAACAGATGGTGTAGCTACATCCACTGTTGTCCATGCTACACTGTGGGAAGATCCACAAGCAACACGTGTAATTTTCTGGCCTTCTAAACCTTGTACAAGAGTGGGTTTTCTGTTGACTGTAGTAGTTCCATTGCCTTGTTGTCCATGATCGTTGTCACCCCAAGCATAAACCTGCCAACAAATAGTTCTATGTGTTATGTTGTTTCACTGAGTCTTTCATATAGTTATTTTCAAAATTACTGTGATACGATCATCTCTCTAATGATTTACGTTACTAAATTAAGATATTTCCAGAGTACCTACCATCTTCCTATTTAACAATTGATGCTTTCAGGTTACATACACTAATACAGCACATCTGAGCTTCATTCTATGAGCAGATTCATGTACTATTTCATAATTCTGAGTATATGTGAAGTTAATGGGATTATTTTCACATGGATTTTACTGGTGCTCTGCATAACTATGATATCTATGCTCATATAGAACAGTAATATGTCCTGTCACAATATCATGGTTGCTTCTGCATTTTAGGAATGGAGGAGCAGGGGGTTGTCTCTGAAACATCCCATGTTACAATAAATAATAAGGAACAAAAATGCAAAAAAGTTCTATTAAGATGACAGGTAAGATTTAATAAACAAATGAAGGCAATAAAATTCTAAGTGACAATCACATTAATATTTGTGCAGTGATTTGAGAAGTAAAACAATATATAATAAAGAATATTTATTCCAGTCAATAAGTATGTAGCTAATGATTTTAGCTTATTATCGATTTATTGTGTGCTGTTACGATTAATCAACATGTTAATATTTATGATATAATTGTATTTTAAATAGAGTTAATTTGTAGAATTATAGAGGTATAAGATTGATCAGTATTTAGAGGAATCATGTATTAGATACAAGTAAGACAAGCTGAAATGAAAGAACCTGTAGGCCGAAGCCTCCAAGATTTCACCTTAGCCATTTTAGGCCTTGAAGACAAGAAATGCTCACACAAGTAAATGATTGAGGAATAATCTGATGCCCTACATTTATGGGAAAAGAGGTACCAACTGGTAATATTGTAAAAATCTAGTCCAGGGGTGGGCAAACTACAGCCCGTGGGCTGTCGCCTGTCCAGATGTTTTAATCCAGCCCTTGAGCTCCCACTGAGGAGTGGCTCCCACTGAGGAGTACTCTAGCACTCCAGCCAGAGAGCGGGGTTGGGGGCTTGCACGGCTCCTGGAAGCAGCAGCATGTCTGCCTTCTGGCTCCTACACATAGGGGCAGAGAGCTTCACACACCGCCCCCGCAGCTCCCATTGGCTGGGAAGTACAACCAATGGGAGCTGCATGGGTGGTGCCTGCAGACAAGGCAGCACACAGACCCGTGCTTCTGCGAAAGAGCCAGACGGGGGACATACTGCTGTTACCGGGAACTGCTTTGTTGCTACATTTCCCCTACAGATTTATATTCTTCCCTTCCCACACCCCCAGATGTGGATAAACTACAGCTAGTGTGCCCCAACCTCCTGTCCCAGCTCTGATCCCCCTCCCTTCCTACCCCTGAGTCCCAGCCCAGACCACTCTCCTGCATCCCAAACCCCTCAACCCCAGACCCTGCACCCGCAGCTGGAGCCAGCTTCTCTCTCAGCAAACTAGCACTTCCTTGCAATGTTCAGCCTCTCAACAAAAAACACTGGTTCTTTGTGCAGAAGAAGAGTCTCAGAAAGGTATCTGTTACTCTGTTGGGTTTGAGACTGTAGCCATCAGAGCCAAATCCACTGTAGTATAATTAACATTAAATAAAAGTCTACAAGTATTACTGGTAACAAAGTCCTGTGGCACCTTAAAGACTAACTATAAAGTTTTGAAGCATTACTGAAGTAAGAACATCAGTAATACATTACATTGCCTCATTAGTTAGCTTTTTCTGGACCAGAGTAACTTACCTGTCCTGTGTCAGTGACAGCCAGGCAGTGAAGTGCACCTACAGCCACATGTACAATTTTCTTTCCTCTCAGCCCTTCCACAACCTGCGGCTTTCGCACATGAACATCAGTGCCATGACCTAGCCTGAAGTAATCCCCCTTTCCCCTGGAACAGACAAGGAGGTAAAGGTAAAATTCCAGGCAGTTATATCGCTCCAAATATTGCAATTCTTTGCTATTACACCTTTACAAATTGAAATCCTTTATATATCCAAAGGGAAAGTGCACCTAACAGCAATGCACATTTCTTGACAATGACCTTGAAATCGGACTTGAAAAGACTCATTCCTAGAATAGCGAAAAATCTACAATCTTTCATCCACTGGCCTCGATACTAAAAATGCACCATTTATGAATAGTTCGGGGGAAGTACTGTGGTTGCATAAAATTCATTCTTTCTGTTTTGAAATACTTTACTATTATAAATTTACTTAAACTCAAAAATGACTTGGATTTTTTAACTCATTAAAATCACTACCCAGCTTACAAATTATATAAACACAGGACCTGCACTGTGACAACTACTCACATGAGTAAAATTCATAAAATCATAGAAGAAGAGGGTTGGAAGGGACCTCGGGAGGTCATCTACTTCAACCCCCTGCTCAAAGCAGGACCAATCCCCAACTAAATCAAAATTGAACATGTGCTTAAATGTTTGCCAAACTGAGGCTTCAGACAAGCCTCACACACAGGTTACTTCTGTTACCAACATATGAAAATTTTCCTCAACTGGGCAGAAAGAAAAAAAAAAGAAGAGTGTTGGATAGAGTTAACAATTCTCATTTTTCCTCATTGTAATTTGTAACGGTGAGCAGTCTCTGTTGGAAATCAAGTATCTCCAAAAGTCCTTAGCTTCAATAGTAATTTCCAGATAAAGACTGTGTTACAACTGAATACATATAGGTATCATAAGAATAACAAAATTTCCTTGGATGTTCTAATTACCCCCGCAAAACAAGTACTAGAAACCTAGGAAATTCAGAGTTAAGGTTAAACTTTAAAGAAATCCAAGCACGACAGGTATGGAAATATACAGCTTAGGCACACAAACAAGTTTAATTTAGCAGTGGTGTCATGCAATAACCACACATTAAGATTGTAAAATATTTTAGTGTTTGTAGTCCCAGTTTAGATTAAACATATTTTTGAAGACTTTTCTTTTCCCCACCCCCCAACTCTTTGCAGTGTCAATATAGGGCAAGGCTAATAGAAGGGAAAATGGTGGTCCATGGGCAGCCTGGCTTCCTGCACATTGAGAGCAACAGGGGACAGTGGTCATTCTGAAGGAGGACATCTTTACTGAAGGCACTGTTAGCTTCACTCTCATCAAGAACAACAAGAGGTACCATTTGGAAAGACAGCAGATTGTTGTGGAATTCACTATACAAAAATATTATTCATCAGCCTGTGTTGAAGAAACATAAGTTTATGAAGAATAAAGGCAAAAAAAGACAAGCCTAAAGTTAAGTTTTTTCAAATAGAGCCTGTACATAAGAGTTCAACTTAACCAAACAGGATGTTTGAAGACCTGTTATTCTGTTACTGACATCATTGGTAACAAAAATATATATTTTTGAGTTTAAAGTTTCATGAATTATCTTTAATAAATTTTTACTTTAACAAATTCATTTAAGTTCTCAGATGGGACATTTTCATTCTATACTCAAAGAGTATTCTAATACTGAGGAGAATATGCTGTATTCTCTATACATAAAGTGGCTGAAACCCTGATTCAAGTGGAAAAACTAATCCCTAACAATGGAATCACAACCAGTCATTCTGTAATTAGAGAACATACATAAGATGCAGCATGGCATTGCTTTAACATAAAAAGCAACAGGAATTGAGCTATATTATTTCATAGTCTATATATAAAGGCCCTACTTGAATTGTGGAATGATTGTCAAAAACTTGCAGCTAATTGTGGACAAGCCATGGAAAATTGCGGAAAAGAATAATGGACCTTATTATTTTCAGTAATAAGGTCCATTATTACTTTTCCACGATTTTCCACTGTTGGCCACCCAGGGCTGAGAAGGAGAGCTTTGGCCCTCAGCCCTGGGGCAGCCAAGGATGCCACTCAGCCTCATGCCTGGTAGGGCTCCCACTGTCAAAACTGCGGTGGAAGTCAAATACTGCGAAATCCACAATTTCCAATATCTAGGGAGTTAAGTAGGGCCTCAAGTATATAAAGATTTTCTTTTATCACAATAATCTTTATTTCTATTTATTTATATTGCACTAAAACCTATATACCCCAACCAGGCAAGTGTCCCAGTTATGGTAGGCACTCTATAAATATTTAGAGAACGACAGTACCTTCCCACAGGATCTTACACTCTAACAGACAAAATGTAACAGTTGGGTGCACAAATAAGCGAGCAGGTGGAGAGAGGAGGTGATGGTAACAACAGGATGTTTTAGAACAAACTAAGCATGTGCACAAAGCATAGATGTAATAAGCCAGTCCGTAGCAATCAACACAACTGAAATGCCTTGACATTTTTTGTAAATATTTCTTAGCAACCTTGACATACCAGGTCCACACCACTCCGGATTTGGTAAGTGCCAAAGAGAACTGAGCCCCACACTCAATCTGGCACACGCTCTGGCCATTTAGTCTTTCAATGTTCTGAGGAATGTTGCATCCTTCACTTCCTCCTCGGCCCAGTTTTCCAAAGTCACCATCTCCCCAGGAAAACACCAAACCTAGTAACACCAACCGAACAGTTTGTCAGACTATGATCACAATACTCCCATACCCCTGAAGTTGCTAAAACAAGATATTCCTACCTTCATCTGTCAAAGCTAGAGTCTGAGCATCTCTGCTTCCACAAGCAACTTGAATGACTCTGTGACCAAGAAGCACTTTAACCTACAACACACAGAAAAGTAAGCATGCTGCCTCAAACATATTAAGCATATTTTAAAGTCTCACAGTAATTTCAAAGTATTTGTGACTTGTTTTGTTCTTTAAACATCCAAGCTCGCATTACACAATGCTTTGGGATTCTTAGCTTTATTTCTCTTCTCGTGCATACAGATACATAGACACTACTACAACCAGGAAACACCTCATGTACTTACCATCTTCGGTTTGAGTTGTGTAGTATTGTCTCCATGACCCAGCCTGCCATATTCTCCAAGGCCCCATGTGTACAATTCACCACTAGAGGTGATGGCAGCACTGTGAGAACTGCCACAAGCAATATCACGGATACGCTTGGTTTTCAACGCTTCTATCAATCTTGGTTTATCACAATTCCTGAAAATAGAATGAAAGGATTTATCACCTACTTTTGTGATGTCATGCAATATCTTTAATGCCCAACCCTGCAATGCCTCGTGTAATATGAAGCACCTGAATGGCAAATATGCCCTAACATTAATACACTAGATGCTAATGTTTCGCTTTAAGTCACTGATTTAATTTATTTTTCCTCTCTCTTTTAAAGGTATATTGTTCAAGTGAATTTAGACCAAAAATGCAGGTTTAGTAAAAAAACACCTTTTAAAAAGCTGAATAAAAATTTCAATTTTCCACTATTTTTAATGTAGTTCAACTGAAAATTCCTTTAAGAAATGTCATGTAACACACACACTGCAGCATCCTGATAATGAAGAGCCAGAAAGATACAGATTAAAAATATGTATGTTAAAAAGTGAAACCGAATGATCTGTCTTCACTGCTATTTATGAAAATTAATGGTAGAGAAAGCAAAAAGTCAAATATTTAAAACAATCAGCTGTAATAATCTAGTGTCATCAGTTAGAAGTTTCTACAGATTGTATTTCTCCAGTGGACGCATCTTAAAAAAAAAAAAGATACTGAAATTCTTCTTTGAATACAAAGTGATGAACAAATTCTGTCTGAAAAAAGATATTCGGTATCTGACAACTGTTTTTTGTAAAATCCATTTCAGTCCCCAAAGTAGAGGCCCCCGGGCCCTACACGCCAGCCCAGAAGCACGGTCTCTGATCTCTTGGCCCTGCTCTGCATAAAGTGGAGGAGGATGGTACAGAATGTTGTACACCTGGCTGAGCCTCCAACAGAGCAGCATGAGGACTGCAGTATCTCCAGCTGACAATGCAGGAAGCCAGAGAACGAGGAAAGAGGTGTCCATTCCTAGTCCAGCTCTGCTTTTCACAAGGGGATCACACTAAACAAGCATTCATTGTCAGCTGTCTCCTAGAGCACTGAAGAGGTTTCTTGTGAACATCACTGCAGCACTTGTCGAAGTAAGAAAGATATTTTTTTGTAAAGTTAAACCTGCTCACTGAATTCATTGTGGTGTGCATGCCACAACCATTATTAACATCTCTAAACAAATTAAGTAGGGCTTTGCGGAAATACATTGCAAACCTAATAGTAAGGACCCAGTCCTTCCACTGTCCCAGCAATGCCTGGCAGGTGCAGAGCTAGCAAGGGCACAGCAGCACGGATGCAATGCCAACAATGAGTCAAGAACGTTTTCTACTTATAATTATATTTAATAAATAAAAGAAAATATCTAACAAACAAGGTATGTGCCTATGCTTAAACTAAGAACGCCATATTTTGCCCTCCCTTGTCTCATACCCTCCCCTTGTTTGCTACCCACACACTTAAGTCATGTCTATTCGGAGACTCAAGCACTGAGGCACATGCTATATTTTTCTATATATCATGTAAAGATCCTAAGAACACCTCTAAGAATTATACAGTATGAAGATCAATTTTCTATTGAACATGTTAATATTAAATAACTTGAAGAATTCTCCAGTGTGTACAACATAAAAAGTGAGTGAGTATAAAAGTATTTTTCTCAATCTTTCCTTGCTAAAAAGTGTTTGAAACTTTCGGGAGAAAAATCTACGCCCTAGCTTAAAAAACAAAAAACAACAACAAAAAAACGCATGGCAACTGTAAAAACAGAGAGAGAATTACAAAACCCGGGCAACTTTAAAGGCACCATACTCAGACTACAAAATTAATAATAAAGTAATGACTTAGGTTGATGGTATGCTGTGGGTTGTTGGTATCAAATACAATGTTGGTACTTTCATTTTACTGCTTCAATAAAATATTTGATTTCACACAAATAGCTTATCTTGAGTGAGCTATCAAATAATCAGCTTCTAATTCAGTTTTTGCTAAAAAACATTTCTAACTATCAGATATTTGGAAATAAGAGACTTCGAGAGTAATGGTGCACCAAACCTCTTTTTATCTATGGCCTGTCTACAGTACACCACAGGGTAGTATCAAAGTCCACTATACTGCTCTGCAATTCTAAAGTATCTTCCATCAGGAATCTCAAGTAGCTTAAAAATATTAACACAAAACAGCCCAATGGATCCTGCATCACTACGGCTACTAACGTGAGTTTGAATTATTGCCATATGATAGAGAAAGAACTTGACATGACACACAGCTCAGTCAGATAGGGCAGCACCAATTCACCATGGAAAAAGCACTTTTTGCTTTGTTTTATTAACCATTCAAAAAAAAAACTTTAGTGGGCTTCTTACCAAGAAACAGGTGGAAATCGTGAAAAACTTCTAGAGAGCATGAGTGTAACCTTATCAGGCTGTGGCTTGCATTTCAACACACACACACACACACAATATTCCTGCTGCCTCTCACGCAACTTTTTAATAATGAACATACAAAAGATACCCAATTAAACACTGACCTTGCCCATTAAGAGACATATATTTTCTTTAAGCTATATTAATTTTAACTTGAGTATCCCATTAAAACTACTGAAATTGCAGTAAAAGCTTAATTTGCAACATTCAAAACTGATCTGTATTGTGGAAGAATTTTTGTAACAATTCTTTATTACTGAGATATTTAAATATTATCACTGCTTGCTAACAATGAGTCAATATCATTTGTCTGAAATATTTCCTATTTCAATGTACTAATAGAAATTAGATCCTTACATTCGGCTGAAGTGGCCAAGTTTTCCATCATCTCCTTCGCCCCATGAAAATACCTTCCCATCAACAGTTAAAGCCATAGCATGTCGGCCACCTGCAAGAGTTTAAACTGCAAGTTTCAAACAGCAAAGATGTATTTCTTCACCCTCCAGAATGGAAGACCAGAATGTGCACATAGTCAGAGCAGCAAAAATCAAGCAAAACCCAAGGAACATCCCTTCAGTGCTGCAATTTAATATAGTGCTACGCTCTCCACCCCATAACTCTAATATATTCAAAAACATTAATTTTCACATGGTCTATTGACAAGGTGAAAAAAAATATTTTGTAACTTTTTCAAAAAAAAAAAAGTATTCAGGGTGAACATTTTCCCTCAGTGGAAACAAATCACGTAAAGTTAGTATTTTCAAAGTGAAAGAGTTAGCTAACTTATTTTTAAAAAGAAAATATTTCTACTGGATTGACCCAAAAATTACACTATGAAAAATAAAAAAATATTCTGAATTTAAGATACCGCAACTTTATAGGTCAAAAAAATGGAGACTAAATTCACAGATTTCTATGGCCAGAAGGGACCACCAGATCACCTAGTCTAATCTCCTTTACGCAAGCCACAGAATTTCAGCCAGTACTCCTGTATTAAAGTCCCAATGCTATATTTTCTGCACTAGAACCATACAGTGCACAAGAGTCTACTTTCACTTTTAAGCTTAAGTACATAATGTTTATATTCCCATGAAGAAATGTAAAAAGTACCTGAGTGAACAGCCACCTTCTTCACTACATAATTACTGAGAGCAGTAATCTGTCGGGGAATAGGCACAGTTCCACTGGATAGGCCTAAACCAAGTCTTCCATTAGTGGCTTCTCCACAGGCATATACTTTGCCCTCTACAGTTACTAAAAGGATAAAGGTTTTTAATTAATTTTAAAAAAATCACAAATGAGAATGTATACCTCTCTCTTAGAAAATAATTCTACGTTTTATTTTGGGGCTGGGAGGAATGTGGAGGTCTAAAATGCAAAATCTTGCACAGAGTTATCCTACCTGCAAAAAGGCTTTTGGATCCACCAGCTACCTGTACTACATTCAAGGCAGAAAGGGTTTCAGAGAATGAAGGAACCTTGATCTACAGCGTTTGGTGGACAGAGAGAGAGAGAGAGAGAGATTATTGCATAAAATCAGACTTAAGTCTGTTACTTGTAAAAGGCAACCAGTTCTTTGCAGTGAAGGTCTAGTATGATAAACTAATTTATCCAATTTAATTAACCAGTGATTAATGCAATTTTATTTATTTATTAGCTTTTCAGTGACACTTACTACCCTATTATCTGGACACCTCACAGATAACCAAGTAGTTAATTAACTGAAACAGATTAAGTACTTAAAGCAAGGGATGAGTGTGTTCTATAAAAATAGAGATAAATAAGTAACCATTACAAGGAAAAGGTGCAAACTGGAAAAAAATTTCTCTCCTAAATTATATTTCTAAATGGATAAGTTAATGTATATGTGCACTAGCACCAGTGTCAACTACAATATGAATAACTCTGGGAGCCACATTTGTTATTTAACTGCTTGCTTTGGAATGGACAGAGAATATAATACTTTCGTAGATTTTTTTACAATCCTATATGAAACTCTACAAAAAAAAGTTTTTATTCTTATTTTAAAATAGGAATGTTCCTTTTACTCAATTGAATTTCCAAAGTAATGAAATCTCAAAATGATTAAATAGGTTACACTTCTCTCACATTAAACTATACTGCAGACTTCCCCCAAAAAACCAAACAGGTGTGTAAAAGGAGAACATGAGTGCCAGGTTCAAAAGATGCACTTACTTGAAACTTACCCTCAAATAACTTTTCTTATTAAAATGGATTAAACTAGTAAGGGTCAGGAATTCATTTCTTTCTTCGAATCACTGAACCAGTAATTTTGTAAAATTGTGAAAGGTCTTCAGTTATAGAAATAATTTGTGCTGATCTACAAACTAAGCACCTCTGCAACAATCATTCCCATGGTACACAACTGCAAGTTAGACTACTTTCAGAGTTAAAAGCATAATCTTCTACTCTTTGAAAGCTTGAGTATTAAGTAAGAAGCTACCTGGTTCAAGAAGGCAACTGCTAAAATCAAACTGGAACTGAAAATGTAATTTTAAGATCCAATTTCTCCATCTGCCAGTGACAGACATTTGAATGCTTTTTTAGCCCTGGAAAGTCATTATGTCTAGTCCGGGAGGGGTTTCAAAAGGAACTTTAAAAACTTTATTTCAGTGTCAGGTTTATGTACTTCATCAGAGTTTCTGTTTTACACAAATACTTTTTCAACAAAGACGATACCTTGGAACCCTTTAGTCCTCCCAACTGATCTTTGTCATTCAGCCCCCAAACAAAAACTTTGGTTCTTATAGTAGCTGCTGATTCCAGCCCTGCCATCTTCTTCCTGACAAGACTGGGTACATTGAGAAGAAGAGAAAAATGTAAGTTCCACAGCCTATCTGCCGTGACATTTGATAAGCCTTGACTTGTTTTTTATATTTTAACCATCTATTCTATATTTTGAAATGTAAATACCCCCTCTTTATGAAATTAAGCTCAATGTAGCTTCATAGTTGTGATTTTCTGAAACCACTATGTTAACTTTTTACTTTAGAGCGGTTATAAAAAGCAACGTTTTAATAGCTTGCACAGTGAAAATCCTTTAAAAGGGCAAGAGACCCACGTAATTGCAGGATTCTACTCTGAATATTGGACATATCATACAGTTAAAGCCACTATTCATAAGTAGGAAGTTTAGCTAGTTTTAACAAATCAAAGCATTTTTCAGCATGAGGTGGCAAAATAAAAAACTATGAAAAAAATATCATTGCTATATACACACAGAAAGACAAAAGGCATACATCAACTAATGTCTTAATTGTAAAACTTGTTGAAACTAACGCCTGGGTGTTTTCTTTTCTCTAGCGCACAGTAAAATAATTCAGTCATTTGATTTGCACAGACAGTCTTCTAGTTTCAGGTTAAGATAGTAAGTTTATTTTTTTCCTCCAGTTCCCTACCTCCCAGTGTTGGCTTTATCATCATCATCTTCCTCGTTATCAGAAGCAAGGAAAGGGACTGCAGCCAAATCTTCATCCTCTGCCCGGATACGCCCCAGTATGCTGAGACCATGTATTTTGCAATCTATTCCAGAGCTTCTGCACTGCTTTATAGCAATCTCAATATACCTGTGATACTAAATAAGAAAGATGTAATTGCAATCTTTTGGGTCTATAAGTTTATGAAACACAGAGGATTAAAGATTTTTGCATTGCTGAGTTCTGTTTTAGAAGTTGATTCTGTAAGATAAATCAAAAGGTCCTAGTTTTCTACCCTATTTACATGGCAATTTAATTTATATGGATGTCCTCAGCTTGCTAGAAGTTTGCTACTAGCCCATTTCATTTCTGGGAATGATCTCCCCTCCTATCTACCACTAAGATTATGCCCTTCATCTTGCAGTAACTGGCTACAGTCCAGATTTGTCTCCCTATGCTGAGAAATAGCAACTCTGTTTCTGCCACCCAGCATATGAGTACTTCCAACCACACCTTTGGAAGAAAAAAAAAAAAAAAAACCCACCCTGGTATTGTCTGCTTTGTTCTGAGGCATTTACTTTTAAACTGAAAACTTACAATTTCACTGGTGTTTACTCATAAGACTAGTAATTGTACATAAGGAGAGTGATGATGCAAAAGTACCAACATATGGGGAAAACAAAAAAATACAATAATGCAATAACCAACGGTACACATGGACACTTCTTACAGCAAGATAAATGTCTGGTTTGACAATCTGAGAGCTTCTCCTCGAACAGTATTCACTTACCTCTATACAATCACTAAGAAGAGGCACTGTGGTGTCTGCAGGGTTAATGTTGATTGTCTTTAGCTCTATAAGGTTATTTAAAGAACTCCCACCTGTAGAACATTGAAATAAACTGATTTTAAAGGCTATGTACCAATAACACACTTAAATCCTACTTCTATCTGAACACTTTACCAAGTTAAATAATCAATATTTGATCATTAAAAAAGAGTGTGTTTAAAAAACGCTACTTAAGTTAAATTTCATGTACCTGAAACCACAACAAGAGAGGGCATGTAGCTGCTGTCTGCAGGATCAACTATCATCTTCAGTCTGTGGACAAGTACATCAGGGAAAACCTCTAAACGAATCCAGTGCTAGAAAACAAGTGGTCACACATTCAATGAAAATCCCCTTGACTACAAAATAAAAAGTTAATTTACTGTTATTTTTAATCTATATTCCTAATTCTTTACTATAATTCACATGAGTTACAAACAATTGAGAAGAATAAATCTTAGCAAACTTAAAAATCAATATATTTAGAGTGGAACACATACATCTAAATATAAACTTTAACTGTAGTTCTAGCATTGAGATGACAGGTGGTGCATAAAATACTTTAGAAGGTGATCTACAAGCCTTTTTTATTTTTAAACTGTGTGCCAGAGTTGGCATAGCATTCAGAAGTATGGCTCAAGCTTGCCTTTCCTTGTGAGCCAGAAGACTGCCAACATTGTTCACTGCCATCAATCAAACGTGAAGCCTGATTCACAGAAGATGACACATTCAAATTCTTAACTATTCTTGACCAGTCATCCAGTAGCATTCCTCGCTGACTGCTATGATGTCTCTTCAGCTGTTTTCCAGAACGCCCACAAAATACTGGAGACTGACCTATTTAGTTCAAAAAGTTATAGTATAAACCATGTATTGTTAAAGAAAATTACATTTCATTTAAAAAAAAATACTATGACAAGAGCAAACATTCAAATCAGACTTCAAAATAAATACAGGTAGACTATTTAGCCCAAAACGTATTTGGAAGTGAAGCATAACAGGGGCTTGGGTCATGTTACTCCCTTTAAAAGGACACAACGTGATGTGTAGTGCTTTTAAAAATGAATTAAAAATAGTTACAAGCGCTACACATATCCATGAGTCCTCCCTTGTGCCCATTTTTGTGGTAGTCATATTTTCTTTTTTCTCATCTTTTCTGGTGTTGTACATATGTTGTATGTATTTTGTATTTATGACTTTCAGAAAGTGAACCCAACTACAGGCCACTGAGGTCACACGGAGATGCAAACTTCACCAATGACAGAAAGGATCTGAGAATCCTCTTCAAAAATTCTGGTTGTTGAATGGTGAAGGAAGATTGTACAGATATTCACTGGAGTATCGAAAGCACTGTCTGCTCTAAATGAACTCACAGGAAACTGAACATTCAACCCAAAGACTTATGGGTAAGTAGATGCTTTAAGATTGTATTCCGCTGGAATCAATGCTGAGACAATTTGCCTTGATGAGCCCAAACAGAGAAAAGCTTCCATTTAGGTAAGTAACAGATCCTTGTAGACTTCTACTTTGGTTAAGGATGAATTGCACCCTCCTGAAACACAAGCGTTCCATCTCCAATGCCCATCCAAATACCAGGCTCTGAGTTGCAGCCGTCCTGTGTTAGAAGATCTGGCAACATGGGGATGTTCCTGGATGGTCACACAGAGCTTCAGAACAGTCTCTGCCACTTGGGCATAATCACGATGACCATTGCTCTGTCTTGGAGGATCTTCCGTACAATCAAAGGAATTGGAGGGAGGCACACCCCACACGACCCTTCCATAACATCAGGAGAGTATTCCTCAATGCATCTTTTCCTAGGGGTGCTGTGGATCAGAACAGAGGAAGTTTTCTGTTCACCTATGGGGCAAGAAGGTCCCAGACCGGCACTCCCCACTGAGCGAAAGCATTGCTGAGAACCAGCTGTGAATTACTCATTCGTGACTTGGGTAAAAATGTCTGCTCAGGCAGATTTTGCATCCCTGGTAAGTATGCAGCTGATAGGATTATGCAATGTTTGATCCACCAATTCCAGAGGATGACTACTTCCATGCACACAGAACAAGATCTTGTTCTCCCTTGCTTGTTTATATTAATCACTATTGCCACATTGTCCAACATTATCTGAACATGCTTGGATTGGATGAGTGGGAGGCAGGCACTTCAGGCTCCACACTGCCCTGTGTCCCGGTAAGCGAACGTGAGTCCTGGACTCCCAGAATCCAGACATCTTGTGCCATATGATTGTCCGTGTGCACACCACAGCCCAGTGGAAGGCACCAGTAATGATGGCTGCCTCAGTTGTTGGCATGAGAAAAGGAATCCCTAACTGAAACTTCTCCAGTTTTGTCCACCACAGAAGAGAGCTCAATACCTTGGGCGTAATTGTGACCTTGTCCTTGATGGTGCCCTTCTCTTGTGAGTACACGGTGGGAAGCCAGTCTTGTAGGCATTGTAGATGACGTTTGTGTCACAAGTGTGCAGTAATCCATGTGGACAAGGGGGGAAAGACAAGTTCCAATTCAGTCCTGTGTCTGATAGTGAGCTGGTGTACAAGAGTGCTCATGACCTGAAATCTTTCAAGAGGTAGACGTGCTCTTGCTGCAGTCAAGTCTAATATCACCTCTATGAAATTTATGCACCTTGGGAAGGACAATGTGTTTTTTTTTGTACTTGAGGCAGACACTCAGGGTAGGCAAAAGACTGAGCAAAACAAGGGATCCTACCAAAATTAATCATGCAGAATTACCCACAGAAAAGCTTAAAGGGGCTTTATGCTTCAATACTGAACTGCAACATAAGGTCTAATTTGTACCAAACAACTGATTTCCTAGTAAACAAGTAACGATGTTAAACTTCTTGAAATCAGGTTTATAGGCTTAGTTTTATTACATTAAGAGGTATTTTATACATTTTAAATTGTCAACAATTTCTAGTTTGAAATATACCTGGTTCATTTATTCTGCCGAAAGTATGCCGGGTGTTATGCTTTCTGGTTTTGAAACAGGTTTCACAAAAGTCAAAGTCATCACAGTTTCTACATTTGAACCTAGGCCCATTGATAGGAAACATCTGACAGCCATCACACCTGATTTTAACAAACAGACAGTTAATATGGTCGATCTGAAAAAGTTAAGATATATTGTATTGTTACATAGATTCTCATGGCACAGAATTTATTGTAACAGCATTCATGAATGAAGACCTTTCTTTTTCTCTTCCCTCCACTGTCCATTCAGCTTGTGGACAAAACTGCAAAAAGTTTTCTATGACACTTATTTAAGAAATTTCAGTTATGATAGTAAAGTAATATGCCAAGTGGTTCGAGAAATGATAGAAATGAAAACTAACTTACGTGACCCCTGGATGAATGCTGGGGACCAGTTCCATTTCTGACAATAAACCAGTCCAGTGAGACTGCTGAGGGAAGTCTACAATGACATCTTTTCCATTGGCACTAAAAGCTGTGACAAAACATGCAGAGACAGATAATTTTGTGAAAATATCTAAAAAATTTAATTAGAAATGGCTAAAATCTACTAGCCAAAATTGCTTTTCATAAGCAATTCCTTCTTGGAGGTTAGGATTTATTTCAGAATGAATTTTATTCCAATGGAATCATCAAAAAATAAAAATCATTTAAAATGTTTGGCCAGCTTTTACTTATTTAACATTTGCACTGTGGCCTTTGTTCCTCCACGACATTATTTGAAACAATATTTGCTTTAACCTATTTTTCCTAATGCATACATTAAACTTGCACAGTTTAGAAATTTTATGAGCTTCTCAAAGAATATCAGGAAAGACATACAACTTGGACATATGCTTGGAAGGATTACATTTATATCAGTAAATATCAATTTCACTGTACATATACAAACAAGCAAAAAAATTATTTCCATCAATAATCAAATATACTGATAGGCAAAGAAAGAAAAACGCTGCTTGAGAACTTACAGAGTTTGATTTAAGGATATTTACTTAGTATATTTTGACATGATGTTGACAATTTGTGTTTTAATGGTTATAAAACTAACACTTTGAATTCCAAAATCTATCTCATTAAATATTTATTTGTCTGACCCTCTCAAAATGATAAAAATAGAAAAATTCTTAAATGTACAACTTTGCCAAATCTGTGAAAACTGAAATAGATAAAATCAAACATTTCTTTAAAACATTGATAGCCATTGAAATTATAAAAAAACAAAGCCACTCTTATGATTAGCCACATCTTATCCCTTCACATAATCTAATCCTCCTCTCTGTTGATCATCATCCACTTCTACAGGCAGAAGTTAGATAGGATCTAGCTCCTATTTTCAACTTTTCTCATAATGAAAAATCCTGCTTAAAGAGAAAAAATATTTCTGGTTCAATATGAAGGAAGTTGTACAGATGTTTCCAAATAAGTCAAGAACCAGCTGTGACAACATGAGGAATCTAATCTATATACAACTTATAAATTCTGGTTGATGTTATGAAATTGTTATATCATGGAATACCTCTGCGTAGATGTGGAACCTGCCAATTGCTGACAGGGTCTGATGGACACATCTGGGACAAGAGTTGATCATTAAACTTTAAATGGTTGCCTATTCAGGCAGTTTCAACTCCATATGCAGGGAGGAGAGTGGAAAATCACAAGCAGCAGAACAAAGAAAGTAGCTGTTAGGAGGACAAACTCAAAAGGAATAGATACAGGAATAGAGGAGAGAGGAAACTTCGGAATAAACTTCTGTAACAGTGATATCCTATTTACCTGTGAGGACTAGCCAAAGTCAGAGAAAGCTAGTTGATGTATGGAGGAATAGAGACTCCATGGATTCTGAAGAAAAGCCATGAGCTGCAGAAGGACCCCGGAAACCCCAGAGGGCTCTGCCCAAGCTCAGATAAATGGAAGTTACTTACCTGGAACTGGAGGTTCTTTGAAATGGATGGTCCCCTTCTGTATTCATGGGTACACATGAGCACCAGGTACCTGAGAGTCTAGAATTTTCTGAAATTAGCATCCATTGTAGTTGCATTGTAGTTCTTCTCATGTTCTCAACCAAAGACAAAGGGCAGTGTGGACCAATGCCTCTCCAGTTTTGCATACTTACCACAGTTCAAACAAACAATCTGCAGCGACGGGATGGTAGTGGAATACAGATTGGGAACACACGTCTTGAAGAAACTCCAGTTACACGTGAGAAACCTCCACTACATCTTCAAGAGATGGTTCCTTATGTGTGTTCAACACATGGGGGATTAACAAGCAGTAGACAGACGGGGGTTAGGTGAAAGGATGCATTTGAGAGCTGACTGTAGTATCACTCGCTGGACCAGAGCATAATGTCTCGTGAAAGTATGCAAAGAACTTCAAGTAGATGCTTGTCATATCTTTAGGAGTTTATCTCAGAAATACAATCAAAGTAGCTTGCCCTCTAGCGGAATTAGCCCTTAACCTACTCCTGGGAGAATTCTGTGCTACTGCACATGCAGAATTTGCAAAGAAATTAATGTTTTTTGCACAGAATTTCCTTTTCCTTCCACAAGAATGAGCTGAAAAGTTGCTGGCTGCCACTAGGGGCTTCTGGCCCTGGTAGAATCCAGCTTGCATGTAGAAGACACTGATGGGAGGAGTAGGAGCTGAAGAGTTCCCAGCAGATGAAGTTCCAGGCATGCCTTGAAGGAGGCGGTGTGCAGGAATCTCTGTACAAGCCTGGGACCTAGCATCAGGCACTGTCTCCCTCTGGACCACTGGTGGGAGTGTCTAGGCGGGAGGGGGAAGCAGCCGGGGTCTTGGGGAAATGTGGTGTGGGTGTCTAGGCTAGGGGGCAACCCACAGCTGGGCTCTGGGGACAAAGGGTGTCTGTGTCTGGTCCCCCTGCTGGGCTCTGGGGGGAAGGGGTAGAGAAAGAGGAAATGGGCTGTCATAGGGATTTCCTTAACACTATTCCTGGAGGAATTTTTTTGTCTCTGTATGGATAGAGACATAGCTGCAGATAGGTATTTTGAAATAAAATTACCAAAATAACTAACACTATATCATCACACCAGTTTCATTTTGAAAAATAAAATATGCAACATTTTTAATTTTGGAGTGCGGAATTCCCCTAGGAGTACCTCAACCCCTCCGGAGCAGGGAATACATGTTAGCTGGTAATAGAGTAACACAACCCGAGATTCATTCTGAAGTCTCTGCATCAGTATAGCTTGACCCCTTGATCACTCTACTATGGACAAAAATAGGTTAGATGTTTTTCTTTGTAGATAAAAGTCCTCCAGACATACGGAGAATGCAGCCGTTTCTCTTCATCTGGGGCATGTGGTTTTTGAAAAAAATACTGGTAAGTGGCTAACATGAAAAACTACTTTAGGAATTAATTTAGAGTGGAGTCGTAACAAGACCTTTTCTTCATAGAAGGCAGTATATGGTGAGTCAGCCATGAGTGCTTCCAGCTCACTGACTCTACAGCTATTAGAAAGGCCACCTTCACGAACAGATATGTCATAAAGCGTGTGACTAAGAGACTTAAAGGGAGGTTTAGTGAGAACGACAGATCAAAACTGAGGTCCCAGTCAGATGCGAACTTCACCAATGGTGGAAAGCATCCAAGAATGCCCTTCAGAAATCCAGTTGTGTCAGCACGAGTCAATGTTGTATTCACTGGAGGATGGAAAGTGCAGAATGCGCTTGCAGAGAACAGACAGTGAAACCCTATGACTGAAAAGGTAAGTACATATTCTAAGTTGTCAGGGCAACAAGTTGCCTGCTGAGCCCAAGAGCAGAAACACTTCCATTTTGCTGAGTAACGGCTTCTCATAGAGTCTTTTTGCTTTGGGTAATAATGAACCACACTCTTTTGGAACACGAGCACTCTACTTCTGATGCCTATCCAAATAACAGGCTGAGAGTTGCATCGGCCTCAATTGGGATGCCTGAAACTGCCCCTATGCTGTGTTAGATAGTCCAACAATAGGGGGTGTTCATGAGGGTTGAACTGAAAATTTCAGCAGAACCGTAAATCAGAACTGTCTTGGTTAATTGCATGCAATCACAAGGACGAGCTCTGTCCTGGCAGATCTTCAACAGAACTTGTAGAATCAATGGAATGAGAGGTAAAGTATACCCCAGAGACCCTTCCAGGACATGAGCACCAAATTATGACTCCCATTCATGATTTGCAGAAAAATGTCTGCTGTTTACCCCCTGATAAATATGCTGCTGGTAAGGTTCTGATGGCAGATGCACCAATTTCAGAAGGTGAGTGTTTCTGTAGAGGGAAACTTCTTGCTCCTCCCGACTTGTTTACATAAAATACCATTTTTATGTTGTCTGAAATTATTTGGGTATGTCTAGATCAGATGAGTGGGAGAAAGATGTTGCAGGTTAGATGGACTGCCCAGAATTCCAGTAAATTGATATGCATTATGGAATCCCACAGGGTCCAAACGCCTTGTACCCTATGATCACCCATGTGAGCACCCCAACCCAAGAGGGAGCTGTAACAAACAATGGTTGCCTCAGGAGTCAGTGTGAAGAAAGGAATCCCTACCCGAATCTTCTTTGGTGTTTGCATTAGACAAGAGTCTAAAACCCTGAACGGAACTGGAACTTTATGTATTCATTAAAGAAAGGCAGCGTAAGTGGCAGAGAGAAACCTGTTTCCTAGGCAACAAAGATTAAGCCTGGCAAACGGTGTCATGTGTGTGTATATGAGGTCAAGTGGCCGAGGAGGGAAAGATACATTCTGATTGATGTTCTGGGTCTGAAAGTGACTTTGTGAGCACACTCGTGGCCTGAAACCTCTTGCTGTTCTTGAGTCCAAGTCTTGTGGGTGCTTGTGTAAATTTTTCATGATTGTTCCAGACACCTGCTGAAGGCTGAGCAGAGCACGGATTGCGCACTGGACTTTCCCATCGGAATTGCCCGTTAGATGCCAGTCATTCCACACCCTCATGAATTCTGGTAGGGAAAATAGCAGCAGATGCTGCAATTGGCAGAAAAATGAGCCTCACCCAGGCAATAGAGGCAACACTGATATTCATCACTCACCAAAAAAGAGCGGGGGCAGGAAATACAGTTTTTGAATCTCAAAATCCTGGGCAAGACTTCAAGACTTCTCAGGGGAAAAAGACACGCCCCGGGGAGGAGAGAAAATGGGGGGAAAGCACTAACTATACTATGCTAGACTAGACTATAAAGACTACTAAAACTACAAAAAACTAACTATATACAATATCTTACAGCAATGACAGTACAAAAAAGGAAGCCAAAGACACCAAAGATGCTGACTCAAACCATAAAGCAGTAAGAAGGAACTGGAGATGCATTGGCCTGCACCACTTTTTATGGCCTTGGTTTAGAGCACAGGGAGAGCTAGAAGCTAGATTGCTTGTGCGAGCCAACGGGTGCTGGCTGCAAAAAATTCTGGACTCAGGCACATGGTGCACATATGAATCCCACATGTTGAATACACACAGGGACCATCACTCAAAGAACTCTGAAGTAGATGAAGAAACAGATAGGAAAATGTGTATAATTGTGTTTATTATTCAGTTTGGATCTGTGTATCGCTCATGAGACTAAGTAAAGAGTAATGGTGTTTAGATCCTGTACAAAAATCTACCTGTGTATGTATCTGTTGGCTTTCATAGTCACATGCCCACGAAGAGTTAATTTGTAAACCCTGAGCACCCAAAAGATTTGAGTTCTGGCTGTGTGTTCTAAAGCTCTGAGGAGTCAGCATGGGTCCCAGGGGCTAGATAGTCAGATTACAGAATGTCGTTTCTCAGAAGATGTGCTAGACAAAGCATCTGCATCTTGAGAGCACGTGCCTTGATACCCCAGTCAGAGGCAGACCCTTGACTCTTTTAAGGCTCAAGCAGCTTTAAAAGTGCACTAGTCCTACTGAGGTGGGCTCTAAACACACCAGCCTACTGAGTGCCCACAGCTGGGGAAGTTCTACTAGAGCTGGGTGAGACACCACCACACACACCAGTTCTTAAGTACCTTTGAGAAAGCAGATCAAAGTATTAAAAAAGGGGACAGAAGAGCATTTGTGCTTCCAGCTCACACTTGGCAACAACAAAAAGACAAAAAATTATAGTCTCTTTAATCATACAGTCTTCCACAGGGCAATTTCAGCTGCTGCTATGCCAAAAGTTTCTCTTCCTTTCACTTTATAAAGCAAGAATAAAATCCAGAGTTTAAAACATGCGCTTTTTTCCCCATTTTTGGAAGTCTACATTACCTTTTACAACCCCCACGCTCCTGTGAGTAACTGATCCCCATTTGTATTTGGGTGTAGTAACTGAGGTTTTCACATGCACTTTGTCACCAATCTTAATGTGAGAAGGGGAACTCTGTGGTGGGAATCCTAGAAATTTAAAAAATAAGCATGTTATTTTTAAGCTTGCATTCTCCTTTGGCATACTGTACAAATACTTATTAGACCAGTGGTCCTCAAACTGTAGGGGACACCCTCCAAATGTTCAGGGGGGCGTGGGTTGACATACAAGGCCCAGGCAAGCCCCCGGGGGCAGGAGGGGGAAAGCGGAGGAGGAGTGCCACCCAGCTCTGCCACCAGACCAGCTCAGACCCCAGCCGCAATTCCATTCCACACTCAGCCCAGCTCCACCCTCAGCTACAACTCCACTCTGGCCCCAGCCAAAACCCAACTCTGGACCCAGACACAGCTGCACTCCGCCCCTGTCCAGCTCCAGCATCAGCCACAGCTCCACTCCACCTCCTGCTCTGCCCCCCATTCCCTCTCCTCCCCCAGGCCAGCACCCTCACCATACCCAATTCAGCCCAAGCTACTTTGCTGAGCCAACTGTGCAGTATTGGAGTGAAGGCACGACAGATTCCATTACTGATAAGGGGAGGCACAACAGGAAAAGTTTGTACTAAATAGCAGTTAGTGAATATTCAACTCACCTATAAGCTCAACGTGGATATATCTGACCCAATAAGTGCCACCCTTTTGTTGCCAATCACATTGCACATTGAGGTCATGTAGTCCATCTCGATCCAATTTAATAACTTTACCTACATCTCCTTCACAAACTTCCTCATAGGTCCTGCAGCACCTAACCATCATCCCCGCCTAGATAAAACAGGATCATAAAATCCCATGAAGTCTGCAATTAAAGGACCACTTAGAGAAAAGTAACATTGCACACAGCTTTCACCACCATGCTTACCTGAATGTTCTCTCGCACATACACGGCATAATCATCATTACTTAAGAAATCAGCTCGTTTCTTATAAGTTTGGCTCTCTGTAACAACAGCACCACTAGACTGTAAAAGAACACAGACAACAGGGAAGTTTTAAAAGTGTGTAGTGCTTTCAATTGAGAGAAATAAGCACATTAGCAGGGTTAGTGAAGATAAAGACAAGGAAAACAGAATAACTCTGACTCCTCACTAAAGGGCTAGTACGGTCTGCTGCACTTGAGACTATGGCTTAGAACCCAGAATCACTTGGCAAGCTGAGTAATAGCAAGTTTCCAGGCCTCCTGAAGCAAGCTGATGAGATACTATTACAAAAACTGCTCAAAAAAGGGGAGGGGGAGAGATGGAGAAAGAGGGGGAGCAAACAAAGCTTTTTAATTTAAGCCACCTACTCAACCTTGGTGATATATCTACATTTTTTTCCTCCGTAAGTTCTTCCTGTGAAGAAATGGTGGGTGAAATTTTGGTGACAATGTTTATTTGTTTTACTCATTGAGATTATAAATATGCTTAGTATTGTATACGCTGAAATGTCCGCTTAACTGAACCAAAGTTAATAAATGAGGTCACACTACTCTTCTCAGAGAATTCTCTCTTTCAAGATCTGAAGGTGTCATCTAAGGAAACCATGGCAGGCAAGACTCTTATTTTCAGTGACAAGTCGAGAAAAGTTACTGTTATTTCAGCATTAAGAGTAAATGTTCTAAATGACACATTCAAGGCAAAAACGTATAGAACTATAAACTTGCTCAGTTTATCAATTTGGATAATTAACCACTAAATTCAGGGCTTATCTTCTTCCCCAATAGTATTTCCTATTGTGATTATGAAATCAATCACACGCCAGTACATCTTAGACACAGGAATCTGAGGAAACCAAGAATACTGCAGATATTCCTCGACTGCTATTTACTGATATAACCTCTGATACACAGATTTACGTTTCCTGAAAGCCTGCAGAAAAATAGTGCAATTCATATTCCAAACTGCTATGGGTGATGTTAGTTTGATATGCCACTTTATGGTCTTTGTCTTTGAAAGTGCAGTTTTTATAAACAAAAAAATTAAGTGATTTCACTTGTGGCTTTCAGTGCCATTCAAGCTATGCTTTGAGGAGCCAAAGTTTCTTACTTTTATTTTTCAAAATCACTGGAGACACACTTTAAAAATGTCTAAACTTGAAATTCAGTCAGGGTTGATGTAATTTCCAAAAGAGGATAAACTGAATTTTGCAATCATTCCTGAAGCCTGAACTATCTGACACAATGATGACACTGAAATGCTTGTTTATGCACAAGCGAAGTGTGCGGTCTACTGTAAAAATTCACATGTAGTCTCCTATGAGAAATATCTGACCAGTAATTATGGTCTCCAGTTCAGTACTGAAGAAAAAAGCTAAGTGAAATGCTATAGATGCAGGTCTTTCAACTTAACTTAAAACTGTTGATGAATAGATTTGATGGGGGTAGCATGACACTCTTACACTATCCAAATTTGTAAGTGAAGGATAAAATTACATATCTTGAAATCTATGTAGGATAATTTGTAATCAATTTTTAAATGACTCTAAATACTAACAACAGGACAAGCAGCCTCAGCTTCTTCCACATCTTCTACCATCTCCTCATCTGAATATTCATCAGATACAGTATCAGCATCTGAGAGATCAGTAATCTGGACATCAGGGTGATCCAACAGCCAACCAACCAAGGCTTCCACTCCTAGCAGAGAAAACAATAAGCCATCCAAATTAATATGGGATTCTTTGGTATGTCATACAGAGGTTTAAATTGTCCGTACTAGTAACATTTTAGTCTGTTAATTTCCTTCCCCCCATAATATTATTAATGGTAACTATGTTAAATACCTGGTAATCCAGAAGCACTTCCGGAGGTCCCTGAGAGCGACTTCAGTGCAAATTCAATATTTTTCCTAGGAAATCCCATTTCCATAAGCTGAACTACAATAGGGAGGGGTGGAATGGGAGACTGCTTGCGTTTCTTCACTTTTGCTGGTCGGATATGCTGCACTGTGACTGGTGTTGTTGCCTCACTGGAGCTACAGTCTTCAAACAGTGGAGTGGAAGGATGTGTGGACTCCACTGCTAGATACTGGCACACTGCCAGAGCAGCAGCCTAAACAAAGACAAGTAAACACACACTGAAGTCTAGGCAGAACTAGCATTCTACATGTACTGTACACCAGTAAATGTTCAGCTTCATTTACAGAATCTCTGAAAAATGAGAAGAGTATTAAGCAATAGCTATCAATAGGAATTTGAATTAGAGTGCTCAGTAGAAAGCTTTAAATGAGGAAAGAACACGGATTGTACCTCAAGCTCTTGTTTGTCAAATATTGCTTTTACAGGTGATGGCTGGGTGGCAGCTGTCAGAAGCTGCTGTAAGAGGATCATGGGAGGTTGAGGTCCTTCAGGAGACATGTCTCCTATGTCAGGGGATGCAACTGCTCCATCCTCTGAAATAAACGAGTTTTAGTCAATAAAATTACGATCAACATAAGGTAAATTATGTGGAGTTAGTGTCTTGTGGATCAAATGTACAAAGGAATGAAATCCACCACATTCCATCTCAAATTTAAGTGTGCATTTAGAAGGAAGTATGTGCAGTACAGCACATTTCCTGTGCCTCAAAGGAGCTATACCTCTAGTCAAAAACGCTAGCTTTACTACCATATCTAGAGGTAGTCTGGCAGAAGCCACATTCACTATTAAGCTTGAATTCTTATCTTACCGGACCTGACATTATTACAAAAGGAAGCGTATTACGCTCTTGGAGAACATTGGTACAAGTTCTTGAGTTACCTTCCCCTCTGACTGATGCTGAGCATACATTGGGATAGGAAGAGAGAGGGCTCCATCCAGAGCCTAACAAGAAAGTCATTAAAAGAATGTTCTATGACCCCAGAGATCACCATTCCTCCAAAAGAGTCCACTTCATTTTGACTAACTGGGTTTGGATTCTGTACTTTTGAAAGAGGTTCTCCCATCGCTGTAGTAGTAGAAGCAAGGAATGAAATATACACCGACTCAACATTAAGGGCTTGTCTTCACTACGCTGGGGAGGGGTCGATCTTTTGGCGATCGATTTATCGCATCTCATCAAGACGTGATAAACTGATCGCCAGCGGCTCCCCCATCGACTCCGGAACTCCAGCTTGCCAAAAGGCGCAAGCTGGAGTCGACGGGAGAGCATGCCGCCGCCCGCCACCGCCGTGAGGACGGCAGGTAAGTTGGCTGTAGAGGCGCCGAATTCAGCTACGTTATTAACGTAGCTGAATTTGCATATATACAGCCAATCCCCCCCTCCCCCTCCCCCCCCCCCAGTGAAGACCAGCCCTTAGTTCCCAAGACCAGTAATAGCTGGTACTCTCTCAAACCAAAAAAGACTAGAATGAAATATTAAATAAAACAGAGACGTCCCAGCATTCCATTTCCCCCCATTATTACGAATCTAGCGCTTGTTTCTAGCTGACAAGTTAGAGGAGATCAAATTTTAAAATGACATCAATCTGATCATCTTGCCTTTTCCAACATTCAGTTATGTTTCAACATGATTTTATCAGATGCTAGCACAGGAGCCACAGAACCAGCGATCGTTACTTTATACAATCAAAGAAAACTTGAAAACCCTGCTTTCAGGAGGCATAAAGTATTAATCTTCAGTTTTTTTAACTACTGAATAATCAGTTGCTCAAAAATCAGTTAAGTGAAAGCAAGATAATTCTAATTATGTGATAACGCTGGTTATCTAATGTATGAAGACATATTCATTTCTTATTTGTAACTGAATGTTAACATTTGTAAAACCTCAGCTGTTGCACAAAATATAGTAGAACCTCAGTTACAAACGCTTTGGGAATGGAGATTACTCATAACTCTGAAATGTTCATAACTCTGAACAAAGCATGATGGTGGTTTTCAAAAGTTTACAACTGAACATTAAAATTAATATTGCTTTGAAATTATTATGCAGAAGAAAAATGCTGCTTTTAACTATCTTAGTTTGAATGACAAGCACAGAAACAAGTTCTTACCTTGCCAAATCTCTTTTAACCCCTCCTCTAACCACTTTTCAGTAGTTTATATTTAACATAGTACCATACTGTGTGTGTGTGTATATATATATATAGATAGAAATATAGATAGTACACAATTTGGCAGCAGTAATAGATTAGACAGACAGAGAGACAGACAGAGAGACAGACAGAGAGACAGACAGAGAGAGAGAAAGCGCGCACGAACAAACTGCTGCCAAATGCTGTACTTCTCAGTTCCAAATGACACGTGTGGTTGACCTGTCAGTTTGTAACTCTGAAGGTCATAACTTTGAGGTTCAACTGTATATGTAAGTTTAAAATTTTAGAGTGTACCTCTCCTTTGTGTTCCATAACCCAGTGAATTAAGAAGGGGTATCTGGTGATGTCTTGAGCAGTTCTCATCCACATGTTTAAGAGAAGCTGAATGAATTAAAGTGCAATAGACATTAGACTTCCTTTTCTCCATCATCCCCCAAGATCACTTTTTCTCTACTTAATTTCAATCCACAGGTTTGTAGTTCCTCTGGAAGTAGAAAGAGGAACTGCTCAAGACATCAATCACCAGCTTGAAGATGACAAAAGGAGCCATAACAAGAGGTACAAATGTGTTTGTTTTTAAAAAAAAATTGGGGTAGCATTGAGAAGTGTTTAGAAATTTAGTATTCAAATAACAAAAATATTAAAGTCATATTAAATATTGAATATGTAAGAATCTTAAGTTAAGTGATCAACACTTTTATGTCCAAAATCTTTTGCCTGCCTAATCTAGAAACAACAAGATAACACTTTCAAAAACTACTTCTAAATTATCATCTCTGAGTCTTTGAGGCCAAAAGCCTGAGTTGTGTCCTCAGACCACAACATGCAACGTACATACAGGTACAGCTGCCGAATAACATCATCACACAACATGTAACCACACATATTAGTTATATTTTAAACTAGAGAGGACATTGAAGATGACATTTTATTTTGAATATTTAATAATCAGCAAGAGGAAGAGATTAAATATTGCAAAGCATGAGGCTGACAGCACAACAAATTCATCTTGTTACAATAAAAAGTTGTACCTGTGGGAATCGATCCAGCCTCCTGTATAGCTGGTTGAGATAAGATCTGCCTTAATTTATCCTGGTGAGAAAGCAGAGCTCGACCTGCTTTCAATATGTACAGTTTTAACTGTTGGCATCTCAGCAGATCCAAATCCACTTGACCTATCAAAAACATGAAATGTCCATTAACCAGAAAGCGATAGTATTAAAAGTAACAAAGGCAAACATTTATTTTTACAATCTGATGATCCCACCACAAAAATACATTTTTAGTACTGACAGTCATGAATGGTAAGCTCAAACAAGATGAAAGGACTAAAATATAAAGTTTAAGTGCATGATTATAAGAAACCCACAGTGGGCCTAACTCCAGATGTCAATACTAAGACAATGCCTCTCAGCTGTCATGCAGTTTGGGGACTTAAGGTCTGTCTAGATGAACCTAGTGGGTGGCAATCTGGGGTGCTATTCTACAGTGCACTAGCATATTGTGCCACCAACACTTTTTGTATAAACGCCGGAACTATGCACTGATGTACAGCCAATGAACAGTAGAGAAAGCGAGGAATACTTGTAGCACCTTAGAGACTAATTAGTTTATTCCATTCTATGCATCCGATGAAGTGAGCTATAGCCCACGAAAGCTTATGCTGAAATAAACCTGTTAGTCTCTAAGGTGCTATAAGTATTCCTCGCTTTCTTTACGGATACAGACTAACACGGCTGCTATTCTTGAATGTGCAGTAGGAAACTTTTAGTGCGCAGTAGCGGGATCCACAAACACAGCTTGTGAACAGCACCCCATCATGTAGATTTACACCACAGCTTGACATGCACTAAGTCACAAACACAGTTTAAAATGCTACAGATAAGAGCAGACTAGATAGATATCAGGTGCATCAACTATTTTCAGACAACTCAGTACATGACAAAGACTCCAGCCTCAAACTATATCTACATCATAGATAGAAGCCATTTTTCCAGACAAGATATAAACTGGATTCCCTCTACCATGCCTTAATACACTTCCTTGAGTATTTGCATGTTTTTCCTCCAACATACAACTCTGTCACTTACCCCAAAGTGGAGCATGTGCCTTCATACATCACTTCCTACTCAATGCTGACCATATAGAAAACAACTTTCCACAGAACTTCTGTACCTCCCTAATATCTAATGTTTGCAATATTTTCACACAGAAGGACTAATGTATGACAAATAGGAAACTGTACCTGAAAGACCCTGGTTCGGAGACTTCATTCTGTGTTTTTCTATTTTACTTCCTGCCAAGTTTACCAGCTGAGCCCAGACAGACAACATGGGTTCAGTGAATGGCAAGTTGTTCACATTGAAAGCCACCACTGGAAGCTAAAAGAACCAAAAGGTTAAGCATTTTTCAAAACTTTAGAAATGCATAAAAACTTATGGATTGTTTATATTTTAAGAGGATAACTAGTGTTTGTTTAATTACTCGAACTGGGCAACTGAAGAGTATTTCTCTCTCTAAAATAAAGGAGCTGCTAAGTCTGTAGTCATAAGTAAAGGGATCTGAGCATCACCGTCAGAAATGAAAAGCAGATAGCATGAGAGTGAACTGCAACCCCTGAAACAGACTGGGGCTTTAAGTGCATGGGAGTCTCTTATGCTGTGACTTCACAAGACAAAAAAAGATGTGTTAACTCAAGGTAAAATCCTAGTGAGGATAAGGCAGTTTCTAGTTTTCACACCAATTAGCAGATGAAACTATGGTGTATCTTAGTCATTAACTCAACATGCTTATTAACATGAAAACTACAAGCTGCCTTGTCTTCACTAGGATTTAACCTTGAGTTCGCACTTTTTTAACTAGTGAAGACAGCTAAACCAAGTTAATATGTTTTTTTCTAATGAAGATAAAGTCTGCAGAGAGACCTGCATGAATACTTGCATATGATTTGCATATAAGCATGACTAAAATGCACAATTGTGGGACTGGCAGATGTATACTTCCTGAACAAATAATAATTGTTTATACCACATATCCTACTCATTGGTTAGCCTATCCTCCTTTGTAAAAAGGAGCCAACTTAAGTTTCTTTTTTCACAAAAAACATACTTTTCACACTTACTTTAACATTAAAGACCCAAGATAGGTGCACTCACCGGTTTTAGTTGACTTAAGGGGCAAACTCTACATGTTCGCATGTCACAGAATTGAACAGTGATTTTTCCTTTTGGTGTGATGCGCGTCACTGTGCCTTCTCCAAATTCATCATGAATGACTTGTCCACCCAATCTCAAGCGACTGTCTATTCCGCCAATCACTGCTAGTACAGCCATTAGGCCTCCCACCTCTGGATTCTCAGAATCAGTGAAGTAGTCTTCTAAAACAGCCTGATAAAGAACAGTAAAGTTAACTGTAGGGAGAAAATTGTACTTTTACCTACTTCATAAAAAAAAAGAATTTATATAGTCATCAATCCACTTGAAAGTTACAATACAAAATATAATTTTTATATAAAACAGGTTTAAAATTAAGCTTTAACATTGTTAAAATAGTTTTAATATTTAATGTTTTAAATATTATCAGTTCTATAGAAAAATTAGCTAATTTTAAAACGTGGAAACTACCCCTTCAGACTGTTTTCCTGCAAAGATGTGGGTGATGGAGGTTAGTTGAGAGTTGATGTACTTGTTTATGAGTCCATTCCACTGGTTTAGTGAATGGAGTGTCCTCAACAGTGCCACTATCTCTTCTGCCAAAGTACTGCTGTGAGTTGCAGTTAGAGATGCTTGAGGCCTGGCCTTCCTCCTCCTCAGAGTAGATTCTGAAAAGAAACAGCAGAAACTCAGTAGCTGATTTAAGAAAGGAAAAACAAATTAAACCATTAAGGAAAAATTGCTCTACCTCTGAGTAGTGGGATATCAGAAGAGCAAGTACTAAGTAGACTGCCTAAGAAACCAAACAGTTTTTCCACAAGAAATTTCATGTCTCTTGATCTTTCAGTTTTGTCCCAGGATGGAAGTACTGCTTTTAATAAATGCACAGCAAGGATCTAAAAGGAGATACTAGAATTAGTGTTAGTTTATTTAAAGTCACTTCAGCAAATAAGTTCTATAGCATCAGGGGTCTAAAACAAGGACATTTGAATTAGAAATATCTATATAGAGATGAAAGACTTAACTACTAGCCATCTTTTGTGCTCTTCTCTACAATGTTGGTTGCTGAAACTTAATGGTTAATAGCCACCTAGTTATTTTCTCGCTGATTTGTCCATTCATCAATATTAAGAGGAACTGTGCTAATTTACTACTAGTAGTAGTTGTATTTAACACAGGGTTGCCAAGCCTCCAGGAATCAAAAATTGATCTTTGAATAAAGACTGCCATAGGATGAAACCTTCAGGAATACGTCCAGTCAAAACTGGCAATCTTAATTTAACAAAGCCCAGCAACAAAGCACACAGAGCTTTGTAGAGCGATACACAGATTGGTAAAAAGTAAGATCACCCTCAGACTTGAAAACAAAGATGCATCAAAACAGGAATTAAAATGAGAGGATGGGGAAAGAGGTGTGGTTTAGATTCATAATCTGAGAACCAATAGCAGTCACACTAATGTATACTTTGGGGTGAATTAGTTTACACCCCAACTCTATCCCAGTGAAGGCACAGGAACCTAACAATGTAAGATGTACTGTACCAGAATGCAAACAGCAGAGAGAACAATGCCTGAGGAGCTTTTCACATATAGCCAAAGCTTAGTATCACAGTCTCTCATCTTAGCAAATAAATATGCATCTCCATTTTAAGTTGGAAAATTGGTTTTCTTTCTGGGAACGAACTCCCTGAGTCCGATACAAGTAGGTTGCATCTTTCTTGAAAATATACACCTAAGACAGCACAGGTATGTCTTCAGAGTCCAGGACTCCAGTTTTGTCACCATCCTTCCAGCCCCCTCCATGATCCCGGGCCTGATGAGGAGGTGTGATGGTTACTTAATAAGCTTGACTATTCTCCAGTCAACAAGGACAGTTTTGTCTTCTGGGCCTTAGACACCACGGGTTTGTCTACATTACATTACAGGCAGTGATCCATCCAGCAGGGGTTGATTTATCACATCTAATCTAGACACGATAAACGACCGCTGAGCACTTTCCAGTCGACTCCGTACTCCACCACAGTGAGAGGTGCAGGCTGAGTTGAAGGGAGAGCATCAGGCATTGACTTACCGCAGTAAAAACACCATGGTAAGTAGATCTAAGTACAGTCGGACCCTTCAATATCGCGACGATGAGGATCCAAAAATACCCGATCGCGGTAAACACAGGGTTGCGCTATTGCAGGGTCGCGCCACATCAAAGTGCCGCGCGCCGCTGCCATCGTGAGCCACACATGCCCCACGCTATAAGCAGATTAGTGCTATAGCGGGGTTCCACTGTACATCGACTTCAGCTACGTCTTCATGAAACTGAAGTTGCGTAACTTAGATCACTCTCCCTCCCCAACCCCACCCCAGTGTAGACCAGGCCAAAGAGAAGACGGATCCACCCTCGCAGAGATGTCTCTAGATAAGTTTTGAGTCATGCATGTAAAAAACAGTGGCCCATCATAAGCTATCCACACCGATTACCTTTCCCTGGAAGAGTGATGTCTGTAGTCCTGGAGGAATGCATGAGAGCTCTCTTTCTGCATCTCCCAAGAGGGGCCCCTCACAAATGGAGCTCCTTTGGGCTTTTTGCAGCTCTATTTGTTCAATCATACTGAGGAAGTGCTCCCATTTTTGTCCCTAACCCCTGGGAGAAGAGGAAGAAATGCTCTCTACTGCCCCAAAATTGGCTTCAAAATTAGGGTCAGAGTAAAGTAGGAGAATTGAAATACAGTGGAGCCCCGGCATAATGCGCCCCGCTATAACGAGTTTGGTTATAGTGCGGCTATACCGTGGCTCCCAAGTCCTAGCTCTTTGTCCCTGGCATGCTGGGGGGCCACGGCTTCTCTCCCTTGCTGGGCAGCGCAGAGAGAAGCTACAACCTCCCCTGCCAGGACAGAGAACCCAGGAGTGCAGGCAGGGGCTGTGGCTTCTATCCCCGCTGCCCAGCAGGGGAGAGAAGCTGCGGTCCCGAATCTGCTTGGGACAGAGAACTCCGGGGCTGCAGACTACAGCCCGTGAGTTCCCTGTGGAAACCGCGGATCTGCACTTGCTGGGACAGGGGACTCTGGGTCTGCATGAAGCTTCGGAGTCTCCTGGCAGGCAGGGAGCCACGGCTTCCCTGGAAGCCACTGCCCCGTGCCTCTTGGGACAGGAGACTCTGGGGCTCCATGCAGCCCCGGAGTCCCCCGTCCTGGCATGCGCGGGGCAGGAAGCCGTTGCAGGCGTGGGGCAGGCAGGCGCGGAGCCGCGGCTTCCAGGGAAGCCGCTGCCCCGTGCCTGCTGGGACAGGGGACTCCGGGGCTTCATGGAGCCCTGGAGTCCTGTCCCGGCAGGCGCAGGGCAGGAAGCCACTGCAAGCGCGGGATAGGAAGCTGCTGCCCCATGCTTGCCGGGACAGGGGACTCTGGGGCTGCATGAAGATTCAGAGTCTCCTGGCAGGCAGGGAGTCGCGGCTTCCCTAGAAGCCGCAGTCCCACGCCTGCCGGGACAGGGGACTCCGGGGCTCTATGGAGCCCCGGAGTCCCCTGACCCAGCGGGCGCGGGGCAGCGACTTCCAGAGAAGCCGCTGCCCACCCCTGCACCTGCCAGGGGCAGGAGAAGGCAGCGCCTGCAGCCCTGGAGTCCCCTGTCCCAGCAGGCCTGGGTGGCAGTTTCGGGAGAGAAGCTGCCACCCACGCCTGCCGGGACAGGGGATTCCGGGGCTGCAGGTGCTGCTGTCTCCTGCCCCTGGCAGGTGTGGGGGCAGCGGCTTCTACAGAGAACTCTGGGGCTGCAGACTGCAACCCCAGTGTTCTCGGTCCCCATCAGGCGGGCAGCTGCAGCTTCTCTCCCCTGCTGGGCAGCAAGGAGAGAATCTGCAGCCCACCGCCTGATGGGAATGGAACCCTGCTACAACGCGACCCCGCATTTAGCGCGATGGAATTTTTTGGCTCCTATCCCTCGCGTTATAGTGGAGTTCCACTGTACCACAAGGTTAGGTGGTTGGATACAGAGAATCCCATAGAAGTGAAAGCACAGCTTAAATCCTGCATGAGTGAACTGCCTCTGGTATATATTGAAAGAAAGTTACAGACTAAATGTATCAGATTGAAGAGGAGATAGGAATCATGTTTGTATATTCCTGCTCTAAGTTCATTGGCAGAGCTACCTTTGAGAAGATGCAAGCAACAGAAAAGCACCATTAGTGGAGAATTATACACTGAAATCTTGTGTACAGAAGAAATGCATTTACAATGGAAAAACTACACAAGCAATAGAACTGTACACTGATGTGTCATATTTGACTTGTAACCCCTTCCTGCAGGCAGTTTTAGATCATTCACTCTATCACTAACATGAATGCAAAGATATAGCATGCCAATAAAAATAAAATAAAAATAAAAAAGCCAGACAAGCAAAGCAATTTGGTTATTTTATTCAAAATAGTTTGAGTTTGTTCCTTTTTCTTTAACTGTTTGTGGTGGTTATAGAGACTGTGTGCATAGCCAGTTCACCTCCCTTCTTAGCAACCTTTACTATTAAATCCACAGTAGCCAACCAACTCTCTTGCATTGAACAACATTTTCCATAACCTTGCTGTGCAGTGTTAACTTGCAGGAGGATTTTTAAAGCAAGAACATTCTGATATTACCTTTCCTTCAACTCAAGAAAATAAATGGCACCTTCAAAACTGTACTTTTAAAACTGTACCGTGACAAGACAAAAAAACTGCCAAATTCACTGCATATGAAAATGATCTGAAAACACATTACCTGTCTCTGTAGTGATGCAGCAGTGAAAGATTCATGCCCCTCCACAATTTTCATTAGCAAAGTTATCCACTGAGATGTGCTAAGCGTGCTGCACATCTGAGGCATGAGTGCTATACTTCGAATGAATCCTAACGTGCACCAGCTTCTATGCTGCTCTTTATAAACCAACTTATTTGGCAACGAAGCTGGAAATAAAAATACATGAACAGCTGACTTTTCTGCCAACTGTACCACAATTTCTCAAAGTGATCCACTTTGTTAGACAGATCTTAAAGTTCTGCTACAAAATTTCCCCTAAATATAAAGTTAATTAACTGACTTCCAATTTAGTTGAAGTCCATTAAGAATTAATTTTTGGCATACTCTAGGAAACAAAGAATATCTATTGCAAGCAAATTCTCACCCACACACTGACTATACTACCTTACAATTCTGTCCATTTTGGAAAATTAGCTTAAAGTTACAGTTGTGATAAAGATGATGTATATCAGATTTATGATTTGCCTGATTATAAACTCATGCTGTCCTTCCTAACCTGAAAAGTTCTTTTTGACTTAAGATTCATTATAATGGAAGCCATTTTACAGGTTGGATTGGCTGCGCTTTGTATAGTGTGTAGCACATCACCACTGATAGCGAAATGCATATTTTATCCACAAAACAATGTGATATTTCCACAAATACGTAAAATTGATGTTTTGAGAAGGCCTAAATGTGTTACAGAACTCTGACCTTAAAAGACTAAGAATTAAATAAAGGAATGACTGTAAAATCAGATAAGATATACCACCTGAAAACTGATGGGTTTATTTGCTCAAACTAGGTCACGTAACACATACTTGATTTATCTATTGTTCCACTCTCCACCAACATGCGAAGCAATCCACACAAAGTTCTGGTTGCTTCATTCTGCATGACTTCAGCATGGACTCCAGCAGAGAGAGAGAGCGTCTGTAACAGGTTCACGGTACTCATCAGCATCGTGGAAGTGGGGTGAAGGTTCCTTTCAGCTTGTTCTCCTTCTGGAGCAAGAGACAAAAGAAACAATTACTTTAGTAACAAGCTAACACGGTAAACAAAATGTTTGAAAAAGGTAAAAGGACTGCGGTTCTTTGACATGTATGTCCCTATGGGTGCTTCACTTAAGGTGCGCCTGCAACTCTCAAACCTTTGATTAGAGATTCTCCATTAGTAGTGCCAGTCTGGCCCGCACACATGCCCTGTATGCTTTGGACACTGAGGCTATGCAGAAACGTGCAGGCAAATCTCCTTCAGTCCCTTCTCCACTCAAATGCCTCCACAGA
Organism: Sternotherus odoratus; assembly: GCA_032164245.1. Classification (NCBI taxonomy): domain Eukaryota; kingdom Metazoa; phylum Chordata; order Testudines; family Kinosternidae; genus Sternotherus; species Sternotherus odoratus. Next base: position 199,067,221 of record JAVMKO010000001.1, on the reverse strand, counting down.
GAACAGTCTGAAGCAGAGAGGAAGATTGGGAGGGTAGTAGAGCATCCACAAAGGGACACATCTCAAAGAACTGAAGTTACTGCACAAGGTGAGTAACCTCTTCTTCTTCTTCTTCTTCAAGTACTGTCTCTATGAATGCTCCCATTTCAGTGACTTCTGAGCAGTTTCCCCAGAGGAAGGAGAAATCACTGGAACAGAGTCCAAAACTGAAGACAGTACCAACCCTATGGGGTGTGCGAGCCCCTGGCACCACCACCGAGCCCTCCCAGGAGACCGCCAAACTCCCAGATGGGCTATTTTGGTCCCACCAAAAAGCCACCGCCAACTTCCAGTTTTTGCGGCGGCATTTCAGCGGGCATACCCGCCCTGGGGGCCACCAGACTTTTTCCTCCGTGGAAAAGGCCGTGGGGGAAAAAGTTTGCAACCCCCTGGCTTAAAGGGTAGTGCTTTTAAAATGCACATATGGAAGCCCGTGTGGTATCCCTACATATATCAGACACCAGTACTTTTTAAAGCAATACCACATATGTTGCTTATGACCTAGTAAAATATGCTGTCACCCCCTTGAGGAGGATGAGGATGAATGCCTTCAGTCTCATAACAAGTGATCATATAACCAGATAGCCACCAGATATCCGAGCAGAGACTATGGACCCCTTTGATCTATTCACAAAGGAGATGAACAGCTTAGGTAATATCGGAAAGTACTTGGTCCTGTCCAAGTAGAATACCAGAACCCTTCTAACATTCAGGGTATGAAAACAGGATTCTGTCAGAGAGAGACGCAGCTTCAGGAAAAACATTAGTAGATGAATAAATTGGTTAAGGTGAAACTCCAAGAAATCCTTAGGTAAAAATTTAGGATGTGGGCAGAAAGAAACCTTATTTTTGAAGATGACAGGGATCTGCCATTAAGGAACTAATCTCTGCTCATCTTTGGGCCAAGTGGATGGCTATTAAAAAGGCAGTCTTCACAGATATGGAGTAGAGAACTGGTTGCCACTGCTCCAAATAGATGTTTCCTAAGGTGACTGGGTCCCAGGTTAGGATAGGGTGTCTAGTCTGGGGATAGAGAGTACCAACTCCTTAAAAAACCTAGACATAGCAAATATGGAAAACCTTGCTATAGTCCGACGAAAGACCGATATTAAGGCTAAATGGACCTTAATTGAGCTAATTAATAACCCTGATTTCTTCATATCCAGGAGAGTGAAGGGGGCATGGATTCAGGGAGGAAGCACTAGTGGGAAACTGTCTCCCATTTTTGCAGGTAAATAATAAGGGTTGATTTCTTTCATATATTTCAGTACACCTGTTACACTTCCTCAGTTCATGGATTAGAATCCTCTTGCTCGATCATGCCCAGAGGTGAAGAACCCCTAGGTTGAGGTGAAGTGTGCTACACACATCCTGTGAGAGGAGATAAATAGAAAAAGAGATTGATGTGGAGATTTGTTTGTGTTGTCCATCTCCCCAGAGCCATGAAAGCATTGAGATGAGCTCCCCAATCCCCACAATGATGCATCTACTGTTAAAGTTAGTGATGGAGCTGGGCAACAGAAAGGAACGCTCTCACAGACGTTGAGTTGATCTCTCCACCAATCCAGGGAGCTCCTCACTGAAACAGGAATGGTCACCTCTTTGTCCAGGGTATGTCTTACTGAAGAACAGGACACACTGAACCAACCTTGAAAGCAGCTGAGGCATAGCCTTGCATAAACAGTCACAAAAGTGCAAATTGCTATGTGTCCCTAGAGCTGGAGACAGTTCCTTATAGTGGTGCAAGGATTCCACTGAATTGTCCATACCAAACCTGACAAGATTATGAACCTATCTAAGGGAAGGTAAGATTTGAACTCGTTGACAGACAGGGAAGCCCCTGTGACTGTCAAACAATCTGTTTCTTATTGATGAGGGTTAATATGAGTGTCCTTACATTTAGCTGAAGATTCAACTCCTAGAAGAACAACGGCCATCTGGGTGGAAGATAACACCACTTCATAAAAATGACCTCTGAGTAACCAGTCGTCAAAGTAAATAAAGACTAGGATCACCACTTATTAGCAGTAAGAGGCCCCTACTGCCAGGACCTTGGAGAACACCCTTGGGGTCAAGGAAAGACCAAGGAGAAGCACTTGTAAATGATGTAAAATCAGTCTCCATCCTCTTTCTTTGGTACAAGGAAATACTTTGAGTAAAACCCCTTGCCCATGTGAAGAGGAGAGACCAGCTCTATTGTTCCTAACTGGAAGGAAAAGATCGCCTCCCTTCTCAACACACGCTCATGAGCAGGGTCCCTGAAAAGGGAAAAGGAGGGTGAAATGGAGGGAATGATTTAAAATGGATGTTATGACCTCTATGACTCACTTGTCTATAGTAATCTGTCTCTAGGCATATTGGAAATAGAAAAAGCATCTCTCCAAAGGGAGGGTGGTGGGCAAATGAATACATCTATTAAACTGGAGATGCAGGAAGATTTGAACCTTTGACCAACCTGTCAAAACTATTGCAGAGATGATGGTTGGGTGGTCGTGAAGAAAGGGTGGGTCGCCCACTTTCTCTGAAATTTATGTTTTTTCTTGTGAGAGCTCAGTGGATCTGTGGAATCCAGAGACCTGAGCAGGAGATGATTTCTGGGCATTTTGTGACCTATTAAACAGTTCTTATCTGTAGGTGTATAAATCCCCAAGGAATGTAAAGTGGCTCTAGAGTCCTTCAGTGTCCTCCATCTGTGGAGGACACTGTGGTCTCCAAGAAAAGCCTACATCCATTGAAAGGGAAGTCCTCAGCAGTGTTCTGTATTTCTCACTAAAGCACCGGGAGCTAGAGCCATGATGCCCTGCACATAAAAGCCATGGATGCTTGAAGAGTGGTCCTGGTCAATAACTGGCCCTCTGAAATGTTAAGTGAGAATTGTTCTTTATGGTACTAAAGTAGGTGTCCAATAAAGGCCATCAGTCTATTATAGTTTGTGAAATTGTATTTGACCAGGACTGCCTGATCGTTCTGAATTCTGAACTGCAAAGTTGATGATGAATAGAACTTCTGGCCAAATAGATCCAGTCTTTTAATGGTCCTTGTCACACGGAACAGAACTTGAGACGTGTTGCCTATCCTGCTCTTTTACTCCATCTACTCCCAGGGTGGTAGAACAAGACAGAGTTCGCAGGGGGAACATCATACTTTTTATCTGACCTTTTACACATTGGTGGAATAATAGGAGGTGTTTGCCACGCAGTCTTAGCTGGATCCAGGAGCACCTTGTTGATTGGTATCACCACCTTGAAGGGCATTGCTGACAGCAGCTTGTGTTGTGAATCCCTGACCTCTTCGAGTGTAATACAAAGAGAGTCAGTTACCCAGCTTATTAGGTCTTGAAATTGCCAAAAATCATCAGCCATGGAAGATGGTGGAGGCAGAACTGCTTTGGTTGAAGACAAGGATGAAATGGGTGTAGCCTCTTTAGCTACTCTGGACTCCTGTTCTTCAAATGTCTCCTCTTGTGAGGGGGGAGGAGGTGGTGTGGCTGGAGAGGATGGGACTGAATAAGCCTAGTCCCCCTCAGATAGTATTAGTGGTCTTGAGAGGGGCTATCAGTAAGCAGCACAGGGATCTCAATATAGCCTGCCTGGGGGACTCCACACAGGAGTGGGAGCGGCATGCAGAATTAGTTCCACCATCTTTGATGATGGTCACTATTTTCCCTGTGACTGTCAAACAATGGGCTTCTGACAGGACAGCAGGGGAACCCATGACCAAAATCTAGTCCCCTTCATCCTCCTCAATAAAACTGGAAGCCCCCTTCATCCTTCTCAACATCGTCCAATGCTGAGGACCCCGCAGAAAAAGGCAGAGTGTCCTACAATAGTGGGGGAAAGGAAGCAGTCTTGAGACTGAGGTCTAGGTACTGAAAGATGCTCGTTACCCATGAGCAAGGGTTGTGGCTCATCCATTACTTGCATAGCTCAGTTCTTGCGATACCAAGTAAGAAATCAGTACCAGTGTGGTGGCTGAAGCTGATCGTACCACTGCTGTTACTGTACAATATACTGATGGGAGCATTGATGGAGCCTGCTGCCATTGCGTGATCGGTATCAAAGATGCCAACTGGGTAGGTGCCAACTGCGGGACTGAGTCAAACAGTACCAGCCCCAGTCTCAGTTCTGCCAGTACCAAAAGAGAAGAAGAGTCCTTCCACGCCACAGTATCGAGCCAAGAGCCAAGCTGAAGTTTTGGAGACCACAGATCTCACAGGGGACCCAGGCTTTTTCAGAGCAGGCTCCTTTAGATGAGCCCGTACTCCTCTTTTGGGGAGCCTTCTCAGAAGCTCCCTTTCTTACAGGAAGATTGCACCAAGGTTAAATGGGCACTGGATCAGTCCAGAGACTGATTTACCCGGGAGGATGGGGGTGGAAGGCGTGCTCCTGACCTGACTCAGATACTTGTTGAAGTGAGCACTCCATCCTTGACCGTCTGAACTTAATCTCCCTGTTTTTCCTTTCCCTAGACTTGAGGACTAGGCAGAAATTGCACTTCTGAGAGACATGATACTCCCCCAAGCAACCAACACACCTAGGGTACAGCTACACTACCTGCCAGATCAGCGGGCAGTGTTCAATGTATCTGGGATCACTTTTTTGCATCTCATATAGATGCAACAAATCGATCCCCGAACGCGCTCCCCATCAATCCTGGAACTCAATCTCAGCAAGAGGCAGCGGAGTCGACGGGGAAGTGACCACGGTTGACTTGCCGCCATAGGGACGATCAGATAAGTCATCCTACGCTAGTTCTACTTCAGCTATGCTATTCGCGTAGCTGAAGTTGCTTATCTTAGGTCGACCGCCCCACCCCAGTGTAGCCCAGAGGCCTTAGAGTGGCTGCCAATCACAGGTATAGCATCTTGGCTGGAAAGGCAGCTTTTGTAGCCTGGCAAGCCAGGTATGCCCAGCCAGGAAGACAAGGCTCCCCAGGAAGAAAGAGGAGGGGGAAAAACCTATCCTCTCACTACTAAAAGTTACTAACTACTACTAACAGTAAACTATACTAAGTAATCTTGAACATCTGTAAGAAAAACACAAAAGGCAGGCATGCTAGACCTCTGTCTCAGACAAAGCCAATAGAAAAGGAACTGACATTTGTTTGCCCATGCATCCTTATATGGCCATGAAGTCCGGCACATGGAACCATAGGGTACATGAGTAGCACAAGCACTGCTAGCTTAAAACAAGCACTGCTAGCATAAAATCTCTGTTCAAGTGCGTGAGAGACACATACATACCTGAAGTGGAGCACCCATCAGGACACTACTTGAAGTAGTATAATTTTTACAACTCTTATCATGGAAAGCATCCTATATTTCAAACACCATAGTATAAATTGAAAGTCATCCTGTAGTACTTGTGGATGTTTCCATGCTCTTCCCACAGCACCATTTTCCCCATAATAACCAACACGTCAAAGAGAGAGAGAAAGACAAAAAATGTGACAAACCAGGAATGCTATTATTTATTACAATTCCCACATTAGAATTAGCATTGTCATATTCAGATGTGCCTGTCATGACACAGCACTGAAATCAGAGCAGCTGGACAGTATATGTCTCCTTCCCAAATGCATGCTCAGCACATGCAATACTAACTGACCTTCCTATCCCTTCAAAATAGCTTTTCTATGTTGAAGAGGAACATCAGCAATATATACTTTTACGCCAGGTAAGTTAAAAAAAGCTTTTCGGATATTTTTTTTCCTGTTATGATACGAGTTTTGCTGATCTTACAAAGTCCTAACACTGAATATTCAGATAGATGTCTGTCTCCATTTTAACAAAAGTATTTTTTCTTACCAGAATCATCCTCTGTGTCCGAGTCTTCTGTCATGGGTTGAGCTGCAGGTGGTGGCTCAGCCAGTTTGAGGTCATATTTTCCCTCCTTCCCCATCCTGTAAGAATTTGTACTGCCAGTGTCCCACTGAACCCTAATCCAGCCATCCTCTCCCAGTTCTCCAATCACACGACCCAAACCTGGAGGGGGCCCATCCTGAGAGAAAAGAGAAGCTCAGTCAACAAACAACTCAAATCTATGCCAATAATGGGATGACTCAGTTATACAATTTCTCATTAATTTTCCACCAAATTCATGTGTGTGTGTGCACAGTAAAACATAATAACCCATAGTATTGCCTCAAAACTCTTAAGATGTTTTTTCACTTTCATAGGATAGAAGTTTCATTTTAAACATTTTCAGATTACGATTGCCACCTGAACTAAAAATCAGCGATCAGGAATATCTACTTTTAAAAAAAAAATTTCACTGAAACATTAACACATTTTATAAGTTCCTCGCACCAGATGAGCTCCCATCATGCTCCACCAAAGCACAATTGAGCCTGCTTCCTTTTAAATTAACAGAAAAAAGTTTCAGTGAAAAAGAATTTACTCTACAACTGAGTGTCATGTTAAATATTTGTCTTTTTGTTATCTAAAAACCTGCAAATTACATAATTCCCATTACGAGTCATTAATACTGTCTGTAGATTGATCAGCCATATTACAAAATGAAAGTGGAACACAATTTTGTACCTGATCACCCCATTTCCAGTCCACCCCTCTCATCACCCGGGTACCAATTTTCATCATGGCTGCCAACTCTGGCCCAGACACAGGGAGTTGAACTGGTGTGGTTTCCTTCCTTGACTCTTCCAAAACTGTGGCAGAAACTCCCCGAGAAGCAGCAATCATATCTTCTTCAACATTGTCAGAACTAGGCCCTAAAGAAAACATCCATAAGAAATAAGTATAGCTTGAAACTTAAGACATGACCTTTTTTGCACCAATTAAAAACCTTTTACACCATACAGTACTTATCACATTAATATTTGAAATGAGAAGTTAGTATTCAGAAGACAGGAGTTAACAAGCGATAAAGTTATTCCAGCTTGGAGACTATGAAATTAGGGTTTTGAAAATAAAAGGGTTGCAACACCATACATTATCTTTATTCAAAATAATAAAGACTAATGGGAGAGATATTAGGCTGATTTGGTCCAGCATCCAAGTAAGTCTTTGCCACTATTTTTTGTCCAGTGAAAGGACTAGAAAACAGCTGAAGACCTTTTGGTAAGGATACAATCAAGCAAATACTGTATGTTGCTGAGTAATATAGCTACATGAAAGCAGAAATCTGTAGTCTAGAGATTCAGCTGGTAGTACAATTATGTGAAAAAAATTCAAAGAAAAACTAGTCTCAGTCCTACTGAACAGAGCGGGAAGCACGGCGAAGGGGAACTTCATGGGAAGTGGGGAGGAGGAGAAAAGATCAGGTAGAATTTAGCCTTATGAAGCAAATGTAGCACTAGTGAAAGAGATAGGAAATTTGGATCATTCAAGTGAAAAAACAACCTATAAATTTAAGGGTTCACATTCCCAGACTCATTAATTTCATTCTTTATCAGAGAAGATATGAACGCAACAGGACATAAAACCTGGTTGTTATTTGGTGGAAGTAAGTGAAAACCTTCATTACCTTAAGTTTACCAGTTGTAGACAAAAGTCTAAGACGTTTTATTTAAATTCTCTCCCCACAATCGATCACTGTATTGAGATCAGAAATTCAAGTGATCTGAGCTAAAGCTCTGCCTACTTACCTCCTCAGCTAGAACTGTCATAACAAAACAATAAGTGATTAAACAAATGTTAAAAAAGGGAGAAAAGCGAGAGTCCATGAAGCCCACTGAGACCCCTGCCAGTCTATTTTGTAGGGAAACCATTTGGATACTACAGTGATTGGCTGCAGTACAAAACCCTAATATGAAACAACAATTAAACTATGCACACTCCACTAAATAGGAAACAGATTTTTGAAAGTATGGACAGGTCCAGCTGGGGGGGGGGGGGGGGGGAGAAAGAGGTCAATGGGTAAAGAGTTTTCCATTCTCTGTCTTGTTACCTTATTCAGTCCATCACCTCAGAGAAGTAACACAAATATAAAATAAAATATATATAAAATATAAAAATAAACACAAAAGGAGAGTGGGAAGGTAAAACAAAGGAGGCTAGAGGAGTGATCTTCATTTCTCAAGGAAAAGTACAAAGTCTTTTTATACACACACACACACACACACACACCCCTGACTGGACATGCCTTCCTCAAAGAATGCATCCCCAGGAACATGTAACTCAAGCTTGCAGTGCTTGAGAAAGGTGAAAGCTGAGGGCCAAATTCCTTCCTTAAAGGATTCTTTATATGAAGAGAGTGAGCTTTATTTAGCTGAGTGAGCCTCTATGCCTTCAGATACTATTTACCAAGAAGTAAATAAGCATATGTAGTATAAAATTTAAGACATCTAGCTATGGAAGATTTAGCTCCTGAGACTATGCTGAACAAAACAATGAATAATCAAATATCATCCTCATGGGTGTGTGGGTGAGTATTTCTGAGGTCTCACACCATCATTAAGAGGCTGCCCAGTGAGACTAATTGGAAAAACCACAGAAACATCACACTCATCTCACCATGCATTCAAATTCCCAGTCTACTGAATCATTTGGGGGGAACAGACCCCAAAACAGAACTCAATAGAAACTCCATCATTAGCTAGTGAAGCCACATCTGTATAGGTATTAGAGCCTTAATTCAGTACAAGTTCTTTCGTATACCAGTTGACTTTTGTCCTTGCCAGGACTTTTCCCCCATTCAAATATGATTCTACATCTTCAGTAGTCTGCCTATATGTTACATCATTGGTCTAATCTGGTATGGCAATTCCTATGTTTACATATACTCTCCTAGCTTGATGAAGGTCACAGTAGCCAGCATCAAACACTTCAGAGGAAAGTGCTAAAATGTCCATAAAAGGAGAATTGTGAAATAACTTTTCCTTTTCTTCCTGCTCTGAATCCATCTGAGTAGGGTTAATTTTTCTCCACTTTGGAAAGGAGACAATTTTCCATGGTATCTAATATTTAATTCCTCAGCTTGAGGCCTTCTTCCATAGTGGGAGCACTAGTGGGAAAAATACAACCATTTATAGGTCTTCGCACATAGAAGAAGAAAAAATTCTTTGAGGAGCAATATATTCACCAAGATAAGCCTTCCTTCTGTTCATCCACAGGTAACTGGGACTGGGAGCAGAAGAGAAAGTACCTTGAGATACAGCTCTGCAAGCTCTTTTCAGGAGACAGTCACTTCTTTCCCCAATTAATTGAAAATGTCTCTCAATGACAGAGGTTTAGCCATACAAGAAATAAGAAGCTTTTCCCACAGTGGGAGATCTTCAAAGGAGGCAAACTTTTGCTGCCAATATTTAACTTTGTGTTAACCATCTGCAAAGAACAAAAGGTGAAGTGTGATTTTTACTTTCTACTGAAGAGGTCTGCTTTGGAGAGGCCTTCCCTTCCCAGCTCAGTGTAACAAAATGAACCCCTGCAGACTATGAATAGAAATGGCATAATTCCACCACGGGAGACTGCTGAAGCAGTACTTCAAATAAAACACCTCATATATAGCAGGACACTTTTTGTTTTGCTTTGCAACAGTAGTGGGGACAGTGACTGCATGGAAAGGAGTGCTCCAGAAACATTTTTTTCCTTTGCTGTCCATATAGTTTTAAGGACCTGAAAGGTTTAAATAAACTTGTCAGAATAACTGTTTATCATCATGGGGGGGGGGGGGGGGGGGAGGAACCAAAGCAGAACAGCTTCAACTATTATATACCTAACTCTGTAAAAATTCTTATGAAGAATCAAGTGAATGAATCTTCCAGCCAAAATGCTAAAACTACCTCCAATCTCAGTGTATAGAGGGGAAGCAACAAACTGAATGAAAGAATATAGTGGAAGCTGTTAACACACCTAACGTGTTCCTACAGCTCACACAGACTAACAAGAACTGCCAGAGATAGATTATTCATAATGTTCATCAAGTCACAGCTGAGATCAGGAGCAAATATCAATTTCAGTTTTCCACCTTCCCCTTCACTTCACGTGTGTTTACAGACTGGGCAGTACTATAGCCAAGTGGCTCAGGTCACCAGTTCTTAACCAGTGAAGCTGTCCTTCTACTTACAATGCAGTGGAAATTAAAAGCTTTTAAATAATTCACTGTTCAAAACATATACATTGTTACAAACAAAAATCTGGACGATTTCATACCTATTAGCCGCAGTGTGGTTTGCGTCAATGCTAGCATGCCAGAGTTGAGAAGGAGGTTCAAGGTGTTGGCACCATGCTGTAGGGTCAGCATGTTGAGCATGACCAACAGAAAACGTGCTTGTGGAATGGTCCCAAGACTTGGTCCGGCAGCATTCTCATTAGTGATGGTTTGCAGAGGAACAGGTTGGATACCTAGTTCAGAATTAGTATACCTTTAAGTAAATATAAATAATGCAGAGCAAATTAATGCATAAGAGCTACAGTTAAATAGATTATAAATGTAAACAGATTAAAATAATTATACTTTACCCTCGGCTTATGGAACCCCCAAAATGGAAGTTCCAAGATATATAGAGTAGTGACTGCTTATTTAAGTGCTGTAACCTATCAGGAAACCAAGATCATTGTCCTAAATATTGGAAACTCAGCTTAATTTGGAGCAGGGGAGGAGCAGGGAGGGAGAGAGAGAAGAGACACATTTCTATTAAAATACTCAACATGAAGAAAGAGTAAGACATTCAAATGTGCTGTTCAGCTAGCACATGAAATCAATTATCTTTAAACCAGAGTTTTCTGATTCAACAACAGAAGGTTAAGACTAAAGCTCACCTAGTTCTTTAAATCTGACATTAGCATCCAACAAAATGTTCCGGACATTTTGAATAGCCCATGCATACAATTTTCCAAAAGTTACTTCCAGCAGCATTCTATTAAATGGTGGGATCAGATCAACATCCTTCAAACAGTCTGTGAGCGGTTCCCTTTATTTAAGAGATGAGGGAAAAGATTATTTTACAGTCTCTCCCTCCATCCCCAGTCAGAAACTTATTAAAAGTGAAAAAGCCTGTTTACCCTATATTGATCCCCTCTGGAATAAGCCTCTGCCATCCACAGAACATAGCATATTGCACAGACGGGAGTAAGAAGCTTTTAGTTGCCAGTTTCAGAATTGTATCTATCCCCTCCAGACGAACTTCTGCTCTTTCTAACTGCAATCAATAAAATCAGTCAACTAATCAATAAATGTTTGTGTAATTCCTAAGCAGGACAACCCATTTTTATTCATTTTACCTGTTTCAATAAACATTTTCTCATCTTTTCTACATCTACTGGCTCTTCTTTCAGTGCAAATTCAACAATGGTGTTGAGGAGAGCAGACTGGGGATACAAGCCTTGGACATTTTGCTTCAGCCATTTATATTTGTGAACACCTGTAACTGTACTCAGAAGTGGTTGCCATTTATCCTGTTAATTGGTAAAAAATATTAAATTAAGCAAATTAATTCAATAAGTAAACAAGCTGAAAGTATCGTATATGCTCCAATATCCAAATTTTAAAAATAGTTTGAAGTCTGATTTTAAAATAAGGAAAAGATTAATATATTGGTGTAATGAATACCATGCTCTCATATATTAGGCATAATTTCAAATTACTTGGAACTCAAAGGGACAAAGCAACTAGCTTGATTTATTCTGAAGTGATGCCAAGGGATTAAACATTCTTTTAAATAACAAGTTGGAGGAAACTGTCTTTGATGATTCAGAGCTCATGGCATACAAGCTTGTTTTAAAACTATACTACAAATTTAAATAAAACATGAAGCAGCCATTCTGTACTTGATATTAAGGAGGACAATTACTTATTCCAAATGTGTCTGCCAGCATTACTGGATTGTGATATCATGCTAGCGCTCTTAGGGTTTTCTCCTATAGTTCTCTTTTATTCAGAAGAGAAATTCAATAGCTGGATATTCTACCTTAGGTGACTTCACTGGTATGGGCCTTTTATCTACAGACACAGGACTATGGGGTACAATACATGACTCTTCTAAGTCACTCTCCTCATTTCCAATTTTGGATTCTTCCACATCAGCAGTTTCAGATTTTTTTGGCACTAGAAATAAAAAAAATTACATTGGAAAGATTTAGATTTGCATGTTAAGATAATAGTGTATTTATTCTATTTTACAGTAAAAATAAAAAAGCTGATTCTAAAAAGTGTCCACTTGATTTAAACACACCAATAAAACAAATGATTGTTGCTGATGGTTTGTCATATGCCATCTTTGAAATACTCTGCCATTAAAAATTTAAATTTTCTACAGTCATAAGAGGGTTTAAACAAACACACAACTCTGAAAATGTAGGACTGTTTCAAACAGAATGAACTCAAATTAAAAATCAGTGACCCAAAACACAAGGTATTTTGCTTTTCATATCTTCATAAGGCTTTGGAAACAACTAGTTGGGAAATGCATTACACTTGCATACACAGATAATGGTTAACCCAAGGGTAGCTGAAACATTTTATGTAAGCGTGCACATCAAGAACTGTTTAATTATGCATTACTTCAAACAGGAGCCTTTGAACTTGCTTAGCAAACATCATCATCATGTGATTGGATGGGGGAGGTAGCTGTTTTACTTGCTCAGATTGCATCTTTAACCAACATTAAATATTAACTGCTCAGCCACTCTGAGTAATAGAACTGACAGTAGTCATCCAGATGTGGAAGGAGTCAAGGACACTGCCGCATTCTGAGATGAAGAGGGCATTCTGAGATTAAGAGGGCTCCAAGTCAGTAGTATCGTCACAGATCGGTGCATCCTCCAACCCCAGTTCCGAACATCTACCTCACAAAGGCTGTAGTGGGCAGATCGGGGACTCCTCTCGGGCAGATCAGGAAGGCTCTAAATGTCCCCAGTATGGCCAACCAGATGGATCCAGCAGTTGCTATGGTGGTCCTCATGAAGCTGGGCTGAGGGAAAGGAGGATACTGCCACTGGACCATCAGAGCCTTTGGATATTCTCACCATCAGTATGGGAATACTGGACCATGTGCACCATCTGAATCTTCCAATGCCAAGAAGTCAGATCCTTGCTCAAATAGCAGAGCCACCACAACCAAGAGAGTTGCAGAGGAATGCTCATGAACATGACCTGAAGGCGGTAAGTCCAAGCCTGGGAAGCAGGGTCTCTTTGGAGGTGAATGCACTGGGAGACACAAGGAGCTCACCTCATCTAATGAAAAAGTTCATGAGGTCCAAGAGCCAACTCAAGTCTCCCTGGTATCGGTGACATGCATTCCAGATGGAACCAAAGACTGAACGGAGACAGAAGGCTATCTCGGCACAGACGATCCCCATGGTTTTGGCTGTACTGACGAAGAGGGAGGATGAGGCTTATAGACCGGGACCAGCCGGTCAAGTGTTCTATGTGACTTCTTGTTGTGCTTGTGGGCCTTGGATATGCCGCTTCTCCATGGCCAGAACTTGGGGAAGATGCAGTGTCTTTCTTGGGCCTTGAGGAAGACTTATGCTCATGCTTCATTGCCTCACAGCTCGGCCTCGACATGGGGTCTATAGCACTGGTACCAGGAGGATCCAGACTGGAGATCAGCCAGTAGAAGGTGCACTCCTCGACTTCTCAGGCTGATGTGGTCAGAGGGTTCCCTGGCCTGGATCGGACTGCAGCCTCATGGTGACCTCCATGAGGTGTTTCTTGAGACAGAGAGCCTGAACTTTCCAGTTATGGGAAGGGAAGGAGAGGGAGATACTGCACCTGAATTTGATGTGGGCTTCCCCCAGCAGTAAAAGCAGCGATGGTGATCACTGTGGATTGAAAACGAGCAAGGGCAAGAAGCACAGATCTTGAACCCCAGCATCTTCAGCATAAACCAGTATCCAGGTGTGGGTGCTGGTGGGAGGATAGGCAGGAAACCACTAAAGCAGCGTCCCAAAGTCCTTAGATTCTAAGAAAACTATTACTAATAAAAAAAACCCTATAATAAAATGCTAACTATTTACAAGAATAAAACCGTCTTTTCAGAGAAATTCTGAAAGTGTGTCACAAGAGACGAGAGAACAGCTGAAGCTCTGACCACGCAGCAATAAGAACTGAGGGCGTGGTCAGTCTGTTCCACCCTTTATCACCTCAGTCAAAACCATGAGATGGAACAAGATCACTCAAAAAAGAATTTTGGCTTCAATGCTCCAAGTTCAGTCAATTATTATAGCATTGTTTCTTGAGACATAAGATGCAGGGATTCTCTCCAATGCTCACTGCAACATTATCTAGTGAGAGTAATTTTCCCAGCTATTCTTTATCTTTTAGTATGCAACTTCCTCTACAATTATTATACCTAAACTTGTCAATCAATATGTTCAAGAAAATTAAGATGACAAAACACTACACTGCAAAAACATACAAAGTGATAGTATTTTATTTTCATTACTGAATAGTAGGGTCCAATATACAATATTCTGCATACATTATGTCTACACTCTGGGTAAAATTTTCAAAAGCACCATAGTGACTTGGGGTCTATGTCCAACTTTTAAACATGAAGGACTGTCAGCAAGACGGGCTTCTAAGTCAGTCACTTCTGAAAATTGGAAGTAGGCTGAAATTTTCAGAAGTGCCAAATTAATCATCTTCATTACTAGGGTATTACAGACATACAGAAAATCTCCAAATGTTTATATTCAAATATGAAGCATGGAATCTTTATTAAGCACAAACTTTATTAAGAACAGTGATGGTTTTGGTATGTTCATGATAAGCTTGAATCTGTAAAAGAGAATTCTTGCAATATTTGGTGTTTCATTATGATGTAATTTACTAGATATATGTCATTTATCAAATAATTTCATGTGAAAAAGGATCCCATTTGAAGTCAAACTATGTCAAGCCAACCTCAGTCAGACTGAGAGGTACAGGTTATTTTAAATTAACAGGAAAGCAGGAAACAAGCACCGATGTAAAGTGAATTTCTAGACTAGTTCACTGTGTCTTTTCTCTAGAAATTAGTATTTCTCTCTTTACAAAAGTTTGTCAAAGTCCAGTAAAAAAAAAAAAAAAAAAAAAAAAAAAAAAACTAGCAGACCTGCTATTTCAACAGAACCCAAGCATCCTCATTGTCCTAACAAAAAAGTGTTACTTATATGTACAAAGCTTTGAAGGGGAGTTTTTTTTTTTTATTTTGTTTTATTACAGTATCACTATTCTCTTACCTCTTTTTTTTCTTCTCTCCCGAATTATCTTCTGAACTATCCTCCTCCATCGGGGCAAAGAGCTCAGAAGTTTAAACTTTGACATTATGGAGATGTCATTGCAGACTGCAGGACGCAATTCATTGAACAGGAACCTCAAACGTTCAATGACAGGAGCACAAACTTCCTTGTAGGAGCGGCCTTGCTCCTGATGTGTCTATAACAGGAATGGAAAGATAGATTATAAACTTAATACAGGAATAAAATTTAAAGGAGTCAATTGTAATTTTTAATAATTAAGGTTGAAGAGAAGTTAGACACAGGTGGTTGGAGGTTTACCTTAATTAGCGAACATTTTGCTTGATAGACAACACGACATACATCTACCACAGATTTCGGTAAGGTTCTGTGTTTGACTTGGTCAACTCCCAGGGTACCAGGATGTACTAGAGACAATGCCACATGACCTTAACGGGAAAAAACATACTAAGAATATCTATTTCTAAGATTGAGAGGAGTGGGAGTTAAATTAGGGGTTTTTTAAAATGTGCTCTGGAACAGCTAAATCTACTTACCTAAATCTTCATGCTTTAGAAGGCAACATAAGAGTAAACGTCCTACTTCTTCCACAGGATGCTCAGGAGGGAATGTGATTGGTGTTGTCAAGTGACATTGTTTGCAGTACCTCTCTACTTGACACAAAAAGTCCTGCAAATAAACACTAAAGTCAAAGAAACAGCACTATCTAACTCTTCAGATATAGTAAAACACTACAGCCAGCATTCAAGTGAAAACTCAGTAATATCCTGGACTAATTCAGAAGCCATAGATAAGATGTTTCTCAGTCCAGGATATGAGTCACCTAATTCACTAGAAGTTCAAACAAGCTATTATGTCAAACAGCAATCCATACCAAGAATCAGAGGTAGCCGTGTTTGTCACTTCTGCAATTCCAGACTAAGAGTCCTGTGGCACCTTAAAGACTAACTAAAGTATTGAAGCATAAGCATAAGCTTTCGTGGGCTAATATCCGACAAAGTGGGTTTTAGCCCATAAAAGCTTATGCTTCAATACTTTACTTAGTCTTTAAGGTGCCACAGGACTCAGTCACTTCAGCAATCCATATCGTCACTCCTGTCCTGAGGAAAATATCCCATTGGAGGGCTCTCATCATATATAATATGGCAACAATGAGCACAGGTGTAACAGCTTCTGACCTGTTCTCCAGTTTACCAGACCACCTAAACCCAGTCTTAAAATATTTCCTCACAAGAATAATATTTCAAAATTATATCTTGACACTGGGGTTCGACAGGAATCATGGGGTTAGAAATGGAGATGGACACTTGTGGGCACACTGAGGTGTACCAAGGACAGTAACCAATCTGAGCACAAGACTTGCATAATCATTCTATATCTACTAGGAAATAACTATACAATTACATAAAAATCTAAAACAGAGTACAGAAGACTATACAACTGAGAAAGATGGGTTCAGATGTGGTTACTAAGCACCTCTGTACTTTGACTTGGAGATAATTCCATCTTAGTACAATTTTAAAAAAACAAACAAACAAGCAAACAAACAACACCTTTTACACAACTTTTTTTACCTTCACAGTGTGATCCTGAATATTGTTATCTGCAATGGCTTGCAGAAAAGGTTGTGAATGGTCACTCAAAGTTAGTCGATGTGAATATAGTTTTGATTTGTTTGGGGTAGTGTTCCCAGGTGAACTGCAGTGGTCTTCATCTTTCTCCTCATTGTAACTATAATGTATCTGACTGGTCTGCAAGCCTCCGGAGAAAATGGATGACTTAAGCCATCCTAACAAGAGGGAAAAGACAATGCAGACGTAAGTCTTTCTGCCAGGCAAAGTTATGTCACTAAACTGTATGATCCTCCTTTAAAACAAACAATGAAATTTAATTGCAAATATGAGTAAATTTAGAAGAATTTCATACTTATTTGGTGAAGTTTAATCATTAAAAAAATTGATAAATGATTTGTAAATTAAGTTAATATCTTAACCAAGCCACTACAGGGAGCCACTTCTCACCTGAGGCCATCAGCTGTGATAAAGCCTGAAGGTCTTAACTATTCTAACAGCCATACTGGATCAGAATCATGGTCCTTCTGGTCCAATATGACAACAGCCAGTTCCAGATGTTTCAGAGGAAGGTGCAAGAAACCCCACAGTAGGCCAACATGGAATAATCTGCTCTTCCACCCAATGAAGGACTCACCCTAACCCCAAATGATAAGAGATCAGTTTAAACCTTGAAGCATGAGGTTTAACCTCCCTTCCAATAGTCTTGTTACCATTAACTATTAAAACTCCAGATATTCCTGTTATCCAAATAATCATCAAGTCCCTCTTTGAATCTTGTTCAAGTTCTTGGTCAAGGATGGAAAAATAGCATGATACTAAGCCTTCTGCTAAAAACTCAGGATGAGCCCCAGAACTGTATACAGAAAGGTATATGAAGCATGTAGGTCAACTAGAGTTTGACATAAATGTTGTAAGACATTATGTGATTGAGACCTTTGTCTCACATGTGTAGGCACATTAGTTGCCCCACAGAAGTGAACTGAACTACTCAACTGCATAATTCTAAAGCACTGTAGACAAAAGACTAACTTCTTTTCCCCGTTGAAGTACTTGAATTCAAAGTGGCAAAAATAATATTGGTTCCATGGTTGGCCCCCTTATACAAACTAAAGAAATGACTTTTAAAAGCAGAAATCCTGAATGGTACTCCAAAGTGGTTTAGAAGACATCCAGAAAAATATTAAATTGCAGAGGGAAGGCAGTGAATGTAGTGGGGATTAGGAATGAAAGTATACATAAAGGATTCTGTCACTTCATCTGTTGTCGTCAACGTCGTCAACAACAACAACAACAATATATGGAGATATACCTATCTCACAGAACTGGAAGGACTTTGAAAGGTCATTAAGTCCAGTCCCCTGCCTTCACTAGCAGGACCAAGTACTGTTCCCTGACAGATTTTTTTTCCCAGACCCCTAAATGGCCCCCTCAAGGACTGAGCTAATAACCCTGGATTTAGCACGCCAATGCTCAAACCACTGTGCTATCCCTCCCCCACATGTGGGAAGAGAGCACATAACACACTATTTTGAAAGCTATAAAGCAAGGAAATACACCAAAGAACAGGCATTTAATCATCTGAATAAAAGTGTATCAATTACACAAATTGAGGCAAAAGGGAGCTGCATGTCTGCAACAGAAAGAGAAAACAGAGGAACAGCCAAAGATAAAAATGAAGTTTTTCATGTACTAAGAGTTTTCTAATGGTAAAAGGAAGAAGAAGAAAGTCTTTAGGCTATGTCCAGAAGAAATTGAGGCCAAAAAACAAACAAACAAGCTAAGTTCCTTATTAAATTACATTTACAATAGTCTGGTGCAGCATATTATGGGATGCATGCAGAGGTACTGTACATGTATTTCTATAAATTCTGCTTACTGGCACATTCAACCTCCACAGGAGAAAGTGGTGTACTCATTGCTAGGTAGGAAGCATGCAGCCCAAGAAGAAGGCCCAGATTTCTTTCTGTGTCTATGAGAGGTGACGACAGACTGCCAAGATCTGGTGTTGTAATCACTTCCTGGTCAGGCTAAACAGAAGAAATAGCAAATTGAGACCAAAAATAAATTCTAAACAGAGTTTAAAAACAAAACTATCCTTTATTCCTATAAACACATTTTGAAGTAGTAAACTAGGAACAATCGTAAGTTATATTTCATTAAGTGCAATACTGTGTCTCTCAATTAGTCATTTGTAACTCAAGTTTTTACTCCAGATCACTGACTAACTAGCATCAATCCTACAGGCTAAAAAAAGCCACTTCTCCAGATAGTTTACTATCCTACATATGATATGCTATAAAGTATATTATTTCTACCTCCATATACTGGCCAACACAGAAGGCATGCATCGACTCTCTTGTATCCTCAAATTGCAAGGCAGCTTCCAAAGCAACAACTGGGTCCTCACCTGCAAACTGAGCTAGAAAAAAAAGAATATTCAGTAGTTCTATAATATCTAAACAGCTATTTACAGCAATTGATTTTAAAACAAAACAAAAACCTGTGTCCCTTAAATTCAAGAGTTGAAACTCACCAAGTATACTATTCCCAGTTAAAGACTGGGTCTGAAAGTCTTTTATATCATACACTTTCCCATCAATCACTGTCCAGAAGCCTCCATCTTTATTATGGTTCTCTAGATCAGCTTTACGTATAAGTGTTACTTCCTCATTATTTCTGCAGCTCTGGCCATTAAAAAATGAACCTATTGATTTAAAACAAAAACATTACATATTGTACACATTTTAGTTTATGAGTAACAGCATTGACAATAACAAAATTGCACTAAGGTAACCCTATAGTGAAGGTGAGGTGGGGGAAGCCCCCAATCTGTAAGTATGGCCTGCATTCTTCATTTCTGGATGCGTGACCTGCATTTGGCAGTATTAAAATGTGTTTGATTTTAATGAGCCCAGACTAACAAGGGATCCAGATTGCTCTGTATAGGACTGCCCATCCTCATTATTTACCACTCTGACAATATTCCTGCCAATTTGTGTCATGCACAAAAATTCACTTTAATTCCTGATTGTTAATAAATGTATTGATCATCATTGGTCCTAGAACAGACCCATATAGACCCCCACTAGCTACACCTGCACCCATGGTTCTCCATTAACAACTGCTATTTGAGATCTGTCAGTTCACCGGCTCTCTGTTCTAGTTATATGCCATGTGGTAAAGAGACAGCTGTAGCCAGAATTCAAAACGGTCACACAAGTGAAAATAAATTGGCAACAGTCATATCTAGAAAAATCAACCAGGGGGAGAAATCAAAATTATGTAGACCAAGACGCAACACTGCTCAGCACAACACAAAATGACTTCTACCATTTCATTAGGCAAACAATTTAGATATGTCCCTGAAAAAATTTCAGTGAAATTATCAGCTTCTGATTGACACAGCACCAGCGGAGCACCTCATCGGTCTATGGCAGAGGTGAAAAAATTATCTGAGAGGTGGGAAAACTGCCCACACTGGGAGCCAAACGAGGACTGCTCTAGACACCCAGTCTGAGTCGGTAAATATAGCTATATTACGTTGTTGTCGGTTTTGGTTTGGGATTATTATTTTTTGGCAATACCTTTAAGATTGTCATTACCTTAGCAGCTTGGGCTGAGTGGGGTCTTAATGGTCCTTTTAATTTTTGGCTGGCATTT
This sequence comes from Sternotherus odoratus, assembly GCA_032164245.1. NCBI lineage: Eukaryota > Metazoa > Chordata > Testudines > Kinosternidae > Sternotherus > Sternotherus odoratus. Next base: position 199,046,806 of record JAVMKO010000001.1, on the reverse strand, counting down.
ACCTTTATTGCCTCACCTTGTTTTAGCATGTTTAGCACTGTAATAACTGGATCCATTTACAAACCAAATTTCCATTTTTTTAATGGATGCTTTTTGTAAAGTCAGGCATGTTTTAATGGGCCATGTTACTTTTTTATATTTTGGAAGGTGGCACTTGTATTCTTTGAACTTTGGTTATTAAACCACAAGGCACGAGAAGAACACTTTTCCATTTTTCCACTGCGATTCCCCAATTCACTAGAGCTAATGTTCATTGTACCAATGTGCATCTGCCATACCCTGAGCCACCTACTATAGCTCCATCCCTTCCTTCCTATATAGTTTAAAACAAATGACCTCATCTTCAGTAATAGTTTAAACTATGATTATGGAAATTACTTCAACAAAATCAACAAACCACCCTCCTTTTGACAAACAAGTTTATAAAGCAATTAAAACATGCCAAATTTATCATCGACATAATGTAATCACCGACATAATGTAATCATTTCCCCCCATTTTTCCAGGATTTTAAGACAATTCAAGAATGCAGTGTTAAAGTGTCTTCTGGGGCTTTGCTTCATGCAAGAGAATTCTATATATTGGAAGTGTGCTAGAGTCTCTCCAAAAACTTCTCTGTAAAGCCCCAACTAAGTGTTTTAACTGCTTTAAATAAGTAGAACATACCCATTATTCCAGGCCATGCTAAATCCTCATTATCATCTCTTTCTTTTCCAGGGGCTAGATGGTTAAATCTGTCCAGATGCTCTAGCAGGCCAGCCAACAGAGGAATAGCACCAGCTTCCTGCATTAGTCCAGCATTTTTACTGAGAAGCAACACTATAGAAACTACCAACTCTGGAAGGAGAACACCTAGAAAACAGAAAATACACGGAAGTTGAGACAGATATATGTATGCTACTTTTAATCTAAGTCACAGCAGTTTCTTCTCCTTTTTATTTATTAAAGTGATGTTTTTTCTTTCCCTTTAATTTGCCCCTTCTGGCATCTTCTCTTTTTAATATGGAGAGATTCTTAATTTGAGAATTTCTTTTTAACCCTTATTAAAAGTTTCAGGGAATATCAACAATATAGCCGGAATGACTATGTACTAGGAAATGGGATGTTTGCCTACAAACTGATTTTCCAGGAGAAAAATAAAGGTACCTGTTAAATCTCCATCCACAACCCGAGATACTTCGGCAAAATGTCTATGACTAGTGGATGCAATGCTGATTGCCACAGGTAGTATATCACCAATGTGCGTGCACAAAAGTGCTGTGTATTTCTTTAGCAGAGAACCGACTCCTAGAAGCTCAGGACCTGTGAAAAAAAGGAGGGCACAGAGAGTAGTTAAACTAAAAGTTGCATTTTGGATTATACAGTATTTACAAGCCCCTCAACCACCACCTCAATATTAGCATTCAATATATTAAGAAAACTGCATAATATATTTTTGATAAAGGATTATGCTTAAAACCCAGATACTGACTTTAAGTGAACAGACCAATCTGAATTTAAATAAAACCTGCAACCATAACATCTGGAGCTGTAATATCATTAAATCTCCTGAACTAAGAAAAGCCATTTCTAGTCTGATGTGAGGCAGACTTTTTGGGAAGATTTCTTTGACACTCCTAGGAGTTTTGTTGCCAATTTAGTAGGTGTCCTTCCCGCCACGTCAACATGGTAACTGTGATCCACGTTTTGGATGTACTTTGATGCTGCAGCCACCATTTTTGTTAATGTAATACCAGGTGGCATTAAAATCCCATGGAAATTTTCAAAAATATAAGGTGGGTGTTTGAACTTCGACTCTGGTTTAATTGGGATAATTACAATCTTTCCATGTAAGATTTCCAATTTGTTTTAATTTATTATTTTGTACTAAAGCATTTGGGCTCTTTAACTCTCTCATATCTCCTTACTGTTTGCTGTTACCTTTGCCTCCTCAACACACTTGGCTTTGCACCATTCCATTAAATGATCTCTTTACCCAGAACACGCTCCTATGTTGCCCATCAAACACCCTCTTCTCTCCTCATTCAAACCTCTTCTTAAAACTCATTTCTTACATAAAGCATCCCTACGTTATTAGTCCTAACAGCAATCTCTCCCTAACCTCCTTTTCCTGAATCCAGAATATACATTTTGATTTTCAGATCGCAAGACATTCAAAATAGGGAATGAATCTTTTTTGTCAGGCATTGCTTACATTTGTGGTACTATTTAGTCTTAAGGATAATATGGCTATGCACTGTTAATTACTGTTCATACTAAAGGGATTATATTTTAGTGGTGGAATGCTCTCTGTAGCTTGCAAGGTTTACAGTTTGCTTTAATATCCTACAGAAATGAAGATGTCACAAACTTTCAGTCATCATTTAATGAAGCAGATTTAAAAAAAAGTAAAAGTGGAACTTTCAAATTCATCACCAAACAGAAGCATAATCATTCCTAGTTTACACTTCTAATGTAAGGAACAAGCCAATTAAAATAATCTTAAACAATTCAATATTTCACACATAGTCCATTTTAATAAAGACAGGTCACTGCCTGTAAAATCAATATATAAAATTGTATTCTCCAACCAGAAGGATCTGAACAAAGCTATATTTTCTCTACATTGGAAAAGGAAAATAAAAAAAAATTAATTATTGCTTTTTGACTAGTCACCTTTCATAACAAAAGAGTTATTGTTGCTGTACCACCTACAAAAATTTAAAAAACCTGTTCTTCATTAATTCATCTGTTCTAGGTTCATTCAATTCACAGAAATTAAATACCAGTATTAAGAACTAGTTTCAATAAACCTTTTTGATTACAAACCTAGCTTCACTATGCAGTGAAACCTCGATATAACGGACTAATTCGGGTGAGGGGGTGTCCGTTAAAGCCGAAAGTCCGTTATTTAATAATTTAAAAATTATTTTTTTAAAAAAATTATTAAATAACGGACTTTCGGCTGACAATGGACACCCCCTCGCCCGAATTAGTCCATTATATCGAGGTTTTACGGCCGGGAGCCTTCAACCCGCCCGCCCGCCCGGGTCCCGGCTGCTGGGACCCGGGCGGGAGCCGTCAGCCCGCCTGCGGCCGGGAGCCAGCAGCGAGCTCTCCCGCTGCCGCCCGCCCGCCAGCAGGCGGGAGCCGGGAGCAGGCAGCCCGCCCGCCAGCCCGCAGGCGGGAGCCGGGAGCAGGCAGCCCGCCCGCCAGCCCGCAGGCGGGAGCCGGGAGCAGGCAGCCCGCCCGCCAGCAGGCGGGAGCCGGGAGCAGGCAGCCCGCCCGCCAGCAGGCGGGAGCCGGGAGCAGGCAGCCCGCCCGCCAGCAGGCGGGAGCCGGGAGCAGGCAGCCCGCCCGCCAGCAGGCGGGAGCCGGGAGCAGGCAGCCCGCCCGCCAGCAGGCGGGAGCCGGGAGCAGGCAGCCCGTCCGCCCGCCCGCCCGCAGGTGGGACCCGCGAAAAATGGATTTCGGATGCATCGGAAATTTTGTCCGTTGCATCCGAAGTCCGTTAAATCGGGGTCCGTTAAATCGGGGTTTTACTGTGTTAACAGTTAAAAGAGCAGTCATAAGAATGGACATATTGGGTCAGACCAAAGGTCCATCTAGCCCACTAGCCTATCTTTTGACAGTGGCCAATTTCAGATGCCCCAGAGGGAATGAATAACAAGTAATCACCAAATGATTTATACCCTGTCACCTATTCCCAGCTTCTGGCAAACAGGGGCTAGGAATACCATCTCTGCCCATCCTGACTAAGAGCCATTGATGGACCTATCCTCCATGAACTTATCTAGTTTGTTTTTTTTTACCCTGTTATGGTTCCAATTTTCATACTTTGGAGTCTAACATTAAGCATCTAAATCCTACTTCAGTGCCTAACTACATATTCTAGCATCTAAACTATCACTTTGGTGCTTGAATACAGATTTAGGTGCCCAACACCCAAATCTGAAAATTGGGCCTGTTAAACAGGGTACAATCACAGTGCCCTTTAAATTTTCTGACAACATTTAATACATGTCAGTAAAATGTTTAATAGTTTTCTGAAAGAAGGCTGTTTTCTGGTGATCTTCGTGTAACATTTTGACTACTCTTTATATTTACAGTTGGTTATGTTTCAATCTGCTTAAATGGTTAACAGTGTAGAAAAAACAGCTCTCAAACTGGTGGGTCATGAAGCAAAGGAATCAGTATCTCAATTTACAAAACTCTGTCAAACAGGAAAATGGCAAATAGCAAACATGTTTGGTAGCACAGGTATTACAAACAATGCATAAGCTTTTTTAAAAAAATAAAAATAAATTTACCATATGTATTAGGGACCTGCCCAACAGTCTCTCCTGGGTAAAGTTTACTGACAAGCAAACGCTGAAAACGCAGCAACAAGTCCAAAGAAGCAGACCTCTCTTTACTGTAATGTTCATGATCCAAGCAGGAAGAAATGCGACGAGCCACATCTTTTAGCTTGGCTATAGTCTGCGAAGCAATGTTCCTAGTTGGTATAAAAGCATTATATAAAGCACTTTAAAAGGGGAGCTGGTGTTTCAATCAGAAGCCTAGAGAAACGAGGATTAAGCTTTTGTTGGGATTTTCTCTAACTGCTGAGAAATAAGACGCCTATGCGAAGGTTCACTGGAGACTTACTTTATTTGGGGTAATGTTCTAAGAATATTAGTTTATTTCTGTAAATGGGACTCAAACACCACACCCTTATCTCCCCAATTTACCATGAAGAAAAAGAGGTTATGATCTGAATAACCTGAAATAGAATGTTATATAGAAGAAAGTTGTGGGGTGGCTCTTACGTTTTAAGAGTCCAAGTTATGAATGATTTCCTTGCTACAGTCACATCAAAGTGATGAGTGTTGTAAAAGTTCTCAAATTTTCTCACCCCTTTATTTCTGCTAGCCCACTAAGTGTTCATGTGGCTCACAGGCGGTAACAAGGACCAAACTTGCTACACTGATCATTTATCTACAGGGATGCTAGAAATCAGTTTCCCACGGGAGAACATGGAAAACATACAGAATTTGCATTTTTACCGAGAATCTTCAATTTTAACAGTGAAAAAATAAAAACATACACAGTAGAATCCCGTGCCCCACAGCAGACACCCAGGAATCAGGGTAATTGACGCTTCAGCCCAGGGCAGCAGGACTCCCACTGACAGATTTCATTTTAATTGCAGAAAAATGCAGATTATGTTTTTTTAATCAGATAATATTGTTGATTTAAAAAAAAAAAAAATCACAGAGAACTAGGATCCCTGCTCATCTGAGACTCCTGCATAGTGGTAAGAATCAAACACCCAACTTTCTTCCTCCCTCAAGTCCTAGAATTGATATGTATCAGAAGGGAGTACCAATTCATGCCACTGCTGGCATTTCTGTGGATCATCTGGCTGTTAGTTCTGCTCTTTCTTGATTATGAACTCTTTGCAGTGGAGGACAAAGTACCACAAGGCCTGGGAGCAAACGAACAGCAGCTCTCCTCAGATCTAAAAGTACCTATTGCAGAGTGCAGTGAGGCCAAGTGACCTCCCTCTGGACTGGAGAGCAAGGGACTATACTTCTCCTGGTGGACAGAGCTGAATATGCTCCACCGCCACTTCCTGGAAGTACCAGGATGTTACAGGAAGTATAGAGGGATGGCTCAGCAGCTCTGTTGAGGAGGAGCGAGAGAAGGAGATGGAGGCCTCCACTCTGCTGCAGGCCCCTAGACCTGAATCGGTGTTCTGCAGCACCCTGCCCCCCAGAGAAGACTGGACCTGAAGAGGAGTTGGCGGACTGCCATCCGTTGTGTACCCCGAAGAGCAGAGGACCTGCAGATTATAGAGGTACCAAACCCCTAGGAAGTATGAAGAGGCCCAGGGGCAGCCAACGATTGTCCGGTTACCTTACTGACTGACTCTAGGTCTGCATGTTGCAGCTGGATCCCTGCTGGCCCAGTGTTGGACCACTCCGCCACTGTTAGGGCCCTGGGCTAGGACATGGTGGAGTTGGGCAGGCCCGTGTCCCTCCCCCCCCCCCCCCAAATCACCTAGTCCTTGGGACAGCAGACTTCCCAGCCTAGGCCAGGAGGCCTGTGTGAATCTACTGTACATCAAGCTAAGATGCTAGACTCGGTTGGTGCTCCCGTAGACGGTGTGGATGCTCACCCCTACCTGAACCCCTCAACTGTGTGTTTGCTGGCTGCCTTAGCCTACAAGCTACAGCCTACTCTATGCTCAGCCCCACCCAAGGGGTTAGAGCAGCAGACTGTTAAGTACTGACAGTCCCAGCTGAGAGTCTGCGAGTTACAAGACTTAGTGCTCTGCCCCACCCGATGGTGGGGGCAAGAGAACCAGACTGTTATTGCTTGTTTGCCTCTGTTAGATGGACACAGAACTATAGACTACTTATTGGCTCGGCTCCGCCAGCACAACCCAAGCCCTAGGGTTACTGCCCAATACACCGATGCAGAGTGGCCGTCTTCCCCACAGGAAAGTGAAGGACAACTACACAGAGTTTTCATCTTTTCTACCCATTAAAACAAAGATAAAACCAGAAAACTACACTAAGGTAAACAGAATAAGCACATGTTCAATATTTCTAGTTTGAGGAGGCAGAAGGACTGATGTGAAAAGACTGAAAGTGTACTCTATCACCAGGGATCATTAACTATTAAGCTCCATGCTTCACAATAGGATGAATCTAAAGGGATTTACTTTTCTAGAGGGAGGGAAAAAAAAAAAAAGACTCATGATCATGACATGTTTAGAACAAAGAATACCTCAGTAATTGCTGAATCAGTTGAACCAAAGGTAAACTCTGCTTCCCCGCAGACTCATAGATCCCCGTATTAATAAGGTCTTTGTCTAATGGAGTCCTACTCCTATGAAGTGTCGAAGCATTTGCTTCCTGTTCATCAATTTCTTTTTCTTTTTGGGCTTCCTTTTTTGCCTCAATATCCTACAATCCAGAAACAAAGTTAAAAGCAAAGAGCAAATCATCAATAGATGCAATCATTTATCTCTTGGATAAAAGCATGCTGCTCTGTAAACTCTAAGCAGGAAAACACAGCATACTGGCTGTCACCTAAGCCACAAATGAGATTAAGGGTATATCTACTCTGCACAGTCCTTTCAGCAGTGTGTAGAGTATATACACTACATGCATGGGAAAAAACAGCAGCACAGACCCTGAGGCACTGTGTAGGTGAGTAAAGGTACTCCTGAACCTGGCGGGTATGCAGCATACAGGACTCTCCTCTCACCCAGAAAGTGTCTGCCTTTCTATGCTGCTATTTTTAGAAGTGTAGTATCCCAATATCTCCCTGCTAGTCGAGTTTTTCCTCACTGCAAGGAAAGGCTCCAGCAACGGGGAAAAGCTCTGGCAGCTCCCCAGTGGCAAGCCTTTTCCCCTGCCTCCCCCTGGCCAGAGCCTTCCATTGGCACATGTAGCCACATACCACCATGTGAATGTTGCTTGCTTTAAACTGCAGCATGTAGCTACACATACTCTATATACCACCACAAGAAGTGTGCAGTGTAGATGTAGTCTAAGTATACCAAACAAGTTTATTTCACATTCCACATTATGCAGACAGCTAGCACATTTTTACAAATATAATTTGAAAGGAGAATTTCTTCCTTGCTAAACGGTTCCACCAACACAAGCTAACAGGTAATGCCTGTCCTATACATGTTTCACTCATGAGAACAACCAATGAAAAGTTTGCATTTTGGCATGTAGTTAAGCTCCACAAGCTTCCACCAGCTTCTTCAACGATTACTACCAATGAAAACTGAAAACTTTTCACAAGAGAAGAAAACAGTTCACCTTTAAAAGGTAAACTCATATGTTAATATAGGGGGATACGAATACTAAACCTTTAGCTTGATCAGAAAGACAGGTATCTGAGAACTGGAAGCTGAAACACCAAGAAATTGATAGGTAAAATTTTTATTTTTTTTCCATTTAAATAGGCAGCATACGACTGCTCTTTTGCAGGCATCAACGCTACGTGAGCCAAATAGCATCTTGCCCATATGAACTGGAGGACCAGCAACCCCTGGTTCTTTGTTTCAAAAAAAGCAGGTGTCTGTAGTCAGAGTCCCTGGAAGAACAGATTGAAATATTTCCTGTGATCATTAGATTATGCCATAGCCTTCTTTTTTCTGCCCTGAATCCAGAGGAGAAATTAATCAAAGAGTATCACAGTTGTGATGACCAACTTGAAAAGAAAAATAAGGCATATGAACAGGATTATTTTATCCTAATGAAAAAGCATACAAGGAGATCCAAGGGAACAGTCAGTCTTTCCCAATATTCTGATCAAGGTAATTGTCACCAACACCTATAGTCTATGTGGTAAACGAGAGAATAGAGTTCAAAGGCAGTTTTGACACAGGTAATGAAGAACAGGCTGAGCTCCAGCATAAGACTCTTCACGCAGGACAGCAGCATCTCTCGGACTTAAGTTTCCAATTTATTTAAAAAGCTTCTTTTATAAGCCAGGAAAAGAGACTAAGAAAAATGTGGTGCATGAAGGGTCAGTACGTCCTACTGCAGTAGGGATTTTGGGCGCTAGAGTGGCCACTATAGCGCCATATGGCAGATACTTCCTACAGCAATGCAGAGAAGGGGAAAGGAGGATTTCCCACCAACTCCCCAAACAGTAGCTAGGTCAATGGCACCATTCTTCCATTGACCTAGCTGAGGCTACCCGGAAGGTTAGGTTGTCATAGCTATTGTGCTCAGGGGAGTGGATTTTTCACACCTCTGAGCATTGTAATTATGTCACCCTGACTTAATCTTTATTATTATTATTATTATTATTTTAAGACTTTGCAAGGCAGCAGGATCAGGGAAAAACAAACTACATGTTAATGCCATAGGATCAAAAGACACTGCTGCATTACTTGTAGGCAATCTTGGAATTTACCTATTTCTGGTTTCAAAGCAGTCGAAAGATACTCTCTAAGAAGTTACGTTCCCTTCGCAAAAAAACAGCATGCAAGTTTCTCTCTCTCTCAGGACATGCATATTTGGTAGGCCTCAGGTTTTTTTCTTCCCAGGAAAAAAAAAAAAAAAAGAAAGATCCCCGCAGCAAGGCTTTCCCTGACGGTTCGACTACTGCCATGCTGTCTATAAAGTACAGACACCATGTAGCTTGCTGCTTAAGTAAGATCTATTTACAGCTCTGAGCTCATGGAATAAGCACCTTCAGCCATTCTCAGCATGTACTATGTTCTCCATTCTCATGGGTTTCATTCAAAAGATCAGTTGAAGCCTGAATAGGCAAACCCTTCAGTGTTCAAGGATTTCACTCATTCCAAGGATATCACTACATGTCTAACTCATTAAAGTGGATCTTTGAGAAGAGTAGGCGTTACTGAATAACTCAAATGAAGCTTGGCTCATGAGCTGCATTTTAACGGTGCAGTGGAACACAACATCTATATCTTATCTATCTCATGTAGTACTATCCTAGAGAGTGTGTAGTTTAAGGATTAAGAGAATATATTTTTAATGCTGTACTAGACTGTTGTTCTGGATCTCGGGGTTTCAGATTGAAATTCCAACTGAACAAGGTTACCAGTTACAATGGCTTTCACATTTTGGTAGTGTGATTCATACTTTGTAACAAATATTAAGAATAGAGAAGTTCAAGTTTCAGAGACTGCTGCTTACTATTTATGGAGTTTTTGAATTTAGATGCCCGACTAGAAGTGAACTGTTCTGCAAGAGTCCTTCAGAGATCAAAGATCATTTTAAATCTGGATGTGGCATTCATGTTTATGCATTCTTTTGCCGAAGCCACAGCAATAGCTGCTGTATTTCTGACAGGTGGTTTTATGTACTGTGCTTCACTTTAAAATAGTCAGAAGTTAAAATGAATAGTGAGGATATTTATCAAATCTATATATAAAACCTGAAATGCAAGCTGTAAATTACTATTATTCTGCGGGTTAGGTGAAGCCTCATTGAAGACGACGGTGGTAATAGCCACCCTTCATTCACAACAGACGAAAGAAGCAGTTAAGCTCCTTTTGGAGTAAGGTAACAATAGGACCCACTACCAGAAATACAAGCCAAATACAAGGCCAGTCAGGAGCTGAGCCAGGTGGATGGAGGGGCTCCACTTAGGGCTGAATGCAAAACACAGAGGTCTGGGTATTGTTTCAGAGTATGTGTGTGTGTCTGAGAAGACGCAGTCAGAAACATCACACAAGGAGACTGAAGGTAGCAAGACGGCAGCAGAAAGCCAAGGACAACCAGAGAAGCACTTGTAGTGTGACCCTGAGAGAAAGCTAAGAGCACTTTTTGGATAGTGCTGGAAAGAGAGGCTTGCAATGCTGAGCAAGAAAACTGCCCTTTGTCTGATGTAAGCTTGTTTATTTGCAAAGAATTTAGACCAAGTCCTGTAAACAACTGTATTATATGCAACTTATTCTATTTACATAGTAAATGGTAATAGTGTTGAAATGTACCTGAATTTCTGCAGTGATAGCAGCATTTAATGCAGACTCTAAACCTCCATCAGCCATCAAACTGCCCACCAAAAGGTCAATCATAAATCGACGGCCTGGACTTACATTCATTTCATTTCCTGAAACTAACAAACATTTAATGGGCTAGAAATTCAGATGCTCATATCATTTCCTGAAACTAAGAACACAACCAACACACTGGACTAGATATTCAGACACCAATCATTAAACCATACCTGCACTGGGTAGGAGAGCTGAAAGAGCCCTAGCTCGTTCCTCTGCTGTTGGCAGCAACACAGACCACCCACTCTGCAGCACTGCTTGAGCAGCTGACTGTACCGTATTAAGAACTCCAGCATTACTTGCTAAAGTTACTACTGACTGTTTCAGGCTATTCAACAAGACACTGCCTAAACCCAAGCCAAGGCACTCTGGATCAACCTGGTGACTGATGGCAGCATGTAGCTGAAAGAAAAAAAAAATCAGTTTCATTTAGAGGTGACACAAGAAATGAAGTTGAACAGAGTCAATCATGTAGACACTGAATACAAATTCACCTACTGGTCTAAATACAAGGAAATGTTTAGAAATAAACTGCAAAGCTAAAGTAAAAATATAATTACACCCAAGTAATATATACACACTAATCTCTGCAAGTGCCTCAGGATATCTAGTGAGCAATAATTATCTCAATTCAGAAGTTACTTAGACATCCCTGTATCCATCGTTCTATATCATCATGGAGACTATGACATCTTTAGGAAGATTTGCCCCAAACAGGAAATTAGTTTTAAAAAAGGCAAATTAAAACACTGAACACCCAAAGCCTTTCCAGCAAGTAATATATTTGGCACATATCCAAGATAAATCAATTTACACTTTAGTTGCACAGTTCATCTTATATCAAATGCAAGAACGGTCTAGAAAATATTAAACCAAGAGAACAAGAAAATGCATGGTTAGAACTGAAAACCCACCCTTGGCTTTCCACCTTTTGGAACTAAGATGCAGGAATAGCTCGTTGTAATGTACCAATTTAATTTTAAGCGAACAAAAATATTTTAACACTTAAAAGCCCCTATTTTCTTCCAACCAATTTAGTGAAGCATTTTATCTGAGTGAAAACTCAGACCCATAAGAAAGCTACAGTACCTGAAGTCTTAGAAGATTTAAGGTTGCAACAGCCATACATTCCTTCTCCTGTGGTGGTGGCCAGTCAGAGGTGCCATCCATTCCCTCAGTCACTTGTCTCAATAGGAGATCTAGCTGTTCAAATGTCATTGGGCAAACATCCACCACAAATGGTACACGCAAACCAATGGACCATTCAGAACAAGATGACCAAGCAAAACTCTATGTATGGAAAGGAAGAGTAACAGTTACTTCCTCTCTAATCAATGATAGGCCTATTAGGAGATACCAGTGCTTTATTTAAAGGAACTAGGCTCAGGAGCTATATTGTGGCTTTGGATTTTTGATGAGGTGCATGATGGATGCAGCTGTGGCTCAATACATTTACACTATCACCAAGCGCTCCCCTCTTGCCAACATCTAAAGGTGTCCAATAATCACAAAAAATACTATTTCCTATTGTGTTTCTCAGAGTCCTTCTATGCCAGTCCAGACATCCTATTTTACTTTAGTCCATGGAAAAGTTGGGACTGATTAATTCTTAAAACCTACTGCTCAAGAAGTCTTACTGAGAGGAAAGGCCAGCTAGGCCTTTTTGGAGAAGCAACTACAAAAACACTGGGGTTGGGTTTTTTTGTGTCTTCATCTGCTGGTGACAGGAAATCTCCATGTGTCACAGCTGGTACAGGATCCATTTAGACCAGTGGGACACAAGAGGTTCTCGGGGGGGGAGGAGAAGAGGAGGTGCAAAACCAATCATACAAATAAAAACACAGGTTGGCTCATTTTCAACAATTTGGTAAGTTTCATAACTACAGTAGGCCTACTATGCCTTTAAAATGAATTTTGATTCTCATTTTAACATTCATTTAATGTTTAGTAATTGATATTAAAAGACAAACTGGCAACATTTAATAATAATTGAGAGTCCAGGACCTCTCATTTGAGTCAGATGCTCAAACACTAAATCAAATGAATGGTCTCATCTCTGTGTTTCCCCTCCAACTTCCAGCATAAACAAGTTTCAGGTTACAATCAATGGGGCAGAGGGAGAGGGGGGCAAGACAAATTCTGTGAATGATAAAGTGGAGGGACGTGACTAGAAAAGTTTATGCATCACTGATTTAGAACCAGAGGGAGAAGTAGGAATTAAATTACTGTACTGCACTTATCTAAATCCATGGACGGGGTTGAAGACAAATCCTGAGTAACAGATTCAAAGCTTACCTGGGCAGGCCCACAAGCAATTCCAACAATGTGTTTTCTGTCTAATCCTGGGAGGGCAGTAGGCTCTGGTTTGGTGATCCTCAAAGTATCAAAATGCTGGCACTGATCATTGCTCCCCCAGCTGTGCACTTCACTATCCTCGGTAAGTGCCAAACAATGGGTAGATCCAGCCGCCACATCTACCACTTTTTTCCCTGACAGCAAAATGTGAACAAATATTAAATTTTGCTTACTGTGAAGATTACATGCATTTTTAACAGAAAAACCATTAGTGGAACACCATCAACAACTACTAAATCCAAAATTAGAAATGAGTAGAGTTAATACATCAAACTGCAGTGTTACCTTCTACCTTAATAGACTGGAAGAGCATACCTCAAAAAAATAAAAGCTTTAAAAAGACTTCAGCTATCTGAAGTGCCAAAGTGTACAAGGCTGCAAAAATCTTCTGTTATTTTGCATCTATTGAGCTTAGTTGTTGATTTAGAAGAGTTTGTTGGCATTTCCACTGTTAAATGAAAAAGTGACTGGACAGTGTCATATGCTAATTCAATTGGTGCTGCCACACACTCAGAATTTCTTTTCAGTTAGGTGACCTCATCACAGTAGAAATGCAATGGATCAATATGTCAATTACAAAGATTTGTAAAACCCATTTCATCATTGTCTTTTCTCATTTGTCCTAACAGTATTTCAGGTTTGGTTTTAAAACTTCTGGCTCTTTTTTGAGCTACTCAAAACACTTATGCTCATGCTTAACTTTAAGCACATGAGTAGTTCCATGGTTCTCAACAGTTCTATTTATATATGTAAAGTTAAGTATGTGTATGTTTACAAAATTGGAGCCTAAATGAGTTTTACATGCAAAAATTCTTCAGTCAGGCTATGTGAGAAAAGCAGTAGGAATAAAAAGAAAGCCACAAGTATAGAAACAAGAATTTTTCCACCAAAAACTAAGTACTTTTGACATTTTCCAACTTTCTAGGTGGAGAAAGAATTGTGATTGCAATTTTGTGTTACACTTACCTTGCAAACCTTCCAGCAGTTTAGGATATCGAACATGCTCTTCTGTTCCGTGCCCAAGCCTCTGATTATCACCTTTTCCCCAGGAATAGACTTGCCCATCTTTTGTTAAAGCAACAGAAAACTGACTCCCACAGCGTACTTTCACAACATCCAGGTCCTGAAGCTTTTCTATCAACTTGGGAGTCTTGCAACCATCACTGCCACCTCTTCCTAGCTTCCCATAATCTCCATCACCCCAAGACCACACCTGGCCTAGAAAGGAAGACATTGCACTGATCTTTCAGGTAAGTTACATGTATTGACAAAAGTTAGTAAATTATTCAAATTAGAGCTTTTGGAATTCACTTAAGTATGACATTATGAGTCTCCAAAAAAATTCGGAGTTCACACATGCTCAGTATAGACTTGTTAGAATTTCACAACTAAATTCTTTGCGGATTCTCCCTGCACGGAGGATGTTCCAGCCCAGAGCTCCAGTGGCTGAGCAAGATTTTCCTTGCAATTCCTCTTCCTGGCTGATGCAAGCTGCTGTGGTCGCAGGCACAGGAACTGAAAGCAGGGAGATGCTCTCCTATGCTTCCAGTGCTGCCCCTGCTGGTGCTCAGGCAGCAAGGAGAAGAAGCTACACTGAATGCATAGTTGTGAGAAATGGGAGGCAGGATGGAAGGATAGAGTTATGCCTATCCAAGCAGGGGGTGTTACAACTATACTCAGATCAATTCTTTGAAGTTTAAATCTCAAAAACATGACAAGTCTAGATAGGTAAAAGATATTTCTGTGAAAAGGAGAAATATACAGCAGAACAGGTGGTGAGCTGAAGAGATGTCTGAAGAAGTCTGAGTAACTATACAAGTAGAAAGAGTAGCAACTTATATAAATTTAGTGCTTAACTTTCCTCCTTTACCAATACCTGTAATTCTTAAATATGTATTAAAATATAATCACCTATAGATTATTTGGAAAAAGCGTTTTCAGTTTAAGATTCTCTTATAAAATTCATTTTATGAACGTTCATCAGAAGACCTGCACCACAAATGTCTTTCTAATGACACTAAAGGCAGCAAGTTTAGCCACTAACCATTTTCAGTCACTGCAAGAGTCTGAGCATCTCCACTTCCACAGGCCACATCAATAACCTTCAGTCCTTTCAGCCCAGTGACCAGCATTGGGATGGTCTGATCTTCACTGGAACCTTCAAAACAAAAAATAATCACTTTGTCAAAAATGCCAAGAGACATCTACATTTAAAATTTTCATAAAACAGAATACCAAGCTTTAAGAAATTAAAGGAACGTACCATGTCCCAGCCTGCCATAGTTCCCTCGTCCCCATGTATACAACTCTCCCTCAGCAGTGATGGCTGCGCTATACGTGCTTCCACATGCAATATGAACAACATGTTTCCCAGCCTGCTTGCCAGATAAAGCAGATATCATCTTTGGTTCCTCTAGGGGTCTATTTAGAGAGAAGACAAGAGAGTCTTCAAACAGGTAGCCTGATAAAGCAATTACATGAAGTGAGCTATGGTAACCTGTCTTCTAGAAAATAAACTGATCATCACTATCGCAACTACAAACCTTACTGACTGCCAGAGCAGCAAGATATAACTGGACCTGTAAAGCAAATTAAGGTTGAGGTTGATCAATAATAAACACAATATGAGAAGCACTGTGCGGAAGCTTACACTACCACTGCATGTGACATACGAAAGTCTGATAACTAGTATTTTTACCTCCAAATAAGTCAGTCCAGTGGTTTACACAAGCACTATACTAACCAAACTCCTGTTGCTGTATCTGAACAACTCCTTCCCTGCTACTCTCAGTCCCAAGACAGGAGTACTCCTTTATCCTGTACGATTTGTCACCGCAGGGGTGAAATGCTGATCGCCTCTGAGATTCACAATTCAACACAGAAGTATTTAAATACACCCCTATAGGATACCGCATGGAAAACACTATTTCAGCTACAGAACAAGATGCTCACTCCTACTTTCTGGGCCAAAACAGAATATCGCAATGTTACTGTTTAACAAAGGGGAAAAAAGGAATGAAGAACACACAACAGGAATGGGGAACACATTTCCACTGAACCATTCTGAAATTGTTTTTGCAAGTAAGAAAGAAGGGCAGATGGACTCTGGGATCATACAGATGAGGCCTGAGAAAAATGGGAGAATGGGTGCCCTTCTGAAACTATAAATATTCCAGAAATAGGCACAGAAATTATTAAAAATATAAAAAATGATTACCCATCTTTCTGCAACTATTATTCTTCGAGATTTATTGCAAACATTCATTCCACTGTAGATGTGCACACACCTCGTGCACAGTTGACTCCAAATAGACTCCGATAGAGATGGGAAGGAGGATAGGTCAGGGAATGGATATATCCAACACATCTCAAAGAACATCACTTACCGAAAGGTAGGTAACCATTTTTTCTTCTTCAAGAGCTTGCACGTATCCATTTCCATGCAGGTGAATCACAAGCAGACCAACATGGAGGTGGGCTGGGAGAATACCTGACCAGCGTTTCTAGAACAACTTGTCTGAAATTTGCATGGTCCCTGAACTGACAGGAAATGGCATAAGAAGAGCAAAAGTATGGCCTGATGAGCAAGTCACTGTTTTGCGAACATCTGTGATCAGTACTTGGGCGAAGAAAGCCTCTGAAGTTGCCTGTGCTCTAGAAGAATGCACCAATAGTGGTGGAGTTATATTAGTCAGTTGATAGCATAAACAAATATATGGAGAGATCCAGGATGAAATTTTCTTAATGGAAATGGGTTGGCCCTTCACTCTGTCCACAACTACAATGGAAGATGTAAAGGACTTCGTATGCTCCAGGTGAAAAGCTAAGAGAAAAGGAACCTACTATCCACCAAGGTATGGAAGGCTGAGACAGCTGGTAGATTATCTCCTATAGAGGTAACTGCCTAATTCTAATGTTTTAGATAGAGAAGATAGTCTAGTACAAGGTTCAGGGCTGCAAGCTGCAGGAATACACCCTTCTGACTGGATCAAATGGAAAACGCTTCCCTTTAGCTAAGTAAGTGTCCCAATTTAAGGGCTTTCTACTATTCAGAAGCACTTTCTGAACATCCTAAGAACAGGATCTCTCGAAAATCCTTAACCATGAAGCATTCACAGTGTCAGGAGGAGGACTCAGAGGCTGAGATGGAGCAGACTACTGTAGTCCTGAGAAATCACATCTAGATAAAGCAGGAGAGACACCAGAGGCTTGAATGACAAGGTCAGTAGGGTTGAATACCAGTGTTGTTGGGGGCCATATGAAATGAGCTAGTCTTTTTTTACTTTGAAAAAGACTGAGCAACAAGGGAATCAGAGGAAAGGCATACTGGAGTGGGTCCTTCTAGTGTAACAGAAAAACATCTGTTTATGAGCCTGGGCGGAGAGCATCCCAGGAACAAAACTGGTGGCATTTTCTGTTGTACTTTGCTGCAAACAGGTCCAATGGGAGAATCCCCAAGTTGGAAGATGGATCTGGCAATGTCCAGATGTAAAGACCACTAGTGGTGATTGGAGCAGGTTCTGCTCAGTCCATCCACCACCATGTTCTGCTTCCCTGGAAGCTGTAAAGTACGTTGAACTGGTTTTGCAAAAGTTCAGAGAAGAACTGCCTCCAGGCATAATTGGGTCAACTACATCAGTTGCTGTCTACGTAAAACAGCTGCAGAGTTGTCTGTTAGATATTAATAAGTTATTTCTTACTATATGTGGGAGGAAAGCTAAACAGACCGGCTGTACAACTCTGAATTCCCTGACATTTATATAAGCCATTAGATCCTGGAGTCTGCAGGGACCTCATGTGAGCCTCCCAAACAAAGGTTGATGCATCTGTGACTACAACAAGGGTTGACTGGGGAGTTACAGAGGACCCCATAAAGATTTTCAGAGGGTCCATCCACTAATCCAGAAACAACAAAATTGACATTGGCATTCGATCTACCTTATCCAAATAATGACAACTTGGAGCATAAACCAACAATAGTCATGCCTGCAGCTTTCTGAGACACAGCCTGGTGTGTTGAACCACGTGAGTACATCCTTCCATGCAACCCATGCCCTGGTGAGAGAGCATGCTTTTAGCTACAGTACTAAGCTGCATAGTGTTTCAAACCTGGATTGTACAAGTAGGGCCTTGGGTTCTGTGGAGTTTAAAACCACTCCATTAAACACTGCCCTCTGTACCAATTTTAGAATGGGATTTGTCCTGATTTACCAGGAGCTCCAGTGCATCAAATGTGGACAGGACGGTGGATACACTGGATAACACCCGAGCCTCAGACCAGCCTCCGATCAACCAGTTGTCCGGATAAGGGAACATATGAACTGCAGATTTTCGTCGATGTACTGCCACCACTATCATGCTACTCCATGCCCACCCAAGGAGCAGCTGAGACACCAAATGGGAGCACCATGAACTGATAATGGGACCCTTTGACACAAATCTGAGAAACTTCCAACGGTTGTGTCATATTGCGACATGGAAGTAAGTGTCCTTTAAGTCAAGGGTAGCGTACCAGTCCCCCTGTTCCAGGGAGGAACTAATCAAGACTAGGGTAACCATGCAGAATTTATTTTCTTCAAGAATCTGTTCAACTCTCTTAGTTCTAAAGTAGGCCTGAGACACACACACACACACACACACCACCTCTACCCAAATGGGAATTTTCAGGCCTTTGGGGATAAAGAAGTAGCCTTTCACACAAGGCCTAACAAGACTCGCCCTATTGACCCTGCCTGACGAAGTAACTGGACTTCCTGCTGAAATATGACCTCGTGTGAGTGGTCCCTGAAGAGGGATGGAGAAGGGGATGTGAAGGAGGGATAGAAATTATCTGAATGGCATATCTCATTTTGACTGCTCTTGGGGCCCACCACTCTGATGTTCTCATTACCAATAACCTACTCCCCCCCCCCCGAACAGTCTCAATTACAAGGAAAAAGATGATTATGAGAAGGTACGACCACGAGGAGGGATGCCCCACTGTATCCCAAACAGACAATGATATGCCTCTGGGACCCATCCTCCACAAGGCCATTGCCCCTTAGGAGGAGGCCGGTGCTGTGACTATTGCATGACCCATGGTCCCCAAGTCTCCAATGGAAGATATGCCCTCTGTGTTGGATGGGACAGACAAATGCACCTCTGAGTCCAAAGACGAAGAATCTGAAATGTATGACAACAGGGAGGCAGAACAAGTTGGGACTGGGGATAGATAGCCCAAGCCAGAATATAGCAGTACCAGGGATATCATCGGAGGCTTGCCTTTCGAGTGCACCAGACTTCGCAGAAGCTTGGGAGGCAACAATACTATAGGTTCCTGATGCAGTGAGGTGGGCGCCACAAGCATAAGTATCAAATATGAACTTCTTGTAGCAATGGGGATATCAGTACTGAGAGGCTAACTAGAATGGTTGGGAGTGGTAGAGCTCTTCCACGGGACATCCTCTACAGACATGGCACAAGTTCTGGAGACGGTGATCCCTTTTTCTTAGTTGAAGACTGCCCCCCGAACATCTGAGTCTTTGCCTCTAGTTGGCTTCTGCTCCAACAAACCCAAGTGAGGTACCAAGCCTGAGGAGGGTATAAGCGCCTTTTCTTCGGAACCAGCAAATGGAACCAATGCAGACATGTCCAGTGAGCTTTCTACCAAAGCCAATGTACTTGGGGCACTCTCCATGTGAAATGAGTCCAATAAAGCACGAAGTGCTGCCTCCACCAGTAAACTTGTGACCTCGCCACTTTATCTTTCTTTGAGTGGGGCTTAAAAATGCAATGTGTGTCACTTATGTGGAATTTTTCCAAACGTTTCAAGCAAACCAGGGCTGTGTCACTGCCCAGCCTACATTCAGCACAAGTCCAGAAGGACTTAAGACCAGATGAGCACAACATCTTTCCAGCACCAATCCCAATACCAAAAGACATGTTCCAAAAAGACCTAAGTCTAAAATCAATAACTAAAACGAGCTAAAACTAACAAACCAATTCCTAACAACAACAGGATATACGTAAACAAAGGCAGGAGGACTGTACTTACGACAAAAAGTCTGAGATCACTAACAACCATTACTGGCAGAACTGAGGAGAATCGGGGCAGCTCCACCCTTTTGTGGCGTGCAGCAACAGAGGGTGCTTGAGCCAGCCAATGGATACCGCCAAGGAAAAAAGTTCTCCAACCACTGTGCACAAGATGTGAACACACAAACTGTGGAATGGACATGTGCAAGCACACAAAGAACTCTGAATATTTAATTAAAAAAAGAGAGAAAAGAAAATATTCAGGAAGGATGTAATTTTACAGTTGATAATACATGCATGTGTTGTTCTGAAGTTGAATTGTTGTAAGAGACATTTTGGATTACTTAGCATCAGATTTCATAAGTGGAGCTGGATTTCTTGAAGATCCTTATGTTAACATTGGTTAACAAATTAGCTACTTTTTTCATTTTCTAGAGGCACAAATCAGTATTCAATTGAAACAAATATCCTTAAAAAACCTCCTAGAAAATTCTGTTGCACATAGAGATGATGTAAAAGCTAAGCCGGTAAAATTGTATAGGAATATGTTCTGGAGGAATCACATTCATGAAATTCCCTTCATACATGTTCCTTGTTGTCTAAAATCCATAAAAAACGTAGGGTTTTTTCCTTTTTTTCCCAAGAGGAAAGTTAGCCCTTTCCATTGCCATTAACAACTGTAGTTTATTTGCTGGTCTAATCATGACAATATAGTTAAGACAAAATCTAAAGGAATGTATGTTTGTAAACCATCTTGCTTTGTTTAATTCTTATCAACCTCTGAATGATATATAAGTACTGGAGGACTTGAACAACTATAGCATACCATGTTCTCTTTCACCTGTTGTCATTTCTCAGTAAGTAGCTGTGTTTCAGTAATCTTACTAAATGTCTGCATATTTAATCCTACCTTAGTTTCTAACATTAAAGAAGAATATTTGTAAATACATTCTATGCTTAAGATGGTGATCCAATGGTATTTTATTAAACATACACTGTGTCCCCATGGCCTAGTCTTCCTCCATCTCCACAACCCCAAGAGAAAACCTCTCCAGTTGCTGCCAAGGCAAGATAGTGGTGACCATCTGAATGTGCTGCAATCTTCACAATATTTCTAGAAGCAAGGCTCTGCACCAGCTGTGGTCCCTGTAAATTAGTTAGAGACAATGTACAAAGAAAAGTTACTTATGTTGCTCAGAGTGTTGCAAAAACTCAGACAACTTGATTAGATTTTTCCCAATAAGGCCTTGCTTCAAAACTATACATTCCAGCATTAAATTAATTAAACCAGAGAACCAGGCCAGAAGTTCAAATCCAATATTTGGGTTTGGTGAAAGGCAGAAAGCTCTGGAGCTCTCATTTTGTCCCATCCTTATAATGCATGCAATATATATTAATCTTGCTTTTGTCTGATCACGTCAGTTAGAAAAATATGCAGCTAAGACTATTTTAATACAATTTTGTTTAGGGCATTAATGCTTAGGCACTGGTAGTCAAAACATCCATTAGCTTAAATGCACTTAACGCTAAGCAACTGCCACGTTAAAAGGAAAGAAAAGGCAAAGCAGTACCACTGGAGAAGAAAAAGGGCAGGTTCATAAGGCTGGATTGTTGCAAGCACCATAACAAATATTTAACATAGGAAAAATTCTTAACATGGCAAACAAAGGTGAAAAACCATTGCTGCTGAGGGTTCAAAAACAAGGATTTTAAAACTAGAATCATCACAGTATCTCCACTGCACATCTGAATTATTAGAAAGAAAAATCTCACAGTAGCACATTTTATAGAAAACGGTATACTCAGTATGGCTGTAAAAATCACCTACCAGTGTGTCACTGTTGTAGGCCTGTGTGTAAACTCGTCCATTTCTAGATAAGATTAAAAAACGTTTCTCTGCACAGGCAATTTGCATAACTCCAAGACTGGCAAGACCTTCACACTGAATTGGACCACTCACATTAGCATAATATTTCCATCCTATTAAACCCCAACCTATGACTTCTTGTAAAGATCCCTGTAAGGCAACAAAGCTAAGTAAGAATCTACAGTTCACTACACAATGTAATTAAAACACAAGCACCAGGATATTTTTTCTAATTATGCTGTTTCAATAATACTTCAATCAATCAATATGCATGGTAGCTGTAACTGTAAGACATCAATGAACCTTGCCTATTAATAAGATATTAAACAGTCTCACACCCATCACAATCTCATTAGAAGATATCATAGGTGTGTGAGGTAATATATTTTATTGGATCAACTTCTGTTGGTGAGAGAGAGACAAGCTTTCGAGCTACCCTGAGCTGTTCTTCAGGTCTAGAAATGGTACTGAGAGTGTCAGCTAAATACAAGGTCAAACACACAGTTCAGCATAAGTTGTTAACACATATTCTATCTGTTCTACCTTGAATTTAGCTGTGACACTTGGAGTACGTTTCCCAGACCTGAAGAGCAGTTGTGTAGTTCGAAAGCTTGTCTCTCCCACCAACAGAAGTTGTTCCAATAAAAGATATAACCTCACCCACCTTGTCTCTCTAATATCTGTGACTGACATGGTTATAACACTGCTTACAGAATATACCATAAATTTTTATAGCAAGTATGTTGAGAAGATTTTTCAACTAGTGAAGTTATATAAAAATTTTGGGGTTTCTTTAAATTGCTACTCACTCTGACTTAAACATTTAAGAAATCTGGTCTTGACCATTTACTTTGATAGGCACTGGAAACAGTACATTTATGGGGCAGGATCAGCCACGGGTTTTGAGGAATGATTTGCTTGTCTTTCTATAGAAATCTTTGGAAGATGCAAAGAGCAGTAACAATGGGCTCCAGAAAAAGCCATGATCAGATATCTTCAGCGGTACTGGGAGGAGGGGATAAGAAAAAGTGAAATAGAAGACACAGATCCCAGGACTCAAAAAGTAGCTTGGAAAACAAAAATTAAGGGTGTAAGATTCTCCTCCTCATTCCACTGAAAGTATTAAACTCTTTGGTACAGTTCACATGCTTATCCACTACAGGAGACCATTCAGATATTACTCCTGAACTGCTTATATAAAACTTTGGCTTATTTTAAATTAAATTACAGAAATTCTGAAAAAAGTTCTAGCTGTAAAATATGCTAACTATAAAGGGAGTTCAGTCTTAAATTATACCTTGGCCTCCCTGGTCACATACCTCATTTGGCTATGGCCAAACACAAGGAAAAGAAGCAGGAGGTTAAATACTCAGACTACTATAATCAGACAACTATGCTTTGTAGAATCTCACTTTAGATGCTCTGTCTGAAAATATTTTGAAACCAATAGTTACACTTCTCTTTGCGGACAGTTAAGTAAACTGATGTTTTATTAAAATCATTGAATGGTCTTTCTTGGATAGTTTAAAAAGTAAACCAATTGTCCATCTAGAAACAGAATCCTTTTATTTGACATTACCTTATGAGATGTAGGAGAGCTACACTGTGGAGGCATACATGGCGTGGCCAGGCGATCTAAGTGGGCCATGATCACAACTGCCGTTTGTCGTAAATCAATTGCTAGCTCGTTGTCCTGTGGTAAAGTCAGATACCTCAGAAAACTTTCATTGGGACTCAGGGAGTAGGACAGCATCTAAGAAAGCAAAGAAAAGCAGTTAAAAATATAAGAAAGTTAAAAAACAAGAAAATATTCAGAGTACTTTTTATATACCCCATATGTTCTTTTCCCTTATTTCTTTAGATAGATATATGGCATACTTTGTGACAGGTTTCAAAACGAGGAACACTTGTATACATATGTTAGTCTCTAAGGTGCCACGTGTTCCTTGTTCTTTTTGCGTATTTTGTGGATACTCAGCATCTATAATACCTATTGAAGTTAATAAGGGACACTGCATCTGTATATACTATTCCTTCCTCATGCAAGCAATAATGTCAATTATACATTTATACTGAGAAATACATTGCTAAATTATGTTGATTAGCACTAAGACACTATTTCAGTAACAGAAATTGATGCTGCCTTTATATCAATTGTGTTTTTCTGTACTTTACAGTAAAATCTAAAAATGTAATGTTTCAATAAAATTCATGGGAAAAGTTAAATGTTCAAGAAAATTAATCCACACAGAGTTGTACTACCAAATAAAACTATTCCTACAACAAAATCTAAAATGCAATATTTATATAAACATACTGCAAACTTCTAATCTAACCTCCCAAGAAAACACAAAATGTACATACATATACAACTGTTGTATTAGAGTATCTTGATGTGTAAATTACTACTACAGAAGTGGAGTTACTAACTTTAGAAGAGTAATAATGATTGTCTATACTTGACTGCTAAGCAACATGATACAAATAATTGGATACTGACTAGAATATACCTGATAAATAAACCAAAACACGTATACCTGAATCTCATCCTCCGCGCTAGGTATGTCTTTATTACAGATTATGCTCTGAAACCTTTGCAGCAAAGGTAGAAGGGGCGCACTTGTTCCTTGTGCAGATCGCTCATTATCCGTTTCCCTTGTTCCATTATCCCAGAGTTGAAGCAACAGCATGATAGCAGACAACATTTGGCTGAAAGAGTAAGTTTACCATCCCTGTTGTAAGCACTCCTACAGAAGTTATTTGAAGTTGTACATTAAATCAAATTTTAGAAGATGTGCATGTTTAGTAGTATAAATCCTGGATTTTTTTACTCAAATAAAACATACTGTAAATGGCTTCTGCAACATACGATATATAATAAATTGAAAGTTGCATGAAAGTATCTTTAGGAGTTAAGGGTGTATGGGAGGGCACTGGGCAAAATCTGCTCAAAACTAGCTCACTTAAAAGCTTTGTTTAATTCAAGAGGTTTTTTCCCCCAAACAAAAATGTCAAAGTGAAGTACAGTTTTTGAAAATTTTGGGTTTTTTTAGTTTTGATATGTGTGCAAGTTTTAGCTTTGATTATTCAGTAATAAATTTAGAAAACTGAGTAATCTGTTTTAAAAATGTGGTTATAGATAAATGTAAGAACCGAATAAATGTATCCTTTTCTGGTATAAATCAGCACAGCTTCATTGGCTTCAGTGGAACTATACCATTTATACCAGATGAAGATCAGAACAAAATGTCCACAAAAAGGTATTTCAGGATAGTTTTAATGCACCTTCACTTCCTTTCTTGCAAAGTTTTATAGTTACACAGGAATTGTTATTCTGACTCAGAACAGTGATCCATCATTGACCACAGACAGATCTTGATTCACAGAAATATGAAAGAAGTCTTCTAGCAGAAAATTATGTAATAGACAGCCCATTAAAAAAAAGTTTTTCTAATCCCCATCAGTTAAATTGGCTTAGACCCTGAATCATAAGTGCTTAGTATTCCCTAATTTTCTATCTATATTTCATCCTTCATCATTACCCTTCATGACAGGAAATTACGGTTAAATCCTGGCCTCACTGACATCAATGGGAGTTTGCCATTGACTTCGCTGGGGCTACGATTTCACCTGTAATTATCAAGGAGAGGACCTATAGGTGT
Organism: Sternotherus odoratus; assembly: GCA_032164245.1. Classification (NCBI taxonomy): domain Eukaryota; kingdom Metazoa; phylum Chordata; order Testudines; family Kinosternidae; genus Sternotherus; species Sternotherus odoratus. Next base: position 199,021,389 of record JAVMKO010000001.1, on the reverse strand, counting down.
TGCATCAAAATTTTACTATTGAACTAATGCAAACTAAACTACCAGAATTGCTCAACATGTTTTAATAAGTACTCTTGTTTGAGAGCAGAAAAGTGCTTAATTTCTCACCTTAGTGTGCCCCTCTGCACTGCCAACTCTAACAATATAGCAAGTGCCAAGTGCTGGTCTTGTAATGGAATATTTGCTGGCCCTTTGGAACTTGGAGCTCCATGTACATCACTATTTAAAAAAAACAAAAAATACTTGAAGATGCAGAAATTAATGTTTGCAGCATTAACACATTACATGAGGTTTACAAAAAACCCACTGGGGAAAAAAAAAAAAAAAACATATCTACACAACTATAGTATCTACAAGGTGCTAGGTGAGGCCAAAATTTATAGGAAGATAAGTTTCTGGGGCAGAAAAAAATCTTGGAAAACACGCTAAAGATGAAGTGTAAAGAATTGAATCTTTTGGGGAGGTGCAGAGATTTGTTTTTAAAATAAATAACTATCCTCAACTCCCTTGTGTATTTCGGAAGAGATACTTTTCAGCTGTGCTGATAATGGTGCCTGTTTTAATCCACATATTGTGTGTGTGTGTTCCATTTTTGGAAAGTAGTGAACAGCAAAGATCAAACACATCTGTATCAGGTGACCTAATTACTCTGGTTCCTTTGACAAAGAGAGACCCAAACGGCATACTGGCACATAGCATCCAGAAGCATCCTTTAGTCCGCTTCTTCTTGAATACTGCACAAGTCTTTGATTTAACACTTCTACTGGTGAGGCACTTTGCTCCCTCATGATTTGAAAAGCCTTAAAGCACTGCTTATGTTGCATTTTGAACCATATATTCACAGAGGAATTTTACAAGTGATCACTTATTGGATGATATGCCCTCATTCAGTTTTGTCTGTTCGTCTATGCTGATGGAACAGTAAGAAGAGGGACACAGGCAGCACAAATCTTATTGGGTGACTAAGAACAGTTGACATTGAAACATCAACGGCATGTCTCACAAAATTTCTTCCTTTTGTTCTTCATAAACATCTACTATTTTCAGCAGAGACTTCTATACACCTGACATTACATGCAGTCCAACAGATATGTTGAAAAGCACCTCTGCATGTGATACAGGGTCCAATAGGTTTGTCATATTGTTGATGACAGTTGGTAAGAGCTGTAACGAGCTCTTCATCCCTCTTCAGTATATAGGCAAGGACTTGTTTGTGAACTTTAGTCTTCACTACTTCTTGTTAGGCTACTTCTTTCTCACACAGCTTTTCCATATTCATAATATGAAACTGTATCTTCATCTCTAACACTTTTTGATATGTGCATAAGTGTCACTGAATTAAAAGAAACAGTTTATAGAACATTTCAAAGGCTAATACTGCATGCATACACAATTTACAAATTAAAACCTTCTATCAGGCAAGATATATGCTGAATTCCAAGTATAAAAACTTAAAAATGGAGCATATTAGGAATTTATGTACATTTATATCTACCCACTATGCAATGTAAACTATGGGTTTGCAATCTACTGCTACTGGTGCACAACCTTCAGTGAGATGGATCTGCAAATTTCAATTGCAAATATAGAAAACTATTATAATCTCTTGTGAAATACTTTGATAATTAAGACTATCTTCTTTTTCCTTTATGCCGCTTTTCTCGGTGAGAGTCACAGCAGTAGCATGGAGTAGGAGGACCAGACCATCTTTTCCTCCACTACAGGTTCCAGCTCCTCTGGGGGGATTCCCCAGTGTTCCCAGGCTAGCCAGGATATCATTCCTCCAGTATGTACTGAGTCAGCCTCAGGGCCTCTGCTCAGGGGGGCATGCCCAGTAGAATATGTGATGTAAAAACATTTCATATTAGTTTATCGCAAAATGTTGATATTCACCATTTTTGTCACATGCTAAAAAGCTTAATTTCTGGGGAAAAACATGCCCACGCAAAGCCAGTAAAAATCTTTTAAGACATTGTCGGTGGTAGCTTTGACCAATAACCACTAAACAAAGTGTTGAAATTAATTTAAAATAGTAAAAACTGTAGTCGCAGTCATATTGCAGTGTTTCTGGAACTGGGCAAAAAAAAACACTTCCTCATTTTGGGTACCATTGTTTCACCTCACACACAGCTTTACAGAACCACTTGATAGTGCCACATCATACCTCCTCTAAAGATAAATAAAATGAGCTTTCAGATTATATATGATGTCAGTGTGTGTATGGCGGATACATTCAACTCCAAAAATACTTCCTTTCCAGAGACCAGCCATACACCTATTGTGTGGATCCCAGAATCCCAACCCTTAGCGATATAGCGGTATTGGCAGAAGTTTTTAGTCCAGGTCTGTAATATTAGTCTTACATTAACATTGCTTCCCCATTTCCAGTTTGCACCTTTAAAAATTTGTTTATGTTCATTTGAATATTCGTTCAAGTAAAATTAACTAAATATTTTTGTACAATTTAAACTAAAAAGGACAATGTATTGTTCAGTATGCAATTTTCATTCACTTTTACATAACATCTCACTAAAGATTATATATGACAAATCTGAACATTAAAAATAGTCCATTTAAGTTACCTAAGCACAGTACATCTGAGCAATTTTCTTTGAATTATGAAAAACAAGCTCATTTTGAGATAGCGATACTCTAGAGCAGTGGTTCCCAAACTGGGGTTCGTGAACTCCTGGGGGTTTACACCAGTGTTACAGTCACCCCCCCGCTCCAGCCCTGAAGGGGTTAAACAGCTCTGAGAAAGGATTGAATGGGGAGCCAAGAGTGGGCTGATTGAGGAAGCAGCCACAGCTGGGCCTTGCCCCAATCAGGCCACAGCTGGCCCTGATAAAAGGTCTGTGAGTCAGGAGCTAAGTCAGTTGCTCTCTAACTCTGGAGAGAGAAGGACTTAGTTGCCTGGGAGCTCAGGGTACCAGGAGTAGAGTAGTGTTGGGGAAAAAGGGCAAAGGGAGCTTGGGGTAAACCCCCAGGCTGCAGGCCTTGGTGAAGGCCTACAAAGGTGCTGGGGCTGCAGAGGTACACTCTGGGGCTAGACAGAGGCAGCTGGTCCAAAGCCCCCTTGCCAGTGATGCGTGGTTTGTAGACTGCAGTCTGCCCCAGTAAAAGGGGGCTAAATGATGACTGGCAGTAGCCACTGAGGCAAGGTGGGGTTAGAGGGTTGGGGGTTCCCATGGGAGGAGAGACCCAGAGTTTGGGGGTACTGCAGTGAGCAGAACCCCAGGGCAATGGGGAACAGGAGAGACATGGGGCCAGCAGCAGGTGAGCCACCAGCCAGCAGATTGTGCTCCAAACTGGAATTAAGCTAATTCCATGACTCAGCAGAAGCACCAGGTCGGTGTCACTACATGGGAGTTTGCCAGAAAAATGTATTGGCAGCCAGAGGACCCTGGGCATGGGAGACAGCAGGTGGAACCCAGTTGTGGAGCAGACAGCTCGAGCCCCGTAGAACACTGAATGGGCAGCCAAGCCCTGGTCAGCGGAGTTGCCGGCAACCCGAGCCCCATGTACGTACGTGTGTACGTACACACACACACACACACACACAGCGCGTCTATCCATTTCCGACTTGCTTGATGCCAAGGTATCAGAAAAGGAAACTACTCCATGTAGCATTCAATTTACCAGAAACTATTTTATCAGTTGTTAAAAATTCACTCACCTTTCAATGCCAATTCAAACAAACAAACCAAAAAAACCCACTTACCCAGTCACAACAGACCTTAGGAATTTCGTAGCTCTCTCAACAACTTCCAGCCATACAGATGACACAGTCCCTTCATCAAAAAGGGATGCTTCTGGTAGTGCTCGTAGTGCATCAAGAGACTCTTGTAACAATTCACTGCAAAGGTCTGCATCCTCACCTACCAGCCAAGATAACATATCAGTTACTTTACAATATGTACTAGATAGCTAACTACGGGTACATCAGTATTTTCTTAAAATCATTCTGACTGTGAACTTCAGAAAAAGCAACTAAAGCCACCAAAACTGGTAATTGTATAAGGATATATATTGTGGCTTAATTTTCATAGAGTAATTTTGACTGGAACTTTAAGGAGTTGTACAGCTAACCGTCAAAGCAGCCAGGAGGACTAATTATTCATAAATCATAGCCAACAATCGGAGTTCTCCTCAGTTTCCCTGCCACTCTGTCCCATCATTTTTATTCTAGACACAAAATTTTAGTACTTAACTTTCATTTATCACCTGTACCCTTAAAACACTTACTTTTAAAATAATTTAAACCCCCATTTAATCAAGCTGAGTAACGATTATGTCCAGGCTAGTGACCACATATGGGTTCGGCGCCACTGGCTCCCTCTCTGGAGGTGGACAGAGAGGCAGAAAGCAGGGCAGAAGGATATCACTACCCCTTTCTGAAAGAAAGGAGGGATGAAAGCAGTTATTCTTCCTGTTAATCAGAAAGGATGACAGGGGCCTTGTATTTGTCAGATGGAAAGGTTTTGGGGGTTTTCCTGGGGTGAACAGAGCCCATAACCTACTAACATTTGTGCTTTTGACAGTCTTCCCCTAAAGTTATGGCTTAATTCAAACTCAGAACGGACGTATAGAAAGAGCTGCCATTTTGTTTTACCTTAACCACATTCTAATATTGCTAGTGCAATATTAATCAGTTTACATTTGTGAAAACTGGCAATTATATTCTATCAGATTACTTTAAATTATAGGGCAAGTAAAGTTCTACAAGATTGTTCCCAATGGAGGCGCCTGGCAGCCAGAGATAGTGCGCTACCAGGGAGTAAAAATAAGTTTCACACTAGTATTTCTTTGCAATTTTTCCTTTAAGGATAAATGCTAATTTTTTAAACTTGCCTGCCACTTCCTCACCCTTCCCCCTTTGCCAAATCACCTGAGTTTGGCAATCGTGGACTTAATATATTAGAGAATGTTGGTAACACCACTCATTCTTAAACACCACTTCAAGTTGCAAGTCCCTACTTCCGGTGACTGCCGCTCTAAGTTGCTGCAGGCTGTGCCATGTATGAAACCAAGCAATGGAACCAAAAGCAGAGAGACTCTCCCTTCTGTGTTCTAAATGTCCCATTGCTGTGCCCAGGCAAGGTGAAGGAGGCAGCTGCCTGATCTGATTCAACTGCAGAAGGTAAAAAGGCCAGACCTTGGAGGAACAGGGATAAATTGGAACAAGGAGCTTTCAGGGAGGCTTGAAGATTGGCAGAGGGCTAGAGAGAAAAACTGGAACTGGTGTGGGAGGGAACCACTATTAGGAACATGGGCGGGTGGGAACACTGATTGGATGAGGAGCCAGGATTGGGAGGCTGGGGCAGGAAACTAATGGGGTGGGTTGAAGGGGAGGCAGATCTGACAAAGCTGGAAGACAGGGGGAGAACTAAGGTGACTGTGCAACCTTAATTCAGCCTCCTTGTCCCTATGCCTTTTGGTAGTCTTTAATTACATGATCACATGCTGTTTTTTTCCATAGAAACTCAACCTCATTCAGTGCACAGAATGAATCTGCTCTGGAGATTAATTGAGGTTGTGTAGCGAGAGAGGCTGTTGTCTGTAGGATCTCTGCTTCTTTTGTTGCAGAGATTAGAAAGTGTGTAGTGAATAAAGAAAGGGACTGCAAGAAGAAAAACAAATGGTTTATTATTAAGGCAGTTGAACGCTGCCCTGGAGAACTGGAGTCTCTCTCCGTCTGCCACAGAACCCCGTGGGATGCTGGACAAGTCACTTAAACCAGAGTTATTAATTGGGTGGTCTTCATTTTCTGAGTGCTGACTCGAGATCCTGGAGCCTGATTTGCAGAAGTGCTGAGTATTATTAATTGCAACTGAATTAAATGAGATCTATCCCTTGCACATATGAAATGCTGCACAATGCTAATTACTCTGAAAAATCAGGTCCTAGACGTCTCAAGTTGGGCACCCAACATTAATGGACTTTTTACTTCATTCTCTCTCTGACTCAGCTTTGTAACCTTAAGAATGTTCTTTTAAACCTAAGTAACAAAGGGTCCTGTGGCACCTTAAAGACTAACTAATGGTGCCACAGGACCCTTTGTCACTTCTGCAATTCCAGACTAACACGGCTACCACTCTGATTCTTTTAAACCTAGTTTGTGTGTGTAATTATACACAATAAGGTAAACATAAGATTGCAAAATGGACTTTACCTGACCTCCAAGCTCTGCGAAGGAATGCAAATGCAAATGAAAGTGCTGCTCTGGATCCAACTCGTGCAAGTCCTTCTACACCTTTGCCTACAGGTCTGGAACGAAGACAAGAAAATTTAAAAAACTTAAAATTCTTTCTTGGAGAGAGAGTTAACACTCTTTAAATGTTAACAGCGAAGATTTGTTTCCACTGTCCAAAAAGATCAACCCCATCCACCCGAACCTTGGTTTAAAATAAATCAGAAGCTAGACAGATATATCATGTGTGTTGCCTGTTCCTAAATCTTACCACTATTGTTGATAAGAAAGCTCTAGTTTTAGGTCTCCTTACAGAAAACTGAGGCTAAAAAAAGTGGTACTTCTTTGGTTTTGTGAGCAATATAGAGTAAGCGTTAACCAACCAGTCAGAAGACTCTAGTCATGTGAAACTCATTATCCTGAAGACCTTCTCAGACCTGCTATGTTTTACGACAAAACACCTTTCAAAAAAATTTAGCTTAAGCCCCAAGTCTGGGCTCTTCTTATCCAGGTGATTACCAAAAGCCACTATGAATACAAATATTGAAGTGTTTTTGTTCTTTTTATTAAAAAAGAAAAAGAAAAAGAAAAAGAAAAAAAAGCAGCTCAACATTACTGTATTTGTGCAAGAGAACTACAAGTTGAAATTGATACAATAAGTGACAGTGACTAGCCTTATTATCCCAGTGATTCAATAAAAGGTATAGCATAAATGGTGAAAAGTAAACAAACGTTTTATATGTTCATTTTTAAATCCCAAAAGCATTACAGATTAAAATATTTTAATGTGTTAAATAGCCCTTCAGTAATTTTGTAATTCTATGTACACAATCATATTTCTGCTAAGTGTATGGTTCTGTATTTATAGTCTGCTTCAATCTATTTTCAATCTGTTTTCCAAACAGTTTTCGTTTTCTTCCAAAACCAGCTGTAACTTTTCGTCTCACACTTTTAATACCAGGATTCATACATATTTTGACAGGACTGTTCACACCTTAAGAATGCCACTGAAAGTCAGCTATTAAAATAAGCTTTCAACAACAGCACAACCTTTGAATGGTCCTCCTGAAGTCATGCTCAGGGCAGCAGCTATGATGTTGAATATGGGATATCTTCTGTCCAGCACTGTATTCAATCTGGCTCATACATCTTGATTAATCTGTACCCAACAGCTCTTTCTGATAGTGATTCTCTCCCTCCAATTATTGATGCTAAGCTCTAATAGCTTTATTATCATCTCTTTTCCAATTAACTTTTATGATGAGGGTTATATGAACACTTGTATTTGAGAGTTCAATAATGGGTTGCAGAAGGAGGCGGCACACACTGAATTTTTCTTAATAGCATTCACTAAATGTGAACACATTTCTGCTAACCTTTTTATTTTTATTTGTGAAATCACATTTTTTGCCCGTATCAAGATAATGCATGACAAGGAAGACTATTTTTCAGCACTGTTTAAAGTGTGCAATGAACATGTAAGTATATTCTAACACCACCACTACTACTGTCATTACAGTCATATGATCTCCTTGAAGTAAATTCTGAAACAGGCCTGACCACAGCTAGCTAGAATGACACACAAGGAACATCTTGGTGAAAATAGTATTACAGCTAAGAGGAAGTTTCTGCCATAGGAGCATGGTGTAATGTAAGCATGGGGAAATATTTAAGTGTCAACCAAAGCCATAGCCTAAGAGATAATACAAGCACCAGAGGTACTGTATGCAAGTCCAGAAGAAACCAGTGCTAAGGTCTCCCACATTAATGAAGTCACACATGTTTTAAACGGATCCAGCACCAGAGCAACCTGCTTGCCCTGATCTCATTACCTTTTCTTGTCTGCAGCAGGAAGAGGAATACTACTGCTTTTCCACTTAACCTTGACATTCTCCTGAAGAACAGTTCTGTTCAATGCAATGAAATATCGTTCTAGGACAACTAGCCTCTGCTTCAGCCGCAGAGCCGAAAGAGCTGTTGTGGCCGTTTGTGTGGCTAGAATTTGCTGTTCCTTCACCAGCACATATAGGCACTCTTTCAACTCATTCACATCTAAAAGAAACATGGCAGAAAAGTATTACTACTGTGAGACAGCAAGATGAACACAACATATAACCAAGATCATAAATATGAAAAAAAGTAAACTGAACAATCTGAGGTGACCATGCATTCTAAATCACAAAGGTTAGTAAGACAAAATGATTATTTTTTCAGTTAGCAATAAAAAAAAAAAAAACAGCACCCTTTAAAGTGTGTCCTGTGCCCTATGCAAGTATATTCTAATAATATACTACTACTGTCATTACAGCTAAATCTGACTTTACTCCGTAAAACTCACTTGTCCTTACATAAGGGACAGGCATGTGCTAATACTCAATGTAATCACACACTGCACATAACACATGTAGAATAGCAAAGATAAGGTTATTATGGAAAAACTATTTCCTTACTTGTGTGAATAAATCTGAATATTAATAGTTCGTTAATGTAGTATAATGTATTTAAGTGTTCTAAATAAACCACTTAGACAGAAATTTCTACCAGACCCCGTGGACAGCACTCTTATGTACAGCCAACAGCCTTAAAAGGGATGTTGCTTGCATTTTATGTGCTGATATACATTATCTTATGTTTCTTAGTATTTATAAAGCAACTCTCAGAAGCTCTAGGATCACTGCCAAGATCTGCTGAGCTTACAGAACAAGAAGTGTTAGAAATTAAAGCGTATCTTGAGAACACTGCCAAACAAAACATGTTTTGAGACTGAATGTGTGCTACAGTGTATCGCTCACAAAGAGTTCGGAGCTGTCCAAACAGAAAAGGCAAGGTCAACAGCTCAAGGAGCTCACAATCTAATGACAAGGGAGTACGGGAAAGGACCATGCAAACTGTAAATACAAGTATGAACATGTTTAATTCCTATGGCAAATTTCAGTAAAGGTTTATAAAAAGTTTCTTAGCAGGCTTCCCTTCAATCAACTGTCTGATCACTAAAGGCCATCTCAGGCTGCTTTTCACTAAATTACAGCACCGTTAATATTCTCCAACCTGGCCAGTTACCTAGCTCCTAGTACCATACAGAAGTATTTTATTTTAAACAAATTTATGAGTATTTAAATCGAGATTATGACACAGAAGAACTCCTCACCCACAGTGCAATGGTGTTTCTGAACAGCTGTGAACAACAGTGCTAACAGAACTACATCTGTAATTTGGCGATTACCATTTCATGAAACATTTACAGAACATAAGAATGGCCATGCTGTGTCAGACCAATATTTATCCCAGTATTCTGTCTACCAACAGTGGCCAATCCCAAGTGCCCCAGAGGGACTGAACAGAACAGGCAATCATCAAGTGATCCATCCCTTTGCCCATTCCCAGCTTCTGACAAACAGAGGCTAGGGACACCATCTCTGCCCACGCTAATAGCCATTGATGGACCTATCCTGAAGGCATATATCTAGTTCTTTTTTCAACCCGGTTACTGTCTTGGCCTTCATAACAGTCTCTGGCAAAGAGTTCCACAGGTTGACTGGGTGTTGTGTGAAGAAATACTTCCTTTTGTTTGTTTTACATCTGCTGGCAATTAATTTAGTGACCCCTAGTTCTTATTATGAGGATTAAATAATGCTTCCTTATTTACTTTCTCCACATCAGTCATGATTTTATAGACCTCTATCATGTCCCCCCTTAGTCATCTTTTCCAAGTTGAGAAGCCCCAGTCTTATTAATCTCTCCTCATATGGAGTCCATTCCACACCCCTAATGATTTCTGTTGCCCTTTTCTGAACCTTTTCCAGTTCCCGATACACATTTAGTATATCCCTCACATTACAGACATAATAGTTACAGGAGACTCATTCAGTATAATCTCCCTGTAAATTCAGGTCTTTTCGCAATACAGTACAATTTATGTATTGCCTCTTTTGTGAGATGTCTTTGTATCCATAACAGCAAATTCAAATGAACATTTGTGTGGTCATATCACATTGCAAATTCATGTCTAATTTGCTGTCAACTATCACCCCATCCTCATTTTCAGCATTATCTTTTGAGGTTTTTCCATTCCCTTGTGGGTATATTCAATTATTTACCTATAATTAGATCTTACGACAAAAGAAAAATAAGGGAAAATACCCCCATCTTTTTTAAATACTAACCATTATGCAACTCACACCTCTCCAAATGTCCCCTTAGAAATGTGCTCTAAAAATTTTCTTTTATGAAATATGCCACACATCAAAGGCAATTTACAAGATGTGAAATTTCTACATTAATCAAGAAAACCAAAATAAAAGCTGCTGCAAAACACAAAGTGTAAAAACATTAAGAAAGCGAGGAATACTTGTAGCACCTTAGAGACTAATTAGTTTATTTCAGCATAAGCTTTCGTGGGCTATAGCTCACTTCGTCGGATGCATCCGACGAAGTGAGCTATAGCCCACGAAAGCTTATGCTGAAATAAACTAATTAGTCTCTAAGGTGCTACAAGTATTCCTCGCTTTCTTTACGGATACAGACTAACACGGCTGCTATTCTTAAACCTGTAAAAACATTGTGAAATGAGATGCACTGAGACTGTGCACCAGGCTACTTACCGATGTAACCATAGCACCCTAACCTTTATTTTGTAAACAAAAACAAAGAGGGAACATCCTGTAGCGGATGGCCTTCTGTATTTCAGAGTATCATAGCAGAACTTCTTGTTTGAGATTGGCATGTCAGCTTTACTTGCTGCCTCCCGTAAACAATCTGAAGAGGTAAAATCAGTATTCTCCTTACCCTCCCCAACAGAAAATCCTATCTGCTTCCAAAGGCCAACTCAGAGATGCAGCAGTGAATTAAAAATAGCCATCCAAGAATAACCCTTCTGCATTTTACTAAGATGATTTTATTAACTGTGGCCTTTTTGACAGCTGATTTAAATATGCAGATTTAATCACACCCTGACCTAACTTTCCCTACTAGGTTTTCCCATTTTAACTACAAACCACCTACCTTTCCTTTAATGGGGATAGAAGAATAAAGTACATGCTCAAAGGAGATCTGGTTGTCATACAACAACTCATTTAGATTTCCTTGTAAGCATCAGTAAATTATTCCCTCATTTAGGCAAATCTGATTATTCTTTCAGTCTAAGTGTTAAGCCCGTCTAAAGCCTATCCCCTCTGCCATCTACTTAGAGAATAGTCCAGTGGTGAACAAACTCTTTGGCCCAAGGGCCACATCGGGGTTCCAAAATTGTACAGAGGGATGGGTAGGGAAGGCTGTGCCTCCCCAAACAGCCTGGCCCCACCCCCTATCCAAACCCCACTCACTTCCTGCCCCAACTGCCCCCCTCAAAACCACCAACCCATCCAACCCGCCTGCTCCTTGTCCCCTGATCACCCCATCCAGAGCCCCCCTGCTCCTAATCCCCCACCCCGGGACTCCACCCTCTAAGCCCCACTGCTCTTTGTCCGCTGACTGCCCCCTCCAGAGACCTCCAACCCTAACTGCCCCCCCCCAGAATCCCACCCCCTACCTGTCTCTCCTGCTCCCTGAATGCCCCGACTCCTATCCATCCACCCACCCCAAGACACCCTGGGGACTCCCATGCCCCATCCAATCCCCCCCATTCCCCATCCCCTGAACGCCCCCTGGGGTCGCCTGTCCCTTATCCAACTCCCTGGCCCCCTTACCACTCTGCGCAGCATGTCTGGCTCTGAAGGAGCTAGACACACTGCCCCACAGAAACGGAGAGCGAGCAGCATCGCCGAAGCCGCCAGCAGGAGCTATGGTCCAAAATGCTGCCCGCACAGCACACTGAAGCTACTTGGGGGCAGGGCCGGATGTGGCCCGCGGGCCGTAGTTTGCCCACCACTGGAATAGCCATTACTGTATGATCCTTGACCTGGGATATAGGATCTATATAAATATGGCATCTGGTGCCAGACTCAGCAGATCTGCACAGTGATTTTCAATTAATAGGTCATTTATAAGTCCTATCAATCGACAAAAAAAAAAAAAAAAATTCGGGCAGCCCTTAAAAGTGACGTCCAAGAGCAAAAAATAGATATAAATTGGCAGAGGAAAAAAATCCTTCTATTCCAAAAGACAAAAACAATGAAAGTATATACAGTGATAAATTCATGGAAATGGCCACCGAGGAGAGCTGGAGATCACTTCCCTTCCGAAGCACAAGGAGGAAGACCAGATCCCACCACAAGTATCATAGGGGCAGTTTCTCTTAAACAAAACCAACAACAAAAACACACACACAAAAAACCACCACTACCCTAAAATGTAAGGCTTGTACAAAGCCAGATTCAACCCCCAGTTGCCTTTACTGCAGTTAGCACTCTAAATCTGGAATACTGCATGACGACACAAACTTTGATTGAAGGTGCAACTATGGTACTGCGACTTTCAAAGCTGTCCGTTGTGTACACACAGGCTATTGTTACTACAGTGGCAACCGTCAGTTCCTAAATGTTAAAGTACCACAGAGAGGGTATAATCTATATGCATAAAACAAAACAGATACGAAGATATTTTAATAGCAGCCAGCAACTAGTTAGGCAGAAACTGTTACCAATCTAGGTTTTAAGTATCGTGAAGGTTCTGTTCTATGTCAAGTTAACTTAAAGGCACTTGACCTCATTGCGATTCAAGATCTTCAAAGTGAATCCATATGAGTTAGAATACAGATTTTAAGAACAAATATTGTATTTCTTCCCCATAATACTATACTTCCATAGCCTCAATAGGCTTCAATTTTGAGGAAGCGTTCTACAGAAAAATTCACCTTCAGAAAGAGATTATACATGAAGTATTTCAGTCCAACAGTAGTTTTGAAATCAATGAAAACTGAAGCAAAGACTGGAACAGCTATTTTACACTGCTAATGGTAGCTATAATTTCATTCTGGCAGAGACTATAGAAAGTTCAGATACCTTAGAACTGAGGGAAATAGTGATTTAAAAAATTATGCTCTTATTAAAACAGAGATAAAGATTACATATACACATTTTTACCCACTTTTAGTCTTCAGGCTGGTCTTCACTGGGAGGGGAGGGGGGAGATCGGCTGTAGAAACGCAATTTCAGCTACGTTAATAACGTAGCTGAAATCGGCGTATCTACAGCCGACTTACCTTCCGTCCTCATGGCGGCAGTCAGTGGCATGCTCCCGTCAACTCCAGCTTGCGCCTTTTGGCGAGCTGGAGTTCCGGAGTCAATGGGGGCGCCGCTGGAGCGATAAATCAATTGCCAAAAAATCGATCCCTCCCCAGCATAGTGAAGACAAGCCCTTCCACTTATTCTGCAGTTCCCATTTAAGTGACTTGCATTCATCATTAGAAAAAGATTTAAATATATTAGGGCTATGATCAGGGAAGTGACAATTAATTTTAATATTACCAAATTATTCAAGTCTAAATATCAACCTGTACAATATTACTATCAAAGAACTAAATATACTATATTAATAGTAACATATGATTCAATTTCAGCTGAGAACAAAGAACCTATGTTGCATCAAAGGGAAGTTATTATACAAACATACAGAGTCCACTCTAGTACATTTTACTTCTGCAATTATTTCACAAATCCTGGAGCTGTGCTACTTAACTAGACTACTACATGCAAGGTGAGAGATACAATGGTAGCCTGAAGAGTTAAGTTCTCAAATTGTGGTCAATGGAGCACTTGATTGTCTGCAGATAGGTGGCTTATTTCCAGTGGCTTTATTGCTTTTAAAAGACTGCCAAAACATTAAATGGCTTTCTAACAGTACATTTTCATGTAAGCAGTTGTGATGAACATGTTGTGCAATTGTGAATGGAGGTCAAGTAGACCATGAGATCATCTCTGTTTTAAGTTTGGTCTGATATAAAGAGGTTTCAGAACTTCCTTAGCAAAAGGAACCTACAGCGTATAGGACATTTCAACCTATATGTGCCCAAAAGGAAATCAAACAAACCTTGACAAAGATCTATTTTAAGAACGTAGCAGCATATTAAAGAATGAATTTAAATTAAATAAAACGGGGACTTTTTTCCTCAAAGGTAACCAAGCTTCAGATTTTCTATTCCTATAGGTAATGGCTGAGTTTGCCTTACTGGAATTCAAGTAAAACTGGACTGTTGCTTGGCTATCGAGATATAAATGGGATTAAATGCTTAAATAACACAAGTTTTGTTAACATGAATATTTTCACAGAACATTTTCTTTTAACTTCTTCCAGAACACTGAGCAATGATCATTCATTAGGATTAAGTAGACTGTAAAACATTACTAGTTTCTTGCAATAATATGGTAGGGTGTTTCTGTTTGCTTCAGGGGGGTAAAGGTGTAAGTGAGGAAAAGAAAGAGCAGGCACTCACAGACCTTCATCCTTTCACTCATCTGTATTTCTGAATCTTAGCCTTTTTAAACCTCCTTTAAAATAATAATAAAAAGAATTATTAATAGGAAAAATATTGCTCACTTAATATCCCATCTTTAGGAGAATGAATTTAGTTAGGCTATCTTATTCAATTAGATGTTTTTTAGTAATTATTTTGTATATAGATAAAACTATTCTGATTTAGACCATTAATTCAGTACTAAAAACCCATAAAGCGTGGAACTTCCAGGAAATTTTCCTCATAATCCAGAAAGATTTTAAAACTGTTGCTACAACATGTGCATCTACAATATCTCACTGAATCCACTCTGGTAAGTCTCATCTTCCCCAGTGAGCACTGCTTCTAAAGTGACTTCCTGATGCAATTAGCTTTACTAGCAGTGCCAGAAAACAAGACACATTAATATCTAAAAACAGCAAACTTGATCCCATACACCTAAAATCCCCTGGAGTCCTGTATAAAAAACAATGGCTTACAAACACCTGCCTTATTAATTCACTGCTGGTACAAACCAGTTTTGACTACACAAAGAAGCTATCAGTTTTAATTCTACTTATACATTTCTTGTTCAATTAAAGTTAACGTGCTATTACTTATTCCTACTTTTTATTTTTTATGGTATTGAAGGATTTAAAAAAAAAAGGCAAAAAAGTATTTCTGCTTAAACTCATTCAAAATGTGAACTATACATCAGATTTCAAATACTGAATGGAATTGGAATAAAAGTAATTCCATGCTTGTGTACATGTAGCATTTAATGCTTTCATAAAATATAATGTAACTGAATTAGCGACTTTTTTCCTGACTTTTATAGCTGAGCTTTTACATATATAAGTGTTGTATCACAATTTTCATAGAAAGGAATTTTCTATCTATACTCCTGTGAAGTTATACATACAGGCAGCCCCCTGCATCAGCACTGACTTCCATGTGGCTTTACACAGGTTCACGGGGTCTATCTGCACATCTTTTGCCAGATGGGGGTCTATATTATTGCACAGTTGTATAACCATGGCTGTTGCCCAACTATGCTTTAAAATGGTTTCATAATGTAAATGGTGCATCATAAAATAGAGTGTAACTACTGGCAAAGGCTCACTGACAGCACAGTAAACTTGACTGATTGTGTGTGAAGCGAAGAGACTGACCTTTAACCCTTCTTTAATAATATTTGTTAAATACCTCCATGCTTGAAACAGGCTCCCAGCTTCAAATTTCCTAATGCACATTAGCAATTAGGAAGGAAAAAAGAAAAAAAGAAAAAGAAAAAGGATAACTTAAAAAGAAGTCACACTGTCTGAAATTTTGGCTACTGGTGCACAGAATACCACTTAATTCTTAAATAAGACTTTTTATAACTAGATTTCAAAGCACTTTGCAAACTTTAATGCATTTACCCTCACAACAGCCCTGTGAGTTGGGAAGTGCTATTATCCCCATTTTACAGATGAGGAATGGAGGCACAGCATTCCTTGTCCAAGGTCATCAAGGAAGTTTGTGGCAGAGCAGGGAACTGAACTCCCAAGTCCAAGTCTAGTACCCTAATCACTATAAAATATAGTTGGGGGGGGAGGGGTTTCTACTTTTCAGTTTGGATGCCTGTGCACTTGACAACTGTGTGTGGTTGAAGGCTAGCTATTTGAAAATGTAGTCAGCTTCTCCCATTTGTGCAGGGTCTTTCACACAATAACAAGAGAACAAAGTAATTTTTTTAAAAAAAAAGAAAAAGAAAAAAAAGCAATTCTAAAGCCACAAAAATTAGCAGGACTCCTGAAAGATAGCGGTTATGTGTAGCTACTTTTATCTAATATACACAAAGCTAAAATTACACTTTAATTCACATTAGAGACACCTACACTACAGCTCAATAATAATGTGCATAACGAGTAGTTATAGTCTAAAGACTTGTCTACACTTGAAAGCTGAATTGCATTAAAGCAGGGTATGATTTTAAAGCACAACTATTCTAGCAAAGCTCCATTTTGTAGACAAGCCTTAACATATTAACATTAACTATAGCAGAGCTCTCACTCTGCTATAATGAAAACTAAAGTATGGATTAGAAAGATCTCATTCTTTAGTCCTCTACCTCACCAAGAAAATTTTAAATGCACACACGTACACACACACCCCTATGTCATTTTTGCTTAAGGATCCTCCTCCCATTTTAGATGACAAAGACCATGGTCTACAAACCTTAGTCAACACAAGTTACAGTGGCACACAGATGCCAAAGTTTGTATATCACGAGAGGGTGGAGGTGGAGCAGCTCTCTGCTGACTTAACAACCAAACACGAGTTCAATATGGAGCTGAGCAGTTGAGGGTGGTTTTGAAAGAGAACTTTAATAGTCAGCTGCAATAACGTTCTGTGCTGGATTATTCTCCAGGCCTGAAGTTTTGGGTTGTGCTAGAAACTGCAGAGCGCTTGCTGTACATTTATAAATATATAAGATTATATTTGTTACTAACGCTATGAATTAGGTAGTACTTGCTTTACATTTATAAATATGACTGGGTGTTTTCTTGAACTTATGAATTCTGTGGCGCTCTACACTTACAAGTACTGGGTGCTCTGAATACCTTTCTGCCTTAAACAATAAATGATATGAACTAATAAAGATCATTTTATTTTCAAAAAATGAACATTTATTCAATGGAAAAAACTGCAAAAAAAAAAAAAAACAATTTTGCAAAATAAGCAGCCATGCAATATAAACTGTAAATAAATTAATGGGGAAATGAAATTGGAAAGAGAAAACATTTCTATCCATTTCAGTGCACATAATCTGTTGTAGTTTAACATACACCAACCATGATTCTCACACAACAGTGTATGTTTTCCCCAGGCTTAGAGAGGGAGAAGTGCAGAATATGGGGGGGGGAGGTAAGGAGCTGCTACCACAGAGTTCAGTAAGGACTGCAAAGGGTGAAGGAGTTTGGGTGTTTGGACCTGTAGGTCAACTTGGACCTACAGCATTTGTGTTTGCTGCTTGAGAAAAGATCCATCATGTCCTGGTACATCTCCCTCTCCTTTTCTTGGGTCTCTCTTCTGTCCTTCTCCTTGTTGTCTGCTATGAGGGCTCTCAAGGTCCTTTGCTCAGTCAGATGGAGCACTTGCTTGAGGGATTTCATTGAACATGTCCTCCTTAGTCCTCCTCTGTCTCCTTATCAAAGGGCATCCCACAGAGTAGTTGCTGCTGACTTAAAAAAAGAGAGAAAGAGAAGTATTATTGGACTTACAGTCACAACAGAAAGGGAAAGATCAGCTTCAAAACTCCCTTCCTTTATTCCGTAACATTTAGTAAGACATACTTACAGTGAAACCTCGATTTAACGGACTAATTCGGGCGAGGGGGTGTCTGTTAAAGCCGAAAGTCCGTTATTTAATAATTTTTTAAAATACTACCTCCTCCCTTACAAGTAAAACAATGAAAAATCAACACCTGTGTCATGACACAGGTGGCGATGTGCCAGATGCCATTTTTAAATTTAAAGACTGTAAGGGAAAATGCATACACACTTACCCAAGGTCTGTCTGTCTCTCCATCAGCATCGTCAGTGCTGGGCTGACGGGTTTAGTGACACGGTGGTGAAGTTTCAAAGAGGTCATGGCTTGTGACATCACTGGACATACTGGTGAGTCTCCTCCTTCCTTTTCTTCCGCATCCTCCCTGCTGTTCATGGTCTGGGTCTTGGGCTCTTCTGAAATATCCAGAGCGGTCTGTGGGGTGCTGGTAGAGTCTCCAAACATGGCATACAGTTCATTGTAAAAGGAGTAGGTCCACAGCTCAGAACCAGGTTGAATGTTGGTCTTCCTGCCATAGTTCCTTCACTTTCATGAAGTTCTGCTGCTGAAACTTCATACCCCTTTGCCAGCATCCCCTATGCAATCTGCTCATAGATGCCCACGTTTCTACAGCTCTTCTCCCGACGGGCCCAAGAAATCGACTATCTCCTGTTTACTCCAGGCAGGAGAATGCATCTAGTGCGTGCAACCAGCATGGTCAGTTACACACAGCAGGGGAAAGCTGTGAGGTGTTCTAGCCAAGGTGGGCAATCAATAAAAGGCGTGTCAAAAATATGCAGAGGAGAATAAAGAAGGGGGTAATCACCAGTCTCCATGATCCCTGGGAAGTAGCATTTAAAGGGAATGGGGCATGTGGGAAAGCTCCTGGAGGACTATTGGGATTGACAGTTCATACAGCATCTACACTTCCATTGCATTGACCTCAGCAGGTAAACGATGGCTCTCCACCATCCAGGGAGCAATTTTACTGCAATCACCATAACAGAGTGCTTACGACTGTGGAAGACAAATTTAAATGAAGAGACTTGCACAAATTTGTTGACACGAGACAACCTAACTTCATAGTGCAAGATGCAAGAGTACACTGATGTAGTAACGTCTGTCCAAATCTCTGGACACATCTGAAACAAAAGCTCACAGAGGTGTGACCTCCCCTTGTTCATGTTAAGAAAGTTAACAACAAAACTAAAGATGACAAAAATTTAAATGGCAACATCATTAACTATTTTGCTACTGATAATTTAGCATAGCAGACGTATTCAGCTAATGTGACAAATGCGCTGAACATACATATTTGATTTAGTTAGTTCTAATTGTTCCAATTAGCCATCAACGTAAAGTACTTAATGCCATAAAAAGAATGACCGAAACATCCATAATACCTGGTTGTTTACCCCACACCCAACTCTCAACAATCGATTTGGCCCTATAAGTAGGTAGTGGAGTTTCCTCTTCATCTTTCTTTTCTTTGTCATTTTGTTCTTCCTTCTTTGATCCAGTCTGGCATTCAGTGCCGTCATCTAAAGAAATAAAAAATTGAACCAGTTAAGATATTTCTGAAAGAGATCCATCCATTTATTTGCCATAGAGTACCTTTTTAACCTAGAACCAGAAGATCAAACTCAGTCCTCAAATTCACAGCACTACTGTCATAAAGAGATAAGATGACAAAGAAAGAGGTGCTGATTTAGCTGCCACAGGTGCTAGGTTTCACATTTCACTAGACAATATGGTGACCCTTTTTACTTAGAAATCCACAAGTCACTTAAAATTTACATTGAAGGGTAAGGATTTTTCAACATAATGGAAACAGATGGTAAGCCTACTACAGTTCACTTTTTAGAGAGACAGATTTTGTTCCCAATTATTGGTATTTCACATTAGTCTATTTCAGTGGTTCTCAAACTTTTTCTATTGGTGACCCCTTTCGGACACCAGGCCTCTAAACGCGACCCCCCCTTAGGGGTCGGGTTGGGGGAGGGGCAGGAGCTGGGCTCAAGGGGGGATGCCAGCAGCCCCCCAGGGCAGGGGCTGAGCTGGGGGGGGGAGGGTGTAGCGGTGCCAGGGGTCGGGCTCAGGGGAGGGTGCCAGCAACTCCCCGGGATGGGGGACAGGGCCCGGGGTGCCACCGGCAGCCTGCCGCGGCAGGGCCTGGGGCTTGGGTCACTGCCGGCAGCCTGCCGCAGCAGGGGCCAGGTCCGGGGCTCTGGGCACCACCAGCAACCCACCGCTCCATGGGCCGGGTCTGGGGTCCAGCCCGCCACAGCCGGGGCCAAGGCCCAAAGCACCGCCAGCAGCCCGCTGCAGCAGGGTCTGGGGGCACCACCGGAAGCCTGCCGCGGCAGGGTCTGGGTCTCTGGGCACCACCAGCAGCCCACCGCAGCAGGGGCCAGGTCTGGCGTTCGGGGTGCCGCCGGCAGGGGCAATCGGCCAAACCTGCGGACGCGGCAAGTAAATAAACCACGGCAGGGGCTGGGGCTGGCGTTTGGGGTGCCGCCGGCAGGGGCAACCGGCCAAACCTGCGGCAAACAATCGGCCAAACCTGCGGACATGGCAAGTAAATAAACCGGTCGGGCCCACCAAGAGTATTTATCCTTGGGGGGGTTGCGTGCTGAGGTCGCCGATCCCTGCTTTACAGCATGAAAGTGCACTGGTGCTGGGGCAGGAGCCAGCTGTGTGCAGGGGAGGGCACTGAGGGCTAGAGATAGGGGAGGTGGGTGGAGGAGAGGTACTGTGGGCGCTGCCAAGAGCGGGTGTAATGACCATCACTCTGCAGCATGGTGAGGGAGCTTGGCACCCTGATGGCATATGCCCTGCCTGCCTAGGAGAACCTTCACAGTGGTTTTGTCGAGCCCAGACCTGTGAGAGGAGAAATTGGCGCCAAGTCTCAACAGCAGCCAGCCCCCAGCCTCTGCCCTGTGTAAGCACGTAACACCCCACCCACCCCCACCGCCCTGCACCCCGCGGAGGAGGTTTTTTTAAAACATTATGATTCTTTTACTATGACAAGTCATCATTTTTGGAAATTAAGGTCTCCTTTCTGAGGCCAACAGAGAAAGGCCATATTCCTAAAAGGCCAAAACAAAAACAAAAAAATCAATGCAGTGGATTGGAGGAAGCAGTAACCTATAAATCCTAGTCAGTAGCTCCCTCATATTTATTCAAGAGCAGTAACACTATAAAGGAAAGTTAGTTACATTTGATTAAGAACTGAGGGTTTGTAATATTATTAAATCGGTGCTTAAGTCACATCATCAGGATGAAAAAAAAAAAGTGGGGGCTGAGGGGAAAAAAATTAATCAGTCTTACCTTTTCTTAGAGGTAGTTCACCACTTTGTGCTAATTCTGTTCCAGTGTATACAATTTCTCCATCTTTCACCATTTCATTCCACAAGCCACAGAGTCCATCTCGTGTAAAAGCAAGCTGTTAAAAATAATTTTAGAAAGTAAGTTATGTACAGCATTCCCCAGATTTGCCCACACCATCGCAAACAAAGCTTTTGAAATCATGGTCAGTACTTTCCTTAAAGCAAAAAAGAAAAAAATATCACATCTACTTATAATTTAGTTGCCCTAGAGGTAGAGCTTTGGTTCTCAAACTTTTTGTTGTGGCAGCCCTTTTTGTCTGCCCTAAGGGCTGCTGCGACCCAAGTGTGTCCATCGAAATGCCGCCGAATAGAATGCTTCCACTTTCAGCGCAGTTCGCCAGACATGTCCGCCGAAAAGCCGCTGAAACAATCACTTCGGTGGCTTTCCGGAGGATTCTCTGAAGTGCACGGCTTCACCGCCGAAATGCCGCCGAAAGCAGACACGATGTATTCGGCAGCACTTCAGTGACACAGGGAGCTCGCAACCCCCCAGGTATCGTCCCGTGACTCCAATGGGGGGTCATGTCCCCCAGTTTGAGAACCCCCGAGTAGAGTCTTTGAAATCTTAAAGTAAATACAAGGTTTGCACACCACACAAAGAACTTTCAGGTGACTTCTAACAGCATTACAGATTCGCTCTCTACCAGCCCCCCTAGGTCTGCTCTTTTCAGGATCAACCTACTTGAAGGCAAAAGCTTCAAAATGCATTATAATATGGACTTCAAATAATTTCTAGCATTACACTTTAATCAACTAGAACAGGAAACAAAACTTCTCAACTAGGCAATACTGTTCTGAAGAATTACAAGAGACAATACCTTCAACATGAGGTTATAGCTAAGAATTTTATATTGGAAAAGCATTGCAGATAATTTAAGTCAAAATGTCCCTAACAGTTAATTTCAAAATGTTTGTGTCAACACCCAGCTGGCACGGGGAAAAGGCAGCAATCTGGATCATCTACAGGTCGGCAACCTTTCAGAAGTGGTGTGCAGAGTCTTCATTTATACACTTTAATTTAAAGTTTCACATGCCAGTGATACATTTTAATGTTTTTGAAATTCTCTTGCTATAAGTCTGTAATATAGAACTAAACCATTGTTGTATATAAAGTAAATAAGGTTTTTAAAATGTTTAAGAAGCTTCATTTAAAATTACATTAAAATGCAGAAGCCCTCGGACAGATTGCCAGGGCCTGGGCAGTGCGAGTGCCACTGAAAATCAGTCCGCATGCCACCTTCAGCACAAGTGCCATAGGTTGCCTACCTCAATCTACAATATTGAAAGACGGCAACTTCTAACATTGGATAGTTTTGTTCCTCCCCACCTGACCTCCTCCCTGCCCAGAATTGTGATCACTGAAAGCAGGAAAGATTAGAATCCACCGTTGTCAACAGCAAAACACATTCCAGGGAATTCTCAAGCTTTGTACTAGCTAAGCAAAATGCAGTTTAGTACTCACCTCAGCAGAAGCCCTAACCAGGACATGTCTACACTACAAAGTTTTTGCTGATGCAAGTTACATCAGCCTAATACCACCAGTGAGCATATCGCTTGTCCCATGCATACTTGGCTCCTTGCATCTGCAGTGCACATACACATCAGGAGTGCTTGTTTTGATTCACAGTGCGATCCACCCTGGGTAGGTATCCCAGTGGTGTATCCCAGGTATCACCACTGTCCAGTTCACTGGCTTTTTGGGAAGTTTTGGCAATGCAGAAATGAGTTGCGCATGGGTGACTGGGACTCTGGGGTCAAGTTCCCACCATGCAACCTTCTCTATCCCATAATTGTCACACCTACGTTGAAAATCCCACCAACGAATGTGGAGCATGTCACTGTTCATCTCTGACAGAAGCAGGGAGCCCACACGGTTCTAAACTATCGTCATGAGTGTTGCAAGCACAGGACATATGATTCTCCAGTATTTTGCACAGCTGCAAGAAGAGCCGCAGAAAAGGTGACAATTTGCTCGTGGGCAGATTGCTGAGAGACATAACAAGGACCAAGTCAAACTTGTTGGCATTCAAAGAGCAGCTGCAAATGGTGGAGTGTCGTTTCTGTTCTTGAGAAATGAGCACCAACTGAAGGGATCCCATTATAACATGGGCTTGGGATGACAAACAGTGGGTGCAGAACCTTCTGATGGGTAAGGTCACATTCCTGGAACTGTGTGCCAAGCTCACCACAGCTTTCCATTGCAGGGACACCAGAATGAGAGCGACACGAAGAGTGGAGAAGCAAGTGGCAATCGCACTGTGGAAACAGAGTGCTGGATTGTTACCAGTCAGCAGGAAATAATTTTGGAGTTGGAAAATTCACTGTGTGGGCCACTGTCATGCAAGCGTGCAGGGTCATTAATCTATCAATCATCTCCTGCTATGTAGCACTTTAACTCTTGGCAAGATGCAGGATATAGTGGATAGCTTTGCAGTGATAAGGCTCCCAAACTGCAGTGAGGTGATAGATAGTGTATGCATCCCAATTTTGGCACCAGGCCAACTTGCCACTGAGTCCAGCAACAGAAAGGGCTATTTTTCTATAGTTATTCAAGTGCTGGTAGATCATTAGGAATGCTTCCCCAACATGAAGGAAGGAAGGTGCACGACTTCCCCCATCTTTAAGAACACAGGACTTTTCAGAAAGCTGCAAGCAGGGACAGTTTTTTCCTGACCAGCAGATTACCATTACTGAAGTTGAAATGCCAGTAGTGATCCTGGGGGACCCAGCCTATCCCTTGCTCTCCTGGCTCATGAAACCAGACACCAGACACCTCGAAAGCACCAAGGAAAGATTCACCTACCAATTCAGCAGGTGCAAAACAGTTGAATGTGCTTTTGGTAGATTGAAAGGGCACTGGTGAATTTAACTAACAAGACTGAATCTCAGTAAGAAATTATGCCAATGGCTGTAGCAGCCTGTTGTGTCCTGCATATCTGTGAAGTAAAGGGGAAAAAATAGCCACCAAGATGAAAGGTGGAGTTGGAGCAGGTGCCTGCTGAGTTTAAACAGCCAAATATAAGGGCTACGAGAAGACACTGATGCGGAGCTATTCAGCACAGGGGGGCTTTGAGAGAGCACTTTGACAGTGAACCACAATACAGCACTGTAGTGGACTGTGCTCTACCTGGCCCTGAAGTTTGGAATTGTAAGTGATGTACCAAGAACCAATTAACAGAACACTGACAATGCACCTATTAGCTTTATGGTGCTCGCTGTAGGTTTATTATTACATTTTGTGACTGATTCTATGAGTTTGTCAGTGTTCAGCAAATAAGTGGTTGCTTTCACTACTGCTAACCATTCTGCACTATTTGTTCGGAACGAACAAATGAATTATTTTCCAAAAAATACTGGTTTTATTGAGTTAAAAAAACCTTCAGAATAATTTTGTGCAAGTGAAAAGTAAATTCATTAAAACCTTAATAAATGTACGGGACAGGAGTTAAAGAAGAGGAAGGAAGGTTGTGTGACTGCTGCTGGAGGACTGTTAGGGAACAGTGTCTACATTGACATGCATCATAGAAATTTGTTGGAATGAGGATAATCCATGGGACACAGTAACACCAGAGTACAAAATAGATCGGAAGGACATAACAGGTGGGAGAGTGGCACTATATATGAAAGAGAGCAAAGAATCAAAATAAAGTAAAAATCTTAAATGAACCAAACTGTTCATAGAATCTCTATGGATAGTAATTCCATGCTTGACTAATAAGAATATAGCAGTAGGGATATATTACCGACCATCCAACCAGGATGGTGGTAGTGACTGAAATGATCAGGGAGATTAGAGAGACTATAAAAATAAACTCAATAATGAGGGATTTCAACTAGGTTGACATATTAACTGGGTACATGTCACCTCAGGACAGGAGGCGGAGATAAAGTTTCTTGACACCTTAAATGACTGCTGCTTGGAGCAGCTAGTCCTGGAACCCACAAGAGGAGAGGCAATTCTTGATTTAGTCCTAAACGAAGCATACTATCTGGTCCAACAGGTGAATGTAGCTGGACTGCTTGGCAATAGAGACCAAAGTATAATTAAATCTTTTAAAAGATATTGGAATTGGAAAAGGAATAGAAAATGGCAACAAAAATGATTGGTGTATGGAATAGCTTCTGTATGAGATATTAATAAGACTGGGACTTTTCAGCTTAGAAAAGAGATGACTAATGGGAAGATATGATTGAGGCCTATAAAATCATAATTGGTGTGGAAAAAGAAAATAAGGAATGTTACTTACTCATTTTCATAACAAGAACAACTGAAATTAATAGGCAGCTGGTTTTTTAAAAAGAAAAGTATTTTTTCACACAACACACAGTCAACCTGTAGAAATCTTTGCCATGGGATGTTGAGAAGGCTGAGACTATAACAGGGTTCAAAAAAATAACTAGGTAAGTTCCTTCAGAATAGGTCTATCAATAGCTCCTAGCCAGGATAGGCAGGGATGGTATCCCTAATCTCTATTTGCTAGAAGTTGGAAATGGGTGACAGGAAATGGAGCACTTGATGATTACCTGTTCTGTTCATTCCCTCTGGGGCCCCTGACAATGGCCACTGTTGGAAGACAGGATACTAGGCTAGATGGACATTTGTTCTGACCCAGGATGGCCATTCTAATGTTCCTAGATTGAACATCCCTGTGGTGGGGAAAACCACCACAGCAGCCCAACACTATAGCATTAAATTTGAGAAAGGAGAACTACGCAAAAATGAGCTTTTTAAAAAAAATTAAAAAGGTACACCATCAAAAGTGAAATACCTACAAACTGCATGGAAACTTTTTAAACAGCATAATAGAGGTTCATCTTAAATGTAAAGCCCAAATTAAACAACACAGTAAGAGGACCAAAAACATGCCAGCATGGCTAAAACAATGTAAGAGAAGCACTGAGAGGCAAAAAGGCATCCTGGAAAAAATGGAAGTTAAATCCTAGTGAGGAAAGTAGAACAGAGCATGAACTCTGACAAATGAAGTTGAAAAATGAAATTAGGAAGGCCAAAAAGAATTTGAAGAACAGCTAGCCAAAAACCCAAAAAGTAACAGGCAAAAAACAAAAATGGTAAGTACATCAGATGCAGGAAGCCTGCTAAATAATCATTTGGGCCACTACACAATCGAGATGCTAAAGGAGCAACTAAATGAATTCTTTGCATTGGTCTTCACAGCTGAGGATGTGAGGGAGGTTCACATGAGCCATTCTGTTTAGGTGACAAATCTGAGGAACTGTATCATCATTATGAGATGGTTTTGGAACAAACTGATAAATTAAACAGTTATAAGTTACCAGGACCAGATGATATTCATAGAAGAGTTCTGAAGGAACTCAAATATGAAATTGCAGAACTAACTGTATTCTGTAACCTATCATTTAAATCACATTCTGTGCCAAAATGATTGAAGGATAGCTAATGAGACACCAATTTTTAGGGTATCAGAGGTGATCCTTGCAATTGCAAGCCAGTAAGCCTGACTTCAGTAAGCGGGCAAACTGGTTGAAACCACAATAAAGAACAAAATAGCCAGATAATTACACTCACCGCTCGACCAAAGATTTAAGAATCTGAAGTGCCTTCCAAAATGTGAGAAGGAGGAGGTGGGGGAACATGCTTTCAGAAGAGTTGTTATTTTAACACTCCAATGTGAAAACTACAGAACCTGAACCACCAAAAATAAAATCAACCTCCCACTGGTGGCAGCGGACTCAGATAATGAATATGAACATGCATCGGTCTGCTATCGAGTGGAACCAGTCATCTACGCAGACAAGTGTCCTCTAAAATGGTGGTTGAAGCCTGAAGGGACATATGAAGCTTTAGTAGGTAAGAACCAGGTGGGAGGTGAAAAGGTTAGTCCAATTAAGCTGACTAACCTTTTCACCTCCCACCTGGCTCTTACCTACTTTTCTATAACTGCCTGTTTGTGAACACTTCCACTGCCTGCATCCGACGAAGTGGGTATTAGCCCACGAAAGCTCATGCTTCAAAACTTTATAGTTAGTCTTTAAGGTGCCACAGGACTTTGTTAACTCTGCTATTCCAGACTAACACGGCTACCACCCTGATTCTTGATATGAAGCTTTAGTGCATCTGACACAAATATCTTGCAACACCGGCTATAATAGTGCCATCGAAACACCTGTTCTTACTTTCAGGTGACATTGTAAACTAAAAGCAGGCAGCATTCTCTCCTGCAAATGTAAACGAACTTGTTTGTCTGAGTGATTGGTTGAACAAGAAGAACTGAGTGGACTTGTGGGCTCCAAAGTTTTACATTGTTTTGTTTGAGCACAGGTGGGGTTTTTTGTACATCATTCTACATTTGTAAGCTCAACTTTCATGATATAGATATTGTACGAACATACTTGTAATTAGGTGAATTGAACAATACTATTTATTTTGTTTTTTTACATTGCAGATATTTGTAATAAATATGAAGTGAGCACTATTCATGTCATAGTCGGTGTTAAAATTTAAATAAATATTTGAAAAATGTAAATATATCCAAAATATTTAAATAAATTGTATTCTATTGTTTAATTGCGTGATTAATCGCGATAAAAAATTATAATCGTGTAACCGCCCTTAAAAAAAAAGAAAAAGAAAAAAGCGAGAGAGACCAATTTAGTTATTTCAGGGAAGGACCTTAATCTTCTAAACAAGAATGTAGGGTAGGATATCTGTTTGAGGAAACCGTAGCATTGGGCACCCACATACGAGTTTTGCAACTCATGATATTTATCTTCGATTTGTTTATAGGTTAAGACGTCTAATCTGCCAATCTTTCTTTATGCAGATTTCACTTAAATTTTTAGATCATTCTGGATTGTACGCATGTTCAATTTCGCCCTCTTAAATTTATACATTATGCATAATGGCATCTAAAGTTTAGAATATCTTCAATCAATTCTTTGAGTTTCTTCAGAACACAGCAAGTCTGTATTTCAGAAAACTAAGCTCCAGTACACATTTATAGGTGCTGCTTACAATCAAAAGATTTGTTTCCCAATTTCAGTTTCTAATCCTCTTGTAGAACATGAAGTCTAAACTTGGCACTGAAAAAAAAAAATCCCTTTCAACTCAGCTAAAAAACTGAAAACCAAGAAAACCAACTATGCTTGGCTTTCATCGTTTAAGTTTATTCAAGTAACTTCCTCAATATGCTACATAAAGAAAATGCTACTCACAGGACCACATAGCCCATTCTTTCCCCCCTCAAAGAATAATTGTGTCTAGTATATACAGTCAGTTTTAGGGTTTTAATTTATTTCAAAGCCTGTGTTCGAGATAGCTTTTACTGTTATTTTAGTGGCATTTAAGTTATCTTGCTTCATTATCTGAAAAAAATGCAGTTTAAAAAAACCTTAATTGTAACAGACATAGGATAGTCTTTGGTAATAAAGCAGCTGACAAAGGAGGACTACTGACACAGTGTTTTAAAAACTACAGATAAAGTGTTTACAATAAATGCAAACAGCAGATCTATTTCTTCAATTAAACCAGGGCAATTTAACACAGGAATTCCAGTTCGCTCCATGGACAATAAGCAACAAACATCAGCAATGTTTTGCTATTATTGCAAAACCTAACATAGATAAGTAATTTCTTAAAGTGTGGTGAATAATAACCTACTAGCCAAACATATTACCATCCCCATTTCAGAATCTCAAAGCATTTTATTGAAAATTACGCTTCAACATCTATAAGAGAAGTATTAACCCAGTTATAACCAACTTGCCTGAAGTCAGAGCAAGTCAGTTGCAGAGAATAGAACAACTACAGATATGTACTTCAGCCACTCATTTCCATTAGCTTGGAAATGAGATTAGCCAGCAAAGAGACAAGCATTCACTCCTGAATATTTGCTGTATCTAAACATTTCGAAATTACCTATCCACCTGACATCCAAATACTGAGACATAAGAATTGGAGTTCTGTCCAGAAACCTTTTGGTTGCAGTCTATCAGAAAGAGGAGGATGCTCTTCTGTATCACTATTTGTGGGAATGCCTTATGCTCTGGGAACCACCCAGACCAGCAAGTGGCTACGTCACCTCCTGCTACGTATTCTTGAGGCCTTAATGTTGTGCAACTATGGTCCCAATCCCTGACACCAGCCCACAAGCACAAGGTTTTGCCCCCCGACTCTCATCAGCCTAGTCACTCCTTGTAGTGTGACACCAACAGCCCTTCCAGTCTCAATTTTTCCCCAAGTGTGTCCTCCCTGAGTTCTTAAGTACAAATACCAGGGGGCAATGTGTTCGTATGCATCCACAAAAATAACAAGGAGTCAGCTGCAAACTTAAAGACTAACAAAAGCTTATGTTCAAATAAATCTGTTAGTCTTTAAGGTGCCACTGGACTCCTTAAGTACAAAGACACCCAGTTCATCACCCCAAACAGGTGAAACCAGCCCCCACAGTTATCAGTGTGCTTTGGCACTCACACTTCATAGTTTGCACACCAGAGATTTGTTTGTGGCAAAAATAAAGTTTATTTAACCACTGATTCAGAGATGAAATATTAAGGGAAAGCAAACATACAAGATATACCAAAACCAAACAGACAACATCAGCCTTCACATTTTCCTTTCCAAATCCAAGTTACCCATTGCCTTTGAACAATATCGCTGAACTGATGAAGAGGTAGAGTTCGATGATGAGGATGAGTTCCTGGCCAGGTCTCCCAGTGGGGCAGGAAGCTAGGAACTCTTTGAGCTAGAACCATTCTGAAGGTGTCCAGCCAGTCTCAGCAATTGTTCTCCAGTGATTAGAAAATGCCTGGTAAATGGTTTGTTTAGTGCAGAGGTGGGTTCAGGGTATAGAAATATACAAAGCTGGCTGGGTTTCTATGAGCTGGACATTTCTGTGTGCAGCTAATCCGTACAGCAGAACAGGGTGTTGCTGCACACCAAGATCTCACAGGAATCCTTCAAAGAGGTCTCTAGGAAGGTTTCCTGGAGGTACTTGACAGTCCTGTACCAAAGGTTCTTTGGCAGAGTTGCTTTGTTCCTTTCCCCATTGTAGGAAACCTTCCTGTGTTATTTGTGCAGGGACCAAAGCAGCACAGAGGTGAGTAGCATAGGGAGCAGGTCAGAAGCCACGAGCATGTAGTAGACATACCCTTGCTTCCCTGCTTACCCTCAGCAATGAGATATACAATGACCCTCTCCTGTGGAAAAGTGTGTTTGAGATTTCCCCTCCCCCCCCCCCCCCTTTCAGCTGCCCCACAACCCTTACAGAACACTCTTTTCCCCATGTAGATCGTAGGGACAAATTAGAAAGGCCAAGGCACAAAATCAGATTAAATAGATATTGACATAAAGGGTAACAAAACAAGACTACATTTTACAAATACATTAGAAGAGGAAGACCAAGGACAGGGAAAGCGGATTACTCAAAAAGGAGGGAAAGACAGTAGAAACTGCAGCAATGGCCAAAATGCTAACTGTTTTTTGTTTGTTCGTTTCCCTTTTCATCAAAAAGGCTAGCAGTGAACAAACAACTAACTTAGCAAACATCTGTATAAATGGGGTAGGATCGGAGGGTAAAATGAGAGAGAGAGAGAGAGAGAGAGAGAGAGAGAGAGAGAGAGAGAGAGAGAGAGAGAGAGAGAGAGAGAGAGAGAGAGAGAGAGAGAGAGAGAGAGAGAGAGAGAGAGGGAGGGAGGGGGGGGGGGGGGGGAGTGTGTGAGTAAGTAACAGTAGAACAAATCACATCAAGGTGTGATGTGCTCAAGGGTAGGCACAAGCCAGGGCCGCAGCTGGGAGCGGACAGTTCTTCCAGCCCTGTGGCCATGATGTGGGCACAGAACATGCCCATCCAAAAGCTGTCAATTTTTTAATTCCTGTGCATGCCCCTTCATCAAGTCAACCGAGCCTCCTTTGACAGAGAAGCCAGCCTTGTGGATGGTGGAATCAGTAGATGTGATATATCTCAATTTTGATAAGGCTTTTAAAACTGCCTCACATGATCTTCTCATAACTAGGGTGACCATATTTTCCCAAAGGGAAAATAAGACTCCTCGGGGGGCCAGCCCAATGCCCTCTTCTCCTCCTCTGTAGGCAGGGCTGGCCCAAGACACCCTGACACCTGACCACTCTGGGCTGGCCTAAGCCACTCTCCTGAGTCCTCTCTCCCATGCAGGGCAGGTATTGCTGCTCCTCTCCCTCTGCCCCACACATTCCTCCATGTCCCACTAGGAATTGCACCCCACCTTTCTAGCAAGATGCACAGTTTGCCAATAAATAAATACATTTGAAAAAACAGGATGGCCAGTACAGGGCTTAAAAAAGGACTGTCCCAGCCAAATTGGGACATATGATCACCCTACTCATAAGCAAAACTAGGGAAATATAGCCTAGACAAATCTACTATAAGGTGGGTGCACAACTTGTTGAAAAACTACTCAGCAGTTATCTCTTGTTCATAGTCAAGCTGGAAAGGCATACTGAATGGGGTCTTGCAGGAATCTGTCCTGGTTCCAATTCTATTCAGTATCTTCTTAAAAGGATTTAGATAATGGCAACAACAACAACAACAACAACAAAAAAAGAGTACACAAAGTTAGCAGATGATGCAAAGCTGGCAGGGGTTCCAAGAGCTTTGGAGGACAGGATAAGAATTCAAAAATTACCATGGCAAACTGGAGAAATGGTCTGAAATCAATAGAATGCAATTTAAATATGGACAGAAGCAAAGTATGCTACTTAGGAAGGAACAATCAGTTGCACAGATACAAAATGACTGGCTAGGAAGGAGCACTACTGAAAAGCATCTTGAGGTTTTAGTGGATCACAAACTAAATGCAAAAAACCCCAACAGTCTGGAATGTACCAGAAAGAATGCTGTAAGACAGACATGAGTAAGGGTGTGAGTTTGTCACGGATTCCGTGACTTTCTGGAACTGCTGACATCTGCAACAGCCGGTGTGCCTGAGCAGCTTGGGCAGCCCGGGCAGCCCCGGAGCCAGCCACACTGGCTGCTGGCAGGGTAGTCTTGTACCACTGCCCTGCCCCCTTTCTGCCAAGCATTAGAAGTTTGGGTGTGGGAGGGCGTGATGGCTCTCTGCAGTGCTTACCTCAGGGGGGCTCTCCAGAAGGGGCAAAATGTCCCTCCCTTCAGCTCCACACGCTGCCCCCACCCCAAGCACTTGCTCCAGAGCTCCCATTATCCAGGAACTGTGGCCAATGGGAGGTGCAGGGGTGGTGCCTGCAGGTGGAGGCAGCGCAAGGAGCTAGGTGCTGAGGGAGAGATATGTCAACACTTCCAGTGAGCCGCGAGGAGCCAGGTAGGGAGCATGCCAGCCTCAACAACTGTCCCCACTCTCGAGCATCCGTGGTGCCTCTCCACCCAAGATTTAGTCAGGTGTATATAGTACAAGTCATGAACAGATCCCGTACCTGTTTTAGTTAGTTGGGGATTGGTCCTGCTTTGAGCAGGGGGTTGGACTAGAGGACCTCCAGAGGTCCCTTCCAACCCTAATCTATCTATATATATAAAAGTCAAATGATGTATGTATGTATGTATGTATGTAAGCTTACTCCTTCCACACCGTTTGAGCTAGACTTGAAATTTGGTACAGTTAGAGGTCTTGGGGTCCTAATGACCGTAAGGGTCGAAAATTTTTCAAATCTCACCTCTGACGCCCCCCAGGGGTGAAATTCTTTAAAGGCCAATCACATCAGCTGGGCAGCTGCTGTTCTCTGTGACATAGTTATGATGTCATAATACCCCCCTCCAACAGACACTGCACTCACTCAGCTCTCTGCCCCTCCCCCCTCCAATGGAACCCCGGAATCCCTCAGCTCTGTGCCCCCTCCCCCCTCCAACGGAACCCCGGAATCCCTCAGCTCTCTGCCCCCTCCCCCCTCCAACGGACCAGAGTTGGGTTTGGTCAGAGGGTAAGTGAGGTGGGGGTGTCGGGTTTGGTCGGGGGGTGAGGTGGGGGTGTCGGGTTTGGTCTGTGGGGGTGGGAAGGTGTCTGGGTGGGTGAGGGGTGAGGTGTGGGGGTTGGGGTTTGTCAGGGGGTGTTGGGTTTGGTGGGGGGGTAAGGTGGGGGTGTTGGGTTTGGTTGGGGGGGTGAGGAGGGGTTGGTTTACGGGAGGTAAGTGAGGTGTGGGTGTCGGGTTTGTTTGTGGTGGTAGGTAGGGGTGTCGGGTTTGGTTGGGGGGGAAGTGAGGTGGATGTGTCAGGTTTGGTCGGGGGGGAAGTGAGGTGGATGTATCAGGTTTGGTCTATGGGGGGTGAGGTGTGGGTGTTGGTCAGGGGGTGTTGGGGTTGGTAGGGGGGAGACGTGGGGGTGTTGGGTTTGGGTGGGGGTGTTAAAATGAGAGTCGGGGTTGGTCGAGGGGTAAGTGAGATGGGGGTGTCGGGTTTCGTCGGGGGGGGGTGAGGTGGGGGTGTCAGGTTTGCTCTCTGCCCCCCAGCCAACAGACCCCGCACTCGCTCAGCTGTCTGCCCCCTCCCACCTCCGACGGACCCCGGAATCCCTCAGCTCTCTCCCCCCTCCAATGGACCCGAGTTGGGTTTGGTCGGAGGGTAAGTGAGGTGGGGGTGTCGCGTTTGGTCGGGGGCGGGGTGACGTGGGTGTGTCGGGTTTGGTCTCTGGGGGTGGGAAGGTATCTGGGTGGGTGAGGGGTGAGGTTGGTCAGGGGGTGTTGGGTTTGGTGGGGGGGTAAGGTGGGGGGTGTTGATTTGGTTGGGGGGGTGAGGAGGGGGGTCGGGATTGGTCGAGGGGTAAGTGAGGTGTGGGTGTCAGGTTTGTTTTTGGTGGTAGGTAGGGGTGTCGGGTTTGGTTGGCGGGGGAAGTGAGGATGGTGTGTCAGGTTTGGTCTACGGGGGGTGAGGTGTGGGTGTTGGTCAGGGGGTGTTGTGGTTGGTAGGGGGAGACGTAGGGGTGTCGGGTTTGGTCGGGGGGGTGAAGTGGGGGTGTCAGGTTTGCTCTCTGCCCCCATCCAACGGACCCCGCACTCGCTCAGCTCTCTGCCACCTCCCCACCTCCGATTGACCCGAGCAACGCCGGGTATTTTCGCTAGTATTCTATAATTCTATACCGTGAATTACTGTTCATTGACCTGAAACATAGAAGTAGTAGAATTACTTCTCATGTCGAAGGCTACTACACCTCAGCACTGATAAGGCCTCTGGCCAGTTCTGGGCACCACACTTTTGGAAAGATGTGGACAAATTGGAGAAAGCCCAGTGAAGCGCAACAATGATTAAAGGTCTAGAAAACATTACCAACAGGAAAAGATTAAACAAACCCAGGTTTTTTTTTAGTCTGGAATAGAGAAGATAAAGGGTGAACATAACAGTCTTCAAGTTAGTGTTACAAAGAGGAGGGTGACAAGTTGTTCTCCTTAACCACTGAGGGCAGGATAAGACATAATGGGCTTAAATTGCAAGAGAGATTTAGGTGAGACATTATGAAAAGCTTCCCAACTGTAAGAGCTGTTAAGCACAGAAACAAATAACCTAGACAGGTTGTAGAAAAGTTGCAGGTTTTGAAGAACAGGTTAGACACACACCTATCAGGGATGATGATCTAGATAACACTAAGTCCTGCCTCACTGCAGGGGACTGGATAGATGATCTAATGAGGTCCCTTCTAGTCTTACATTTCTACGATTCTGTTACCAGAGTATTTGGGGATAAAGAGGTTTCTGAAGATACTTGGTGAGTTTGGGACCACATTCTCCCAAACATTTACGTGCAACTACTAGTCTTGCAAAGAAGAAATTCAACTGATGGGCCACCTTTCTGCATTTGCTCCCCATACCAGATTGGACACCTGCCAACCATAGTCACAATCTGGATATATGAAATTAGGAAGCACTACATTAATGCACTACATATTCAGCAGCCCCCATTGTAACTTATGTGTAATCTTACTTGCACAATTAAACTGAGGCTTTTAATCTGAGTGGCACAAGGTTTACTTTTTAAGTTAGAAAGTGAAGTGTTTAATAGATTTTCTTTAGACCAATTAACAACTTAAAAAACTAATGTAGAAGTCTACTCTCCCTCTGTGCAAACTCCTATTCCAACTGTTACCTATTTCTCTCAAGTCTTGTGAGAAGTCCTGAATCCCGTCCTGGGCAGATGTCCTGCAGCTAGGGTGGCCAGACAGCAAGTGTGAAAAATTGGAACAGGAGGTGGGGGGGGGGGAGGTTTTAATAGGAGCCTACATAAGAAAAAGACCCCAAAATCAAGACTATATCACTATAAAATCGGGACACGCGGTCACCCCACCTCCAGCATGAAGACAGCAGAATCTAGGAGATCTAACTTTTCATGAACTCCATAGATCAAATAAGCCATACCAATTATTATGCTCCTTTACACTGCTACATCACCTGCATAAGACCCTGAATCCTTACCATATTTTTCCATACACAAGCTCAATTGAAGGTTTTTTTAAAAATAGGATTCATTTAGAAATAAACAGGAGTTGGGTAAATTGTTTTGAAATCAACTGTTCAGAGAATCTTGGCAAACAAATCTCTAAACATAGCCTAGCTGATTAACAATCCATGTCAGAAGAGCAAAGGGCCCTGAAGGCAGAGTGAAAATCTGAAGTTACTTGTAAGTACTTCACTGAAGCAGGTAGTGCAAATAAAACAAAGCAGGCAGAAAAAACTATCCCCACCCAAGAACTTAATTAAGACAAAACCTCAAAAACACATTTATATAGCAACCAGAAAAAGTTATTAGAAACCTACTAACAAGGACCAGTTATGAAAGACAGGAACTACCCACTGGGAAGCACTCCAAAATCCCTAACAGTGCAAAGGGGAGAGAAGAGAGAGCCTCCTGCCTCTTCCTTGCACTATGTTTTGTATCATCCCTCAAAGAAGGGGGGAGGGGTAGAGAAAACAGGACCTTTTTCCTTCTTTTATTTCCTCTCCCTCCTGGACTGCTGTAAAGAGAAGGGTAGAGAAGAAACATTCATATTCCTCTGTTCTCTCCCACATACTCTATCTTTGCCTCGAGGGGCATGTCTTCACTACCACTTTAATTCGACCTTAACGATGTTAGGTCGAATTAAACGTGTACCTGTCTTCACATACATGCCCTTAAAGTCGATTTAAAGGGCCCTCAAAATCGAATTTGTAACTCCTGCCTGACGAGAGAAGTAAGGCTAAAATCGACTTCTCTATGTCTACTGTGAGTAGTGAAGAGGCATCTGAAGTTAAGCCTCCGACCTCGGAGCAGCCCCGCGGCGGGGGGGTCCGGCGGGGGGGTCCGGCGGGGGGGGGGGGCTGTTCAGGCGGGCGGGGGGGCATGGGGGGGGGGGAGCCGGCGCAGGGCTCCTTGGGCGATTGCTCAGCTGCTTGGTCAATTTCAGGTGAAATTGACCAGGCAGCTGAGCAGATCACCCAAGCAGCCCCCCCGCCGGCTCCCCCCCCCTCGGGCGGGCGGGGGGGGGTCCGGCGGGGGGGGGGGGCTGTTCAGGCGGGGGGGGCGCAGGGCTGCTGGGGGGTGGGGAGCCGGCGCAGGGCTGCTTGGGCGATCCGCTCAGCTGCTTGGAAATTGACCAGGGAGCTGAGCAGATCACCCAAGCAGCCCCGCGCCGGCTCCCCCCCCTCGCGCCGGCTCCCCCCCCTCGGGCGGGCGGGGGGGGGGTGTCGGGCGGGGGGGTGGGGTCTGTTCAGGCTGGCGGGGGGGGGCAGCCGGCGCGGGGCTCCTTGGGCGATAGCTCAGCTGCTTGGTCAATTTCAGGTGAAATTGACCAGGCAGCTGAGCTGATCGCCCAAGCAACCCCGCTCTGGCTCCCCCCCCCCCCGGGTGGGCGGGGCTGTTCAGGCAGGCGGGGGGGGGGGGTCCAGCAAGCATTGCACTGTGGGCTACCTACCCACAGTGCAATGCAGGCTATGTCGACCCCTGCAAAAGTTCTAGGACAGACAGTGTCGACCACTGTCGACCTGCTGTCCTGGTGGGGACACACTGATTCGATTTTCTAAACTCGAGTTCTGTGGTTGGGTGGGGTTTTGTTTTGTTTTTTTCCTGATTTCCTTTTCCCAATCTCAATGGGGGTCATACCCAATTTACCATGAAAAGCCATGCAGTGAATTACTCGTAACATTTGTATTTTATTAGTTAGCTTGAGGAGTAAGAGTGATGCTTACTAGAACTGCATCAGTTCCATACTCTGCTACTAGGCTCCTAAATATTGGATGTCTTCCCACTGGACACCAAAATTACTTTTACCAAGCACTGATTTAAACAGGAAAATGCATTAACACTAGTGTTCTACAGGATTTGAAAGATTCTAAAGGAGACTCTTAAATTGTTATAAGCGAATGAAAAGTCAAATACCAGTAACTCCTTCAGAACCAAAGCTCTCGTTGAGAGGGACAGCAAGCATCAAATTGATTTTAACTGACTGTTTTCATAAAATAGAATGATATAGCGCCCCAAGAGGCCGGCAGCCAGAACCCCAGATTGGCAGCGGGCTGAGCGGAGCCTGCGGCCAGGACCCCGGCTGCAAAGGTGCCGGCAGCCAGGACCCGAGACCGGCAGCGGGCTGAGCGGCTCAGCCTGCTGCTGCTCAGAGGTTCCATCCGCCAGTTGGGATCCCGGCTGCCAAACCCACTCAGCCCGCTGCCAGTCTGGGGTCCCGGCCCTGCCCACAGAGCGGGTACCTACCTTCTCCCTGGTTCTGGCCCATTCTCTTCCTCTCTCTCTGCACTGCGGGTAGGGGTGGACTGAGCACAGGACTGGAGGTAAAAGCAGGCTGGGGGTTGGTGTAGGGTTTGGTCAGGAGCTAGAATAAGGGAGGGGTCTCAGGGTTGGGGCAGCAGGTTTGGGTGAGGAGCACTTACCTGGGCAGCTCCCATTTCATGCAAGGAGTGCAGGTGAGAAGGGGGGAGTGCAGGAGCTCCCATTTGGTGCTCAGGGTGGGGATGTGGGAGGGTGCAAGAGTCAGGATGTGGGGGGTGCATGGGGTGCAGCGTCAGGGCCGGGGTTGTGGAGTGGGGGGGGAGATGAAGGAGTCAGGCAGAGAGCTGTGTGTGAGGGGGTACAGGAGTGCAGGACGGGGGGAGGGGGGGTGCTGGGCTGCAGGGCAGAGAGGTGGGGGGGTCAGGGCAGAGGGCTCAGGGTGTGGGCTGGGGTCCTGGGGGTACTCCCAGCCCCCTCCCCAAGCAGCTCACTGCAGGGATCTGGAGGGGATATGCCCTGATTCCACCCCCTTCCCCAAAGGCCCTGTCCCCACTTCTTCTCTGCCTCTGCCAGCTGGAGCCAGGGAGGGAGGGAGGAGGAGAAGGAGCAGGAACCCAGCTAGCTGTAGGAAGAGACTGGGGAGCCGGGCAGGACCAAGCTTCTCGGCCCTCCCTCCTGTCCCTTGCCCCCACAGGAGGGGGTGGGGGGCATCCTGCCCTCACAGGGGGGAATGGGGGGGGGACCAGGGGGCAGAGAAGAGCAGGCCGGTCTGGGCAGGATTTTTAAATAGCACGCTGCAGGCATGCCATTAAAAAATCGGCTCGCATGCCATCTTTGGCAAGCATGCCATAGGTTGCCAACCTCTGCTCTAGTACCTTGGCTGCTGCCCATTTCTTTCCCAAGCTACAGCAGACTGAAAACTCTCTTTACTACTGCTATTCAGTTAACAGAGCAGAATCTAAAACCAGCATCAATATAGGAAGCCCAATACATTCCCCTTTCTACTAGCTGGCATGGGAGGCTTTCCCACATGGAGGCTGGGGCCAATCTTCTGTATCTGGCTTTGACTAGTAGTTTTAGTCCCCTAGGCACTGGGTTTCTGCTAAAATTGTTTAAGTTCTATGCATGAGGTAGATATGGACAAGAGTGGAAAGCAGCGAAGTAAGGAGAGGAAAGAGCAAAAGACTCTCATAAGAGCACAGAGAAAAGAAAAACCTGAAAATGCTGGAGAGAACACAAGCCATGTTCTATAGTGTTTCCTTTAAAAAAAAAAGAAGGGGGGGGTGAAGTCAAGAAGGGAAAAAAAGGTCTGACAAATGTAAGATAACCCATATTTAAAACAATTTTAAAAATACATTTAATAGAAAGGCAATTGACAGTCTTACTATTAAATACACTATATATCAGTTTTATTCCTTTAATTGGTAGGGAGTGTTAGCACAGATATACAAGGATACACTGCATCAGGATACGAGCCTCCCAGCCTGGGTTCATAGACTCATGCTAGAAGGGCTCACCCTCTAAAATGAGCTATGCAGACATGGGAGCTTGGGCTCTCAACCCCACACCCCATCGCCCTGTTTTCAGACCCCAAGTTCCAGTCTGAGATGCAATGTCAACATACCGTGTTTCCCCGAAAATAAGACAGTGTCTTATATTAATTTTTGCTCCCAAAATTACATTATATTACAGCGAGAGGCAAAACTGGAAGTACGTCTTATTTTCGGGGGATGTCTTACTTTCGGGGAAACAGGGTAGCTATTCTTAAAGCACTAACTCACATCTGTGGATCCAGGATGGGAGGCTCACTCCCAGATGCAATGTAGACATACCCTTACACACTTGACAAAATTAGTCCTTGGGCTACAAAGGGTCAGGTAAATATTTTAAACCCTGGTGATACAATCTGTTTTGTCACAACTTTTCACATTTGGCTCAAATTTAAGGAAGAAGGGGACAAAAATTTTGAAATATATCTAAAAGCATATGTCTGAAGTAATCATGAATGACCTGTTACTGTTTATATTTTTTTTCCACATACCAGTATTTCTGCCAATACTGGCAAATACTCTACCAAACTTTCCTTTAACATGTGGGGAATCAAAACTAGAATGCAGTAAGAGAATATTCTATTTGTCTAATTACAATATATTATATTTAAGAAACTTTAACAATCTAATTAGAACATTAGTAAATAAAGACAAAGCCATCATCTTAACAGTTTGATAATGACAAGTAAGCCAGAATCACTTTGCCTTGGAAGTCAGGATTATACTACCATTAAAAGCCTATTATATAGACTGCCAATAGCAACACTAGTTCTTTCAGTCCTACTTGGCACCAAACTTGGCTTCTGGGGGGGGGGGGGGATGGAGAGGAGGGAGGGGATGGGGAGGGGCAGGATTTAATCTAAATGGCAGCCTCCACTGAGACACAACAGATCATTCACCCAAACGGAGATATTGAAACAATAACAGGAATTTCTAAACAGTACTTTGAAAATTCTACATAAATGCACACACAGGAGATATCCACATGATAAGTTTCACAGGTGTGACCAGTGTTGCACATACATAAGACATCACCTGCCCATTACTCCATCTACCCAGCACCTAGTCTAACACTGAGCAGTTTCAAAAGCCTATCTACAAAAAAAATATGGGCGCCCATATGCCTTTCGTTCTTCTAATGCAGGAGTAGGCAACCTATGGCACGCATGCCAAAGGCGGCATGTGAGCCGATTTTCAGTGGCACTCACACTGC
The DNA here is from genome assembly GCA_032164245.1 of Sternotherus odoratus. Classification (NCBI taxonomy): domain Eukaryota; kingdom Metazoa; phylum Chordata; order Testudines; family Kinosternidae; genus Sternotherus; species Sternotherus odoratus. The sequence continues at coordinate 198,980,697 of JAVMKO010000001.1, read as the reverse complement.
CTAGGTCCTGGCCACAAGTCTGCGGGGCTCTGCATTTTAATTTAATTTTAAATGAAGCTTCTTAAACATTTTTAAAAACCTTTTTACTTTACATACAACAATAGTTTAGTTATATATTATGGACTTATAGAAAGAGACCTTCTAAAAATGTTAAAATGTATTACTGGCACGCAAAACCTTTAATTAGAGTGAATAAATGAAGAGTCGGCACACCACTTCTGAAAGGTTGCCGACCCCTGTTCTAATGACACACATGACACTTCTTGAGAAGTACAATTGATAATTACCCAGAAAAAGAAGAAGACCTAAGCTGACAGTTTTCCTGGACTATTTTAAAGTTTAATTTCTTGTTGCCATGTAGGGCTAAAAACAGGAGCAACACACAATTGGAGAGTTTTTCCCCTTTCCAGTGGGACCCAGCACTCACTTCTAGTTCTATAAGGTACATGGAAACTGTGGTGTTCTGACAATTTATATATCTTGATGACATAATATAGGTTATTTTTAGACACACTTTAGAAGGTCTTTTTATTTCTCTCCCCTAAAGATGTATACAGTTTCGTGCACTGAAACACCTGGCTGTGCACCCAGAAGGCGAGGAAAAATAATCAATACATTTTTTTAGAACTCTACAATATTCCCAAAATAGTTCCTATACTCTTTATGGTATGTACAGAATACACCGTGTGGTATAAATACATTTGTCATTGTCACTCAAGAATAATCAACTATCAAAAAAATCATCCCAACAAAATCTTCATTCCACACCACCCATCATATACTGAAAACGTTACCTTTACACAGTGATACATGTTCTCTCTTGCCTCCTCTCATACCACCCATATGTGACTGAAAAACTATTTTGGACAGAACGTATCCTTCCACTGAAACATAGTGCCTAGTAGGAAAAAGACCATCAATTCTTTTTCTATGCCAGCTAGATTTTTCTCTTAGCTTTTTCATTTTTAATTAAAGGTCTATTTGGACCCCCTCTCCCACCTACCAGGCTCTATTAGCCCAGATAACCTTTCAGCAACACCATCAATCCTGCTTTCTATTACAGAACTGTCAATGCACCCAAAGAAAAAAGTTCTACATAAGCTCAAAAGCTTGTCTCATGAACAGAAGTCGGCCCAAGAAAAGACATTCCAATATTGGAGACACAAGGTGGGGTGATGTAAAGACAAGACACAAAGTGGGTGAGATATCTTTTATTGGAGCAACTTCTGTTGGCAAAAGACAAGCGGTCTTTCCATTGTTCCTTACAATGGTTGTCTTATTCTTATCTGCATCTTGTGACCGTCAAGTGGCTGGTTAGCTAGCCCCATCCAGTCAGAATCTATCCTCCACAGTCTGTTTTACTAGGGAGATCTATACCTGGCTAGTAAATCACACACTTCTCTGGTTTGCTTTGCTCTACACAGACCAAGAATCCACTGCAGATAAGACAAACCACCTTTTTGATTATTTTTTTTAGCACTGTTTGAGACCTGTGTCAACAAGACACACAGAAAGCAGAAGTATATTTAATGTTAAGTATGTATAACAATGAATCTGCTTCTCTAATGTTATTTCATATACACGTCTCTAACAGTTCATTATGTGTTTCTTTACCAGTTGTCAGCCTATATCCCCGGACACACTAGTCAACTCAAGTTCCGGACTATGGGGATGCTCCACACCTAAGTTATCAGCAACACTCAGCTTAACACCTGAGTTAACTTTACAGATAAGAGCAGCCCATAAAATAGTAGTTAGAAGTAACAACATATGGAGAAAACTGATAACTACTTTCAGATTCCAGGTTCTCATTTGCTAACCTGGCAATTAATAAAAACCAAGCCAGATGGGAAGATCATCAAGCTCAGTACTCCAGAAAGCCATTACAGGTACTGTCTAAGTGGTAACAAGCTGGAGTTTCATAGGTGTGCTACTCCCACTGATTTCAACTCGAATTGTGACAGCTAATACTTCTGAAAAGAAAACAAAACAAAAAAATCCAGATTTTAAGTTGAAAACTTCAAATAACTTGATAGTCAATATCTAGTGTAGTTAATTTAGATCATCATTAGTTTTGCTTTCAAATAATTTGAGCCATGGGATATAGTGTACTAGAAACTATATTTATTTTTGACAGGTTCTTTGAACTTCACTGTTCAATCTCCTGGTCAGCTATGGAAGAAAGTTCACTTACTGAATAGTGAACAGCAGAACAATAGATGTGGTAAACGACTAGTGGTCGTATAAAAATAAGATATAAAAGTTGTATAAATAAGACTTCCAAATATTTATGAAGAGAACTTTGGCTTGTAATGATCCAAGATAGCATCTACAATAACACTGACTAAACTGGTAGCTGAGAGAGACAAGGAAAGAGAATAAGTAAATATACAGCTACCAATAAAACTTTCCTGAAAAGGTTTCAGCAGTTTACCTTCAAGAACAGAAAGGTTCCGGTTTTAGGATAACAACGGAACTTGTGAAAGTGATTTCATGTTCCCTGAAGGCTAACAAGATAAATGCCACATTACACTGGTTCTGAACCTATGGCAGTCATTACCAGGACACAGAATATGGGCACTTTCAACAAGGCTTTGTGCAGTATCATCCATACTGACCTCACTCATAACTTTCCAAATGTCACTAATTCATATTGGACCTTCTGTTCTGTACATGCCTGAGGTCCTATGGCATGGAAAAAGAATGGCTGCACATGACCCATTTTAAACTAACCACTTGTTCCATAGCTATGTTTATATGGGCTATTTTAATGCATTAGCACAAACTTCACACCAGGCCAGAGCAAAAGAGAGTTAATGATCTCCACAGAAAAATGGGATTTAATTGACTTCAATCCACAATACTTCCTAGAGTTGTCAAGCTTGAAATAAGAGCCCATACAGCTACAATAAATTATCAGCAGATAACAAAAGATATAGAATAGAGAAGCACTGTTCTACCCTGGGGAAAGACATCCCCTTCCCACTTTCAAAGCTCAGAGGAAACTACACTAGGCTACCTGCAATCCTCAAGCCCTGCAATGGGACATGGGGCTGCTTGCAGCCTCTTGTGCCTCTGTTAACTACTTTTATTAGATAATTTGTCCAACTTGCATTTTGCTGGATGCTAGGAGTACCTTTCCCAGACCAGAAGAAGAGCGCTGTGTGGCTCCAACACTTGTCTCTCTCACCAACAGAAGTTGCCCCATTAAAAGATATCTCACTCACCTTGTCTCTCTAAAATCCTGGGACAGACACTATTATACTGCATACAAGACTCCATTAAGCAGTGGTCCCCAAACTGTGGTGTGCTTCCTCCCCCTCTCTTACCCCATGAAGCACAGAAGAATGTTACGGTCAGCCCCCACAGGGTGTGGGGAGGTAATGCTACCCAGCCCTGCTCTGCCCCCGGCTCTGCTCCTGGCCCGAGCTCCTGGGAGTGGGGAAGCAAAAAAAGTTTGGGAGTCCCTGCCATTAAGCTAGCCATTCTACAATCGTTTCATGTACAGGAGACAAAGGATGTCAAGGAGTCCAGCACATTAAATAAGAGTGATCTCTCACCTTAAAAAGGAATCCTTTTTTCTGTCATGATTTACATTATATCAACTAAACCAATATAAAAAGCCCTAGAATAACTGGATTACTCCACTCAATAACCAATACATGCACTAAGAAAGAGACAAAGCCACAAAGGATGTATTAGGTGAAGAACTTTAGCTATTTCAAGGACCTTTATACAGGATTTTTTTAAAAATTGGTAAAAAAAAAAACCACAGGTTTTTTATATCTAGATGTAGATAGATAGATAGATATTTATATTTGCTGGCATTACATTGAGAACAGAGCTAGTGTAATGCGACCAAATCAGTACATTACTTTTCTAAGAAAAGGTTGGGGGTAATGTCTGATAAAGGTTGGAGACAAGAACTCAGTGTTCTTCAATAGACTGCAGATGAAACAAGAAGAAACAAAAGACTGATTTTAACATAGCATCTGGACATCACAAATGGCAGCTCTGCTCTTAATTATTTTATTATGTTTCAGGTAAGACAAAATATTGTTTTGACAACAACTTTAGATGCAATTGGTTTCTTGTCATGAAAATATTTACTTTTTATTTACTGAAAATTAAGTTCCTTAATATTAGGAGTTCCTCTTAATATAGCTCATTAAAGAGTTAACTATTACATGGATTCCCACAATAGACAAAAATACTTACTGCAGTAATAATGCATCCAATTGAAAAAACTACCTCAAATTAAATTCAAGATGCTAAGACCATTTTATTGATAACTAGTGTACAAGCCCGTGGACACGGGCCAACAGTAACGCCCCCGCCTCCCCCTCGCTCGGCTCGCTGCCTCCTCCCCCTCGCTCAGCTCGCTGCCTCCTCCCCCTCGCTCAGCTCGCTGCCTCCTCCCCCTCGCTCAGCTCGCTTGGCTCGCTGCTGGGCACAGCTGGCCGGGCCATGCCCGGGCGCCTCCACCCCACCGGCCCAGTGCCCCCTTCCCGTGCCCCGCCCAGCCAGAGCTCCCTGCCCGCACCTCCTGCGCCCAGCCACCCTCCTGCCCGCGCTCCCCGAGCCACTGATCCAGACCCTGCTTCCCTCGTGGCAGCACACGCGCGGCAGCCATGTTGTGCTGCCAAACTACACCTCCCAGCATGCTACACCTCCCAGCAGGCCGTTCGTCTGGGCCGTCTCTACTGCGCATGACTGCTTCACACAAACTTCTCTAGTCTTTTATAATATAGGATATTCTCCAGGAATCACAAGAGGTTCAGAGTATTAAAGAGACAGTATCAAACAAATGACATGAGCAGACAAATTTGTAGTCTCCCAATTCAGAGGAAAAACAAACAGCTGAAACAACAACAAAAAATGACATTACACACTTGGCCAGAAAGAAAGGCCACCACTTTCTACTACAAATTTCCACTATTCTCTTGTAGCTGAAACTGCATGTTTGCAATCTATAACTTTTCTTCAAGATGCTTAGCTCAAAATTTGAGCTCAGGTAGGAAATATATTTAACTTGGGCATTTAAAAGCATCTACTTTATTTCTTTAAGAAATAAAAAGCATCTTAGATATCACTCACAACACTGATACTTATTTAGCTAAAGTTTTGTTTATTTATTTATTTATTTGGGTTCACAGGTATCAATGCAGGTAAATACTATGGATGGTGAGCGATCAGTTGTTGTGACCTGCACAGGATGTGCCATGTTTGTACAGACAAAGTAACTTTTATCCTGTGGAAGAAAGACAAAGTACAAGCTGGTCTCCAATTTGAAAGAGAAGGATCAAGGTCTGGAGAAATAAGTATCTACACTGCGTTGCATAAGAGAAGATGAAGATCTCCTGGACAGACGTCTGGATATGCTTATACGGGCACAACAGCAGAGACAGAAGGCCGGTGAAGACATTTGGCAGCATGTGACCTCCAGAAGGAGAGGCGCATCATGTGCCAGCAATGCAGATACAGGTGGGCAACCATTTTTATGTTCTCTCCACAGGTACTAAGGCAGAGAGCAGACTAGCTGATACAGGGGAAAGGGGGAGAGAATAGGAGACTCCACCAATTGGAAGGCATGAGATGTTCTCTCCTAGGGATGGGAATTCCACAACCACTGCTCCCAAGGGAAGGAGGCAGGTGGTGGTGGTCGGGGACTCCCTCCTCACGGGGACGGAGTCATCCATCTGCCATCCTGACCCAGAAAACCAAGAAGTGTGCTGTTTGTCAGGAGCTAGGCTTCACAAGGTGACGGCGAGACTGCCAAGACTCAGCAAGCCCTCAGATTGCTACCCCTTCCTGCTCCTCCACGTGGGGACCAATGATACTGCCAAGAATGACCTTGAGCATATCACTGCAGACTATGTGGCTCTGGGAAGAAGGATAAAGTAGTTTGAGGCACAAGTGGTGTTCTCGTCCATCCTACCTGTGGAAGGAAAAGGCTAGAGACCGTCGAATCATAAAAATCAACAAATGGTTACACAGGTGGTGTTGGAGAGAAGGCTTTTAACTCTTTGACCATGGAATGGTGTTCCAGAAAGGAAGAATGCTAGGCAGAGACAGGATCCACCTAACAGATAGAGGGAAGAGCATCTTCGCAAGCAGGCTGGCTAACCTAGTGAAGAGGGCTTTAAAACAGGTTCACTGACCCAGAGTTGAGAACCCCTGAGCTAACTTCTAGGCTCAGCTCTGCCATTCAGTCACTCTGTAATAGTGGGAAAGGTCACCTGACTATGCCAGTCTCTCAGTTTCCTCAGTTGTAACCGAAGGATAATACTGACTGACCTACTTCAATGCCATTTTAAGATTCCGTTTTTATGTATTACTTTGAAAACGTGACGTACTGAAAAAATATACATATCTGATTGACTGAACATTCCATCCCAAATAAATGCTTTACTGACCCAAACCTCTACATACTACCACTAATTACAACGTGGATTTGAAAACTAGAAACTACAACATTCAAATAAATCTTTATTCCCATTTTTCCATGGCCTTATCATGAGTGTATATGTTTTGGTTTGCAGTCAAACATCACAGACAAGAGAGCTATTGTAAGAGAATCTTCCTTCCCCCCCACTCTAAACTCTAGGGTAAAAGAGGGGGGGTCTCTTACGCACACCACTAACTTTAAGCTACTTTTCCTGCCTAAGTTAAATCTTTTCCCCCCAAAACCCAACTCTCCCAGTTGGGGATTGGATCCAGCTGCCACCACCAATGCTATTATTCCAAACCCATGGACTGGGGCACATTAGAACCCCCGAGAACACCACCTCCCTCTTCCTGGGAGATCGGGACACACAGAGACTTCGCTCTACCTTCCCCCTCTGGCTACTGAGGAGAGAGATTCCAGCACACAGGCTATCCCTAGTTGTGAGCCTGTCACAGATTCTAAGCTCAGACCACTTCAATGGAACTGCAGACAATTCTTATAGGTATAAAAAGTTTAATAAAGAAAGAAACAAAAGCATACAACTAATACAAACTTCACAGATATAAAGCTTTCCAACCTGGGTTTCCTTGCATAAATTAGCCCCCTCCCCGGGGATTTCTCTCTCTCTGATAACTCTACAGTTTAAGGACACCAGAGATCAAATACAAAGCTTATGCAATCAATAGTTCTACTTACTGTTTATCTAACTTATAAATATATGAAGGAAGAGGGGGAGATGAGTCTCCATAGCTGGAGAAAGGTGGAGTCAGCCCCAAAAGCCTCAGACGAACTGAGACTAACTTCCTGGTTTGTCTGTAGGTAGGCTACTCTGACATCACCCCTCCTCTCCTGTTCAGTTAACCCCTAACAGGTAAAACAGCAACTCCAAGGCACTTTACACTCATGACAGCTATATGTTCCATTTTCACAGTAAGTCTCTGAACAAGCTACAATGTTTTTCCACAGGTCAAAAAAATAGTACAAAGATTCAAGACAAACTTATCAGACAACTCCTTGTAGGAAGCTTTTTAAGATGGTGGGGGGAAAAAAACACATACCGCAATTTAACTCCCTACAAATAATCCAAGCAGAATTACCAAGAAATTCATCTGCAAGTTTAAATATTCCTACTCTTCAAAGTGCAAATAACTTAATTTGATAAGATTTCCGTTTTCCTTTCATGTTATAGCTATCAACTATAGATAATCACAGAGCAAACAGTAGACTAAAAAATATTGACAGTACTTTTTAAGATCATAGAGCACATAATTAAACATGAATCAGTGAATAAAGACAACAAAAAGCAAAAATATATACTTCAGATTGGTTTTAAACAAAATATAAACTATACTGAAAATAAAACTGCTGGTATTCCTTCTTTGAGATCAGTTCTCGGGGCAGCATGCTCAGAAACTGCATGCCATTTTCAACAGCATAGTTAGGTTCTTCAGTGTGTTACCAATTGACATTTAAAAACATTACTGATGTGCAAACCAAATGCCATGATACAAAATACTATAATAAAAAAACACAAGGAAAGTCCTTACCTGTAAATCTGTCTTCAGCCATTTGGAATCAAACCTAGTTTGAGCAGCCAGACAAAAAGGTTCAGAAGACATTTTCCTTCTCCAGCCCTGTCCAGGCTGGCAGAATGGCCAGATCTGTCAGTGGGGGAGGAAAAACTCCAGTTCATAAAATAAACTATACAAAAGTTATTCTTCATAATGCCAGAAGAATTCCCATTTCCTCTAAGATTGTATTCATATGAATATGAATCGCCTTATCTCACATGGGAGCGGACACCCTGACAACACATAAAGGGGAGGAAAGAAGTAGCGGCAACACTACTATTCAGGGCCCTCTGGTGAAAACATCCTTTCTGATGCACCAAAGGACACCATCAGAGAGAGGCCTCGGCTGCTGCCTCTGCCCCTCAGACCCATAAATGGTGCATGAAATAAATAATTGATCCAGATTACGCAAGCAGCAGACAAACCCAAAGCCGTTACCGTTTATACACAGATGGGCAGTGGCGCGCGGGGAGTGGGGGCGGTTCTAGGATGCTCCTCTCCAAAAACAGCATCCTCTGCCCCCCCCCCCCCCCCCCGCCAGCTCAGTGGAGGCCCGTTGTCACCATCCCCCACGTCCCTGCTCTAATCCGCACTGCAACAGGCTCTGCGGGCCGGGGAGATCCGGCCTCAGCACCGGTTAGTAAATAGCCTCGAAACCCAGGGAGCTAGAAACGCTGCCCGGGCGCCCCGGGCTTCTGGGCAGGGCTCTGCCGGTTCCCCTCCTCCCCGCTTTAAAGTCCCCGGGGCCGGGCCAGTCCCTCCACCACCACAACCCCCCCCCCCCGGGCCGGGCCCCCCTTAGACCCCCCCCGGGCCGGGCCTGTCCGCTTCTCCTCCGCTAACAGCTGCACAACAGGCGCCCCGGCGGGACAGGGCTCAGGCCCGCCCCAGCAGAGGGAACGGGACTCTGCCCCCCCCCCCCAGCAGCTCCCGGGGGGGGGGGGGGGCTCAGCTCGACCACCAGAGATCCCCCCCCGCGCGCGCGCAACAGCGGAGACCCGCATCCCGGGGGGGGGGGGGGAAGCTCCCGTTTCTCCCCCTTTCCCCCACCCGCGCCCGAACCCACCCCCCGCCCGGCGCGCGGGCTGCGCTCACCCGCGGCCCCCCGTCTCCTCGCGCCCCAGGCACCGCTCGCCGCTCGGGCTATTCTTCTAACCCGACTCCTCGCCCCGCCCCCACCCAATTCCCCCCGCGGCAACACCGGAAGCGGGAGGAGCCTGGCCCTCCGCGGCCAATCCCGGAGCCGGCGGCCGGAGCCCGTCCACCAATCCGGGTGTAGGCAGGAGGCGGGACATCCTGTCTGGAAGCGGGCGGAGCCATAGAGCGGGAGGAGCGAAGGGGGCTGGGCAGTGAGCGCGGGAGGGGGCGGAGCCACGAGGGGGAGGGGGAGGGGGAGGGGCCGTTGGTTGTTTGTGTCGCTCCTCCGGGTCTGCGTGGGCCGCACCGTAAAGCCGCTTAGGCGCTAAGGAGCCTCGTGAGGCGCCCGGGGAGAGCCGGCTTGCAGCGGGGGGAGGGGCGGTGTCATGGGACCGCCGTGTGACGTCGGCGGGGGGCGGGGGCGGTGCCAGGTGAAGAGGGATCCTGGGGGCTCCGGGCTGCTAAAAGTCTGGCGGGCAGCGCGGCGGCCCCCTCAGGAGCGCCAGGGGCTCCACGCGCTGCCCCAGCGGCGCCTGCGGGCAACAGACGCTGAGTGGAGCCTCCCTGGCTGCCCCTGAGCCGAGGGACGACGCCAGCCGCTTCCCGGACCCGCGTCAGGGGAGCCCGCCTGGAGCCCGTCTCCCCTCCTGCACCTGCCTCCTGCAGATGGTGCCCCGCGCCCCCTCCCGCATGCTGAGTCCTTTCCCGCACCCCGACTCCCATCCCAACCCGCGCCCAAGCGCTGAGCCCCCCTCCCGCACCCCGAACGCCTCGGCCTGAGCCCACAGCCCCCTCCTCTGTCCCAGACCCTCCTTCCCAGCGCCACGGCAGAGCCCGCATCACCCCAGCCCAGCTCTGAGCCCCCTCCCACTTGCTGAACCCCTCACTTCTGGTCCCATCCTAGAGCCTGGATCCCCAACCCCCTAACCTGTACACCCCGCCCCCAACTCCTGCCTCAAAGCGAAGCCCCCCTCCCCCACTCTGAACCCAGAGAAGGGGCCGAGACTCTGGGAAGGGGGGAGGGTGTTCGGTTTTCTGTGATTGGAACCTTGGTAACCCTCCTAATGTCCGGTATCTTTAAATGGTGGGTGGAAGTGGTCATGGCAAGAGCAGTTAGTGATGGACCATGAGAATGGCTGTTCTGGGTCAGACCAGTTAACCTGCTGTGACAGTGATCCAGGCCAGAAACAACTAGCAAGCAGACAGTAGGGACACCCTGATCAGCTTGGGTAATAGCCATTGATGGCCTTATCCTGCATGAATTTATCTAAGCCTTCTTTTGAACCTTCACCACATTCCCTGCTAGCAAATTTCACAGGTTGACTGTGTGTTGTATGACCACATACATCCCTAGGTTTGTTTTAAACTTACTGCCTATTAATTTCATTAGGTGACTCTTACTTCTTGTGTTATGTGAAAAGAAAATGTTATTTAACCTAGTCACATTCTCCATAAGTCATTATTTTATAGACCTCTCAAATATCCCCTTTTAGTCATCTCTTTTTTTTTTTTTTCTAATTTAAGTCATCCCGGTGTTTTTAATATTGCCTAATGTGGAAGCTATTTGATATCCCCCATCATTTTCCCCCGGTTTGTTCTTTTTCCAATTCTAATACATCTGTTTTTGAGATGGGGGTCACTGGAACTACACAGTATTCAAGGTATGGGTGTACCTTCGATTTATACCATGGCATTATATTTTCTGTTTTATATCTAGCCCTTTCCTAATGGTTTCTAACAAACAAAAATATAAATATCTGAGAATCCATCTTAATAAATAAATTAAAGACACAATAAAAATGTTTTCATGGAAAACTTATGTCAGAATAGCTTTTTCGACTACCAATGCACGTTGGGCAGATATTACAGAACTATTCCCTATGACTCCAACATCTCCTTGAGTGGCAATAGTTAAGTTCGACCCCATCACTTTGTATGCATTTGGGATTACCTTTTCCAATGTGCATTACTTTGAACTAATCAACATTGAATTTCATTGGCCACTTTGTCACCAAGTCATCCACTTTAGTGAGATCCCTTTGTAACTCTTCACAGTTAGCTTTGAACTTCACTATCTTGAATCATTTTGCAATTGTCCATAAATTTTGCCACCTCATTGTTTCTCCCTTTTCCCAATCATTTATGATTATGTTGAACAGCACAGATCCCCCTGCAGAGCCTTGAAAGATGCCACTATTTACTGTTCTCCATTGTGTAAACCCTTCATGCCAGTAGTTCTCAACCTCTGGCTTATGGGCTGCTTGCAGCTCATGCAGCACACAGCTGTGGCCCATGTGACCTCCTCAAGCACATACAAATAGCACTGGATGTGGCCCACAATGGTAAATAGGAATAAAACAGTGATTCTCAACCTACCTTTAGTCTGTTACTGATCTAAGAGAGATCCTCCTATTCCATGACTGTTTGCTTTGCTTGAGAGCCTTTGATGATGGACCTTGTTAAAGGCTTGTTGACTCCCTCAAAATATAATAGAGTTGTAAAGGAAAATCATGCCTCAAAGCCATGTTAACTCTACCCCAACACATTGTGTTCATTTATATGTGTGCTAATTTGGGGGGGTGGGGGGGCTCCTGTATTTCAACCAATGTGCTTGATACTGAAGTTAGGCTTACCAGCCTGTAATTACCAGGATTGCCTCTGGAGTCTTTTTTTTTTTAAGTGTTTTATTAACTACCCTCTAGTCATCTGGTCCAGAGTCTGATTTAAGTGACCATTTACATATCCCAGTAGTTATGTAATTTCATATTTGAGTGCCTTCAGAACTGTTGGATGAATGCCATTTGATCTAAGGATGTCCAGGCGGTTATTCTGAAGAGGAATGGTGAGAGAGAAAACTGGGCACTTCATTGCATGAGTAGGAGACAAAAGGAGCACGGAGGCAAGTAGAAGCAGCAGAATGTGTAGGGGGGGGGAATCACACATTTAATTGACAGTTTAGCACAGATGTAGTTAAATCCGTGCAAGTGTCTTGTGCAAACGTGCTTCATTGGCTTAAGAGTATCTGCATGGGTTTATGCCAGTTTAACTAAATCAACTTCTAAATCTGTGCAGTTTTCTTTTGTAGACAAGGACTTCACTGAGACCTGATGGCTCACAGCAGGAGACAGAGCTGTATGTTGCCTTGAAGGTGGGGGAGAAGAAAAAAGATGGTAAGGATGTAGGAGTAATTGGGACATACGGGAAGGGGTATGGGAGTAGAATGGAGTGATAGGGAGAAGAGCAGGGAGGAAAAGTGGATCGTGCCTTGGTTCTGGGTTTGATTTGTTTGTTTTAAAATACAACAGTACTCAGAACAATAAGGTAGAAAAGATCAAAGTTGGAATAAAAATCTGTTACCCAGAAGCCCAAGGCGTAGAAGTGGTATCGTGAGACGTAAAAGTATCCACTTACTACTTTTGACAAAGAAAGAAAATGGAGACGCTAGAGTTGGACTTGAGTGACATCAGGCATAGAAGTACTGAGCTGCCAGTCAGAGGGGCATGCAGCCTGGAGACCTGAGTGAGAGCAGAACAAAGAAAAGATGGTCAGAACAACTATGTTCTCAGACAGTGGAATAAGATTTGCCCATGTCAGCCACAAAAGTAATGCTTTGAAAGAAAGAGCTGAACCAGAAAGAAGTAAGCTACCGCGCGCGGATACCTGAAGTTCACCATCAGTTTGTATGTATTCAACAGTATTCTAATCCGAGGCATGTGTTGACTAGTGAGGAGATTACAATCAAATAGCTAAAAGGCAGTTAGGAAAAACTAAGCAATAATTTAATTAAATCTGCCAACAAATTTAAAGTAGGCTTTGTAATAAACTAAATCATAGGCTGATTACTCGCTGTTGCAAAAGCACAGTATACTTGAGTCTCTGCTGCCTTTTGCACTGTGGAGTCATTTGCCAAGAGGATGTAAAACACATGCCTGTATACATCAGATCATCCTCCTGAATCAGCAGAGGGTAATACCAAAGGCCTTAGGCTAAGTAAACAAAGTATATGACACAGGTGAATATGCTCAATATGTAATATGAGAAACAAATGCATGTTCCAGATCTCATGGAAAACTAAATATCCATTGCTTGATATCAAAAAGTTGAAATGTGTATAATTGGGAAAAGGTATAAAAAGCTTTTGGGTAAAATCAGTCTTTGTATGTGAGCATAAGACCTCTATCATTAATTCCCTGCATGTAAATGCCCTTTCCCCTACTCATGCGATATGCATAAAAACAAAATGTATTGCATTGTCTAAGACTTGTGGACAGAAATTACTTGATGGCTCTTTAAAAGTGAACAGGAAGTTGCCCAAAAGTTTGCCACCTTCTTGAACATTGTTTACACAATCACTAAACATGATTTGAGTTTTGAAATGTGCTGCAACTTAGAGGCTAAAAATGGCCTAAATCTTGGCTCAAACTATATTAATACCCAGGGAGTAAAAGATTTGTATAGAGGCAATTGCAAAGTCCCTTAGAGAAGTTTCTCAAAAATATACACAGAGTTATGGTCAAATTTGGTAAACTTTAGGAAGCAAAGTTACATTCCTAAATACATTTGTATGTACTGGAGCTGCTCAGAACTTTTGAAAATCAGTCAGGTGATTTTAGGTGACTGTATCATTTAAAAGACTAATTTTAGGCACCTATCATTGAAAATTTTGGCTTAGGTTTATTCCTATGATGGCTAATGGATCCACTGACAGTTATGTAACTGAGCAATAGTAGAGTTAACAAAGTCCTGTGGCACCTTAAAGACTAACTATAAAGTTTTGAAGCATGAGCTTTCGTGGGCTAATACCCACTTCGTCGGATGCAGGCAGTAGAAGTGTTCACATACAGGCAGTTATAGAAAAGTAGGTAAGAGCCAGGGGGGAGGTGAAAAGGTGCCACAGGACTTTGTTAACTCTGCTATTCCAGACTAACACGGCTACCACCCTGATTCTTGAGCAATAGTAGTTGTTCATCGGGATGGGAAATTTCATACACTCTTTGCTGACGGGGTAGACTTGGAACAGAGGACAACTGATGGTATCATTTGGAACAAAGACAGGTTTAAGAGTTATAGGGACCAAGACAGAAGACCAAATTGGTTGGTAATGTGTTGTTAGTACAGCAGTCAACATAGTTCATTCAAATGTTGTACAGACATCATTAGACAAGATACTACAGGAAGTGTCTGCCACAACTTTGTTCTTTTTATTCTGGCTCTCCAAGATTGAAGATTGAAGATTGTCCTTCAATTAGATAGTTTGTATTTAGTTTTAAAGACATTTTCTAGTTTTATGGATCAAATGGCAACTTGAAGTTCTAGCTGTTACTCCTGAGACACTTGGATCAAGAGTATCCAACAGGTCTGAGTGGTGCTTACTCCGACCAGAACGATCAGGCTATGCTAGGCAAGTCTAACTAGCAATCCATCACAAGCTTGAAGAGTGACTAGAAACAAAACGTGGGCACAGTCATAGTGAACATTCAACAGCACTAGTGTAGGACTAGTATAATCGTGGTCAGACCTGGATTTCAAACCAGATGGAGAACTTTTAATTGAATTTGAAACCCATTGTTTCACTGCTGGCTCAATCTGAGTGGCAGCAATTGTGGCACTTCGATTTAAACTAAGTCATGAAGCAATTTCAATGTATGAGACCAATGAAAGTCAGACATGCTAAAATCAAGAGGACTGCCTTCTCCGGTCCACTGCTTGAAAACAGCAAAGAGCAATTGATACATGACTGGAGATGACAAGTGGAGAGTTCTCCCTGTGCAGAGAACCTCTCTACTGGTATAAGTCAGTTGGAGGCAGCCATATCACCCTCAGTAGAAAGAGAAGGTATGTCACGGGCATTCTTGGGGGTGGAACATGGATAGAACAGGGAAAAGAGGGGACGTGGTAGAGTGTGTCTGTTGCACCCGATCCTCCACTGGGTTAGGGACCTTAGACCAGTGGCATGAATTAAGGTTCCCTTTGTGCAGCCCTACCGTGCCATACTCCCGCAACTCTGAGGACACAGTGGAGAATCAGGGCAAAGAGAATACAAATATCCCCTGGCACATTAGTCTAAAACAGAACAAACAGAATGTAGCAAAGTACCTTTAGACAATGCAACAATATTTTAGTTTAGTTTACTTGAGAGAATTAGCTCTTAGCCTGGAAACTAAGACAACTATGTTTTCTTGTGTCACAACCAAATCTGAAATTTTGGTTGCTGGTAGACAGGTCACCAGCAAAAAACATTTTTACAGCCAAAAAGGATCAAATACAAGCATATATTTACATATACAGTAGCATCTACTCCTTTCCAGACATACATCCACTCTAGGTGTGCCAGTCTAACCACTGTTAATTATTTTTAAGAGTTTGGGGAATGGTCTAGAATAACAAAAACAGAATGTGGGACTCTCCTTTTCTCTCGAGTGATTATTAGTAAATATTCTGCATGTGAAAGAGAGACAAAACCACTTCTGCAAGTGTGAGATAACTGTTCATTGCAGGACAATGCTTTGTTTGTATTTTCCTTGAAGAGCGTTTTGTCATGGACTCTTGCACTGACTTTGGATGTATATCGCACTTTACAAAACAAGATCCCAGGCACAAGGAATTTACAACAGGGCTTGAAAAATTCCCCCTCTTGCCACTAGTGAGTAGAAAGCTTTCATCCAGGAAGGCAGGGGATCAATATCATTGACTTCTGTAGAATCAAAGCTTTCATTTAATGTAATAATAAATTTCTAGGAATTTTCAAGAACTCGCAGACATCTCTTAAAATCACAGACATTATAACCTCCGTGACAGAATGGTAGCCTGAGTAATACCCCATGGAAAGAAAGAAAGAAAACAAAGCACAAACACTAGCCATTAGGCCAATTGGCTTGCTGGGGATATTGCAGTGTAAGGCAAGGAGTCTTAAAATCTTCATTCAGGAGGAAGAGAAGTATGGGTCTCCAGACAGGAGAGGTGATGGCTGGAGATCCATGAGCCTAGAGTGGATATCTTTGTTGCACTGTGGAGGGAAAATACAGGTGCAGTTTTTACCACAGCTTCACTATCAGTACTTTTTACAAAATTAAACCTTGAAAATCTTCTTCATCCTATCCTGAACTTCTTGATTCTTTTAAGGAAAACCTAGCTCTAAAGTTCATGGATCAGGAGGTGACTTATTGTGAATCTCATTCTTCAATCTCATTTCTAATGTTTGTCCCTTTAGAGCCAGTATAACAAAAACATCTTTAATATATTTTAAATCTTTTCTATAATAAAAACTGATTATTTCCTCATGATATATGGCTGTCATTCTGTTTTGTGAGGGTAAATCTGCAGCTTTATGATAAGTGATGTAGAGTGCTCCTTTTGGGCAGTTTTGACATTCAAGAATTATGGCCCCTATTCATTGTGTGGAAATGATCAAACGTCTATTGCATAAAGTTGATTGTGTAAACCCATCCATGCCATGTGAAGATTCTGCTTCCTAGTCCTACTTTTTCTAAGTCTCTCAGCTGGACTCTAATTCTCAATATGACATATTCACCACATCAAATTTGTTAGTGTAACTCCAGTGCCTCATCTCCCAGACCACTGATCCGCCTCTTTGTTTCTGAAACGTAATTTTTTTTCATGAAAGCAGTTAGAGAGTTGATTGATATTTGCTATCCTCTGATCCAAAATGGAATCGTAAAATCTGTTAACTTTGATACTATTGATTATATTTTGAATTTTTGCTCGGTTGCTCCATTACACATTCTGCACTTTGACATTATCAGTTAATCTAGACTGAGAGGATCTGGGGAAATATTCTAACTGGTTCAGCTACAGTGCTTTTAAACCATAGTGTAGACCAGTGGTCTTCAAACCAGGGTGTGCGTACCCCCTGGGGGGGGGGGGGTGAGACGACCCACGGGGGGCCGCGGCAGCCCCAGCCGAGGAGCCAGGCGCCGCAGCTGTGGGACCAGCTGGTAGATTGTAATTTTTTAAAAAAACAGAAGCAACATCATCTGAAAACTAGTTTTATTTTCTCATTGGCTATCTACAATACATGCAAACATAGGACTTGATGCTGTTCTCACAACGGATAAATCAGAAGTAACGGCATTGATGTCAATGGAGTTATACCAGTCTAAAATTGGAGTGATATCTGAATCAGGCCCCAATAGTCCACTCCTCATCCCATTTAAGTCAATGGACCTGGCTCTCCAACCCTGTTGTAAATAATGCTAATGAAATCAATGAAGTTACGCTGGTGGGAGTGAAAGAAGAATCAAATTCAGTATTTCTTGATATTCATCTTAACTAGTGTTTGCATCATATTTTCCCCCTGAAGGTGAAAAGGAACTCGGGGCCTGATTCCAATCTCATTTACACCATTTTTCCACTGATGCAACTCCACTAACTTCAATTAAGTTAAACCTGACTTACACCTATGTAATTGAGAGCAGATTCAGAACCCATGCCGGTTTGGCATTTGATCTCTCATGAGCCAAGACTAAGCATAATTTATATCAGTGGTTCTCAATCAGGGGTCCAAGGCCCCTTGGGGGGGCCACGATCAGGTTTCAGGGAGTCCATTGAGCAGGGCCCAGTGCAAAAAGCCAAACCCTCAATAGCCTGGGGCTGAAAGCCCTGCCACTCACAGCGAAGCCAAAGCCCTAGTAATTTAGCTTTGCAGGGTCTCGTGTGGTGGGAGGACCCGGGCAATTGCCCTGCTTGTTTCCACCTATCACAGGTTCTGGCTTTTATATGCAGAAAAACAGTTGTTGGGGCACAGGTGGGCACTGGAGTTTTCATAGCATGTGGGGCGAGGGCTCAGAAATAAAGGTTGAGAACCCCTGAGCTATATAATAAGATTCCAGGAATGTCACTTTGAAGCCTACAGTCTCTTTTGAGTCAGTGTGAAGTAACAGAAGCAACTACAAGCATGGCTAAGAGCTCTTTCTGTTCAGATTATCACCTGATTGAACCATCACTGAGTTTTGAGTCTGTTACCATTCAATTGTTAAATTCTCAGCCATTTTGCCTTTACCAGTTACACCCAGGTGCTATGCAGCTATAGTCAGTAACGCATGTGTCTGTTCCATGCCAAGAATCCCAGAGTACTGTGATATCAAAGTAAACTGAGCCAATCACCACCCTTGTTCTACAGCTAATTTGCATGCAGCAGTTTCACAGGCTCTATGAGGGAGACTGCGCAGATGATCAACTACTTGGCCCAGCTGCCACATGCACAAATCAACACAGAAACTGGGACTGGACAATGGGATGGATCACTTCATAAATTGCCCTGTTCTGTTCATTCCCTCTGAAGCATCGATACCTGCCACTGTCAGTAGACAGGATACTGGGTAAATGGACCATTAGTCTGAGCTAGTATTGCCATTCTTATGTTCAACCCACCACCCCTAAACACAAATCAACACAACCAGTATATATAATAATCCCAAACAAACACAACCCCTCACCACAGTATACATACCCCTTTGCCACCTGTAGAAATCCACACAACACTCCTAGCACAACACAACTCACACACAACTAGCATATAGTAACTCTGTACATGTATAGTCCTTCACCATAGTATATAACCCTCATTCACCACCTGCACAAATCAGCACACATCTCCCAGCACAGCACCCTCTAGCCACAAATCAACACGGAGCATGCACAATAATGCCAAACACACACAACCGCTCATGGCAACGTACTCCCCTCATTCGTGAGCCGTACAAATCCATACAACTCTCCCAGCACAAATCAACACAGCCATCACACCCACTAAAACCCCAAACATCACTCTGAAGCCTAGAATGTCTGTTGAGTCAGTGTCAAGAGATGGAAACAGCTCCAAGCATCGTTCTCAACCATTTTCAGCTTTTTCCGGACTTGATTTTATGAATTACACTTGTACAACAGCATAGGCCTTGAGCTGCTAGTTTCCCATAACATTTTAGGAAAAGTGTATCCACCTGTGTAGTTCAAGCATCTGCAAAAATGCTACTTCAGGACAATCCCTTGTTGTCTCCAAAACTCCTTTGTGTCATAACACATTTATAGCAGAGAATTATGCTTTTCAAGTTTATTTAAATGTAACAGTTTTGACCAAAACCACAGTGGCAAAAATCACAATATGATGTTATACTTGACTATCGCATCATGTTTTTATGATTTAATAGTAAAATAATAACCTAGACTATGTAAAAAAAAATGGCCAAGTTAGAAAAAGAGCAGTGCCAACATGTGAGTGTCATAGCTAATAAAACAACCATGTTACTTGCTCCCCTTGTCAGCCTTCTAGAGTACAAGCTTGTTGACCTTCAGGGCAAGGAGCCAATCTGTTTACCCAGGCCGTTGCCTGATAAGGGTTATAGCAGGAAGCACATTTCAGCTAAGACTGTGTTGTACACTGGCAAAATTCAGACCCATAATTCTGCAGCAGTGAAAGAAATTGTGGACCCGCAGTTCAGCAAGTTACTTCAGCACATGCATAACTAAGACCTGGTCTACACTACAGAGTAAGGTGGCCTCAAGGAAGCTTACATCGACCTAACTTCTGTAAGCAGCTTCTACACTAAAATTTTGCTCCTGCCAAAGAAACTTGTCCGCTACACCATCTTAACACCACCTCCACAAGAGGCGTAGAGTCAGTGTTGACGTAGTTAGATCGACGCTGTGTCAGTGTAGACATTGCCTCACTAACATCAACTGCTACTGGCTTTAAGAAGCCATCCCATAATGCCCCACACTGACAGTTCAATCAGTGCAAGCACTCCTAGTGAGAACGGGTTGCATACCATCAACACAAGGAGCAAAATGTAGACAAGCATAAGTGATATAATTACTGCTGCAGCTGTATGCCAACATAAGTTAGGTTGACTTAATTTTATAGTGTAGACCTGGCCTAAGAATGTGAGTTCCATTATGCTGAGAAATACTGTGACTGCTTGGATCACAAACCTCTTTGATGTCAATACACCCTTCACTTACGATGATTGTAAGACCTATTCAAGGGGCCACATCTAAAACAAAGCCTAATAGAGTCTGCCCAAAACCCAGCACTATGTAGGCACAGGGTTCCACTGAGTATTCTCACCAGGGTCAGGATGTGGTAAGGCAGAACGTACAGAAAAAAACAGAGAGCGAGGCAGGGGCAAAAAGCAAGAAACCCAAGCCTTCAAGCACAGTGTGACCCTGGAATAAGCTAGAGAGAATGCTTTTGGGCCTGATGTTGGCTAATAAGGCTTGGGGCTCTAAGATAAGAAACTGTTCCTCTTGTTCTTGGTTCCTCTTGCATTTGGAGAAGCAGGACTTTATATAGTCATTGTAATTAAATAATATTGCATCAAAGAAAATACTAGTCTCCATCATTTCTGCTTCCAATTGGAACATCCCAGGGCTCTGAAATTTGACTGGCTGCTTGGGTCAAAAAGGGGCAACAGTCCTCAGGTGACTTAAATCAAATGATTAAGTGCCTTGCTGAAATGCGGTCTTAATACAGAGCAGCCCCTGGCATTTTGCTACCGTGTTGCCTAATCCTACCTTTAGAGTTGGATCTCAAGGAGTCGACATTTTCATTTATTAAGATATTAGATAATATATTTTATTTGATTAGCAAATGGTTTCCTTCTCTTTTGTGTTTCCTTCTAGGAGCCAGAGATGGAGGTGATCTAGCCCTGGTTCAGAAAGATGACATCCCCCCCAGGCCTCTCTATGCAGCTCAGAGAATTTCCCCACCCACATATTGCAGTGGAGTCCCCCAGGGGATATAAGGCTCTTTGGGGTAAGATTGGTGAGTAGGTGCTGGACTGCCATGTTGTGTGGAGAATTCGATTAATTTAAGAATAAAGGTAAAGGTGGAGGGAGCTTTGCTGTACATCCAATAATTAATGTTTCAATCTCTTTTCTCTCTTGCAGCTCTCAGAAACATAGGAGCTGGTGTTCAGGCAGTGCTCAGACAGCCATGACTGTCCCCTAAATGAAAGAAGTAAATTGGCGGGGGAGATTGTATACATATGTGTTTGTGTCCTTGGTGTTTTATTGGGCCAAAACAATTCAGAAGTTTTAACTGCTATAATCATTTTGAGTAAGAATTTATTTTATATTTGAGTTTTGCATTCTCCACTGCTCTGAGGAGTCAAGTGAGTGGTCCTAGTATAATCAAGTCCAGCTAAGTACCATCTCATCTGTATAATCTGGCCTACCTTGAATGAAGGAAAGGGCCAGGCAGAGCCAAGATTAGCAAAAAGCAATCTAGTATCACTTCAGTGGCTCTCAGGCCTTCATACAGCCAGCAGGTAAGTGGTTTAACAGGTGATGGAGCTAGTGCTTTGAGCTGTCAAAGCTGTGAATGGGCAGGAATGTCATGGGATTGCATTTATAGGACTAATTGCACTATTGCAATAGCTGCTACACCAATGCTTGCTATCTCCTCTGGCACTACACCTGTGCCGATGGCACAGTACTTACCCTTGCTTAGCTTTAAATCCATGGAAGTTAGGATCCTAAATACCTTTGAGGATCTGAGCCTTAGTTACTTTGGATGCAGTAGTAACTCCGTTCTGTTGTTTAGATTTTGAATGTCCAGTTTCAGCACTGTATTAGTGTTGTGTACTCCAGCCGTCCTTAAATAAACTTGTTTTAATTTTGAATGCTAAGGTGTGTCTGTATATTTGCTATTGCAGTTAGGTCATTGATGGCAGGTATAATAGGCCAGGGGAGTCTCAGCCTCCTCTAAGCCACACTGTGGCTCTTCCCATTATCCGCTCTCTCCCTCAGGCCCAAGCCAGCAGGAACTCAGCTTTGCTGCCGGCTGGAGGCCAGTGGGCCGGTGCTGAGGCCAGCCGGCAACCTGGTGGTAGGGCCTGATGCTGAGGCCAGCCGGCAACCCAGTGCTGAGGTCAGCCAGCAGCACAGCACTGACTCATAAACGTAAAGGCTAGAAGGGACCATCATGATCATCTAGTAGTGTGACCTCCTGCACATTGCAGGCCACAGAACCTCACCCACCCACTCCTGTAATAGACTCATAACCTTTGGCTGAGTTACTGAACTCCTCAAATCATGATTAAAAGACTTCAGTTCAAACTACCAAGTGATATGTGCCCCACACTGCAGAGGAAGGGAAAAAAGACCCACAAACCTGAGTCTCTACCAATCTGACCTGGGGAGGGGGGGGGGAATTAATACCAACCCCAAATGTAGCAATCAGAGCATGTGAGCGGAACCCAGCAGCCAGACACCTGAAAAAGAATTCTCTGTAGTAACTGAGAGTCCTCCCCACCTAGTGTCCTGGCTCTAATGGTTGATGATATTTTCTGATAGCAGTTGCAGATGGATAAGGCTGCGAGTCTATCACAGAGGTCACAAATTCTGTGACTTTCCAGGACACCCGGGACTTCTGCAACTTGATGGTGCAACTGACCCCTTGGCCCCCTGAGCAGCTTGGGTGGCCCCAAGGCCAGCTGCACCGGCCACACTACCAACAGTGGTAGTCATAGGCTGCCTGCCCCAGCAGTCCCGGGTCACCCCTGATCCCAGCAGTGGCAGCGGTCTCGGGCCACCCCAGCGGGCACCCCCCAATGAGCACCAGCAGGCACCCCAGAGCACACCCCCCCATTACTAGCAGGTGCTCTGAAGCCCCTCCCGAGCACCAGCAGTGCCCCCAGAATTCCCCCAGGACACCCAAGATTTAGTCAGGGGTATATAGTACAAGTCATGGACAGGTCACAGAGATGTACATTTTTGTTTATTGCCCGTGACCTGTCTGTGACTTTCATTAAAAATACCCATGATTTACAGATAGGTTGCATGCTATTACAGCCAGTCTCATCATACCATCCCCACTAAACTTATCAAGCTCAGTCTCGACACAAGTTAAGTTTCTTGCCTTCTCTGCTCCCCTTGGAAGGTTGTTCCAGAACTTCACTCCTCTGACAGTTAGAAACCTTTTGTCTAATTTCAAGCCTAAACTTATTGATGGCCAGTTTATAGTCATTTGTTCTTGTGCCAACATTGGCCTTTAACTTAAATAACTCCTCACCCTCCCTGATGTTTATCCCTCTGATGTATTTATAGAGAGCAATCATATCTCCCCTCAGCCTTCGTTTTGTTAGGCTAAACAAGCCAAGCTTCTTAAGTTTCCTGTTTTAAGATAGGTTCTTCATTCCTCTGATCATCCCAGTGGCCCTTCTCTGCCCCGTTGCAGTTTGAATTCATTTTTCTTAAGCATGGAAGACCAGAATTGCGCACAGTATTCCAGATGAGGTCTCACTACTGCCTTGTATAATGGTAATAACACCTCCTTATCTCTACTGGAAATACCTGACCTGATGTATTCTAGGACTGCAGTAGCCTTTTTCACAGCCATATCACCTTGGCAGTTCATAGTTGATCACAGAACAACTAACACACTGAGGTTTTTCTCCTCCTCTGTTGCTTCCAATTGATATGTCCCCAGTTTATAGCAAAACATTTTATTGCTAGTCCCCAAGTGCATGACCTTGCATTTTGTACTATTAAATTTCATTTCTATTACTCCAATTTTCAAGGTCATCCAAATTTTCTTGTGTGATAGTCCAGTCCTTCTCCCAACCTCCCATCTTCATATCATCCACAAATTTTATTAACACGCTCCCACTTTTTGTGCCAAGATCATTAATGAAAATGTTAAACAAGATTGGTCCCAAGACCGATCCCTGAGGAACTCCACTAGTAACCTCCCTCTAGCTTGACCTTTCAGTATGACCCATTGTAGTCTCCCCTTTAACTAGTTCCTTATCCACCTTTTGATTCTTGTATTAATCCCTGTTTTTCCAATTTAACTAATACTTTCCCATTTGGAATTGTGTCAGATGCCTTATTGAAATCCAGGTAGATTAGATCTGCATTTCCTTTGTCTAGAGAAAATTGGTTATCTTCTCAAAGAAGGAGATCAAGTTGGTCTGGTACAATCTACCTTTTATAAAACCATGTTGCATTTTATCTCAATTACCATTTGCTTTTGTCCTTAACTACTTTCTCTTTCAAAATTTGTTTTAAGACCTTGCATGCCATTGATGTCCAACTAACAGACCTGTGGTTTCCTAGATGTCTCCCCCCCCCCTTTTCTTAAGTACACGTACTATATTTGGAATTCTCTAGTCATCATAGGGAATGTCCCCCGAGTTTATGGATTGATTAAAAATCCTTGCTATTGGGCTTGCAATTTTGTCTCCTAGTACCTATAACTTTCTTGGATAGAAATTATCTGGGCTTTCCACTTTGGTCCCATTAAGTGGATTGAGTTTGACTTTTACCTCTGATGTGGTAATTTCTACTTCCATATCCATATTCCCATTAACCACCCTGCCACTCCCCCAAGCTCCTCATTACTCATATTAAAAACTTAGTCAAAATATTTGTTTAGGTGTTGGTCCATGCCTAGATCATCTTTGTCCTCCACCGCATGCTCACTGTTTAGCAGCTCTGCTTCTTCTTTCCTTGCCTTTTTATTTAAAGAAACTTTTACTATTGGTTTTCATTTCCTCTGCAAGGTCCAACTCTGCTTGGCTTTTGCCTGTTCATTTTCCCCCTACACTTTCTGACTACTTTCCTTGCTGATCCATCCCTTCTCCCATCCTTGTAGGCTTTCTGCTTTCTCTTAACAACCTGTTTGAGATGTTTGTTCATCTGTTTGGTCTGAAATCCTTCCCAATTTTTTCCCCTTGCTGGGGATGCAGGCTTTAGTTTAGATAGTTTCTGCAACCTTGACTTAAAGTAATTCCAAGACTCTTCCACATTCAGATCCTTGAGTTCTTCAGTCTAGGACACGTCCCTAACTAATTCCCAAATTTTTTAATGTTTTCCCTTTTCCTTAAGTGCAGTTGTTTTTAGCTTGGAATGCTAACATGGGTTTCTGTATATGTGCTTTTGATGTTAGATCAAATTCAACTCTGAATTATACCCCATGTATTTCAATTGACACATATCATGCATATGAGGACAAATTACAAATGGTGTAAAATTAATCTCCTTTGCTAGTGTTAGATGACTCAGACAATTTCAGAGGAATCTTTGTACAAAACAAACAACTGGCAGACAAATTGCAATAACCAATAAATGGGATGTCTTTTGAGTATATAGCACAGATCACAAATAAACTGTCTTGCTCATTTTACAGACTCAGGGCCCAACCACACTGAACACCCTTAACTTTCATTGCCTTGCACCCTCTTTTGTGAGTCAGATCAGAATCCTGTGAAGACCCTATTTTAACCCATAGGGCTATCATCAGATAAGCCATGTATGGTTTGCTCTTTTCACCAGTAAGATTGATGGACCTACCTAGCCAAGATGGTCAGGGATGCAACCCCATGCTCCAAACCATCTGAACTACCAGATACAGCGACTAGATTATTGCCTGGTTCTCTTCGTTCCCTTTGAAGCATCTGGCACTGGCCACTTCTGGAAAGCAGAATACAGGGCTAGTGGACCATTGGTCTGACCCATACTGGCCATTTTTATATTCAGTATAAGAGATGACTAGTTCAATCTACTTAATCCAGTGATGTATTACCAGGTAAAATATTTGGGCCAAATTTTGCTTTCAAAAGCCTGTGTAAACTTATTGAACAGCAAAATTTGGATTTGTAATCTTTTTTTTATTTGTCTTGCAAACATTAATAGTGAAATAATGGAACTGAATCTGTTTCAAAAATAATAACAGTGTTACAGTGTAAAAACAGACAAGCAGTTGCAGTACAGTAATCAGATGACAGCTTTTCTGGAAAATAAAATGTAATGAGTGATGCAAAAGTAAAGTTAAAAGTTGTGACTTAACAATACACACCAAACCTTTTGAGGAAAAGCATACCACTTCTCCCCCATTTGCTTAGTGGAGTTGCGTTTGGACAATGCCTTCCTAACTCATATCATTCAAATTCTGAAAGGATGTTTTCAAGGCCATAGGTGCTGCTACGTCAGCAGCTAAATCTGGAACAATTTTACTTCTGCAAATTGTGGACAACTGCCTCTTTTATAAATTACTCCAAAAACAGATAAGCAGAATTCGTATATACTTCATAAGCATCTGGACGACCTCCAAAGTACTTAGATAAATGTCAGAGAAACTTATAAACCAGGGCAATCCGTTGGCTGATCTTGAACTCACATCTGGGGTGTCGGCAGCTTCAGCTACTTTTATGTGATGTCAGACAATATATGAAGACATTCTGAGAGATCTCAAATGCTACATGATCCATCTCAATGAGCTTGGAGAAATATTTGTTGATCTGGAATATAAGGATTATTGGTCTTAAGGGTAAATTCTTGGGAGAAGTGCCAGAGACTGTTTATGCAACTTTTGTGTTTGAAACTTTATAGCAATTAGGATTAAGATCTTTGCTCAGTCTGGAAGCAGTGCACTTCATTACATTGTAGGCTAAAAGCCCAATGTTTGATGAACATCAAGGAGGAAAGACCGTCATGATTATCGATCTCGTATTACAGGAAGGAAACGAGATTTTAAAAGCAGCAAAATTGGCTGGATGGCTTACAAAGAGATTTATATTTCCCTGTACCCAGACTATACTGATGCAGTGCTTAAGAGTGGGGTCACATTCACAGTAGTAAAACATTGCAAAAGACCCCACTTTGCTGTAATTTTGTAGTAGGGCTGAATTTAGTCAGAGGTTCTGGGTTCCTTTTTGGGGATACAAGGATATGTTTCCACTGTGGCCACAGAGACACAAAGACTTTTCTTAACTTCAAAAATAGAGGCAGTTTGAAGAGGCAAAATGATTGGACCCCACAGGATCATTAGCTGTCTCATGCCTTCCTTGCATATGTTATATCCATATACCTGTACAGTAATATAGTGATTATATTGTATCTGTATGAATGGAGTACTGAAGTTCTGACTTGTTTTATTCTTGGAAGTTTAGATTTCATCCAGATAACTCTGTTTCTTAGTATAGCAAAATAAATATGGGCAACTTTTCAATCCCTGGGATTTGCAAAAACACTTGGGTGATGGTCTAACTGCTCCTACTGTTGTCAATGGTCGGACACCAATTGACGTCAATAGGAGCAGAGCGAGACCATCAGTGAGTGTTCTGAAATCCCACCTGTAATTACCTTTTTAACTAAGGTTTCTCTTTAGTCTGTGCATTTTTGTTTAGTGTTGGAATAATTCTTATTTAAGAAGGGGCACTCCAAGATGAACTAACCCATTTACATGTCATTGTAATTGTGGTGGATTGCATACTTTAAGTTGAGCTATCAGTGGTTCTCAAACTTTTGTACTGGTAACTCCTTTCACATAGCAAGCCTCTGAGTGTGACACCCCCCAATTAAAAACACTTTTATACCTATTTAACAGCATTATAAATGCTGAAGCCAAAGCATGGTTTGGGGTGAAGGCTGATGGCACGTGACCCCCTATGTAATAACCTTATGACTCCACTGAATGGTCCCAATCCCCAGTTTGAGAATCCCTGAACTAGATCAATGCTTTTCATTCTTTTGGGGGAGGGATAGCTCAGTGGTTTGCGTGTTGGCCTGCTAAACCCAGGGTTGAGAGTTCAATCCTTCAGGGGGCCATTTAGGAATATGGGGCAAAAATAGGGATTGGTCTTGCTTTGAGCAGCCTGTTGGAGTAGATGATCTCCTGAGGTCCCTTCCAACACTGAGATTCTATAATTTGTATTATTTATCAGTAATACTTAGATGGATAGTGGTGCAATGCTGAGATGCACAGATTAGGGTAATATAAATACATAAATTAGCTAGAATGATTGTCAGCAGAGCTAATATGATGGTAAATTTTACTGGCTATCTCCTTTAACTGACTATCATGTGGACTATGCAATTCCTACCACCACTATAATGGGAGACTCCTCTTTCCTGAGTCCTAGAATAGCACAAAGTGATATTCTGGCACCAGATAAAAGTTAGTACACACCCTCTGCTTTGGAGCATTTTTCACGATATTTTTATTATATGTTTCATTGGAGATGGTTTGTCCCCCATATAGCTTGATGTGCATTGAAAATCATGCACTATTTTAAAACATTGCTTAATAAAAGAAAAGATGTTTTTAATCCTTCTCTCTAAGATATCCACTAAAATAAGGAAATTAAATACAGTGAGAACATTCCAAATCTTTTAGGTGAAGTTGCTGTGACAAATGTGAAGAAATGTTAAATTAAGGCAGAGATTGCTGTCTGACTTACAATGTTCTGCCTTTCATGTAATTTTAAAATGTTATCTTCATCATCTTTTCACTGGGCTCCAGCTGTATTTGTTTGTAGGACATAGCATCTATTCAGTGATCCTCAGGGTCACTCAGCTGGGGAGGATATTATCTGGCCCATCCTACTGGGACATCAGGGCAGTACTGCTGCCTCAAATCATTCCTCAGTGCTCTGTGGCCATCTTACGCAGGGAAGGGGGAGCCATGGACAACTTCTAGGAGGGAGACGGGTTTGGCAGCTGTGTAAGCATTATGTAGCTGCTTGAAGTGGCAGTGGGGCCCAGCCAACCTGTAGACTTGCCAAGAGCTGGGATTTGGTCCAATTTCATTAAAATAAATCTTTGCTCTTTCAAGGGCATGATTTGATAAAAGTTCTGCTGCCTTCAAGTCACTTTAATATTCAGCTGGTTCACTTTTATTAGAAATGGGCATAGTATGGCCATGAGTTTCCTGAAATTATGTCCGACTTCATCCCTTTTAAATAAAATGCTAGCAGTTGCAGGTGCTGTTTATATAAGCTACAAGTTGCAGGTGCTGCTTATACAGGATGATAGGGAAAAAATTAATCCTGGTTAATAAAATCCTGGATAATCACCATCCATAGGAAATATGGGGAGGGAGGGTTGGTTCACCAGCCACCCTGTGCCGGGGGGGAGGGGTGTTGGTTCACTAGCTGCTCTGCCCCCGATGGGCAGTGGTGAACAATATAGAAAACCCTAAGATAGAGAAACTATCAATTTTAAAAACCAAAACCAAAAATTATGTGTAGTACGGAGCCCACATTTCATTTTTCTATTCATTTCTACACATTTCATTTTTCTATTCCTAAGTAAAAAACTCCTGGTTTCTCACCATCCTGATTTCCAGGCTGCCCTGTCCCCTCGCCCTGTTTCTCTGTTTAGTCACAGATCCTCTGTTTCTTTACATCTCTCTCCCCATCTTCCCCCGACCTGCTTCTTTGTCTTGAGATATAGAATATTTAAAAATACTTCTAGCAATCTGTGTTTGGTTCTGTCAGAGGCAGCTTGCTTCTAAGGTACTTGTTTGTCTGTTAGTGTGTCCAGTCTTCTTGTCAAGTAAATGTAATAGTTGGTTTTTTATGAACTGTAGCTGAGGTGTGAGAAATACAAAACCTGACCTAGGAAACGAAGTAGCCAAAACATGACCAGTTCTGGGGAAGAAACCTGAAGATTCAGTCCATCATCCCTCAATACTGTCTACTAGGACCCAAATACCATGACCAGAAAATTTCCATTAAAGTCCAGGAATGTTAATTAGACATCTGATGCATTTCACAAAATAAAGCCAAATTTAACTTAATAGTATGTCATGTTACTAAAATATATCTGTAATGTTGAACTCCATGCCCCTCAAAAGCAGCATTTATTTGCATAGAAATTTGATCAAGATTGATGAATAACATATAAGCCATAGACTGAGTAATAAACAACCTGAGAAAAAAATTAAGAAAAATTTAACCTAGAAATCGAGCCATTTCATTGAACTTTTATACAGCTTTGAAGTTTGTGATGTGATTTCTTGCAGTGTGACAATTTCTTTTAAAATAAATGTCACATTCATTGAAAAAATACTGTTATTGGTTTATTAAAATGTGCAGATTGCTATTCTTATGTGAATGGACCAACTAAAAACATCAGACAACTGCACTGAAACAGAGGCATTGTATGCTCTCGAGTAACCTCAGCTATGATTCTTTACCCTGATCAGATCAGATGGTACAATATCAGAAGTTACTACTATTTACTACTATTTGTATTACCTTCCAATAAAAGAAAATGCCAGACTTTAACCTGTCCCAAGATTGTCAATTTGATAAGGCCAGGGAAGTGTCTGAACAGAAGGAGCATTTCAACAACATCCCAGGGAGCATAATTTTCTATGTAGTTTTCCTTCCTTTCAGAAAACTGCAGCACACTGAAAAGGTTTGGGATGAGAAAGCAATTGAATTTAACACAAAAATAACCGAATTATTCTGCACTGCTTACATTAGAATGGACCTGGGTGGAAGTAAGGAAGAGGGCTTATTGGAGTGGCACAACATAATTCTGAGATTCCCACTGAGTAAATCATCATTGTGATGCACCAAGTGCATCAATGTGTCATGACACTGCCTCAGAATTACACTCTGCAAACAAAACTTTTAACATCCTCAATTCTAGTCAACATTTTGTGCCAACTTTCTGGGAAAGCGGAGGGGGAAACAGTTGCCTTTTTTAAACGGAGTTCAGTAGTGTTCAGGTGCTAAGGTGATTGGCATCAATGTAAGATTATAGACGCAGATTCAACTTCATGACAATGTTATGTCGTTTGCAGTGTCCTATCTCTGGTGGTCCCAGGATATGAGACACACAAGGTGGGTGAGGTAATATCTTCTATTGGACCAACTTCGTCTGGCGAAAGAGACAAATTTTGGAGCTACACCGATCTCTTCATTCAGACCTGAAGAGCTCGGTATAGCTCCAAAGCTGGCCTGTGGCAACACTACACCGCTACTTCATGACACTTCACCGCACCATGACGTTCTGAGGCTGTGCCACATTCCAGAGCTGTGTGACGCCAGGACATGGCATTATGACGCAACCATGACGTCATAATTAGCCTCCTCTGTGGGGCCGCGGCGCAATGCGGCGCCACTGGTCCCGGCGTATTTGCGGGCAGGACTTGCGGCCGCCGCCGGGGGAGGGGGAGGGGGAGGGGGAGATGGCGTAGGACTCGCGGTAGCGAGGTCGGCGCCCAGAGGCCCCAGAGCTCCGCCCCCCGGCAGTGGCGCCGGGGGTGGGGCCTGTGCGGCTCGGGGCGGGTCCCGCAGAGCGGCGGCTGGGTCCGGGCCGGCGGGAGGGACGCGAGCGCTGCGGTGCTGCCGGGTATGAGGATGCCGGTGGGTGCAGCCGCGGGAGCGGAAGGGGCCGCGCAGAGCCCCGCCGCCGTCTCCCTGGGCTTGAGCGTGGCCGTGGTCTCCAGCCTGGTGAACGGTTCCACCTTCGTGCTGCAGAAGAAAGGGATCGTGCGGGCGAGAGGACGAGGTACGGGGGCTCCGGCACCCGCCCCTGGCCTCCCCCCTCCGCGGAAAGAGCCAGTCCCCCCCCCCCTTACCGCTTTACATCACCCTCCCCCCCCCCCTGGCGCCCCGCTGCAATCCCCGCGCCGGATGCCTCCCTCACAGCCCGGGGTGAGGATCAGCCCCTGCTCGGCTGGGAACCACCCCACTGCGGACGGGGTAGCTCTAGCACACACACCCCGGCGCACAGGGGATCCCTTGCAACCTCCTGCATTTCCCGCTTGTAGAGAGTCTCCCGCCGCCAGAGGCAGCCTTTGCTCTCCCAAAGGGACGGGTCCTTTTTATTTATTTTTTGCTCCGTCCCTCCAGATAACCTGTGGGGGGAGGTCCTCAGCCCCTTCAAATAGCTGGGGGGGGGGGGAGGGGGCGAGATGAGGTGCTCAGTGCATGGGGGGATGCTCTGTCAATGCTGCCGCACTGCTTTAGAGCGGAGAGCAGGACGGTGTAAGCCGGTGTGGCTACTGCAGAACAGTGAGGTTTGGCCTCACTGTTGCCTCTTCACCATGTCCTTGACCTTCATGTTCTTTCCTTTCAACCTTCCCTGCCCATTTTCCTTGTCTCTGCACTGGTCTTAATCTGATTGTGCCAATGAATCAGTAAGAAACTTCTTTTAAAATGGTTGGAGCTGCAGGTCCTGAGTTATTGCTGGCCGCTGGCTAAAGAGGGAAAGGGCCCCATGGATCTGCTGAGTGGTTTGCCTATACTTTATCTTCAGAATGATAGTAAAATCATGGCAATGGTGTGGGAGAGGAAGAAAATGTGTTTCATTCCAAAGATCGAGAAGTTTGGGTTCTTTTCTAGTCTGCCAAAAGCTAATCTGTGGACTCTAGCTAGGTTCTTACATGTAGTGTAGCTGTAGTCATGTCGATCTCTGGATATTAGGGAGACAAGCTGGGTGAGGTAATATCTTTTATTGGACCAACTTCTTTTAGTGTGAGAGAAGTTTTTGAGCCCTATAAAGCTCCCCTTCAGGTCTGGAATGGTCCTCCTATCACTAAATGCAAGTGGAACAGATTGTTTAGCATAATAAGTAGTTAGCACATGTTTTAAGGGAGAGTGACCTGTTAACACCTGTGCAGTCATAAGACCAAAAGAGGGGGGTTAGTGGTTTACAGACTTTTGTAACAAGCCATAAATCCAGTGATTCAGTCTATTCAGTCATGATTTTTAGTGGTTTTGAGTTTAAGCTCCCAGGCTCATATTTTGAATGTGTTTTGTAGGTTTCCTTTGATGAGGACTGATAGGTAGGGCAGTGGTAGAATGATTGTTTTGTGCAGCCATAGCTCCACTGCTGCAGTGATCAACACCCCCTCCTCCCACAACACACCTTTCAAGAACCATGCATTCTATATGTCTAATCCTGTCACGAAATGTTCTAAAACAGTTATGTTGGTGAAACCAAACAATCACTATGCTCTCAAATTAACTTACACAGGAAAATGATAAAAAAAAAAAAAAAAAACACCCTGTGGCCTTAGGATGAACACTTTTCACACAGCAATTCTCTCTCCCTCCCCTTCCCTCCCTCACCTATTGGTCCTTGTGGACTCTATCTTGAATGGACCCTTAGAATATGTGCTAATTACTTATGCTAAACAGTCCATTCCACCATATTTAGCTGTGATGCTCTGGGAGTAAATTTCCAAAACCTGAAGAAGAGTTGTGTGGCTCGAAAGCTTGTCTCCACCAACAGAAGCTGGTCCAAGAAAACAAATTACAGTACTTCACCCACCTTCTGATTCTAGAGAGGGAAAGACACATAAACCCCCAGGCTTTTACTGAAAGTAATTTGGGAACCCATCCCTTTCTGTTAGGACTTTAACTGTCACCTGGACATTAAATTACTGAGGTTTTTCACCCAAGTTGTAGCCATCCCATATCAGCTATTCAAAGCATAAAGCACCAGCAAGGGCTTTCATGCTCTTCCTTTAGGAGCAATTGGGGTGGATGGAGAAGATACGCTACATGAAAAAAATGCATGCTCTAATGTTAGGAATCTTGACATTTTTTTATTTTAATATGCTTCCAGCCTGTTACGAAATTCATTCAGTTCTGCTGCCTGAGCAAACCTGATTGTAAAATACAGTACGTGAAACTTCTCTGATTGTGGATAGTCACATGATGAATTGGTTTCAATGTTCACCCATAAAGTTAAAATATGTTTATATCAAAGGACAATGGTTGGAGTGAATAGCAAGAAATAAGTAATAACAAAATCCAGATATGCAGTCAAACTGAAATAGTCAAGCTGAATTAGGCATAGTCATCAATGTACTTCTAAGTCTCTGGATCAGTTGTGCACTTTGTGAAATACTGCAGCACCACTGATCATCTCTGATTTACAAACATACTTGTTTTGCAATATTTCATGTACGTTTGATAAGAGAGTTCTGTTACTAGGTAGAGAAAGATATAAAAACTCTTTCCATAAAGTTGTACCAATGCATCTCCATTTTGTTCTTTCTTAGATTCCAAGACCAGAAGGGACCATATGATCATCTAGTCTGACCTTCTCTATAACACAGCCCATAGCATGTCTCTAAAATAATTCCTACAGCAGATCTTTTAGAAAATATCCCATCTAGAATTAAAAATTGTCGGTGAGGGAGAACCCACCAGGACCCTTGATACATTGTTCTAATGGTTAATTAATCTCACCATTGAAAATGTATGCTTTATTTCTAGTCTTAATTTGTCTAGTTTCAATTTCCAGCTAACTTTATTTGTACCTCCTCTTTGTTCCAGTTCTCTCCTAAGCACATAATTCAGCATAATTGGCAATCCTTATTTTTTTGGAGAAATGCCCACCAAATATTATAAAACCACCAAATCTTTTTCTTTATTATATAACTGTAAGCTTTAATATGAAGTTGGATTCCTAAGGTAAAAATATAGAGCAATAGCCCACTGTGCTGCCCACTTAAATGTTTCTGACAAATCAACATGATTATTACAAATTCACAATTTGACATTTTTGTGTGTTCTGAAGTCACAGTTTTCTAAAGCATGATATTATTTTGCTAACAGAGGTTTTATGCTTTGAATTTATCTGTGAGAAATAGCAAAATTTATCTCCCCCTCCCCCCCCCCCCCCAAATCCTTGCTTTGGAATGATTTCAAGAGGAAACTTGCAGACTCTGTGTTGCACTATAATCAATTACATGTAGCTTGCAGCAGTCATTCTTTTTGTATGTAAGGAGCTCTTGTTGAATATTTATTCAAATTACCAGAACATGTTAGATATGACCTCCAGAATTTTTTTTATATTACTGGTCTAGGACCAGCTCACATTTCAAGATTGTGCTGTGTCTGATGTGTTCGTGATGGACTCATTCAAGCATAACAAACAACTTGCAACTGCATTACTGTCAGCTGACAGCATGATCTAACAAGTTTATTTTGCATTTTCCACAACTGCAGCATTGTGTGACATTTTAAGGCCCTGTACATACTGCTGTTGTTACTCCTGTGGGCATTCTGTGCCAAAAAATTAAAAATTCTGCACATAATATTTTAAAATTCTGCAAGTTTTATTTGTCAGTAAATATATGCAGAGGCTGTATGAAGGTGGGAGGTCACCCTGCAGCTCCACCCTCAACCCCTAGGACATTGACTCAGCGGTGAGACTGCACTTGACCCACAGCACAAAGTCTGGGTCTGCCCTAGAAACCCCCTGAGGTCCTGTACCTCTGTGTCAGGCAAAACAGGTGTGGGGTAGGCAGGCTCAATCAGGTAGGATCCAAGTGTGTAGCATCTCAGTGTAGGGGTTAGGTGTGTAGCATCTCAGTGTAGGGGTTAAGGACCTGGATGCACAGAAATTCATGGGGAGGGCAGTTTCCAGGTGCGGGGGATTCCAGGTGAAGGTGGTTGGTGCTCAGTGGAGGGGTCTGGGTGTGTGTATAGGGGGTCTCAGAAGGGTCACCTGGGTGCTGGGGAAGTGGGACTTGGTGGGGTGGGGGGTTGGGTGCAGCTAGTTGGGGTCAGTGGTATGAGGGTCTAGATGTGGGGGCTCACTGGTGCAGGGGGGTAGGGCTCATCAGGGTGGAAGTCTGAGTGCAGGGAGATCAATAGGGCGTGGTCTGGGTGCGGAGTTGGGGATTTGGTTGCGGGCGGGTGGAGAGTTCCAGATGCAGGGGTTGAGATTTAGTGGGGTGGGGTTTGGGTATGGAAGGTGAGGGGGAATATGGAGTGAGACTTGACGGGGGTGTCTAGGTATAGGAGGTTCAGATGCCGGGGGGTTGGGGAGATGAGGGACCAGTTCCCCATACAGTGATATTGGACCTTAAAATATCCCTCCTCCTGTAGTTGAGGGGCAATGGGGGCAGAAAGCAGGGGTGGATGCTGAGCTTCCTGCAGCTGGGGCAGGTTTCTGTGGGTGGGTCTGACACAGCCCCAGCCATTCCTCGCAGAGGAGGAGGAAATTGCACCCTCTCTATAGATCAGCGGGGACTAGCAGCTGATCCCAGCTCAGGATAGGAGCCACTGGCTGTGGTGTCCACAGCTCTGCAGAGATTTACCTCTCCACTGGCTGCACTAGGTGCCTGAAAAAAATGTATCTATGCTGTTAGGGAGTGATGCGTGACTGCTCCTTCAGCTTTCCTTTGCTTCTTTGTCAGAAAGTCATTTTTCTGTGGGGAAGCAAACAAATCTGTGGGGGACATGAATTCTACACATGTGCAGTGGTGCAGAATTGCCCCAGGAGTACGCTTTTTAAACATACCTTTTTTCCCCTAAAGAAAGTTGTAATTTTTATTGGGTTGTTGGTGATTTGTTTGTGTTTTGTTTTCATACACAAGTGATATTTGTACAACAAACACATTTCAGGAGTAACTTGGTTACACCATTGTCCTCAGCACAAGTAAATCAAATTTCCATTTTGCTCTGTAGCTGTAACCATTTAAAGAATTATTCTAAAGTCTTGAACTGTCAAATTCACATAATTTACGTTTTTTTCAGTATTAGTAGTAAAATGTCAAATATGTAAAATAACATTAACGTCACAAAATATATTGAAAAGTTACTTGTATCTCCACTATGTTTTTTCTTAGCAAAATCTGAGTGCCAAGCTACCGAGGACAGCATTTCCTAATTGCTATATACAAGAGGGAGCTACAAAAGCCCAGCAAAATTAAGTAGTGAAAATGAGATGTAGAGTCCTAAAAGATACTACTAGGCCAGTGCTTGCTCCATTTTTAATATATTGGGCCAGTATAGCTTAAAGGTGGAAGTCAAAATTAACACAGGGCATGATCCAAAGCTCATTGGTGTCTTTCCATTAGGTCCATAATTGACAGCATGGTACTTAACTTGCTTCTTGAAGTTTTTGCTGCTCTAGT
Source organism: Sternotherus odoratus (assembly GCA_032164245.1). Classification (NCBI taxonomy): domain Eukaryota; kingdom Metazoa; phylum Chordata; order Testudines; family Kinosternidae; genus Sternotherus; species Sternotherus odoratus. The sequence continues at coordinate 198,943,907 of JAVMKO010000001.1, read as the reverse complement.
GAATTGAATCTGTGAGATAGTATCAAACTGTACTTGGAGAGGAAACAGCTGTAGGGGATAAATATTTTGTGAGGTTAGTTTACTAGTGTTGATATTTTTGTGTAATTTGTACAACCATTGAGACATTTTTATTTTATGTGCAGTAAAAAATGTAATAAATCTGATAAATTAGACACCCACTCAAAAACTGATCATACTGCTTCCTGTCATAATTCTGTCTCCCATTTCAATTCCAGTGTGGTTTTAGTAACCATTATTCTAGGAGTCCCTTTATGCTATTTGGGATTCTGAACTTTCAGCTGATGAGTAAAACATTGATTCAATTTCTAGCAATTCATAAGAGAGTATCTGCTAAAGTAAGAGCAGAACTAAAGTGTGGGCATATGGGCAAGAAATAATCAGAATAATGTGATGTTAATATCTGAAGGATTCCAGACTACCACAGATAAACACAAATGTTATGCTCCTTGAGAGTTTTCCTGATGTCTAGCCTTGATGGTCTGCATGATATTGGACCTTAAAATATGTAGTGGTATTTTGGACAGGCTGTCAGGATTGCCTCCCCACTCTGAACTCTAGGGTAAAGATGTGGGGACCCGCATAAAAAAAATAATAACCCCCCCCCCCCAAACTTATTTTACCAGCTTAGGTTAAAACTTTTCCCCAGAACACAAACTTCTCCAGTGTCTGGACTTGGTAAACCAGATGCCACCACCAATTTAATCCCACAAAACAATGGGTTTGGGTAAATTGGAACCCCTCCGTTAATCCCCCCCAAACCCCCTCCCTTTACCTGGGAGAGGCTTGAGAAAACAAAGAAAACCCCCTCACTTTTTCTGTGAGATTTGCCCGATCCAAACCAGGATCTATCCAATGGAAACAAGCAGTCAGAGTCTTAAAAGAAAGATTTTAATTAAAGAAGAAAGAAGGAATGTGCAGAAATCAATAGAAAAAAAACCCTTGCATCACAAGAGCATCACTGGCCCCTCCCTGGACATTCTCCTTCTGCTGAAGCTTAACAGTATAAAGAACACAGCTAAATTCCACACTGGGGATTTTATCAAGTGGTACAGTTCAAGTATACAATTCACTTACTGCTAAAGTTGACTTGTTAGAAGATTATAGCTAGGTAGCGTAAAGACATAGGTGTGGTTCATCCTATAGCCGGAGAGAACAGAGGGGGAGAGAGAAACCGAAACTAAAACTCTTTGTCTCCGAGGTTGATTAGCATCTCCAGTTCCTATTGGTCCCTAACCCCCTCTCAGGTTACCCTTAGCTTAACCCTTTACAGGTAAACAGTAATTCTAGACTACTTTATACTTATGACTCAGGCATTCATTTATTTTAACTTGGTTAGGAAGCAGGCTGGCTAATCTAGTGAGGAGGGCTTTAAACAAGGTTTACCGGGGAAAGGAGACCAAAGCCCTGAAGTAAGTGGGGAAGTGGGATACTGGGAGGAAGCATGAGCAGGAGAGCTCAAGAGGGGAGGATTCCTGTCTCATACTGAGCAAGCGGGACGATCAACAATTTATCTTAAATGCCTATACACAAATGAAAGAAGCCTGGAAACAAGCAGGGAGAACTAGAAGTCGTGGCACAGTCAAGGAAGTATGATGTGACTGGAATAACAGAGACTTGGTGGGATAACTCACATGACTGGAGTACTGTTATGGATGGATATAAATTGTTCAGGAAGGACAGCAGGGCAGAAAAGGTGGGGGAGTTGCATTGTATGTAAGAGAGCAGTATGACTGCCCAGAGCTCCACTATGAAGCTGCAGAAAAACCTGAGTGTGTCTGGATTAAGTTTAGGAGTGTAAGCAACGAGTGGTGATGTGGTGGGAGTCTGCTATAAACCACCAGACCAGGGGGATGAGGCAGACGAGGCTTTCTTCCAGCAACTAACAGAAGTTACTAGATTACAGGCCCTAGTTCTCATGGAAGACTTCAGTCACCCCGATATCTGCTGGGAGAGCAATACAGCGGTTCACAGACAATTCAGGAAGTTTTTGGAAAGTGTAGGGTACAATTTCCTCGTGCAAATGCTGGAGGAACCAACTCGGGGCAGAGCTTTTCTTGACCTGCTGCTCACAAACAGGGAAGAATTATTAGGGGAAGCAGAAGTGGATGGGAACCTGGGAAGCAGTGACTATGAGATAGTCGAGTTCAGGATTTTGACACAAGGAAAAAAGGAGAGCAGCACAATACAGACCCTGGATTCAGAAAAGCAGACTTTGGCTCCCTCAGGGAACTGGTGGGCAAGGTCCCCTGGGAGATGAACACGAGGGAAAAAGGAGTCCAGGAGATCTGGCTATATTTTAAAGAATACTTTTCAGGTTGCAGGAACAAACCATCCTGATGCGTAGAAAGAACAGTAAATATGGCAGGTAATAGGCTTGGTTTAAAAGCGAAATCCTTGCTGATCTTAAACAAAAAAAGAAGCTTACAAGAAGTGGAAGATTGGACAAATGACCAGAGAGAAGTATACAAATATTGGTCAGGCTGCAGGAGAGAAATCAGGAAGGCCATATCACACTTGGAGTTGCAGCTAGCAAGAGATGTTAAGAGTAACAAGGGTTTCTTCAGGTATGTTAGCAATAAGAAGAAAGTCAAGGAAAGTGCGGGCCCCTTTCTGAATGAGGGAGGCAACCTGGTGACAGAGGATGTGGAAAAAGCTAGTATACTCAATGCTTTTTTTGCCTCTGTCTTCATGAACAAGATCAGCTCCCAGACTCCTCCACTGTGGAGCACAATATGGGGAGGAGGTGACCAGCCCTCTGTGGAGAAAGAAGAGGTTCAGGACTATTTAGAAAAGTTGGACGAGTACAGGTCCATGGAGACAGATGCGCTGCATCTGATGGTGTTAAAGGAGTTGGTGGCAGGGGTGAAAGTAGGTAAAAGGACTTACCGGTACACGGGAAGTCCTGATCGGGGCGGAGCCTCACCCAGAAGAGGCGTGGCCTCAACCGGAAGAAGCTCTGGCCCTTTAAATCAAGATTTAAAGGGCCCAGGCAGGGCTCCAGCTGGCACCACAGTGGAGACCCAGTCCCTTTAAATCACAGAGGAGTCCTGGGTACTCACGGCTGTCGATGCTACCCTGGGGCTCCCAGGCTCTGGCAGAGCTTTAAAGAGCCTGTGGCAGTAGCGGCAGCCAGGAGCCTAGGGCCCTTTAAATCTCTGCTCCCGGAGCCCTGGGGTAGCACCCATGGAGCCCCAGGGCCCTTTAAATCCCCGTAGGAGCCCCACTGCCACTACCCCAGGGATCTGGCAGTGGGGCTCCTGTGGGGATATAAAGGGCCCCAGGGCTCCAGCTGCCCGCTATCGGCCCAGCCCTTTAATTCCCCGCCAGAGCCCTGCCGCGGAGCCCTGGGGTAGCAGCAACAGGGCTTCGGTGGAGACTCACTGCAGCTCCCCAGGACTCTGGAGGGGATATAAAGGGCTGGGGTGGTAGCGGCTGCCTTAGCCCCGAGTCCTCTAAATCCCCACCGAATCCCTGCTGCTGGAGCCCTGGAAGAGTGGCGGTGGGCTCTGGCCGAGATTTAAAGGACCCCCAGGGCTCCAGCCCTGCTACCGCCCCGAGCCCTTTAAGTTCCTGCTGGAGACCCACCGCTCCTCAGGGCTCCGGCAGCAGGACTCCTGTGGGGATTTAAAGGGCTTGGCCTGGCACAGCTGCTGCAGACCCAAGCCCTTTAAATCTCCCCCCAGAGCCCTGCTGCCGGAGCCCTGGGGAGCAGCAGCGGGCTCCAACTTGAATTTAAAGGGCACTAGGGCAGTGGTCGGTTCCGGACCGCAGGGTCAGTACCCTTAGCTGCCCACCTGCTTTATTTATCTGCAGGTTGGCCGGGGGGCGCTTCCCTGCGGCTCCCACTGGACCGGGACAGCAAACCACTGCCAGTGGGAGCCACAGGGAAGCGGCAGATAAATAAAGCAGGGGGGCCGCTAAGGGTACTTACTCTGCGGTCAGGAGCTGACCACTGCCCTAGAGCCCTTTTAAATTTCCGCCGGAGCCGTGGGGCTGTAGCCCTGGGGAGCGGCGGCAAGTCTCCTGTGGGAATTTAAAGGGCCCAGGGGCTCCAGCCCTGCTATGGCCCTAGAGCCCTTTAAATCCCTGCCAGAGACCCGCCACTCCCCAGGGCTCCGATGGCGGGGCTCAGGAGGGATTTAAAGGGCTGGGGCGGTAGCAGCTGTCACCCTCCCCAGCCCTTTAAATCCCCACCAGAGCCTCGTGGCTGTAGCTCTGGGGAGCGGCGGGGAGTCTCCAAGGAAGCCCTGCTGTCGCTACCCCAGAGATCCATAGCTTACTTTCACCTCTGGTTGGTGGATATGATTGCTGAGCCATTGGACATTATCTTTGAAAACTCTTGGGGATTGAGGGAGGTCCTGGAATACTGGGAAAAGGCTAATGTAGTGCCCATATTTAAAAAAAGAGAAGAGGGAGGATCTGGGGAACTACAGGCCAGTCAGCCTCACCTCAGTCCCTGGAAAAGTCATGGAGCAGATCCTCAAGGAATCAGTCTGAAGCACTTAGAGAAAAGTGATCAGGAAGTCAGCATAGATTCACCAAGGGCAAGTCATGCCTGACTAACCTAATTGCTTTCTGTGATGAGATAACTGGCTCTGTGGATGAGGGAAAAGCAGTAGACATGTTATTCCTTGACTTTAGCAAATCTTTTGATATGGTCTCCCACAGTATTCTTGCTAGTAAGTTAAAGAAGTATGGACTGGATGAATGGACTACAAGATGAATAGAAAGCCGGCTAGATCACTGGGCTCAACGGGTAGTGATCAATGGCTCTGTGTTTAGTTGGCAACCGGTATCAAGTGAAGTGCCCCAAGGGTTGGTCCTAGGGCCAGTTTTGTTCAGTATCTTCATTAATAATCTGGAGGATGGCGTGGATTGTACCCTCAGCAAGTTTGCAGATGACACTAAACTGGGAGGAGTGGTAGATATACTGGAGCGTAGGGTTAGGATAGAGAGGGACCTAGACAAATTAGAGGACTGGCCAAAAGAAATCTGATATGGTTCAACAAAGACAAGCGCAGAGACCTGCACTTGGAACGGAATAATCCCATTCACTGCTACAGACTATGGACCGAATGGTTAGGCAGCAGTTCTGCAGAAAAGGACCTAGGGGTTACAATGGACTAGAAGCTGGATATGAGTCAACAGCGTGACCTCGTTGCCAAGAAGGCTAAAGGCATTTTGGGCTGTATAAGTAGGGGCATTGCCAACAGAATGAGGGACGTGATCATTCCCCTCTATTTGACATTGGTGAGGCTTCATCTGGAGTACTGTGTCCATCTTTGGCCCCACACTACAAGAAGGACATGGAAAATTTGGAAAGAGTCCAACGGAGGGCAACAAAAATTATTAGGAGGCTGGAGCATGTGATTTATGAGAGACTGAAGGAACTGGGATTATTTCTTCTGCAGAAGAAAAGAATGAGGGGGGATCTGATAGTTCCTTTCAACTGAAAGAGGATTCTAAAAAGGATGGATCTAGACTGTTCTCAGTGGTAGCAGATGACAGAACAAGGAGTAATGGTCTCAAGTTGCAGTGGGGGGAGATTTACCGTATTTTTCGCCCTATAAGACGCACTTTTTCTTCCCCAAAACGGGGGGGGGGGGGGAAGTTGGTGCGTCTTATAGGGCGAATGTCTTATAGGGCAAAAAAAAAAAAAAAAAAGCGCCTCGCTCTCCCGTCCCCGCCGCGCGGGCGGGCTGCCGAGGTTCCCCCCTCCCCGCCGCGGGGGGGCTGCCGGGAGCGTCCCGGTTCCCCCCTCCCTGCCGCGGGCGGGCTGCCGGGAGCGCTCCCGGCAGCCCGCCCGCGGCGGGGAGGGGGGAACCTCGGCAGCCCGCCCGCGCAGCGGGGACGGGAGAGCGAGGCGCTTTTTTTTTTTTTTTTTTTTTTTTGGTCCGGATTTTTTATTAAAAAACGAGGGGGCGTTTTATAGGCCGGAGCGTCCTATAAGACGAAAAATACGGTAGGTTCGATATTAGGGGGAAAAAAATTCATTAGGAAGGTGGTGAAGCATTGGATGGGCTACTTAGGGAGGTGGTGGAATCTCCTTCCTTAGAGGTTTTTAAGGTCAGGCATGACAAAGCCCCAGCTGGGATGATTTAGTTAGGGGTTGATCCTGCTTTGAGCTGGGAATTGGACTAGCTGACCAACCCTGATATTCTATGATTCTATTTTTTGCTCTGATCTAGGACTTATTGTAACTCATAATGGACCTTGGACTTTTAGAACTTTTTTTATATTGATTTTCTTTAGGATTCTCCAGGAATAGGAAAATAAAACTCATTATTTGTAAAGTGTGTCCTGAAAAATTATCCTTTCCTTTAGTCAAGTTTTAAGAATATCACAACTCTCTAGTAAATTCCAAGTTAAAAGTCTAAGGTAAAATAGTAGATGAAAAATCTATAACGATTGTTTTATGAAAATCCATATCAGTTGTCTGATATTATATTGAAAATATACAGTCTCAAGATTGGTAGGCAGTTAAAGAATAGTCTGGAGTTTTCACCCATGTCTTTGAAATGTAACATGTTTGCATCCCAGAGAAGGCCTAGATCCCATAGCCGCAGGAGACTAAGGGCTTGTGAAAAGTCCACACACACACACACCTTCTTACAGAGAAATCTGAGATGCATCTGACGAAGTGGGTACTAGCCTAGAAAAGCTTATGCTCCAATACTTCTGTTAGTCTTTACGGTGCCAGAGGACTCTTTGTCGCTTCAGAAATCTGAGAGAGTATCTTAAATTTATCCCAGCCAAAGTGGCTTGTAACAATTTTTTTTTGCCTCTTAGGCCAGATTTTCTGAAAGATTACCCTATATCCTGGTAATGGGCCCAACATGTATGGTGAATAGAATCTTCAGAAACATTTGTGGATATTTCAAGACTTCCTTTAATATAGGATGAGGATATTTCATAAGCACTTGAAATTGAATTTCTAATGATCAGATGCATTGAGAAAGTGTACCAGGATTAGTTAGGCCAGATTGGAGGTACCATCATCGTTTTTTTTTTTTTCCTAATGTCCTTACAACTGTGTGCAAGAGTGTGTTAAAATAATTTCTTAGCATAGCTTTAATGTTGCTCTTTTACATTTTTTCTAATAGAACTTATCCACTCTTTTCCCATGTTGTCTTTTCCAGGTACTTCATATTTAACAGATATAGTATGGTGGTCTGGTACTATTGCAAGTAAGTATCTTATGTTGTAAGATAATGTAAAGAATGGAATAGCATAGATGATTGGATTTTAAATAGCCTGTTATCTATTATAGTGCTGATTTTTAGCACAGCTCATTAGCCTTCACAGAGTTATCTTTCTACCAAAATGTAAGAAGCCTTTGAGATGGAAATTATTAGCACTCACACAATAACTGTACCTGTGATGCATCTGTGAATTGTAATAGTAAGCCCAATTTTTTAAAAAGGCAGTTAAATAAGACGTTGTAATTCCATACCGTAAGGCTTATTTATTATATGTTAATTTTTACAGAAAACACTTAGCCAACTTTTACTTTTTGTATTTTGTCATTTCTAGCTACAGTACCTTTTTGTCACCCTACTGCAAAAAGTAGGCTGGCTGAATCCTTGGGCAGTGCTGGGTATGAGATGAATAGATGCCAAGAAAAGATACTGAGTAGCTAGCATGTTCTATTCTCAGTTCAGTTAGTGGGAAAGATGGCATCCTACCTTTGTATTCTGATCTGATCTGCTGGGGACTATTATAATTGCAGTGATATGGGTTCCTTTCTTGTATGTAAATCGCAGATAGTCCTTCGAGTTTTAGTAGTATTCCTTGTTTAGCCACAGAGGCCGATTCTCACCCTTGAACAATTCAAATGGTGCAAAAGAAGTGAAAAACACTAGGTCCCTTGATGAGGATTCTCTCAGTGTGAGGAAATTGTCTGCAGCAAGTGTAAAGCCAGCAGAATGACTCCTCTGTCTCCAGATTACCACTCATGCTGCTTTAATCTGGGTTGGGATGAAATTTGGGAATCTATAATCAGATCCCTGACAGCCCTGCTACTCTGCTCTGACCACTGGAAGCTGGGTGCAGTAGCAATTCTATTTTGTAGTGTTTAAAATGAGCCTGTCTGCTCATTTCTTATGAGGCCTCCATTTTGAATATCTGGACAGAAGGAGTTAGGGGAAAAAAATAGAGGGTTTTCTCAAGATGTCAGCGTAACCCTGATTAAGCCAATTTGACTGAGTTTTGTGAAGCCAAAATTGCTCAAGAGAATGATGTGCTGGCTACCATGTCCATCAGCTAGCATGTCAAAACTAAGCATCTAGCATCTTATAAAAGGGTTAACTATACCGGTGGCTCTCAACCTTTCCAGACTACTGTGCCCCTAATCTGTCTAGTGTACCCCCAAGTTTCACCTCACTTAAACTACCTGCTTACAAAATCAGACATAAAAATACAGTACAAAAGTGTCACAGCACACTATTACTGACAAATTGCTTATGTTCTCATTTTTACCAGATAATGATAAAATAAATCAATTGGAATATAAATATTGTACTTACATTTCAGTGTTTAGTATATAGAGCAGTATAAACAAGTCGTATGAAATTTTAGTTTGATGGATTTTACTAGTGCTTTTTATGAAGCCTGTTGTAAAACTAGGCAAATATCTAGATGAGTTTATGTACCCCATGGAAGATCTCTATGTATCCCCAGCGGTACGTGTACCCCTGGTTGAGAACCACTGAACTCAAATGCTGTGGATTCAGAATTTCAATCCAGTCATAAACAGCAAGAGCCAAGGAGAGAACACTGGAACCCAAAGAAGGGTGGATTCTTTGGAATCTAGTAAATATCCACAATGCTTTGGGGAAAACTACAGTAGTTGATATCCTATACATTAGAATACATTAGAAATGGGCTGGTTTGGGATTTTGGATGACTAACAAAACCATCAGAGACTCTTATCAGTTTGCTTCCCACAAAATTTATTTAAATAACTTACTTCCCTGCTACAAAACAGTTGATTCACTTGAAAGTGACAGTGTTAAATAAGAGCCGTTATTTCAGTGCAAATGTCTAGACCTACGCCTGGGCTACACTATGGGCAGGGGTGGTTCGAACTAAGATACTTGACTTCAGCTATGCTATTCACATAGCTGAAGTCGAAGTACCTTAGTTCGACTTACCTGTTTATCCTCACGGCGGCGAGTCTACTACAGCAGCTCCCCCGTTGACACCGCTTACTCCTCTTGTGGAGCTGGAGTTCCGGAATTGATAGGTAGCAATAGATGAGACATGATAAATCGATCCCTGATGCATCGAGCACTATCCACGAATATAGCAGGCAGTATAGACATACCCCTAGAAAAACACCACTTGTGGGTTTTTTGATGGTGCAACCCACAGGATTACTGCAGACTTCAAAGAAGAAGAGCTCAAATTTTACTGATGGATACATATAATTAGAAGCATGGATAGTTCTGCAGTGCAAGGCTTTTAACAGCAGGCAAGTGGTAACAGCTATAAAAAGATACCTTTCTGAGTGTGCTCAATAAATGGCACCCTGCCACTGAGAGTTTCCCAAGAAAACACATTGCAAACATGCCTTCTCTTTTGCAAACAGCCTTTATTTAAAAATATTTAAAAAATAAGACAGCTGGAAAAATTTAGTTTTTGTGTAACTGAAAAGTTATGGGCAGAACTAAATAGTTCAGTAATGTTCATCTTCCAGTCAGGTCAATAGTTATGAGCCAGCATTGAGTAGATTTTCATTATTCCTATTTATTAAGGGATTCTAAAAACTCTTTTGTGGTTCTCTTAACAGTGGCACTTGGTCAAATTGGGAATTTCTTGGCCTACACTGCAGTTCCAACTGTGTTAGTGACTCCTCTAGGAGCTCTTGGCGTTCCATTTGGGTAAGACTTGTATTTATTTGAATGCTGCATTCCTTGCTAGTAAAATGTAGATTCTAAATAAAATTTGTGACCATTGGTGTTCCATGAGGAAAACATCATGCTTGTGGATATTAGTTTCCTCTCTCACATTTTAGTGAATTGTAATAAATGTAGTTGAGACATTCTTTTCCCAGAAAGATGAATAGTGTTTAAATGTCAGCTATTATCAACAGCGTAAACAGATTACCAAAATTGCACCATGTTTGTAGTGCTAAATGGCCAGTTTTAAGAAAGGAGAGAGGTAAATAGTGGTGTTCCTCAAGGATCCGTACTGGGTCCAGCTCTATTTAACATATTCATAAATTATTTGGAAAAAGGGATAAAGAGTGAGGTGGCAAAATTTGAAGATGATACAAAACTAGGCAAGAGAGTTAAGTCCCAGGCAGCCTGCACAGAGCTACAAAAGGATCTCTCAAAACTGGGTGACTGGGCAACAAAATGGCAGATGAATGAAAAGTATAGCACATTGGAAAACATAATCCCAACTATAGAGATAAAATGATGGGGTCCAAATTAGCTGTTACCACTCAAGAAAAAGATCTTGGCGTCATTGTGGATAGTTCTCTGAAAACATCCACTCAATGTGCAGCGGCAGTGAAACAAAAAAGGGAACAGAATGTTGGGAATCATTAAAAAAGGGATTGATGATAAGACAGAAAATATCATGTTGCCTCTGTATAAATCCATGGTACTTCTAAATCGTGAATACTGCGTGCCGATGTGGTTGCCCCATCTCAAAAAAGATCTATTGGACTTGGAAAAGGTTCAGAAAAAGGCAACAAAAATGATGAGGCATATGGAACGGCTGCTGGATGAGCAGAGATTATTAAACTGTGACTTTTCAGCTTGGAAAAGAGATGACGAAGGGGGGATATGATAGAGACCTGTAAAATCATGACTGGTGTGGCGAAAGTAAATAAGGAAGTGTTATTTACTCCTTCTCATAACACAAGAACTAGGGGCCACCAAATGAAATTAATAGGCAGCAGGTTTAAAACAAACAATAGGAAGTATTTCTTTACGCAACGTAGTCAACCTGTGGAACTCTTTGCCAAAGGATGTTGTGAAGGCCAAGATTATAACAGGGTTCAAAAAAGAATAGATAAATTGATGGAGGATAGGTCCATCAATGGCTATTGGCCAGGATGGGCAGGGATGAGGTCCCTAGCCTGTTTGCCAGGAGCTGGGAATGGGTGAGAGGTTATGAATCACTTGATGATTGCCTGTTCTGTTCATTCCCTCTGAGGCACTTGCTATTGGCCACTGTTGGAAATCCTTAAACCAAGATTTGAGGACTTCAATAGCTCAGATATAGGTGAGAGGTATATTGCAGGAATCGGTGGGTAAAATATCCCTCAAGCTGTGCACACCTCTGCCCGCCCCCACAGTACCCGCAGCCGCACTCCCTGGGCCGCACTCGCCTCTGCCCCCTGACCACTCATGGCAGCATCTGCCTGAACACCCGCAGCATCCCCGGGGTTGCTCCACTAAGCCCTGCCTCCTCTCTGCCCCCAAGTTTTAGTCATTTAGTCAGGGGAATATAGTAAAAGTCATAGACAGGTCACAGGCTGTGAATTTTTGTTTACTGCCCGTGACCTGTCCATGACTTTTACTAAAAATACCTGTGACTAAAACCTAGCCTTAATTATGCATCTGAACTGCATTGCTCATCTACTTTGGGCTGAAAAATGTTTGGGGTTAGTATCATGTCTGTCATTGCCTTGAACAGTACTATTCTCACAGAGTTAAACAGTATATTTGGTATGTTTCAGTCATTTACTTGTTTGAATCCAGCCTGTGGTGTTAGTAACCAAAAATCATTGCAACCTCTTTACTGCTTGTGACCCATGTGAAATGGATTGGTAGTCTCCCACCAGATTGCACTGGATGGGTGTCTGCCTCACAGTTGGCCTGGTCCCCTTGTGCTAAGAGGTCAAGGGTTCAATGAACATAAAGACTGAATTTATTTTCTACCTTCCTCCCCTGTCTTGGGTCAAGGCTGAAGTGTATAAATGGGTTACATGAAAACTATTTTTGGAAGTAAACAAAGGGCTGGCAAGTAATGCCTTAGCTGAGAGGTGTGTATTAAGAGAATGAATAATTTAGATTAATTTTAATTTTCTTCCCCTTGGTGAAAGGTCCATTTTAGCTTCTTACTTACTGAAAGAAAAACTCAACATTCTCGGCAAGTTGGGATGTCTGCTGAGCTGTGCTGGATCTGTTGTTCTCATAATCCATTCCCCAAAATCTGAGAGTGTAACGACTCAGGCTGAGCTTGAAGAGAAGCTTACAAATCCAGGTACTTCATTCTCTTACAGAATTATTATAGCATTGTCCAGGAACACTTATTTGAAGGGAATAGTCGCTTCTCCAAAACAGCAACATTAGTGGTATTAAGGCAAATGCGGTATAAAGAAGACAAACCATCACGGTTTGTATACATGAAAACGACCTCTTCAGTGTACTAGAATTCCCCGAGGAGAATTTTTTTTCAAAAAGGGCCTGAGTGAGTTAGGAGCCTATAACTCCCTTTGACTTAGGCACTTCTGAAAATGTACCTTTTGACAGCATCTGTCAGGTTATTAAGTAAAAAAAACTAAATAGTCATGGATTAAGTGACAAACTGTCCTGAGTTAGAAACTGGCCAGCAAACAAATTGAAAGTCTCTGATCCTGGGTTGTCTGATCTTGTAGTTTCCTGTTTTGGTGCTGTCCAGGAGCCAGCCACTTATTGGTATAAGTTAGTCTGCTCTAATGTATTCAGCTGTCTCTGGCCACAAAGGACCATTCTATAGATTGGGGCTCAATGGGGTATAGAGACATGCTGGTTATGCCCAGATGTTGAGAACATGAGGAGCAGCGGTATAGGCGCTATAGTTGCTTCTGTACCACCTAAGGATTCTCCCATGTGGATAGAATCCCTCTATTAGCTGGTTAAACTGATGTTTGAGTTGTTTTGTGCCACCAAGGAGGTACAGAGTAGCCATAGCAAGGAGTAGGATCTGATCTAAAAAAATAATAAAGGCTCAGTTTTCAAGATGGCAACTTCCCAAAAAGTGGTGGTTTGGTTTTTTTAAAGTGCTTTGAAATAATTCTTCATTTCAGTTTTTCCTTACAATGAAAATCATGGCATTCTTGCATGATAAGTCAAGAACTGCAAATAAATTTTCTTTTTTTAAGTAAAGAAATCATGTTGGTTGTAAATTGACTTGTTACCTGTTTTCTAAAACGCTGAAGAGGTGTTTTATGTAGTTTCCTCTTAAGGAAAGAAACAAAACTATAATTCCAGGAGCTCACTTAAGGGGTTCTAAACAAAAATTAAATCTTTGTGGGTAAAATCCTTGCACTTCTTGCTGCCAAATAGCTTTAAGACCTAAAAGGATCTATTTTAATGGTGCACATATACATGAGTTATGTTTCAAATTGATGTTTGCTTTTGCACACTGAAGGCATATATGAATGTGCTAATAAAACACGTTGTGAAGTTCCTTTTCTTTCCTGCTATTCACTGGACTGACTTGCTTTTAAACCCTTCCTTACCTGCCAGTTGTTTGGCATATTCTCTGTGCTTCATGGATGCCTAAGCCACTTTAATTTTTCTCTCAGAATAGCTAAATTGGGAACGATTTAACATTTTCAGTTTCGCTGAAACTCAAACCTAAAATGTACCTAAAATAGTTAGTAAAGGAAATATTGTTGTGTTTTTAATAGTCCAGCCAGACCAAAATTAACTATTGAAGTGTGTCCTCTTCATCCCACTGACTTTAATGAGACTTAAGTGTGTGCTAGGTACTTTGCAGAATTCAGGTCATAGTTATGAATGTGGTTATATTACAACCATTCTTCATAGGAGACTTTAATAGGAATATAATGTCAGCTTTAAAAACACTTTAAATCCAGTTACAGTGTAAAACAGTGGGTATTCGTACATTATTATTTGACTTACACAAAGAGGGAAAGAGGAGCAACTGTCAGAGTTGTACATTGATTTAATCAATTTAAAAGACTTTTGTTCTTTATTTAATAGGAGATCCTCAGCTTTGTGTACATATCCTTATATGTTACTATGTTTAGAGGTTTATGACTGAGCCTTTAAATACCTCTAATAAAGTATTCTGGGGCAAAAGTTTCTACCTTGCTGTTAACAAGACATTACCTTGTTTTCTTTGTTTTTTCAGTGTTTGTGGGCTACCTCTGCATAGTACTTCTCATGCTTCTCCTGCTTATCTTCTGGATAGCGCCAGCTCATGGACCCACTAATATTATGGTTTACATCAGTATTTGCTCACTGTTGGGAAGTTTCACTGTGCCCAGCACAAAGGGTATTGGGCTGGCTGCTCAAGATATCTTTCACAATAATCCATCAAGTCAAAGAGCCTTGTATCTCTGTTTGGTTCTTCTGTCAGTGTTAGGATGTAGCATCATCATTCAATTCAAGTATATCAATAAGGCACTGGAATGTTTTGACTCATCTGTGTTTGGTGCCATATACTATGTCGTGTTCACCACTTTAGTCCTGTTGGCCTCAGCCATCCTTTTTAGGGAGTGGAGTAATGTGGGAGTGGTAGATTTTTTGGGGATGGCTTGTGGATTCACCACTGTATCTATTGGAATTGTTCTTATACAAGTCTTCAAGGAATTCAACTTCAATATTGGGGATTTGAATAAACCTAATATGAAGACAGATTAAAATCATATTTGAGGGGAACTGGATAGCTCAGGGAATGATACAGCACTTTCCATTTCTAGGTCACTGATTCCAATATGATTGAGATTGGCAGTCGTTACCCTCTGAGAGAGTGGTAGCTTGTGTGAAATGAATTGGTGGTCTCCATCCAGTTTTAATGGACAGTTGTCCACATACCCAAAATCACCATAATAACTTGACATTAATTGGTATCATTGCTGACTGTTTCAGCAGAAAGGCTAAGGAATGAATCAGCATAGAGACTGGTGTATCTCCTTGCCCCTAAAAGGAGGTCTATCCAGAAAAAGTTTGATGACATTCTGGCAGGCCAGTGTAGGAAATCTTTACATTAGACTGCCCGTGATGTACCCATTCTGTGGATAGAGAACATCAGTTTCCAATGCACTCAGTCTGGCACCTTTCATGAATGGTGTATGCCCTTTTAAAAATAAGCTAACCAAAGGAACAATTCTGTTAATTTCCTTAAAACAGCAATGTGTTCACAGTCCAGGCTGGGAATTGTGAAACAAATGTTGTTTTGAATTGTGGACTACAGGTTTGTCCTTTGTACAGTAACTGCCTGCGCAATTTGGACCAACACAGTTGAATGCACTGGCGGGGTTCTAAATTAAGTCATTGGTATAGAGCAGTGCATATAACCCTTAAAATCTTCCGCTACATAATTACCAACTGAAACTAGCTCACAGATCCATCTGAAACAAGCATCCAGATAAAAGAATTATGAATGAAATGTATACCTGTAAAGTGCATTAAGACCTACTGCATTCATCCAAGAGCTTTTAATGGTTTATGGACAGGAAGAGTGTGGAAGAGATGCGTAGTCTTCCTGTATCCGTGGTGTGTTATCCAGTGCCTTTGTAATCTAAAAATATCATTTAATTTGAATGCATTTGTTTCTGAGAGCTTGTAGCAGGTTAGAATAATCAAATATAGTTGTCTGTAATATTTGGCTGTACTCAAATTATAAGCATGTAAAGCGGACTGAAAGGTCAGAATACTTTTTGGAAAGGTTTCCAAGGCTGAAGTCAGTGCTGTGATGCTTTGGTGGCTTCTGTGAACATCTATAATCATAATGAGAACTGATGAGGTCTATTTACAGCAATCCAGTATATGTAGAATCCAGTTATACAACAGAATATAGGAAACTATTTAATAAAGTAGCTAATTGACAAAAATTGTTCTTCAGAACAGGATGATGAGTAAATGGACTTGAAAGTCACTAGATTGCAGATTATGAAATCAGGCTGTGAGCTGCCACTGTTATTAGCAAAAAGTATTTGTGAGAAGCCCAGGTGTGAGATTTCTTCCTTAACTCAGAAGAAGGATGGGTAAGATTATGGTCTTTAGAAAGGTGGAGTTGAGTAATCCAGTACACACGCATTCAGATCCAGTATTTCACAACTGCATTGTAGTTCAGCAGCAATATTTTTAGAGGCTTGTGCAAGTGGCTCAAGCCATGGTATGAATGATGCTGAACTGATTGGTTTGGGTGGCTGGATTACAGTATATTAATGTGTTAGTGAATATCAGTAATTTCTTCTATTCTTTAATATTTAGAAGAGTGTATTGATCTTATCTTTGGAGTGCAAATAATTTTCATGGTACAGTAGACTCCCGATTATCCGGGCGCGGGTTAACCGGGCTGCGGCTTAACCGGGATGTCTAAACGGGTCGGTAGGGGAAGCCCCAAAGCGGCGGCGGGCTCAGCCTTAACCTGCCGCTGCTTTGGGGCTTCTCCCACTGGCCCCTTAGGAGCTGGGGTCTCAGCCTGCTTCCAGCCTGGGTGTAGGAAACCCAGGCTGGCAGCGGGCTGAGACCCGGGCTGGCAGGAGCCTGGGGGGAAAGCCCAAAGCAGCAGCAGGCTGACTGCTCAGCCCGCCGCTCATTTGGGCTCTCTCCCCAGGCTCCTGCCCCACTCAGCTCCCGCTGACAGCCTGGGTGCAGGGAACCCAGGTTGACAGCGGGAGCAGACTGGGGCAGGAGGCAGGACCCTGGCTGGCAAGGGGCCAGCGGGGGGAAACCCCAAAGTGGCGGCGGGCTGAGCGCTCAACCTGCCGCTGCTTTGGGGTTTCCCCTGCTGGCCCCTTGCCAGCTGGGGTCTCAGCCTGCAGCCAGCCTGGGTGGAGGAAGCCCAGGCTGGCAGCGGGAGCTGAGACCCCAGCTAGCAGGAGCCTGCGGGGAAACTCGAAAGCAGCAGCGGTCTGAGAGCTCGGCCGCTGCCGCTTCTCAGCTCTCTGCCGCTTTAGACTTTCCCATCAGGCTCCTGTCAGCGGGGGGTCTCAGCTCCCGCTGCCAGCCTGGGCTTCCTACACCCAGACTGGCAGCGGGAGCTGACTGGGGCAGGCAGCAGGACTCCGGCTGGCAGGAGCCTGGAGAGAGAGCCCAAAGCGGCTGCGGACTGAGCAGTCAGCCTGCCGCCGCTTTGGGGTTTCCCCCGGTGGATCCCTTGCCAGCCGGGGTCTCAACTTGCTGCCAGCCTGGGTGTAGGAAGCCCAGGCTGGCAGCGGGAGCTGAGACCCCGGCTGGCAGGAACCTGGGGGGAAAGTCTAAAGCGGCAGAGAGCTGAGAAGCGACGGCAGTGGCCGAGCTCTCAACCCGCTGCTGCTTTAGAGTTTCCCCGCAGGCTCCTGCTAGCCGGGGTCTGAGCTCCTGCTGCCAGCCTGGGTTCCCTACACCCAGGCTGGCAGCGGGAGCTGACTGGGACAGGTGGTGGGACCACCACCATCTCCCTCCCCCCCCCCCCCCCCAGGCGGCAGGCAGACCCCCCTTCCCCCCCCCCCCCCCCGCCCCGTAGACGCTTGATTATCCGGGATTTTATTAACCGGGATTAAGGTTTTCCCGATCATCATGGATAATCGAGAGTCTACTGTATAATATAATCCAGTGATCATTATAAACATAATGCCATTGGAAGCATGTACTGAGGGTGTGAAAATAAGTGACAGAGAAATTCTTTTGTTTTAAGTTTGGAGATAAAAGTAGATTTGCGTAGCATATGAACACCTGGCAGTCTAGAATGTCTCATGAGACAAAACGGGAGTGCACCAGACACCATTTGAGAAGGTTACAAATGTCAGTCTATAACAAGAGGTCAACAACAGTATCACATATTTAAGTTTGTGGACTAGCTGTAGGTAATGCATACCTTGGTTATTTAGAGGTGTTGCTAACTCTCAATAACTGGTGTTTTGTTTTAAAACCCCAGCTCACTGGAGTCTTTTGGAGAAAAGTCAGTTGCTAGCCCTCATAGTTGCAGGGAAAATCATGAAAATGCAACCTCAGGGAACACTAAAGGTTCAAAAACCTGAAGGCAAATAAAAATAACTCCAAATGTATTATTTTTAAGCCATTGTCATGGTTTTTGGAGGCCTGACATGGTTTTGAACATACAGGGTTGACAACACTGGGGTTATCAAATCAAAGTATTTAATTTGTTATATGGAGGAAAGGACAGATAGAATTTTACATCCAAAAATCTCAGCTGTTATGATTTAAACTTGAGAAATGATGGAAACATATCTTATGATATTAGGCCAGGAAAAGGGGAGGGGAAAAAAGAACTACCGTATATACTCGAGTATAAGCCGAGTTTTTCAGCCCACTTTTTGGGCTGAAAAAAGCCGCCTCGGCTTATACTCGAGTCAGTGAAAATTTTGGCCGAAATGGAGGAGAAAAAGGGGCAGGGCCATACCGCTGGGTGACGCTCGTGAATGGCCTCATGATGCTGATGTCCCGTGCAGCCGCGGGAGCGATGTCCCGCCTCCTCTGGTACAGTGATCCTCCTCTGGTACAGTGATCCGCCGTCCTCCCCTTCCCTCATGATGCCTCATGATGCTGATGTCCCGTGCAGCCGCGGGAGTGATGTCCCGCCTCCTCTGGTACAGTGATCCGCCGTCCTCCCCCTCCTCTTCAGTGCGCCGGCTCCGGATTGCGCGTGCGCGGCCGCTTCCTGCGTACACCCAGAAGCGGCCGGCGCAGCTTCAGTCCAGCCTGGCGAGCGGCCGCTTCCGGGTGTATAGAGGGAGCCGGCGCGCTGAAGAGGAAGGCGGCAATCAACTACCGGTATAACGGCAGAACGGATCGGGCAATCAAACGGCAGGAGCCAGGTATTTACTCAGCATAAACTTTTCCAGCTTTTTGTGGTAAAATTAGGTGCATCGGCTTATATTCGGGTCGACCTATACTCGAGTATATACGGTAGTAAAAAAAAATTTTTTTTTTTAAATTTGTGCATTTTCAAAACACTTTTATATTGGGGTATGTCACTCTCATCTTTTCTAGATGAGGGAATCAGGTGTTGAATTTTAAATAAGATTTGGCTTAGTTTTTTACATAGTATTGATTGAAAGAAGATATCTTGATTTCTCTAAAGGGTGACTTTGTAAATGGTTGTAGTTCTCTTTCGTCTGTTTGAAAACTGGATCCTAAGTAAATAAAAACAGACAAGGAGACTTGTAATTCACTGCTTAAAATAACTGTTCTCTGAAGTAGTCAAACCGTCTTTTCAAAGCATAAATTCAGGGTTTAAGGGTTGCACATTGGTTTGGTACACTAGCCATTAATCTCTGCAAACTCATCCAAATTCTCAGTTCAAAGTGAAAATGACTGTCCTATCTCATCATAGTCCTTATTTGGCCAAGTATGTTTGATAATTTAAGATTTTATTTATTAAAAAGTGCCTATCCTTATATGCTAGGTGCTTATGCAAATTTTAAAATTATATAATCCCAAACCAACAAGATTACCCTGTTCCAAAGCAACCTCTTTCTACATCTCAAAGCCAACATGTGATAAGCAGTCTCTACACAGGGGAAGACTGAAATAGAAGATGTATTCTTTGGTCTTCCTGTTATCCAGTTATGGAGCTGATAAACTTCCACAGGAGTTCTCCTCTTCTCCCCAGCTCCTTTTCATCCATATTCTGAACTTCTTGAAATGGAGATGCCAAAAGCCAGCACATTTGGAGAAAAGCTTTTCAAGTGGCCTTGCACATCATTTAAACCTACAGCCTTTTACATCATGAATGACTATGAAAATTTTTATTTTTGCTACTCTTTGTTCAGCGAATAGCTGTGTTATTTTTATTGCCTGACTCTAACTGGATCTGGCTCAATTCTAACTTGAAAAGTGCATTGACATTGCATGTATTGTCACTGTTGATGGGATTATTTCTCCCCTTCTTATCCCAGACCTCTTACTTTTTCTAGGTCTTTTCATGTTGCTTCTCTGGTTTAAAGAAAATTGCACTGTTGAAGTGAACTGTCAACTCTTCTCTCTTCCTCCCTCAAGGCATGGAAGCACCTTTGAATTATACCTCTGAGTTCCATCGTCTCAGGGAGAAAATAATTGTCTCCTGAGCTTTGGTCTTCCTTCCACCCTTTTCACGTTGCTTCGTAAATTATTTATATTGATAGCCAAGAGCGAGATTATTTAAATTCTGTTTCCAATGCAGAAATGACTGAGGATGTACATAAAAAGTGTTATAAAGTGGACTGATTATATTGATGGGATGCATTAAAATATATTTATTCCCACGGTGAAAGGAGTTGGTGTCTATGGCTTCTGTTAAATTGATCAGACATATTTACATATACAATGCGCTTAATCTGTTGAAGATAGATTTTTGACATCTGTTAGCCATTCAAAGTATGGAGGATTGATTTGTGTAGGTCTCATTATCATTACTAGGTGTTACCCACATAAATCCCCCAAACATCCAACAGAAGAATAGAACCTTTTTTGATACAGCCAAAAAATGTTTTTTTAAAACCCTAAATATCTGTGTATAAAAAGCAAAATGTCTAAAGAAGATAGCTGTGGTACTAATTATCCAGGATACTGTATGTGTAAATAACACCTATTCATTAGTCACCTGAAACTAATATGAATAAGAATGTCATCTACACTTCGACAAGTGATGCTTCCTAATAATAAGTTTGGTTTATACTGACTGTATATGTATTTTTCTGAAGTAACTAGCACTGACAGTAAAAGCACTGGATTTTGTTTGTTAAAATAATGGAAGCTGTAAAGTTTGCTTTTCCTTTTTATTTTAAAATAAGAGGCTTTTTTATTAAAAGAAAGATTTAAAGAAAATAAATACAGGGACCTCAAATTGCAATGCACTGAAAGTTGAGATGCACCACTCTCACCTTCTTACTTAAACATAGGATGTTGTAATACTATACTGTCCTTAGAGAGTGTAATCTACAGAACTGCTGAAGATTATTATTGAAACAAATGTATATCTAATTATACTTAACTTCCTGTCTTCAAGGAGATTAGTCTTTGTAATTAGCTCTTTGGGGCCAGGGAATATGGGGCTTACGTGCTGCAGAACATGTTAGTGCATGTAGCATTTGCACTAATAATGTTAGTCATATCCAGAACTCTTAGTGCCAAAGTATTTCATGCAGCAGTGTTGAAACTGATAGATTGCAAAGGGTGAAAATTAGGAAATGGAAAGTCAAGAATACTTGTTCAAAGTTGGGGAAAATGTTTTAAAAGTATTATAAGATTTTTTTTTTCTGTTCAGATGGTTTGCACTTTGTGGGGGAAAATGTTGCACAGAAGAGATAATCTTGAGCTATTTTTTAAATGAGGAACCTTTTTTTTTTCTGTGTTTAAATTAATTTAATGGAATATGGAAAAAATGGATGGGAACAAATATACATTGTCAGAGGTTTGGTTACTTAAATACTACTGCAATATAGTTACTACAGGTGAAATGAAAATGGACGATTTTAGCTTCCAAATAATGTGTATATAGATTTGTTAATGGCTTTCAAGTTTATCTTACTGTTTGCTTTTTAAAAATAGATATAGGCATGTTGTATTTTCCATGTGTAAATTATAAATAAAGGCTATTTATTAAGGTTTCTGATAACTAACCTATTTATTAATCTGTAACATTTTAAAATAAATGACTTATTTCTAGCTTGATGCTTGTTTGTGAGTTTTTCCTGCTCTGCTTTTTATCATAAAGAAAATATTCTGTTTCACATAGGCTTAGCCACCACAGGACCTAATCCTGATGCATGAACTAAAATTATTTTGTTTGCTCATCCACAAAACTTGGAGGCCTGCCTCGAATAGTGGTAGATGTTCTGTTTCCATGTACATATATAGAAGAAGAGTCATGTGACTGGCTGAATTAAGCACACAGTGACAACAAGGGGTCAAGGCTTTAATATGTTAATGCCATTGCAGTTTGTTTACAGATGAGCTGAGCATTTTTCTTAAGATATAAATACCGGTCAGGGCTTGAAGTCCTTTGCAAACTCTGTATCTCAAATGTCCTTACTTTGTCCATATATTTCTATATTTTGGCTAATTGTTCAGCAGGGTACACCTCTAATCCCATTGCTGAATGAGTGTCAACAAGTGAGAGTAGAAACACTTGGAAAATTATGCAGGCTGCCCATCAAATTCTGCCTTCAGTTGGACCCAGTGCTATAGTGAAATTGGCAACATTTTGTCACCATTATGCTATCATGTCTGATGGTGTAGGCTAACAAAAGTGAGTATCAGGTGTGTCTTTCTGAGAGCAGGACTTATGAGCAGGAATGATCAATAATTTCTTTACCTGTGTTGAATGGGTTATGGTTATGCCATTGCTACTGCAAATCAGAGTTAGATTAATTTTAAAAAGGAACAAGGTAGGTGTCTGTCAGAGATTTTGTGGGTAGTGAATAACAATTAGTGTCAATACTCGTGACTGTGCACCCAGGTTCTATTTTATATTCAAAGGTGGCAGTGGTAATTCAAATGTGATCAGATATAAAATCTACAAAATTATACAGGCTGACACTTACCACATGCATGATGACTGAACTATTTGAATGGGAAATAAGATGAAGGGTATGTACTTTAGGGATGCTGATATTAGGAAAATTTAGACCCATAATTCTCCACTGAAGCAGCTCCACCAGTGCACCACTGTGGAAGCTTTAATATAGAAACCGAGAGTATGTATTTTATGTAGCACTGTGTTAAAACCAGCTGTGTCCTGTCTACATTATAGCTTTGCTTTCATGATTGCTGTCACTGGCAGAGTTGCACTGGAGGCGAATTACCGGTACCTCAGTTTAGACAAGTTCCTAGGATTTCTATCTACAACAAGGGTGGGCAAACTTTTTGGCCCAAGGGCCACATCATGGTTGAAAAAAATGAATGAAGGGCTGGGTAGGGAAGGCTGTGTGTCCCCAAATAGGGGGCGGGGCTGGGGCCAGGCTATCTGACCTTTCCACTTCCTGCCCCCCTCAGAATCCCTGACCCATCCAATGCCCCCAGCTCCTTGTCCCCTTACCACCCCCTCCAGAGACACCCTCCACCCCGCCCCAAGCGCCCTAACATTTGGGATTCACTCCATGTGGCAGCTAGTATTTCTGAAACATGGTTGAAACGTTATGTAACTAAACCTGCTATGAATTATTCAGAGATACTTTGAACACTTCATGTTACAGAGCATAGTCTCCAGCTTTGAGATGATGATTGAGAGATTCATGATGAAACGTGGAATAGGCTACACTTTCATATTTTTGTCTGAAACAAGGCTAAAAAAATTTCTGGACAGAGGCAGCAATCAAGATTACATGAACAGAGGGAGCAGCTAAAACTTCCCAAAGTTCCTTAAAGAAATTACAATACTTGAAGTAATTATTTAATATTTTACATGTGTTTATTCATTGTTCCCTTTTAATACTGTTCCTAGAGGTTTGTTAAAAGGCTGATATATATATTTTGGCTAGTATTTTTTTGGTGAGTAGGGGAGAATGGGTTGCTATGGGTACCTGTAGAGCTGAAGTAAAGTACTAAGTACATTGTACACATTTACCGTATTTTTCGCCCTATAAGACGCACTTTTTCTTCCCCAAAACGGGGGGGAAAAAGTTGGTGTGTCTTATAGGGCGAATGTCTTATAGGGCAAAAAAAAAAAAAAAAAAGCGCCTCGCTCTCCCGTCCCCGCCGCGCGGGCGGGCTGCCGAGGTTCCCCCCTCCCCGCCGCGGGCGGGCTGCCGGGAGCGTTTAGGATCCAAAATGCTCCAAATTACTTTCTTCAGTACTTAAAACACTGAGCTTTCTCAGATTTAATGCATTTATACACATCTGTTTCACATTGCACCATTTTGCACGGTATATTTTATTTTTGTTTAATCGATTTTAGCACTAGACACAAGGCTGCTGAGGCATGAAAGTACCCCTTTAAAACAAAGTTACACAACAATTCAGGCCTTTACATATTTGCTTACTTGGACAATAGTTTTTACAAGCATGTACATTTACTGTTACGATTTTTACACTAGTTTTAATCTTGTATCCATAAGATAAAATGCAATGGGGAGTAAAATAGGCCTAGAATTTAAAAACATCCATTGAATCCTCAGTATGCCACAGGGAGGGGGCATTTTTGTCTACTACTGTTAAGATTTAATTCAGTGAGAAGTTACTTGGTGAGGAAATACAGTGAGTTGCCTCAGAAAGAAAACAAAGATCCTCTGTTGTTTGCATCTGGCTTGCTTTTTTATTTTTCAACCATTTACGAAGAAGAGCAACAAGGAGCCAAGTTGCCCTATGAGAGAAGCTGGAAAGACAAAACCGGCTGCAAGGCACAGAGGCTAAACAGAATCTACCCCCATCTGAAAAGGTAACAACCCTACCACCCTGCTTCCTCATATGCACACTGCCACTTGAAGTTTTGGATGGCCCCCTTACACATTCAAAGGCTGTCCTGCAGTTTAAGTTTTAAAGCATCTCATGGGGAATATTGTTTTTATATAGTTATATATATATATATATATATATATATATATATATATATATAGTGTTATATATATATATATATATATATATATATATAGTGTTATATATATATATATATATATATATATATATATAGTGTTATATATAGAGATAGATAGTTATAGATAGATATATATACCCTGGGCCCTAAAACCTGGGGCGCAAGCTGGAGTCGATGGGGGAGCGTGCCGCCAACTGTCACTGCCATGAGGACGGCAGGTAAGTCGGCTGAAGATACGCCGACTTCAGCTACGTTATTCATGTAGGTGAAATTGTGTATCTTCAGTCGATCCCCCCTCCTAGTGAAGACCAGCCCTATAAGTTGTTAAAGTTTAGTGTATCACTCTTGTCAGGTTGAGAAAGAGGCTCAAGGAGCCAGAGTACAAAATATACCCAAGATATTAAAGCAAAAACACTAGTTCTAGTGCATAAGGGAAAACAGAATGTGATCGCGGAAAGTATAAAGTAGTAGGGGAAAAAAGTGGGAAAAGGGAAGATATTTAATCTCATCCATTATTTGAAAAGGACCATGCAATTTATCCTATAGTACAACAGCTTTTTTCCCCGTGATAGAGGAGGATCAGGGAGTTGTGGCAGAGTGCTTGAGGGAAGATATATCCACTCAAGGCTCATTAGGGCGTGGTTCCCTGTAGACTAGGGACCAAGCAGCAGGTTAATTGGAACACCTGCTGTCAATTAAGGCCTTAATAAAAACCCCTGCTTCAGGCAGACAGGGGAGGGAGTTTGGAAGGAGTGTGGGAGATGTTGAGCGGTTTGGAGGCGTTGGAGCAGAGAGCGGTTTGGAGAAGTGCTGCGGTGAGCTAAGACCCACACCCTAGGTATAGGAACACCTGGCTTGTGCAGAGAGAGGGCAGGAAGCCCCCACAAGCTAAAGGGTAGGAGAGGGAAGTAGCCCAGGGAAAGGAATAGCTAATCCAAGTGGTTTACCGCTATCCCCTGGGCTGGGACCCGGAGTAGAGGGGGGGCCCGGGTCCCTCCCTCCCTCTCCACTTCTCCCCTCTAGGATACTAGTGGGGCAGTTAATACCCTGTTCAAGGGCAAGAAATAGGCTCCCTGAATCCTCCACAAGAAGAGAAAGCGCAGGATCCATCAATATAGTGTCAGTAATTTGCCACACCCCTAAAAGATTTAAATCTTTCGTTGCTGTAAGGTTTTATGTTAAATTTTAGAAAAAGAAGGCTGGGATTGCCATGCTAACTATGCTGGGACTGTGCTTGGGAGCCAGAGGGTTTGGGGATAAATGGTTTTGCCTGTCTTGCTTAAACAAATAAAAACAAAGTGTGGGTCAGGAAAGCAGGTGCAAGCCGCCCAGGGCTGGCGTGAGGTATTTTGCTGCCCTAGGTGGTAACTATTTTGCCACCCAAGGCACCAAGCGCAGGAGGAGGTCCTAATGTCCATCGTTTTGATTTTGGTGGCGCTTACACAGATGCCATTCGGTGGATGACCTGTTGAGCTGCCGCCAAAGGGGACAAAAAGCCATCCTTCAAATTCTGCCACCCTAGGCAACTGCCTAGGGGTACGTCTTCACTACCTGCGGGATTGGTGAGTAATGATCAATCTGTTGATTGATTTATCGTGTCTCATCAAGATGCGATAAAGCGAGTGCCAAAGGCACTCCCCTTAGGGCTTGTCTTCACTATGCCGGGGAGGGATCGATCTTTGGGCGATCGATTTATTACGTCTCATCAAGATGCGATAAATCGATCGCCAGCAGCGCCCCCGTCGACTCTGGAACTCCAACTCCCCAAAAGGTGCAAGCTGGAGTCGAGGCGGGAGCGCGCCGCTGACCCCCGTGAGGACGCAGGTAAGTCGGCTGTAGAGACGCCGAATTCAGGGATGTCTGAAATTGCACATCTACAGCCGATCTTTCTCCCCCCAGTGAAGACCAGCCCCTAGATTCCCGAATTCCAGCTCCCCCCAAGGGACGCTGGAGGGGACGGGGGGAGCCCCCTGCCCCTGTGAGGGCGGCAGGTAAATTGGCCTAAAGTGCGCCGACTTCAGCTCCATCATTCAGGAAGCTGAAGTTGTATCTCAGGTCGAACCCGCCCCTCGTGTGGACCAAGCCTGGGTCAGAGACAAGCGTGTGGGGCTGGCTCGCAGCGGGTCCCCCAAGCGCTCGCCCCTCCCCCACTTCGTCTCTCCCGCCTGCGCCCCACACGAAGCCGGCGGGGCGCGCGGCCAGAGCCAGGCCTGGGAACGCGCCCCGCCCCCACCTCGCCGTTGACGGAGCGGTCACGTGGTCAGGGCTGCTGGGGCGGGGCCAAGGCAGCGGCGGCCCCGCCCCTTCCGCCGGCTGTGACGGCCCCCGGGTGGAAGAGTTGCTCGCGACGAGGCGCAGGGCTCTCCATGGCGGCGGAGCGGGCCGGGACCAGCCCCAACTTCCCTCCTCCCGCGCCGCGCCAGGGCCGCCCGGCGGCGGGGATGTGAGGAGCCGCCGCAGGTGAGCGGAGGGGGAGGGGCCGCGCCCTTTCCTCAGCCCCGTGGGCGGGGCCCTGCGCGCGGGGGTCCGCTGCGGGGGCCGGTAGTTAATGGCCTCGCTTGGGAACGAGGCTGGTCTCCGAACTCGCCCCGCCCACACAGCGGTTAGGCGGGGCCGCGCGGGGCCCTGGCCTGGGGACTCCCCCTGCGAGCCTCTCGCGCTCGTACCCAACGGCCTGGGGCCGCTGTCGGGGAGGGGGGGCCGCTCGCGGACTGCGCTTGCGCCGAGCTGCCCCCTCCGCGACTCTCCCCTCCACCCCCGGCGGGCGCGTAACCTCCCCCGGCCGGCGGCTGCTCGTGGGAGCCGCGGAATTGGCGCCTTAGGGGCTGGTCGTTCTGCCGCCCCCTTTCCCTAAACCTCGGCGTGCCCCGAACACCCCCCCGTACTGCCCGGTTGCTCTTCCCATTGCCGGCCCCTTCTGCGCCCATTGACTCCGCGTCCGTGTGAGACACCCCCGCCCCCCCCCTTCTCCTCAAACCGCTTCCAGTTTAGAGTCCGGCGGTTCTCAGACTTTTATCCCCGTGACCCCCTCACATAGCGGGCCTCTGAGTGCGACCCCCCCTCCTTATACATTAAAAACACATGATCTATTTAACACCATTCTAAATGCTGGATGTAAAGTGGGATTTGGGGTGGAGGCTGACAGCTCCCCCCCCCCGTAATAACCTGACCCCCAGTTTGACAACATCTGGTTTGTACTTTGTCATTTCCCTTCATTATCTGAAACCATTTATCAAATGTTTTATATGTGCACGAAGGCTCGTGTGTGTGAACCCACCCACGTTAAGAACACACCTTTTTTTACTAGGCACTACACAAATATATGGGAAGATGTGGGACCTGCCCTGACTAGCTTATAGGTAGAGACAAGGACATCCTTAAACTAGTCACCTGAACTTCTACTTTTTCTCATTACAAACACTGCCATAACATATTCTTTGTTCTTTTCTAAATAGCTACTGTGTAAAATGTAGTTCCTCAAATTTTTTTTGTACGGTGTTGGATATTTCTAAAGTTACTGTAGTAGCCAAGGTACAACACTTGGAGTGTTTTCTGCACCACAGGGTACGCACAGAATGCATGTCCCATGCAGATTTCTGTGCCTCCCTGAAGAAAAAATACTTTCTGAGGGGGAAACAAAGAGAAGCTGCAAGATCAGTCGCTTCCCTACGCAGCAGCATGGGCAAGTTGTTTCAGGTGCAGCCAGTGGCGAAGTAAGTCACAGGCAATGCAGGACTGGGGATGGTTTGGCTGGAGATGCAGACCCCGTATACCCTTACCCCATCAAGCCCCAACCCCTGAATCCCGAGCCTCCCCCAGCCCCACCCTCACCCTGACTGGTGGCTCCCAATCTGCGCTGGATTTGGCAGCTAGTCGCACCTGGGGTGGGGTGAGGAGTGCACTTGCTGTGCATAGAACGGCTGGGTATGGGTCAGATCCAGTCCCAGAAACCTCCTCCCCAGCTCTATATCTCCCCTCTCCCACTGACTTCCTGTCTCCATTGCTCCTCAGCTGCAGGGGGAGGGGTTGCTGCTCCCTTGTCTGCCCAATTCCTGTGTATCCATCCCTCCCCACCCATACCACCCCACACACTCAAACCCACACACTGATGATGGCCATCCCCTATGCACCTGGACCACTCCATGATCACCCTCGCCGCCAGCACTTGGACCCACCCTCCTGAGCCCCATCTTCCTACACCCAGAACTCCCTACTGAGTCCCAGCCACTTTCACCTAGACTCCCTCCACAGAGAGCTATATTCCCTGTGTATCTAGATCCCCCCCACTGAGTCACCTGCACCCAGATTGCTCCACATAGAACCCTCTTTCCTCACTCCTGGATCCCTCCACACATAGGTCCTTCCAGGCTGAGCCTGCCTGTCCACACTTGGTGTGCCTGGCACGGGGCTGCAAACCCTGGTGAGTTACTTCGCCTGCTACTGCTGAGGGAATTCTCCACCAAAATAATACAAATTTGGCACACAGTATTTTAAAATTCTGCAAATTTTATTTGTCATTAAATAAATATGGAGACTCCAACATTGCAGTAGGGAGCACAGGCCACTGGATGCACGGAGGTTGGAGATCACCCTGCAGCTGCCCCTCCACTGGGACGTGGACCTCAGTGGCAGGCCTGGTCCTTGTGGGGCCCTTCCTGCTCCATTTGAGACATGGGGATTTTCAAAAGCATAGCAGTTGCAGCTTTAACTTTTTGTTTATAAAAACTGAAATTGCTAGACAATTGTTTTAAAAAGTGAGACAGGTCTACTTAAAGGTGTTTACACTAATAGGTATATTTAAAATCCAACCTGTAACACAGCTGTTGCTTTCAGTGTCTCTGTACTAATGCTTCATTACATCACTGATATATTTTAATTACTTTTTAGTTCAGTTACTGGACATAAGAGGTGGATATTATGTGCACAATTGAATTTTACAGCGAACATGCTTTTTTATAGGTCTCTTGTGACTAGAATTGCTTTGATACATTTGGAGAATTGTATTTTAACCAGAAAATTTAAGGTGGCATTATTTTTTTTCCAGAGTAGTTTTTACATATTCTCTTTATACATCCCATTCTGCATACATCTCACCATCTTGAAAACATTCATTCACTCTTGTATCAACTGCTGTTTGTAGTCTTTGTTGATTACGTGCTATGCAGCAGCTGCCCTTCTTTAGAGGCATCTGTACCTGACACTAAAGAAGGCATGAATGGATAAAAGATGCTTGAACTTGGGTGGCTTTAACTTAATAGTACTTTTGCTGTTAACATCCTAACATACATGTATTGAGAATATTTGTTCATGGTGTTTTTGTTGGTTATTTTCATAGAGATTTTATGTACATAATTTATTATATAAATTAAAGGCTTCCAGTATCAAAACTACATTATCACTGAAATGCTTAATGTAAAGTGACATAGTAAAGAGGGGTATATGTCTTATTACTCTCACCTAAGGATCTGTTTTTAAAAAAAATAATGTTTCCAAACTGCAAAATATTTTTAAAAATGCAAATATGTAGACTGACTGAGATTTGCTAAATAGGATGAAATAGTATCTATAGTTTATTTGACCCATTATTCCTTTCCTCCCCAGATGTTGCAGGCAGTAGATGTTGCTTCATTTTACTGCTACATAATTGAAAACAAAAGCAAACGATGAAAAGAGTCAACAGATTTGCTCTTTCTCCTCTGTGGGTGACCAGAGTGAAGTATCAATACTGCTCTTCAATGTCAAACTAATCAAAATAGTCTTGTAGACCTGGCAAGAGTTGAGGAGGTCCAGGTAACATTACAAACACTTTTAGTGTAGTTTGGTTCTTAGGATAAACTTCCTAGTATCAGCAGATTTTTGAGAATTCACTCTTGTTGAATTTAAACATCATAGCTTCTGAATGGAAATCTCAGATATTAGTCTTTATTATTATCTAGGAAAATTGAAATCTGAACAAAGCATGCAGGATTCTTTTCTGAAATCTATATATATAAAAGTCAAGTGGTGTATGTATGAGTGTATGTATGTACGTATGACTGCGAAGTCCTCCCGCACCGTTTGAGCCAGAGACTTGAATTTTGGTACAGTGAGGGGTCTTGGGGTCTAGATGCTGGTAAGGGTCGAAAAATTTTCGGATCTCACCTCTGACACCCCCCAGGGGTGAAAGTCTTTCAGGGCCAATCACATCAGCTTGGCAGTTAGGTGGTGATGATGTCATAATACCCCCCTCCAACAGACACCTCACTCGCTCAGCTCACCCCTCCCTCCTCCAACGGAACCCCGGAGATCCCTCAGTTCTCTGCCCCTCCCACCTCCCCAACGGAACCCCGGAGATCCCTCAGTTCTCTGCCCCTCCCACCTCCCCAACGGAACCCCGGACTACATCAGCTCTGTGCCCCCCCCCACCTGCGAAGGTCCCCGGAATCCCTCGGCTCTGGGCCCCCTCCCCTCCTGCGACGGATCTGAGTTGGGTTTGGTGGGACGGTAAGTGAGGTGGGGGTGTCGGATTCGGTCGGGGGGGTGAGGTGGGGGTTTCGGGTTTGCTTCGGGGGGTGGGAAGGTGTCGGGGGGGGGTGAGGGGTGTGGTGTGGGTGTTGGGTTTGGTCTGGGGGGGGGAGGTGTTGGGGTGGGTGCCCAGACCAAACCCGACACCCCCCCCGGCTCACTTACCCCCCCGACCAAACCCGACACCGCCACCTCACCCCCCCACCAACCGCAACACCCCCTGACCAACCCCAACACCCACCCCTCACCCCTCACCCACCCCAACACCTTCCCACCCCCCCAGACCAAACCCGACACCCCCTGGCTCACTTACCCCCCGACCGAACCTGACACCCCCACCTCACCCCCCCCACACACACCAATCGCAACACCCCCAGACCAAACCTGACACCCCCCGGCTCACTTACCCCCCGACCGAAACCGACACTCCCACCTCACCCCCCCAAGCAAACCCGACACCCCCACCTCACCCCCCCACCAACCACAACACCCCCTGACCAACCCCAACACCCACACCTCACCCCTCACCCACCACGACACCTTCCCACCCCCCCCAGACCAAACCCGACACCCCCACGGCTCACTTACCCCCGACCGAACCCGACACCCCTACCTCATCCCCCCCAAGCAAACCTGACACCCCCACCTCAACCCCCCACCAACCGCAACACCCCCTGACCAACCGCAACACTCACCTCTCACCCACCCCAACACCTTCCCACCCCCCCAGACCAAACCCTACACCCCCCGGCTCACTTACCCCCCCGACCAAACCCGACAACCCCACCTGACCCCCCCAAGCAAACCCAACACCCCCACCTGACCCCCCGACCAAACCCGACACTCCCCCCCCCCCCCCCCCCCCCCGGCTCACGGTGCACTGTGTAGCACACAGATTATTAAATACACTGTTCGGTCGGGGGGTGAGGTGGGGGTGTCGGGTTTGCTCAGGGAGTGAGGTGGGGGTGTCGGGTTTGGTCGGGGGGTGACGTGGGGGTGTTGGGTTTGTTTTGGGGGGTCAGGTGGGGTTGTCGGGTTTGGTCGGGGGGTAAGTGAGCCGGGGGGTCTTGGGGTTGGTCGGGGGGGTGGGAAGATGTCAGGGTGGGTGAAGGGTGGGTGTTGGGGTTGGTCAGGGGGTGTCAACTGTCTGCCCCCTCCCCACCTCCGACTGACCCGAGCAACGCCGGGCACTTATGCTAGTAGTCTATAAAAATCCACAAGAAGAGTCTTCAAAGTTCTGTTTTAAAACTGGTACTTTGTTTCTTCCTGAAATCTGTAGTCAGGCTGAAACAGATAGGTGTGAACTTTCTTAATCCATTTTAAAAGGAGCTTGATTCTGAAAACATTCCTTGAATTTGCCTCTGTGGAGGATCTGTTTACTCTTGGTACTTCAATCTTGGACTCCTTAACCATAACAGTTAGTTATTTTGGCAATATCTTAATGTGATTAAGTTAAGAGTTTTATATAAGGAGTTCAGCACTGGAGAAATAAATATATTTCAATAAATGACACTTCAGCACGATACTATTTTAAAGAATAGTGTCAGCGTAGGATCTTGGGTTAGCTTTTTCTTTCAGTGTGGTCTATTTGATTAGCAAAATGGAAGGTAAATGGGATGTGAAGAAATATCTGTAGGATGTCAGAAAGGAAAGAGAGCTGTAAGAAAACAGTTTAGTTTTGAAATTAAAGATTGAATAGTGATTCAATAGGTAGAAAGAATAAAATTTGTTTTTGTGCAGAGGGTTACACAAGGCATATGCACTGCTTAAATCTCTATTTCAAAGGCTGAAGTGAGTCATGTGGTGCATAGGTCTTGTACTGGCCACTTATGTATTGAGTAGGTTTCACTCCATATATGTGACAATCTTTATCACCATTTTCTTAGGTTTCTTTAGGTTGAGCTACCTAAAATATATTTAAAATTATTTTAACTGTATTAATACTTCAGAAACTTAAAATTGAAATCTTTTGCATTTTTTAACTGTTTTATTTCTGCTAAATTTGTGAAAATAAAAGTCAGTGTATCTTCAAATGAATCAGAATGGTAACATCCACATGCTCATATAATGTTATGAGGGCGTAATTCCATTCATTCTCAGGACTGATCTATACCTAAAACTTTGGTCCACCTAACTGTGTTGGTCAGGGCTGTGAGAAATTTCATGTTATGTCAACCTACCCCACAATGTAAATGCTACTAGGTTGCAAGAAGAATTTTTCCATCCACCTAGCTACAGCATCTTCAGCGCATGGATTTGCTACAGCAACAGAAAATGCCTTCCATTAAGAATCTACACCACAGCGATGTAGCTTAGGCCAGGTCTACACCACAGACTTATGCAGGCATAGCTGTGTCAGTAAGATGTGATCTTTGACAGACATGGCTGTGCCAGCAGAAACTCCAGTGTAGACAGTTATATAATCAAAACTTGGTGTGTGGCTTGTTTCACTTATGGGGGTGGTTTTACTATATTGGTGCAAAGCTCAGCTTTGCCAGCATAACTGTATCTACACTAAGTGTACGTCTATACTACCTGCCGGATAAATCGATCCCCGAACATGCTCCCTGTCAACTCTGGAACTCCATCTCAGCAAGAGGAGGATGCAGAGTTGACAGGGGAGTGGCAGCTGTGAGGATGACCAAGTAAGTCAACCTAAGATACTTCGACTTCAGCTATGCTATTCGCGTAGCTGAAGTTGCGTATCTTAGGTTGACCCTCTCCCCTAGTGTAGCCCAGCCCTTAGAGTGCCTTGGCTTTGTCGGTATCCTATTCCTATACTGTAAAGTTCTCCAGTGGCCTCAAAGTAGTAATATTTGACAGTTTAACAGCTTCTTTGCTATGAGTTCTTTGCTATGTCACATCTCTTATAACATTTAGTATTTTCAACATGGATTATTTTAGAATAAAGGAGACCCTGTCCAATGATTAATGTGGCTTTGTTTACTTTCAGTGGCAAAACAGGGTAAGTTGGAACAATTCATTCTGCTCACAAATGGAAAGAGTACAGTCATCTCCGTGAGCAATGTTCCATTTGCAAACAGAATATAAAACTTGTCATTTTGGCTAAGTTAGGAGCCTCTTGATATTGACTTACAACTGCCTCATTTTAAATGTAAAAAAGGCTAGCTCCCTAACTTACTTCATGAAATACCACCTTTGTTTAGTGTTGAATGTTAAGAAAGTTTAAGTCACAATTGATTTTAGCTGGTATTTCTATACTTAAAACACTGCAGCAGTGCTGCTGCAGCCCTCCACCGTAGGCATTGCCTATGATGATGGGAGGAATTCTTGCCGTTGGCATAAGTAATCCAGCTCCCCAACACGTGGTAGCTAGGTTGACAAAATAATTCTTCTGTCAATCTAGCTCTGCCTGCACTTAGGTTGGCTTAACTACATCTCTCAGGAATATGATTTTTCACACTCTGAGAGCCATAGCTAACCTGATGTAACTTTTCAGTATAGACCAGCCCCTTTATCTCTTTCTGAACAGGTACATTTTTTACCAGGTAAGGCCACTTCCTCTACACATTTCTTAAAAAAGGGAACTTTTGAGGTCAATATCTGTAGATAAACATGCACAAGGTGAAAGGTTACAATATCTTTTATTTTTTCTAACTTCTTTGCATATTTTTCAAGTGCTACACTGTGCACATGGTTCTCACAAACTTACATATTATAATCAATATCGGCTCCACTTAATAAAAGCTTGGTTTAGTTTGAAAATCACTTTATTTTGGCTATTTAGATGCCTGCTGCTCTGGCCTTATGGAGTAGGAATGTGAAATTGAACCATTTCTGTAAATGTTACTCAGTCACTTTGCTCATGTTGAAACAGGAATGTGAAATGGATAAGGTCTCTTGTAAGGCAAAGAGCTTTCTCATGGCTTACGTTGCCAGGTGTGGCCTATTTCTGTATTACATTTTGAAGACAAATGAGTTTCCTTTCAAGCGGCTGATTGGTGCTCTTTCCTACTCCACAGAAATTTTCCGCAACGGACCAGCTATGAGTACGTGCTGCCTCAAGGGCAGTACACATTGTTATGTGTGAGTGACTGTGGTTCCAAGCTAATATTCTACAGAAGTAAACTGATCCCTGAGTCACAACTTTATGGGTTCAGTGACAAGCTGATTTTCTACAGTTGAGCTGTGGCCAGCTTTATGAGAGTGAGTTAATTTCCTGTTGAATTGGGCTGTGCATTTAGTAAGAGAACACTTAGCAAATTTACACCATTTGTGACCAAAACAAATCTTCTCTGGCTTCTCCCCTTGTGTTCTGTATAATGGTAGCACAACTCAATGGGAGAAGACAGCTTTGTCCATGCCCCTTAACTAAGGCTTAGAGAGGGGTAGTTTCCAGAAGCTCTCTACTCTTCTCCTTTGAGGTTATGGGGATCTATTTTCTCTGGGGATGCTGCATGAAATTACCCATGAACAGTCATCTTAGTAAAACCAAGATTTATTAAAAACAGAATGAAAATGAAGTTGAAACAAAAGTATTGGTTTGCTTAATGTATCTAATCTATTTGTGTAATTACAGAGGAGAAAGGAAAAGTGAAAAGCTTACATCCCTTTAAAGCAAACCCCTCTTTCTGACCACTTAACCTGCTAGCATCCTATTGCTCTCTACAGGGAGACTTCTTCCTTTGTCTGTCTTGATATACTTATTAAGTCCCCTCTCCAGCTTTCCCAAACAGTTTTTTTTAAGACAAATATACGAAGAGGAGTTGGGGAAACAGTTATGTTTTCCACCTTCTGGGAAATGGTCCACTGCGAGAGAGAAACTCTTCATGATGGTTAGAGTTTTTCAAAGATTTAACTGCCTACCTTAGATACTGCCTTTCACATCATATGTCTTCAGTGCAGAGTTGGTCAGGTACTCTCACAAGGTAGCCTAGCTCAAGTAAGAACCAGTCAGTGTGAAATAACACTCCAACTGCTGTGTCCACGGTGGCACTGCACTCTCCCGTGTGCAACTAACACTTTTGGGGCATTTCCCATAATCCTTTGCACCGCAATAAGCTGAGCTGCTCTGTGAATATTTTTCCAGTGGACTGGAGGAGAACTTGTCTGTCCTTTCTGGGAATGTGGTGGTGGACAATTGGGGAGGGCACTGGAAGATTGTTGGCACTCAAATGACATTACCTTGCATCCACAGTACAGAGTGGTCCTTTTAGCAAAACTCAACAGCTGCTAACTCAAGTTTTAACCTTAACACATGATGGGCCAGAAAACTTGAGTTAAAAGGACTGTCACACGTGAGGTTAAGGTGGTGCCCAGGACTTGAGTTGTAACTCAAGTTAACTTTGCAGTGAAGACAAACCAACATACCAGGCCTCCTGTTTAAACCACTATGCAATTTTTTCCTCTTTTCCATAAATTATAAACTGTGGACAGAGGACTGCCATGCCAGTGTCTAAAAATAACCTTAGTATTACAAAATAATACAATGTTAAAATGTACTGTAACATGTAATTTACTCACCTCAGTCGCATCAGTTCATAGAAAAACTAAAAGGAAGGTTTCTCTAGGAATACATATTTAAGTCACAAATTATTTATTATTTGTATTACAGTTCTCAGCTACCCCTATCATAGTCAGGGTCCCCATTGTTCAGGGCACTGTACATATACACAAAGTCTATAATTGTAATCCACAATTTGTCTCTCAGCTCCATAAAATCATCACAAAATATTATCCCCTCCACAGAAAGTACTAGCCATGTTCATGATGATGATGAAAAATCTAAAGGGATTTTGCCTTGTTTCCTCTCCAAAATAAGCTGTTCTTCAAGTCTCTGCTAGCAATTTGAGTTTGACCAGAAATTACAGATATCACTTTAAAATTGGAATTAGCCTTAGACAAACTCTGGAGGTTTCATAGTAAGAGCTAAAAATAATTTGGGTTATGAAAGTGTTCAGAAGAACAGGAACTGAGTTGTTTGCTCACCATTTATGCAATCTTGAATTGAAATAAAGTGCATCTGTCTACACTACACAGTTCCCTGCCTTCACTGTGCTGTTCCCACCATAGACAGATTGTACAGTGACACCTGCTTGCTTTCTCTTCAGAGGTGGTTAGCAGACATAATTGCTACAGGTATAAGATACCACTCAGCACTTCCTATGCAACCCTATTTTATTCTTAAGGTAAAAGGCATTGCAGAGAAAAGTTACTAAAACAGTAAAAGAGCCTACATGCGTACGAATAAGCTTACTAGATAATCTCCCCAACCCTAGCATGAGCTCTGGCAAGAGCAGTCCTTCACTACCTCATCCACAGGGTTTCCTATGTGGTAACAAGTTTATCATAGCTTCAGCTCAGAAGAATCACACAGTCTTATGGGGCCATTCCTTCCAATCCTTAGCTAAGGTTTGAAGCCCTCTGTGAACCCTGGGTCCTGTCTGTTTGCTGGATCAGAACGAAGAGCCTGAGCCAGTTTAAAAACAGGGTATTTATCCAAAAACCCTTCCCTTGTCTGTTGTTCCCCGGAAAATCCAGTTGGTATGTGAACTTCTTGGAGGGGTGGGGGCGGGAGTTGTTTCAAAGGGCTTATAAAGGAGGAAGCATATGGGCATCCCCCTCCCTACTGAAAAAGTACATACAGTGACCAAATAACATACACAGTTGCACTTTTAATACAATATACCACAAAGGTATTACCACTAATTTTCTCTCCGCCCGTCACCCCGCAGGCAGGGTATGGGCCACCAACCACAGAGCACTCCATCTCTGTTGTTGGCGTTTCAGTAGCAAATTGGTTCCCTACGGCGTGGAGTTGCTAGCCCCAGACCCATGTTAAGCCTACAGCACCTGGTATTCCTAGGAGGTCTCCCATCCAAGTACTAGCCAGGCCCGCCGCTGCTTAGCTTCCGAGATCAGACGGGATTGGGCGTGTTCAGGGTGGATTAGCCGTGATTACCACTAATTCAGTACAGTTTAATTTCTTTCATAAAGTTTATTTAGGGGATAGGAGGATAGTAGGAGCTCTGTCAGTTTGTCACATCTACTTTGTAGAGACTGGAAACCACCTGCTACTCAGAATGAATTTCTGTCAGATTTCTAAAATGGAAAACATTGACCAAACATCTTTCTCCCAACAGGAAATGGAAGGGACCCTGCTTTCAGAAATATTACCCCAACCTTCCCTCAAAAGTTGTCACCAGGCAGATAAGGATAGGAATGTTAGTTTAGTGTGGATGGAGGAGGTGGGGGTGTGTGTGTGATTTTTTGTGTAATGGGGTTATGGTAGGGATGGAGGATTGGGGTGCTATCCCAAGCCAAACTGCTGATTTCTTTTAGTTTTGTATTCATGGGCTAGACCAAGCTTGTCCAACCCGCGGGCCGCATGCGGCCCAGGACGGTTATGAATGCGGCCCAACACAAGATCGTAAACTTACAACGTTATGAGATTATGTCCACAAATACCGGAGTATTATTCATAATTTGCATTATAATTGCAAACAGTTCGACCAAAAAACTGATAAAATTGACTAATAAAATAAAGAGCGAGAGGACTCTAATGTCGCGTAAAATGTATTGTGACAAAGAATTCGTGTGTACTAGGCATAACGCCGCCGCGCGCCGTACGCTCTCGCTATTTGTACGCATGTGTGGCTTAAGTTTTTCGGCGGTGTACGGCTTCCAGTGTGCAGACAGTCGAATTGACACCGAAGAAAGGTGCAGACGTTACGTGTGCTTGTGGCGATTTGGCGAGTAAAACGCAGCGACTATCGATAATATTTCAACCTACCTTTGTAAATGATAGACATCTATTGTTATTTAGAAGACATGTAAGTATTCTTATTTGATTATTAAACCTTGCTTTCTAATTTTCTGTCTATTAATTTTCATCATAAAAGTAAATATAATTGCATATTTATTTATTTATTTTTAATTCCAGCATGGCTTCCACAGCGTCTCAAAAGAAAACAGAACTCAAAAAAAGAAAAATTATAGAAGAAGGAAGATTGTTCAACGAAAAGTGGACAGATGACTACTTTTTTGTCGAGGCAAATACTAGGGCACTCTGCTTAATTTGTAGGGAATTTGTGCCAGTTTTCAAAGACTACAATTTGAAAAGGCATTATATGCAAAAACATGCTGCGAAATTTAGTGTGTATCAAGGAATGTGTCGTAAAGACAAAATAGCGGAACTGAAAAAAGGTCTATCATCTCAACAAAGTTTTTTTAAAAAGTTACAACTCAAACGGACTCTATTGTAAAAGCTAGTTATGTGGTAGGACATCTGATAGCAAAAAAATCAAAACCATATGCCGATGGTGAGTTTATTAAGCAACGTATGGAAAGCGTGGCAAATATAATTTTCCCTGATAAAAAAGGGGATTTTTCTAAAATCAGTTTGTCTCACCAGACTATATGATGAAATAGGAAAATCTATCGAAAGAGGTTTGGAGAGTAAAGCTGCTAATTTTAAATTTTATGCTTTGGCGATGGACGAAAGCACTGATGCTACAGATACAGCTCAATTGGCAATTTTTATTAGAGGTGTTGATGACGAATATAATGTCACTGAAGAAATGGCTTCTTTAGTGCCATTAAAAGACACAACTAAATCAAAGAGATTTATACGAAGCAGTGAAAAATACGTTAAAGCGATTTTCTTTGTCCATTGTGACAAAGCTACTGATGGTGCCCCGGCGATGGTAGGTAAAAGAGAGGGACTTGTAAAATTAATAGAAGATGATGCAATTGCCGCCCAAAACTTACGTTTGATGAAATATCACTGCATAGTACACCAAGAAAATTTATGTGCAAAAGCTTTAAAAATGGATAACGTCATGCAAATTGTCATCAAGGCTGTGAATTTCATAAGGGCCAAGGGATTGAATCATTGCCAATTCCAGGAATTTCTTAAAAGTATGGATGCTGACTATGGGGACATCATTTACTTTTCGGAAGTAAGATGGCTAAGTCGAGGCAAAATGTTGAAAATATTTTATGATTTGCAAAATGAAATCAAGACGTTTATGGAATCAAAAACCAAATTTGTGCTAGAACTTGACGATGAAAACTGGCTCACAGATTTAGCATTTTTAGTAGACTTGACCGCTCACTTAAAAGAGTTAAACATGCGTCTTCAAGGTGAAAACCAAATTATCAGTACAATGTTTCAAACCATAACAGCGTTCAAAATTAAACTGAAACTATGGCAATCTCAAATTAAGGCAAACAATTTTATGCATTTCGACACGTTGGCTAAACACGGTCCTGTGAACATCGAAAAATATGCAGCCTTGCTTTTCGATTTGATACAGGAATTTGAGAACAGGTTTCAAGATTTCCGGAAAAATAATATTTTGGTATATTTGCGACTCCATTTTCAGTCGACATAAATATGTTACCTGCCAATTTTCAAATGGAATGCACAGAGCTGCAATCTGACATTCAACTTAAAGAAAAATTTGATCATGTCTCTTTACTTGACTTTTATAAGACGTATCTTCCCAGAGAAAAATATCCCTCGCTTCACAATCATGCCTTATTCATGTCATCGCTTTTTGGGAGCACCTACATATTTGTGAGCAGCTATTTTCAAGGATGAAGCACACAAAGAGTAAAATTAGAACCAAAATATCTGATGAGCACCTTGAGAACTCACTGAGAATTGCAACTACTTCCATCGAACCAGATATTGAAGCATTAGTGTCTCAAAAACAATGTCAAATATCCCACTAGTTTTATGTTGCCCTCTTTTCTTTTACTTTTATAATAAAAAATATCAAAAAAAATTAATGAAGTTTTATTACTTAGATATGTACATTATCTATTCTACGTTTTTTGGGTGTTTTTTTTTTTTTTTTGCTCATCAGCTATCGTTAGTGTTAGTGTATTTTATGTGTGGCCCAAGACAACTCGTCTTTTTCCAATGTAGCCCAGGAAAGTCAAAAGATTGGACACCCATGGGCTAGACAGTCTAGCAAAGTCAGAGAGGTTTTGTGTGTGAATTTCCCAATTTTTTGAATACCGGAAACACTGAAAATCAATCATTACTGTGTATTCGCTTTTGCATGTTCTCCTTGCAGAGATTGAATTTGTGATTGAATGACCCATGTCCCATCCTGGCCTACTACAGAGCTGCACTCCATCATACTCCCTGAGTCCTGTTGTCCCTCCATTCCACTTTTCTGTGCACAACCTGGATTGTCCCCAAATTTCACTGTCCTACACAGTTCTTCTGTCAGCCTCCCCTCGCCCCATTGCTCCATCTCAGAACATTCTCCGACCATGCCCACCTACTGCCATATTCAGCCTTGAAACACTGATGTATATCAATGTTTAAAACCTAATATAAGAAAGGAGTTAAGAGAGCGGGGGGGGGGGGCACCATAGTTTTGCTTATTCATTCATATCCCTCATTTCCTTTAAGGTGTGTTATGTGAATCCAGGCGGTAGTCAGGAATGTGGGGTGATGGTATTTGAGTGTGGGTCCATGGCTGTCCATATTACCTGCTGTGGATAGGAGCTTGGTGTGAATGCCAAGACACTAGTGCATCAGGGGTGCCTCAGAGCATGGTGTCCTCAGC
This sequence comes from Sternotherus odoratus, assembly GCA_032164245.1. Taxonomy (NCBI): domain Eukaryota; kingdom Metazoa; phylum Chordata; order Testudines; family Kinosternidae; genus Sternotherus; species Sternotherus odoratus. The sequence continues at coordinate 198,902,406 of JAVMKO010000001.1, read as the reverse complement.
CAAGGCAGCAGTGTTGGGGTCTTGATGCACCAGCACCTCGTGCACATTTGGGAAATAGCAATAGGTTGTGGTATGGTTTTAAAGTGTCTGCACAGACTCTGAATTCAGGTTGGCAATAAACATTCAAGTAGAAATATTTTATTGCTGTCCTTTGGATCATATACATGCTAAATTGACTTGCACTATATTCTAGTTCCTTTTATATCTGGAACATATATTACATAGGTGAACCAGAATAGTATGAAAATTTCTTACATTCCTGTAAGTTTCAACACATTTTTGTTGACCTCTTCGCTCTGCAGTTCCACTATATAAGAACTTGATGCTGTTTTTATCCAGGTTTTTTCTGTGGCAGTCTATCAGGGTAGTGCTCTCTAGTGGTCAGTTGTTTTTAAAAAAAATTCTTTGCAACTTAAAAGTGGAAATGGGAAGAAATCTTCATTCCCTTTCATACTTGGCAGAAATTAGTAATCCACCTTGAAATGTAATTAAGCAGAACATTTCAGTGTGTTAACACTGCTTATGCACATAGCTTAAAAATCCAAAATCTAATGTCTCAGAAAGAAACTCTAATATCTTTATTGCACCATGTATCAGAAAAGTAGAATAATTTAGAGCAAATAGATAATTGTCATATCTTGTCAGAAACAGGAGTGCATTGTTGAAGATTTTGGCTCCTGTTCTAAAAGTTCTTGTTTATTGATAGTTTCCCGGGCCCGTGCTGCAGTTCTCCACATAACTAGGCTTGAGACTCCAGGGCTGGTCTTCACTACCCATCGGATCGGCGGGTAGCGATCAATCTGTTAGCAATCGATTTCTCGCATCTGGTGAAGACGTGAGAAATCGATGGCTCGCGGCGCCCCCGTCGACTGTGGAACTCCAGCTTGCTGGGAGGCACAAGCTGGAGTCAACGGGGGAGCGCACTGCTGCTGCCGTGAGGACGGCAGGTAAGTCGGCTGCAGATACGCAAACTTCAGTTACGTGATTCACGTAGCTGAAGTTGCGTATCTGCAGTCGATCCCCCCCTTAGTGAAGACCAGCCCCAAGAATCTGAGTAAAGGTTTTTCCATAGTAAACTCTTCCATTGCCACCGTAGCTAAGCATATGGGATGCTTTATTATACTTGTACTGAGAAAAACAATCCTTCCAAAGACTATTGGTAAACAGAGGATTATTGGTTGTTGCAGTTTCTGCAACGTTATTCCTTAAAGGCACTATTTTTATTATCCTGAAAAAGAGACTGTGCCAACTGGATTGCCATATGATTTGAACAATTCTTTGTAACCTTTTTTCTTCCATTGTTCCAGTAATCTTATGTGGCTGTTGGGATGCTGTGGCTGTTTTCACTCAAACCCAGATTGTAAACTAATTTTAACATAAATAGTGATAGTTGGTGGGGGGGGGGTTGGGTTTTTTTTTTTGCTATATGGAGTGGAACTGTGTGTGAATAGGAAGAAAAAACACACACACCGTATGTTTGAAAATACATGGATCTGCTTATGTTTGTCTTCAAGCATCATTCCTTGTTGCTTCTTGTACCGTGAACTCTCATCTGGAGTACCAGATGCTCTTCTGCACTTCCTCAAAACCTTTAATCAGTTATCTGCCCTATTTCACCCCTGCCTCAAGTATACACCTTCATCCAGTGTATTGTCTGATCTTTGTTGCCTGCCTATAGAATTCAGGTGCTTTGGGGTAGGCCCAACTACACTGCCATCTTTGTTGGCTGCAAACAGTTTTTCCATAAGAAAATAGATGTGTGATTTATTTGTATGAAATCCTGTTGTGATAATATGCATTTGTTCAGGTTTCAGCATTGCATCACCTTATCTCCAGGAACAGCAGCTCTCCTGTTCCATGATCGGTGTGACAGTTTTGAACACTTCAGTAGCTTACGAAATGATCCAGAGTGGAGGAAAATATGATTTCTATATTGGTCTCGTGTTGGCTATGAGCTCCAGCATTTTCATTGGAGGGAGTTTCATCCTAAAAAAGAAAGGTCTCCTCCGGCTGGCCAGAAAGGGCTCCATGAGAGCAGGTGTAGTATGCACTTGAGAACTTTTGCCTCTTTTTAATTTTATTTTAATGCTTAGTGAACGGCATTTTTTGTGTGAATTGATTTACTTTGGTTCCTTATTGAGAGATGAAACTTCTAGATGTAAAATATTCAGTTTTTGTATTTTCACTGGAGTCTTTGCATTATTTCTAGCTTGTTATTATGTATAATAGTAAAAAGTGAAATCCCTTTCTGTAATATATTCAGTGTGTGCCCTCTAAGTACTGTTTCCAACACAAATTATAAATGTACATATGTTAATCAAAAACATGTCAGTTAAGAATAAATCTGGTTACATCCTACCTGTCCCCCTCAAAAAAGCCTGTTTAAAGAGATGATCTTCACAGTGTGATTGGAAGATCAACATACTGGGGACAGTTGGAGAATGTGGAGGGGAATGAATGCCAGAGTCGGGGCCAATACAATGAGAGTGGATTAGAACTTTCCATCTCTGGTGATTTCAGAGAAGTTGGTGTTGCTATGAGTGAACACAGAATGGGTGTTCTCAATTTGGGAGAGGGGCAAATATTGTATGTCCTCTAATTTTTAAGTTCACCCAAATACCATGGTGTTGTGTGGCTTAAAGTGTATATATCAATGTACAATGACTCTCGATTATCCAGGATGATAGGGAAAAAAATAATTCTGGTTAATAAAATCCTGGATAATCACCATCCATAGGAAATATGGGTAGTGGGGGTTGATTCACCAGCCATCCTGTTCCGGGGAGAGGGGGTGTTGGTTCACTGGCTACCCTGCGCTCTGGTAGGGGTTTTTTGTGTATGTGCTTGGGGCGGCAGCAAAGCCAGAGCCTGCCCTGCGAGTTGCGCATATATTTTTTGACATCCTGGTTAATCCACATTCTGGTTAATCCAATCCTGGATAATTGAGAGTCTACTGTATAAACATACACACATTCTCCTTAGATTACATGATTGACTGACTATTTCCCTAAGATAAAGTTGTATCTTCCTATGGATAGCCTCCTAATTTACTGTATAAAAGGAAGGTCGTGAGTAGTCAAATGGGATTACAAACCATGGAACTATTTAGTTTAACTGTAAGAATAGGGATTCTGTTAAATCCTTTTTTATTTAATTGGTTTTTTTAATATTGTTATGAGTCTAGGACATTACCTCATTATAGGCAAATATTGGGTGGTCTGTAGTGCCATTTCTAGTCCCAAAGAAATATATATACCAGGGATCCACAGATTCAGCTGATCGTGGCTCCCACTGGCCACGGTTCACCAATTCGGTCCAATGGGGGCTGTGGGGAGTGGCACGGTGCTGGCTGTCGCTTCCCGCAGCCCCCATTGGACCGGAGTGGCGAACCTGCGGATGTGGCAGGCAAACAAACCAGCTGGGCCCGTTAAGGGTGCTTACCCTGATGGGGCCGTGTGCCAAGGTTGCCGATCCCTGATATATACACTGCTAATCTTTAAAGCAAATTGCACAGGAATATCTGCACATTTTCAGAGGTTGAAAATATTTTGACTTCAACACATAGCCTCTGATTATGCATCAGATTGTGCCGGTGTTTGTTTAATGAGTGGTTGCATATATATTTATAACGTGGGTTGAAAATAATTCTTTTTTTGGAATACAACTGTCAGTCATAGTGATTGATGCTTGACCCTATGTGTTGCTGATTAATTGCTCGTTTTTCCAATTCCAGGTCAAGGTGGCCATGCATATCTTAAAGAGTGGCTGTGGTGGGCTGGACTTCTGTCAAGTAAGTATCAAAAAGAATAGCCCGTGTTAAAAGATTTTAAATATCAAAATGTTCAAAAAATTGTTGAATACACGATAACCAAAGCTAGAAATAGTGCATACCTCTCTATACACTGAGATAAAAATCCATGTTTTTAAAAATAAATTGTATTATTAGTAATACATTCGTAATTAAAATCAAATTAAAAATAAGATTCTTGGGTGTAAAAGGATACATCTCCTGTGAATTTTTTCAATCGTTTTTCTTGATCAGCAGAGAATTTGGGTCCTTTTAATTTTTGACCAGTTATGTATTTTACTTTTTCACTTCAGTAAGCTTGGGCAGTTAAACCAGACCAGTGGTTCTTAAGCTTATTTGATCTGGCTCCCCTTTCTATGTGTCTTCCCTGGTACATATACTGCGTCCAGCTCTGAATGCAGAGAAGAGAGCAGCAGCTGCTGGCCCGGCGCCCAGTTCTGAAGGCAGCAGTGGACCAGCAGCAGCACAGAAATAAGGATGGCAATGTGAAAAGTGATATTCATCAATATCACTTTGCACAGCAGACTTAGCACTCCATTGCCACCCTTACTGCGGCATTGCTGCAGCAACTCAGGGCTGACAGCTGGATCCCAGCTGCCTCCAGGTGGGAATTGGGAGTGGGAAGAACAGCCCAGGTGGCGAGCTTTCACTGTCTCCTTTATCCCTGCCTCCTGGGTGTACGTGGCTCTTCTGCAGGAGCCCCAGCCAATACAAAACCATTCATTGAAAAAGTTACTTGATATATTTTGAAACACTTGTTCACTTATTCACTTAAACACTTATTGAAACACTTATTTTTTTTGAAACACTTATTCATTTTCAGAGGTTTCTCTTATGTGTTAAGACTTTCTAATTCTTTTTTATTCTGCAGTGGGAGCTGGTGAAGTAGCTAACTTTGCTGCTTATGCATTTGCACCAGCTACATTAGTGACTCCGTTGGGAGCTCTCAGTGTTCTTGTAAGGTAAGAACTGTTTAGAAAGAAGCACTATTTCAGAGAGGTAGAAGTGAAGTACGTATTTAGCAATTTCTATCACTTAAATTTGAGTTGTTAAATGTGGTTGCTTTCTTAACTCTGACTGAACTTAAAACAGTAAAACCCCGATTTAACGGACCCCGATTTAACGGACTTCGGATGCAACGGACAAAATTTCCGCTGCATCCGAAATCCGTTTTTCGCGGGTCCCACCTGCGGGCGGGCTGGCTGCAACCGGATCCCGCCTGCTGGTGGGCAGGCTGGCTGGTTGCTCCTGGATCCCGCCTGCTGGCGGGCAGGCTGGCTGGCTGCTCCCGGGTCCCGCCTGCGGGCGGGCGAGCGGGCGGGCTCCCGGCGGGCGGGCTGGCTGCCGGCTTCCGCCTGGGTCCCGGCAGCGGGAGAGCTCGCTGCCGGCTCCCGCCCGCGGGCGGGCTGACGGCTCCCGGCCGGGTCCCAGCAGCCGGGACCCGGGCGGGCGGGTTGACGGCTCCCGGCCGTAAAACCTCGATATAGTGGACTAATTCAGGCGAGGGGGTGTCCATTGTCAGCCGAAAGTCCGTTATTAAATAATTAAAAAAAATTATTAAATAACGGACTTTCGGCTTTAACGGACACCCCCTCGCCCAAATTAGTCCGTTATATCGAGGTTTCACTGTACTCCTAAAAATGGAAGGAGTAGCACTGATTTAACCCAGCCATAATATGAGTCTGCACTCTACAAGCTCCCTTGCACAGCTCTAGCAGTTTACCTCTACCTTGACTTGCAACATCCCGCTATTCCTGTCTTCTGCATCTCTCCAGGATGGAAGCCAGTTACGATGTACACAAATGAAAAGACAAGACCAATAAACTAATTTTCATTCCTGACCAAAGTCAGCATCTTATTTGTCTTTAGAGATTCAAGGATTTTGCACCAGTACACCACAGTGTCTTGGAGAAGGATTTTATATAGAATACGATGAATAACATTCTCCCTAGCAATTTTGAGGTGGCAGCATAATTTAAAGCAACTTTTGGGCCTCCAAACATTTACAAATAGTCTAGTACATAGAGAGTATGTTAATATAGACAATTGTAATTATGCTTAATATATTTAATTAGTGGATTTAGTCTAATAGAAATGTATGCACATGAGTAATGTTGGAGATGACCGCAAGGCATGCACTATATTAGATATTGAAACAAGGGAGCTGTAGAGTTTTTATCTGCATAGGGAGGATTAGATACTTAATTCTGTATTCAGATTGTTTGCCGTCTTTGTTTATTTGGAACCTTAACAACAATGAACAGCTCTTAATTACTTAGAGAAAAATGTTTTCTGAATTTTAAGGCACTAATGTGTTTTGATGTCTGCTGTGGGAAAATTAATTAAATATCTCCGGATTCCTAATCTGTCAATGTTTTTTTCCTTTCAGTGCCATTCTTTCATCCTATTTTTTAAATGAAAAACTTAATCTGCATGGAAAAATTGGTTGTTTATTAAGTATATTGGGGTCAACTGTGATGGTCATTCATGCTCCACAAGAAGAGGCGGTAGAAACTTTGATTGAAATGTCCCACAAGCTAGGAGATCCAGGTGAGAGAAAATGTCAAGTTCATCTGTAAGTAGCAGGGTAGCTAATGTAGGAAGATAAGTATGTTTAACCTACTCTGCTAGGACGACTGTGGTTCATTTACAGTTGCAACTGTTTCAAATTTCTAGTACCAAAAAGTTAAAGCCACCTTTGTTTTTCTACATCTGTAAATAAAATATGGGTTTGAATTCTACAATACACTTAGCAGGAACTTTGAAGGATACTAGTGTATTTATTTTGTACGGAATGTCAGGATTAAACAATGAGGTCAATTTTTGTCCAAATAAGTGTGTTCTGAAAGAAGAATAAATTAGCAGCTTAATATGTTAACCTAAGAAGCAGACAGCTATTTTCTTTCCCCTTGTTACATTTTTGGAAAGAAATGTCATCTGTTTAAGTCAATTTTGAGGCTATCTTAAAAAATGAAGCATAGACTATGGGGGAAATGTACAATATCAAAGGGTTACCATTAGGACTAGTAGCTAGAATTTAGGTCAGAGACTCATCTATGTTTCACATGATATTATAATAAAAATAGTGAGATACCTATCTCTTGTATAGCAGTTATTTGTAGATCTCAAAGCATTTTACAAAGAAAGTAAAGCTCCATTTTACAAATGAAACTGAGGGGTTATATATTCGAGGGGATTATCAGCATGTCCAATTGGTGGCTGTTGCTGTTGCTGAGTGAAGCACCCAAATCAAAACAAATCATGAACAGCATCAGATATATGCTTACACCCTATGGTCTCTCCATACTCCTGGTTCTGTGCTTTTGAATAAGCCAAGGATTGCAGTAAAAGGGATGCTGGCCATCTATGACTGTATTCTTCATTTTGGAGCCTGGTAGAGAAAAAGAGTTTGGAATTGCAGGCATGCCTGCAGTTGTAGTTCCATGCTTATTTTAGCCAGTTTATCAGTTATCATAAGATTTATTGTAGCCTCCATTTTGGATGACTGGTAGAAGAGAAATCATCATTTGAACATGTAATTGATAAAATGAAGGAGAGAAAAAAAGCCTGTCAGCCTGGATTTGTTGCCCTTACAATATGCACTACATTTCTTGGTACCTAACAGGATGCTCTTGTGTAATATATATATACTATATGTAAACAAGTGATTTTTTTTTTCCCCTACTGCAGGTTTTGTGGTTTTTGCAACATTTGTCGTCATTGTGTCCTTAATATTGATATTTGTGGTAGGACCTCGCCATGGACAGACCAACATTCTTGTGTACATAACAATCTGCTCTGTAATTGGAGCATTGTCAGTCTCCTGTGTGAAAGGCTTGGGCATCACTATCAAGGAACTGATTGCAGGAAAACCTGTGCTAAAACATCCTTTGTCCTGGATTCTGGTGCTAAGTCTTATAATCTGTGTGAGCACACAGATCAACTATTTAAACAGAGCTCTGGATATATTCAACACTTCCATAGTGACTCCAATATATTATGTATTCTTTACAACATCTGTTTTAACTTGTTCTGCTATCCTTTTCAAGGAGTGGCAACACATGTCTGCTGCTGACATTATTGGCACCTTCAGTGGTTTTCTCACGATCATTGTGGGGATCTTTTTATTGCATGCCTTTAAAGATGTAAATTTCACTCTAGCAAATCTGCCTGTCTCCTTGCGAAAAGATGAAAGAGCAATCAATGGCACTCTGACAACCACATATGAATGCTTCAATCATGATGAAGAAAGCTCAACCTGTGTAGGTGAAGTACAATCCAGTGAGAATGTCCCCTCCAGGAGAAATGGAAGTCTGGCAGCATTCTGAAAATGTGTTAAGAAAAGAACAATTCTGTAACTTTTTTTGCTGTAAAATGTTTGAGTTTGGAAGCAGCTGATGTACTTGAACACTATGTACAGACAATCATTAATTTTTAGGTTTGATTAGTTTGGACCAAGAATAGTGATGGAGTTTTAATTTGCCTTATTTTTACTTTTAAAAGACACACTGATATGATCTCAGTACATGATTTGTTTTTGTTGCTTTTAAGTTATCTGTGTAAACTTGTAAATATTTTTAATTTGAATTTTCCATTTGAAAGAAAGACTTGTTGCACTAATGACAATTTTAATTATATCCAAAAATAAATTGCTTTAATTTTGGATTGGTGGTAAGCACATTGACACGAACCTGAATCTTTTGCATATTCACCATATTTGTTTCAGCATATGGAAGTGTAAATCTATTAACCTGGAATGCATTGAAAGGTGTAGGGAGCAACTTACAAAGGATCTCAGCAAAATGGCTAATTACAGCACTTGTGGGAAGCATATACCTAAACTAGTTAAACTGATTATTACTACAGAGGCATTAGTAAACTTGAAACAGTAAAGATTCAGGAAGAATATTTCAGAATGGTTTGTTTTTATTTAAATTGATTTAAAGAGGTTTTTAATTGTTTGACCATATGTCAGAGGGAAAGGAAATTGTACAACCTAGCAAGTCTTCAAGATCAATTTAATATCAAAAGTTAGGAAGAATGTAAAATACCGACCTAAATGATAGAGATCCTTTTTAGACACTGAGAATTTAATTTTTCAGATGTATTCTCTTCTCCCTATCAAATCTAACTCACTGTCTTGTAGTGGGTTTTTCCTCTGTCAGCAACAACTTAACACTTGCTGGATGTCATTTTCTTGAGAAACAAATAAAACCCTAGATAGGAGTTGCCTGTCTAAGACCAGCTGCAGGCTTGAACTATTGCTATGTTATACTTCTGTGTAGAATCGCAGCTGGGGGAAGCTTTATTTTATTTGTGGAAATGCAAAGCCAGCACTACTAGTAGTATTACATTAAATGGATGTATGTGCAGGGGAAAATGTATAAAGAGCAAATCACAGTGTTTGAATGCCAACAATGAGCAAAACTGTCTCAGCTAATCTTAACTACTGCAGTGAATCATAGCTAAGGTGTCTCACCTCATTCACTGATTTTAGTGATAGCCACTTTCAAGATCTTCTCCAAGCAGCAGGCATTACTGTAGTTTTAGTGGGCAAGTGATAAAGGTGAAACAAACTGTTAGAAAAAAATAGTTCCAACTTCTGGAGGAAGCAACCCGGACTCCCTAAGAATTCAGGGATGGTTCCAATAAGACACCAAGCTTCTTCATAAGCACTATCAACCCTTGATTCTGTGTATATTTTGTTAATAAATATTTTTGTTTTACAAAGTTACTCCACAACTTTAACTCTGGTCTAGAATGCATTATGTCCCTGTTTCCCCTGTGGCTCTTGGCCCCTTGAAAATAACTTGTTGACAATCACGTAACTGTTAATAGTGCTGTCAAGTGGGACACTTCTGATTAAGAGGAAAACAAGATCTAGTACTGCTGAATAACTAATTCAAAATAGCATAAAGAGAAACTTACTTTACAGACCAAAACTGTGGCTACAAGTCTGACTGTTGAAAAGTGGATTATTTTGAGCCTATTACATTCCTGGAAAAAAGATAGCACAATCAAATGGCTGTAGGAGCCCCTTTAAAGTATGAGCATTGCTGGGCAAGCACTAAACCAAGATAACATTTTTACCAATTGTAGCGGAGTTGAAATATTTGACAAATGTTGAAACATTGTTTATTTAGTATTAATGAATGAGTGTGGGACACTTATTTAGTTAATTAAAAGTACTCACCAAACTGCACTGTGGCACCATCTTGCCTGGTTAGGGTTTTAGGTGTTGATGGTATCCTTTTGTTTCCTATTTACAATTTAATGCAGCGGTGGGCAAACGTTTTGGACCGAGGGCCACAGCGGGGTTGTGAACCAGTATGGAGGGCCGGGTAGGGAAGTCTCTGTCTCCCTGAACAGCCTGGTCCTTTTCCCCTGACTGCCCACTCCTTGGACCCCTGCCCCTAACTGTCCCCTGGGACCCCACTCCCTATGCAACCCTCCCCTGCTCCCCATCCCCTGACTGCCCCCCCCCCCAATCTCCTGGCATTTATCCAACCTCCCCCTTACCATGCTGCTCAGAACAGCAGGAGCCTACAGCTCCACCACCATGCTCCCCAGCAAGAGTAGAGGGCCAGAGCGCTAGCAGTGCAGTGAGCTGAGACTGGGGGGGTGGAGGGACTGCCAGGGAGGGGCTGGGGGTGAGCCTCCCAGACCAGGAGCTCAAGGGCGGGGCAGGATCTTCCTGCAGGCTGGATGTGGCCCGTGGGCCGTAGTTTGCCCACCTGGTTTAATGTGTAGTTAAAGGCCATATTGAATCACTAACACATTAGGATGCCTGACAAGTTAACTTACTAATGTAGGCTTTTGTACATGCTTTGAATAGCGGTAACACTTGTAAGCTTCAATTATTGTGCTAGCGTCCTTTGCTTGATTAGCTGCTAAAAGTGCATTTATTATATATCCTTCATCCAAGGCGATCCCTCTGCATATCAAACCCTAATAAACCTTCCAACCCTCCCTTGCTATGACTCAGGAATGTGTACTACACTTCTACCCTACGCATTTACAGCCATGAAGACACTTTAAGCCTACAGGAGAGCACACCCCTCAGTGATGTAGTTACAGCAAAGTAATTTTGTAGTTTAGATCAGGGCTCAATTCTCAGTGGGGCAGAGAGGAGTGAACCAAATTCTATTCTTGTAATTTGCACATAAAACATGCAGTTCGGAACTTATCCCACTCTCTGTGAAACAGGTAAACATTGTACATTCTTCTGCTGTACAAATTGAAGGCTACACAGTAGCTTCCCTTTACAGATCTCATGGTTTTATGTCAGTCTAGTGCTGAATTAAAACAATTCCATCCAATTCTTTGGGCTCCTTTTTTTCTGGAAGTGCTTAACCTGCACCTCACTTTTTATCATATGCCTTTTAATGATTTTTTTCTTCTCTCTCCAGGTATAAAGTGCAACAAAAAATGAAGCGAAGGTGGGAAATCATAGGATAAAGCCAAGATAAAAGGAGAGCAACAACTGAAAGGCCTTATATTTAAGCTATGATTGATAGAGCCTCTTGTGATTTCACCTACCCAGAAAAAGAAAGGCCTCAAATGTTTTTGGCTGTCAGGCAGGGAAAAACTACAAGAGGAATTACAAGTAACCCACCTTCATTTACTCATTTGTAACAGGCCTTCTTCAAGATGAGCCTGTGTATTATGGGTATTGCACTTGATGTCCCCTTTGACTCCTATGTATGAAAATGTAAAAACCACTCAGGTTTGTATCTGATAGAATTTGTCGTCTTGGTCAAATTCCTGCCTTTTAGCAGCCTACCAGGCTACAGCAGGCAATCGAGAATTGGTAAGGATATCCTGCTCTTGGAGGTATCCCGAAGAATGTCAGACACTGGATGGGAGGTCTGCTCCATGGCTACTGAAGGTAAATTCAATATGAATGCTGTGTGATACATCAGGCCATGGAATTGTAGAGTGTCCTCGGAATGGAAAGAGCCAGACACCCATCTGGTGATAAGTCAGGTTTGTAGTCTCTCTCAGCTCTTGTTGAACAAGACCATACAATCTCATCTTCAGTTAGAGTATCAGGTGCCACTACATGAGATGCAGATGGATTTAGTGGAAGTGGGTCCAAGGATTTCTCAGCTGCCTGATTCACGACAGATGAAACATCCCCTCTCCAGCTACAAGGATGACAACTTAAAAAATGCCGTAACAGCACCCCATCATACAGCCCAGAAGTGCCCCTCGCCAGCAACTTGGATCTGGGAACAAATCCGCAAGAGCAGCAGCAAAAAGAGGCATGAACCAGGAGGAATCAGTTCTCTTCCTCCTTTATCCTCCTCTAAATATGGATCCAGCTCGGCTCTGTGCTGGACCACACAGATGAGAGCAATAGTCCTGGAGAGTGAAGAGGAAAACAGGGAGAAATCTTTTCATGGAGACTGTAGGAGGAAGTCTAGACGGAGGCTAATCTGCTCTTCTACTTTTTCAGGTGAAGACAAACATTAGTCTCTCTCTTCTTCAAGTTCCTCTGTCTCTTACTCAGATCAGAAGAATGTTCAGAAGCCAAATAGTGAACATCTGTCACCAAAGTAAGGGTCCACATACGATCTGAAAAGGGACCCAGAACCAGAGCAGAGGTTGGAGCTGAAAGATCAGGATAGTGTAGGATCCACTGAAATACCCACTGGTTCTCAAAGTTGAAGCTGAAACAGGCTTGGATTTTGAAGCTGAGCTAGAAAGTCCATGACAGAGTTGGACGATCCAACAAATCTGACATGTGTGATCTTGCAGTCTAACCCTAACCCTGAAGAAAACAGGGTTACTTACCTGTAACTGTTGTTCTTCGAGATGTGTTGCTCACATCCATTCCACTATAGGTCAGGCACGCGCTGCGGGCCTGGTTGCCGGGTAGATTTTTCCCCTAGCTACAGACTGGGCGAGCAGGGAGCCCCCTGGAGTGGCGCCACTGAGGCACTCTATAAGTACCCCTGCGACACAGTCTGGCCCTCAGTTCCTTCTTTGCCGGCTAACCCGACAGTGGGGAAGGAGGGCGGGTCTGGAATGGATGTGAGCAACACATCTCGAAGAACAACAGTTACAGGTAAGTAACCCTGTTTTCTTCTTCGAGTGATTGCTCACATGCATTCCACTATAGGTGACTACAAGCAATACCTAGGAGGTGGGGTCGGGTGGACCCATTGCTGATCGTAAGACCGCTGACCCAAACGCCGCATCGTCCCTGGTTTGCTGGACTATGGCGTAGTGGGCGGCGAAGGTATGGACGGAGGACCAGGTAGCCGCCCTGCAAATGTCCGTGATAGGGACTCCTTCCCGGAAGGCCGCAGAGGACGCCTGCGCTCTCGTGGAATGTGCTGTTACTCTCTCAAGCGGCTTGCCCGCGAGTTCATAACAGGTGTGAATGCACGAGGTGATCCAGGAGGAGAGCCTTTGGGCGGAAACTGGCTGGCCCTTCATTCTCTCAGCAACAGCCACGAAAAGTTGCGTTGTTTTCCTGAATTGCTTTGTTCTGTCTAAATAAAAAGCAAGAGCCCTCCTAACATCCAACGTGTGTAATTGTTGTTCCCTTCCAGAGGTGTGTGGCCTAGGATAAAAGACTGGGAGACAAATGTCTTGGTTCACATGGAAGGGGGAGACCACCTTAGGCAGGAAGGCCGGGTGGGGACGTAGCTGCACCTTGTCATTGTGGAAGATAGTGTAGGGCGGCTCGGAGGTCAGTGCACGGATCTCTGACACTCTACGAGCCGAGGTGATAGCTACTAGGAATGCCACCTTCCAGGAAAGGTGGAGTAAGGAACACGTGGCGAGGGGCTCGAACGGGGGCATCATAAGGCGTGAGAGCACCAGGTTGAGGTCCCAGGGTGGTATGGGACACTTGACGTTCGGGTACAGTTTATCCAGGCCCCTGAGGAAACGGTATACCACAGGATCTGAAAAGACTGAGTGGTTCGACTGACCCGGATGAAAAGCCGATATGGCAGCGAGGTGGACGCGTATGGTAGAAGTAGAAAGGCCCTGGTTTCTAAGGCCTAAGAGGTAGTCCAGTATGCGCGGGATAGCAGCCTCACTTGGGACTATATCATGTTGTCTGCACCATGCAGAAAAGCGGGTCCACTTGGCCGTATAGGTACTTCTGGTGGATGGTTTTCTACTTCCCAGAAGGACATTCTGTACCTCAGTCGAGCATAAGAGTTCAGGACCTCTCAGCCATGGAGTAGCCACGCTGTGAGGTGAAGGGACTGCAAGTCCGGATGCAGGAGGCGACCGTGATCCTGCGAGATTAGGTCGGGCCACAGCGGGAGGCTGATGGGAGGGGCCCTGGACAGCCGGAGGAGGGACGCATACCAGCATTGCCTGGGCCAGGCCGGGGCTATGAGGATGACGTGTGCCCTGTCCCGTCTGATCTTCAGGATCACCTTGTGTAGAAGCGGGATCGGAGGGAACGCATAGAACAGGTGCCCTGTCCAGGGCAGGAGGAAGGCATCTGTCAGGGATCCCCGGGAGCTGCCTCGAAAGGAGCAGAACTGGAGGCACTTCCTGTTCTGCCTGGAGGCGAAGAGATCGATGTGGGGAAACCCCCACCTCAGGAAGATCGGTCGGATGACATCCGGCCGAAGGGACCACTCGTGAGACATGAATGACCTGCTGAGGTGGTCCGCCAGTGTGTTCTGAATCCCGGGGAGGAAAGAGGCCACAGGGTGAATATCGTGGGCTATACAAAATTCCCATAGGAGAATCGCCTCTTGGCACAGGGGACTGGAGCGGGCCCCGCCCTGCTTGTTTATGTAGTATTGGGCTGTGGTGTTGTCTGTCAGCACCGCCACACAGTGACCCTGTAGCGTGTCCCGGAACGCGTGGCACGCAAGTCGGACGGCCCTCAGCTCCCGGACATTGATGTGGAGGTAGAGGTCTGATTCCGACCAGCGGCCTTGTGTCCTGAGATCCCCTAGGTGAGCTCCCCAACCCAGCGACGAGGCGTCCGTCACCAGGGACATGGACGGGCTGGGGGGGAGGAAGGAGACCCCTCGGCACGCATTGTTCTGGTCTTCCCACCAAGCCAGAGCGGATAGGGCGGCTCTGGGGATGGAAAGGAGGGTGTCCAAACTGTCCCTTCTTGGCCGGTAGGCCCCTGCGAGCCACGACTGCAGTGGGCGTAGCCGCAGTCTGGCGTGCTGTATGACGTAGGTGCACGATGCCATGTGGCCTAACAGGCTGAGGAAGACTCTGGCCGTGGTCATCGGGCAGTTGCGAAGCTGTCTGATGGCCGACTGGATGGTGAGAAACCGGGGCTGGGGCAGGGATGCCCTTGCCACCTTGGAGTCTAGTAGGGCCCCAATGAACTCTATGCTCTGGGTAGGCTCCAGGGTGGACTTTCCCTCGTTGAGGAGGATTCCCAAGCGGTCGAAGGTGTTGATGACCAGACGCACGTGCGCCGATACTTGGTCCCTGGAGGTGCCCCGGATCAGCCAATCGTCTAGGTACGGGTATACCTGTACCCCGCGGCGCCGCAGGAACGCCGCCACTACCGCCATGCACTTCGTGAATACCCTGGGCGCGGTGGACAGGCCGAAGGGCAGGACTGCAAATTGATAATGTTCTTCCGCTATTAGAAAGCGGAGGTAGCGCCTGTGAGAAGGTTTGATGCTCACGTGGAAGTAGGCATCCTTCATGTCGAGGGCAGCGAACCAATCTCCTGGATCCAGAGAGGGAATGATAGTGCCCAAGGTGACCATGCGGAACTTGAACTTGATCATGTAGGTGTTGAGTTCGCGCAGGTCCAGGATGGGCCGGAGGCCCCCTTTCGCCTTGGGGATTAGGAAGTAGCGGGAGTAGAACCCCTTTCCTCTGAACTCCTGTGGTACAGGTTCGATGGCTCCCAGTGCGAGGAGCGACCTGACCTCCTGTACGAGCAGTTGCTCGTGAGAGGGGTCCCTGAAGAGGGACGAGGGAGGTGGGTGGGTGGGAGGAGTGGAGGAGAGCTGGAGGGAGTATCCCACCTCCACCGTGCGGAGGACCCACTGGTCCGATGTAATGTCCGACCATGCACGGTGGAAGTGAGACAGACGGTCTCCGAAAGGAGGATCCAGGACTGTGGAAAATACGCTGCCCCCGGGCGCACCATCAAAAGTTGGACCTAGGCCCTTGGGGAGGCTTAGAGCCCCACTGTTTCCCGCCCTGCCTGGGCCCCTGACGCTTGCGGAAGGGGCGGTTTCTCCTGTTGGAGGAGTCCTGCGGCTGGCGGGCGGGTGGGAAGAACTTCCGGCGCGGGGGTATGAAGGGGCGCCTTTGTGGGCCCGGGGTGTGCATGCCCAGGCCCTTGAGGGTAACCCCCCTGTCCTTGAGGGCCTGGAGCCGCGTGTCTGTGTCCTCTGAAAAGAGGGCCTGTCCCTCAAACGGGAGGTCCTGTATTTTGTACTGCATAGCCGGGGCAAGGCTGGATGAGCAGAGCCATGCTGCCCGACGAAGGGCTATGCCCGAGGCCATTGTTCTGGCCGCTGAGTCTGCCGAGTCCAGGGCCGCTTGCAGGGTGTGCCTCGAAATGTCCCTGCTCTGGGTCAGGAGGGCTTTGAATTCCTGTCTGCTCTCCTGGGGGAGAGCGGTTTCGAATTTGGTGAGGGCCTCCACCGTATCAAAATGGTGTCTACTCATTAGGGCCTGATGGTTAGCCACTCTGAGTTGGAGGCCCCCGGAGGAATAAACCTTCCTGCCAAAGTGGTCCAGCCTCTTGGCGTCCTTGGCCTTAGGTACCTGAGCCTCCTGTCCATTGCGCTCTTTATTGTTCACCGACTCCACCACCAGGGAGGAGGGCGTAGGGTGAACATATAGATACTCATATCCCTTGGCCGGGACAAAGTAGCGCTTCTCTACCCCCCGGGCGGTGGGGGGGATGGAGGCGGGGGTCTTCCAGACCGATGTGGTGTGCGCTTTAATAGTGTTAATGAATGGCACTGCCACACGTGCCGGGGTGCCCTTCGTTAGCATGGTGGTGACGGGGTCATCCACCATTTGGACCTCCTCAAGGGGCAGGTTCATGTTTTTCGCGACTGCCTGGAGGAGGTGTTGATAATTAGAGAGTTCCAGGGCGGGCGGGCTATTGGAAGAGGTGCCCGCCACCGCCTCTACCCCCACCGGGGAGGCGTAAGGACCTGGCTCTCGGGGGCTGTGTATCGCCGACGGCTGGCTGGCCGAAGATGGCCCCGGTAGGTCCTGCCGAGCACCCCTCGCACACACTGGGAACCCTGGCTCAGATTGGGTTTCCCCAGGCTGATCATACTCCCACGCCACCCATTCTGGCCAGGCAGGGTTTTGGGTGGCTGGGGCTGGCCCCATTACTGGAGGGGACGCTGAGGCGGAGGAGTGCCATGGGTCCGCAGTAGTGGCTGACTGGAGGGCCTTGGGCGGAGAGTCAGGTCTGGTTTGTGTGCCAGCAGACTCTCTACGCGTCCGGCGCCGAGGGCTTCTCGCCCGGTGCCGGGAGAAGTGACTGCCCCCTGAAGAGCGGCTGCTGCTGGATCCGCTCCTTCTGCGGGATCCACGGTGCCGCGATGACGACCGGCGCCGGTCGGATCGCCGGTGCCGTGACGAGGTCCGGTGCCGGGGCGAGCGGCGGTGCCGCCTAGACGTGGAGCGCCGATCTCTACGGTGCCGCGACGACGAACGGTGCCGAGGTGATCGGTGCAGTGTGGAGCGTGACCGGTGCCGCGACGACGAACGGTGCCGGGAAGACGAGCGGCTTGGCGATCGGCGTCTGGAGCAGCCCCTGTGGCAGCTGACGGACCGGTGCCGGGAGTGCGACCGGTGCCGAGAGTACGACCGGCGTCTGTCCGTGCGAGAGTGCCGGGACTCCGATCGGCGCCAGGACTCGGACCGGCGGCCAGAGCGCGATCTGCGCGACCGGCCATGAGGAGACCCGGAGCATGGTCTCAACTCAGTGCGGCGCCGAGACTGCGACCGGTGCCGGGAAGCTGACCGGTACCGGGAGTTCGATCGGTGCCGCGAGATCGATCGGCGTCCGTGCCCAGCCGGGCTTCGAGCCGCGATCTCAGTCACGGTCATGGGCGGCTTGCCCCTAGACCGGACAGGTTGCTGAGGGGTATCCTCTGAGAGCAACCTCCTCGCAGCAGCGAACGCCTCCGGCGTGGAGGGAAGCTGCTGCGGAATCGGCACCCTGAGTGGCGAGACCACTGGCACCGGACTCGACGGGGCCTCCTGCGGCGCCGGAGTCGTCGGTGCGGGTGCGGGCGGCTGTGCCTCTGGTCGGCTCCCCGGCGGCGACCGTGGACGTGTGAGCGGCGCCGGCGGCTGCACGCGGTCCGGTGCCGATGCTGGGCGCGGTTCAGAGTCCTTTCTGCGCTTAGCGCTGGGGGAGCGCGACCGGTGCCGAGGCTTGGATTTAGCCGGCTTGGGTGCGGGGCCCGGTGCCGCACTCGAGTCCGGGGTAAGGGCCGCCTCCAACAGGATCTGCCGCAGGCGGGATTCTCTATCCTTGCGGGTCCTGGGTTTGAAGGCTCTGCAGATCTTGCATGCATCAGCTAAGTGCGCTTCCCCGAGGCACTTGAGGCACTTGGAGTGTGGGTCCCCCGCAGGCATGGGCTTCCCGCACTCCGCACAGTGCTTGAATCCCGGAGCCTTAGTTGACATGGCTCCGGTGGCAGGGGGAACCCCTGCACTTAACTTATTTACACTATAAACTATGTAAACTAACTAACTACAACTAATTAACAATAACGATAGAATAACAATGGAGTTAACAGCTAGGAGATAAGGAGAACGCTCAAGAGCAGTACTCCTGTTCCGACTACCAGCACGAGCGGTGAAGAAGGAACTGAGGGCCAGACTGTGTCGCAGGGGTACTTATAGAGTGCCTCAGTGGCGCCACTCCAGGGGGCTCCCTGCTCGCCCAGTCTGTAGCTAGGGGAAAAATCTACCCGGCAACCAGGCCCGCAGCGCGTGCCTGACCTATAGTGGAATGCATGTGAGCAATCACTCGAAGAAGAAGAGTTCCGTATGGCTTGAAAGCTTGTGTCTCTCACCAATAGAAGATGGTCCAACAAAAGATACTGGGTCCCTCACCTTGTCACATTAACGGTGTTGGTCTTCTCCCTTGCTGCCTTTTTTGGAACTGACACAGCTGGAGTAAACATGGCTCTAATTTCAAAGGCAGGTGGTTTGGCCTTTCTCTACTAACAGTGCCTTCAAAACTCTGACTGCCTGAAGTAGGACCCAAGATAAGTTCCTGGAAGAACTTGCTGGAAGAAATCACGGGAGCCAAAGCAGGTGTGTCAGGCCTTGGATCAGATGAGTGCCTGGAGCCTCATGTTCCTCATTAAGGAGAAGCACTTAAAAATCTCTTCTGCCTCTTCTGGAGAGGTCTGGGCATGAAAATCCAATCGATAGAAAATTCAGGAGTGTATTCCTTGTCCAAGCAGTTCAGTTACCTAATGTGATCATCTAATACCAGGAAGATAGCCAGGCATGAAGCACACCTCTTGAATCCCAGCTCCTTCAGTTCTACAATAACCCAGAACTGAGGTACCAGCTAATTCAACTCGCTCTACTTATCAGTAAACTATAAACTACAGATATCAATATACTAAGAATGAAGAAAAGCCTGGACCTGAATGGACCAGAGTGGTTCATTTTATTTTGTCACAGCAGTTGGAAATAACTGAAGTAGTAGAAGGTGCTGTGACCCACATATAATCTCACTCTCAGGATGTTCAGGGATCCTGAGGGGAGCTGCAGGAGGGGGCACGAGTTTGCTAACGGTAAGAACTGGTTGTACAAGGTTCTATCATGAGACACCACTAGGCAGTGTAATACCCACATGAGGGAACATGTAGATCCACTTGAAGACCTTTTCCACTTATCCTCATTGTGCAGATGGAGAAAGGCATTTAGAGGTTGAGGGTAAAAACTTAAATTCTGTTGTCAAAAGACCTAGTCCATGAACGCAAACCTGGTTTTGTTCAGAATAGTTAAATTAGTACAAACCCTAGTGTGGATGCAGTTTTACCAGTACAAAAGGTGCCTTATATTGGTATAGCTTATTCCTGTATAGGAAGGGGAATGAGCTATAAGCACTTTTATTTGTATTACTGTGGCTCCTAGCAGCCCTAGCCAACCCGTAAGTGGGTTGTACTGTTTTAGCTTTACCAGTCTACTTACAGTGCTATAGTGTGTGCAAACTCTTGTTATACTGAGTTTCACTGGGACTTAGGCCCTTCAAAGTGTCCATTTTGAAGATTGAGCTTAAGGTGCTTTTGACCTTTTACTCATGGCTACACAGAGGGTTTTTTTGTTTTGTTTTTTGTTTAATTTTAAAAATCTACGAAAATTTTAGTGTGGACAAGGCAAGTTGCAGTTTTAACACAGTTGGTTGAAGGAAACCAGAAGGTCCCTCCTAGGACTTACAATTGCCAGCTAACAGGTGGGATTTGCATTTTGCCTTGTCCACACTAGGATTTTAACACATTAAAA
Source organism: Sternotherus odoratus (assembly GCA_032164245.1). Classification (NCBI taxonomy): domain Eukaryota; kingdom Metazoa; phylum Chordata; order Testudines; family Kinosternidae; genus Sternotherus; species Sternotherus odoratus. Next base: position 198,882,131 of record JAVMKO010000001.1, on the reverse strand, counting down.
AAAAGTTTTTAGGAAAGTCAAGGCCTCCTTAAGGTGCCACAGAGCAAGTCAGAGCCATAACCAGGGTTAAAACTTCTCTGAGTAGGGGCCTACCTGAACTATAGTGCATCTAAGGCAAGTCACTTAACTTGCCAATATAAGGGCATGTCTTCACTACCACTTTAATTCGACCTTAACGACGTTAGGTCGAATTAAACGTGTACCTGTCTTCACATACATGCCCTTAAAGTCGATTTAAAGGGCCCTCAAAATCGAATTTGTAACTCCTGCCTGACGAGAGAAGTAAGGCTAAAATCGACTTCTCTATGTCTACTGTGAGGAAGTGAAGAGGCATCTGAAGTTAAGCCTCCGACCTCCGAGCAGCCCCGCCCACCTGAACAGCCCCCCCGCCCGCCCGAGGGGGGGGGAGCCGAGGGGGGTCAGCTGCTTGGTCAATTTCAGGTGAAATTAGTTAGAAATTCCAATAGAATTTTGAGGCGCAAAGCACAACACCGAGGAAGCGAGTTAGTCTCTAGATAGGGGGTTTTGTGGCTGTAGTACCAAAGTAGGGTTTTATTGCATAGAGAGGGTATGCAAAATAGGGAACTGCTGCAGGTGAATTTCCCTCCTTCCTTCCCATTTCCCAAACAGTAAACTACAGCCATCACACTCTTTCCCATCAGAAAAGTTTAAGCAAAATTGAAGTAGGACATTTATATTCTAAAGCAACTCGTGTGAACAGATGCACCAAAAAATGGGACTAATTAAATCCTATTTAGTTATTCTGATGCATGTTTGTGGGTAACCAGCCCTTAAACTGCCCCCATCCTCTTCACAGAATTACTAAAAATTCTCTTCTCTTTCATTCTAGCTTCTGTTTCTCCAAGAAAAAAATTCTCCTACAGCTATTTAAGACTGTCTCATTGTCTTCTTAACCACTAGACTCACTCCCCTGCCTAGCCGATTATCACTTCCATACATTTCTGGACTCATTCCTACTGGCTTCCAGCTTTTCAAAAGAGTCAGGACTTGAGAGTAGGGGCATAGGTCATGCTGTGCAGGCAGTCCAGGGAGAGGATGCTCTAGAATGTGACTTTGTCCCTTTATTTTGCTCTCCTCCATCATTGGTTTTAAGGGTTATATCCTCACAAGATTTTCTTACAGCATATTGGGTAGAAAGAGCAACTTCAATATAATTTGCAGATGTAACCTCTATCAAAGACCCAGATCATTAGCCATTCAGGCCCACTCTAGGAACATCTTACATGCTGTTACAGCTGTTAGAAGAGTATTTGTGGAGACTGTACAAAGTAACAAAGACATAACATCAGTTAAGTCCTGTATTGTTCACCAGTCAGACAGGAACAGGTCCAAAACACTTTCCAGGTGTGTCTGATATGTTGCTTTAATTCAGATTATAAAACTTCTTTGGCAACTGCACAAACTTTTCTGAGGCAGGGGTCACATAATTTAAATATTCTCCCCTATAGTAATGATTAGTATCATTAAAGCTAAGTGTGGTGATAGACTACAACAGGTCAGTGTATGCAAGGATCCCTTTCAAAAGGGATTGCTTTATAATCAACTTTGAAAGAAGACTTTTTCATTTTTAATAACCTCAAACCAGAAAATGAATTCTGTATGAAAGAAGTTTTCAAAAGGAAGAGTGAACAAACCCCCCCACTGTGCTACTGCATTAAACTAATTCTTTAAATAAAGTTTTGAGTATCAACCACTTCCAAAGAATCACTGCTTAAAAAGTGAGAATTTTAATGAATTAGCCTTTATTTCCATAATCACTAGTCACACAATGCAATTCAATTTTGCCAAGGGAAAAAAATAAATCAAACTTTGGATTAATAAAATTATTCACAAAGCACCAGCAGGAACCTTCTTTTTATAAAGACTAAGCAAGCAATTAATGCTTTTCTAATACATGAACAATTACAATCAATTTTAAAAAAAATGTTTCTACAAAAAAAAAATATCTCATTTTTTTTAAACCACCCTAATATTTTGACAGATGAGGGAAAAACAGTTTGAACCAATCCAATCTAAAACGATCACATCAAGTGAGGGATGCAGAGGGGTTTGTAAGACAATAAGCCTTTTTTTTTTTTTTTTTTTTTTTTTTTACACTGCAGGCTTTTATCAAAGTATATAAAATTTTAGTCTAGAAAAATAAGTATGGATTGTATACAATTATTGTGCTTGGAGACTGAAAATGACAAAGCACCACCATTCAAAAGGCACAGGAAATACTGAAATACAGATTAGGGTATATTCCTTACAAGGGTTTTTCTTCTCTTAAGCTTATAGCTTAATTAGGTGCATAGGAACTGCCACTAAAGTAAAAAGCAAGGATGTCTCTCCACACTTAGTTGCTGGCCAGAGACTGATGGATAGGGGGCTGGAAGCAGCGCACATGTTCCACTGGTGTACCTTCTCCATCACCAGACTTCATATACTTGTCCAAAATAGTAATTATCTCGTTGTTCAGGATCTGGAATTTGCGAATTCTCTCAACCATTTTCTTCAAAGGCTGCAACGTCAAAAACATACATTCAGAAAAGAAGTTTTGACATAAAAATCAGAATCAGCCTTTGATAAAACCAATGAGAGCAACTGCCTCAGCCCAGCAGTCTTCTGCCAATTCTGCACCTCATGAACCAGTCTGGTTGACTCTGGTCATAGGTATGAGACAAAGTTTCTTGACACCTTAAATGACTGCTTTTTGGAGCAGCTCTTCCAGGAACCACAAGAGGAGAGGCAATTCTTGGTTTAGTCCTGCGTGGAGCACAGGATCTGGTCCAAGGTGAATACAGCTGAACTGCTTAGTAATAGTGACCATAACCTAATAAAATTTAACATCCCTCGGGGGGGCGAAAGGGGACACACTACAGCAGCCTACTATGGATTTAATTTCAGAAAGGGGAACTACACTAAACTGAGGAAGTTAGTTAAACAGAAATTCAAAAGTACAGCACAAAAAGTGAAAGCCTGCAAGAAAACTTTTTAAAGACACCATAATAGAGGCTCAAATTAAATGTATGCCCCAAATTAAAAAAAACAGGACCCAAAAAAGTGCAATCATGGCTAAGCAACAGAGTAAAAGAAGCAATTAGAGGCAAAAAGGTATCCTTTTAAAAGTTAAATCCTATTGAGGAAAATAGAACAGCCGCAGGGGTCTCCAAACTACGCCCCAGGAGCCAGATCCGGCCCGCGGCCTCGATTTGTCCGGCCCGCCAGCTGAGCAGGCATGTGGAGAAGCCGCCGCCATCTTCTCCCTCCCACCCCCCGTGAGCTGCTGCTGGTGTCCCATGTGCGGAGGGGTGAGTTCCCCCGCGACAGAGGCCGGAGGAGTAAGGGGGGAGGAAGCGGCCAGAGGAGAATGGGGGAGTTGCATATATTTGCATATATTTAATTTTTTCCACAGTAGCTTCAGCCCGTGAAGCCCCTTCAAAAATTTAATATGGCCCTCATCTCAAAGTCTGTAGACCCCAGGAACAGAGCATAAACTCTGGCAAGTGAAATGTAAAAATATATTTAGACAGCCCCAAAAGAATTTGAATCACTAGCCAAAGACTCAATAAGCAATAGCAAAAATGTTAAATAAATCAGAAGCTGGAAGCCTGCTAAACAACCAATAGGGCCACTGGATGACGAAGATGCTAAAGGAGCACTCAAGGACGATAAGGCTATTGCAGAGAAACTAAATGAATTCTTTGCATCGGTCTTCACGACTGAGGATGTGAGGGAAATTTCCAAACCTGAGCCATTCTTTTCAGGAGACAAATCTGAGGAACTGTCCCAGATTGAGCTGTCGTTGGAGAAGTTTTTGAACAAACGGATAAAGTGTAATATGTCACCAGGACCAGATGGTATTCACCCAAGAGTTGTGTAAATCAGCTTCTGTACCAGATGACTGTAGGATAACTAATGTGATGCCAATTTTAATTAAAGGCTCCACTGGTGAACTTGACAACAACAGGCCAATAAGCCTAACTTCCATACCGGGAAAATTGGTTGAAACTATGGTAAAGAAGAGAATTGTCATACATAGATGAATACGATTTGTTGAGGAAGAGTCAACATGGTTTTAGTAAAGGGAAATCATGCCTCACCAATCTACTAGAATTCTGTGAGGGGGTCAACAAGCAGGTGGCAAGGATGATCCAGTGAATATAGTGTACTTAGATTTTGAGGAAGCCTTTGACAAGGCCCCTCAACAAAGGCTCGTAAGCAAAGTAAACTGTCATGGGATAAGAGGAAAGGTCCTCTCCTGGATCAGTAACTGGTTAAAAGATAGAAAACAAAGGGTAGGAATAACTGGTCAGTTTCAGAATGGAGAGAAGTAAATAGTGATGTCTCCCAGGGGTCTGTCCTGGGACCAGTACTTTTCAACATAGTCATAAATGATCTCGAAAAAGGGGTAAACAGCAAGGTGGCAAAATTTGCTGATGATTCAAAACTATTCAAATAATTAAGTTCAGTGCAGACTGCGAAGATCTCACAAAACTGGGTGACTGAGCAACAAAATGGCAGATGAAATTCTATGTTGATAAATGCAAAGTTATGCACATTGGAAAACATAATTCCAACTACACGTATAAAACGATGGGGTCTAAATTAGCTGTTACCATACAAGAAAGATCTTGTGAACTTGTGGATAGTTCTCTGAAAACAGCCAAGCAATGTGCAGTCAAAAAAGCTAACAGAATGTTGGGCATCGTTAAGAAAAGGATAGATAATAAGACAGAAAATATCATGTTGCTTCTATATGAATCCATGGTCTGCCCACATCTTGAATACTGCATGCAGATTGGGCTGCCCCATCTTAAAAATGATATATTGGAACTAGAAAAAATACAGAAAAGAGCAACAAAAATTATTAGGGACATGGAACAGCTCCCATATGAGGAAATATGAATAAGACTGGGACTTTTCAGCTTGGAAAAGAGATGACTAAGGGGGGGGATATGATAGAGGTCTATAAAATCATGACTGATGTGGAGAAAGTAAATAAGGAAATGTTATTTAATCCTCATAATAAAAACTAAATTAATAAGCAGCAGATTTAAATCAAACAAAAGGAAGTATTCCTTCACACCAGGAACAGTCAACACGTGGAACTCTTTGCCATGGGATGTTGTGAAGGCCAAGACTATAATGGTTCAAAAAGGAACTAGATTAGTTCATAGAGGATAAATCCACCAGTGGCTATTAGCCAGGATGGGCAGGGATGGTGGGTCCCTAGTCTCTGCCAGAAGCTGGGAATGAGTAACAGGGGATGGATCACTTGATGATTACTTGTTCTGTTCATTCCCTCTGGGGCACCCAGCATTGGCCACTGTCAGAAGACAGGATACTGGGGGCTGGATGGACCAGTGATCTGACCCAGTATGGCCACCTTATATAATGGAAAGAGGAACCAGTGCCAACTCTCTTAAGTCTGCCTCAATGATGGGGTGTGGTCTGGATAAGTTATGAATCTTTCCCAACCAGTGATAGATGTAAAAGTCCACTTAAAATTTTGTTTTTAAAGATCTACTCTGCTTATCAGAATTCCAGAAATAGGTCTTGGACATGGGGATTAGAACTTCAGTAGGACTAGCGCTATTCTAAAGGTACGTATTGTATCTAGATGGCACCATCTGTTTAATTAAATGTAAGAAAACCCATGTCACAGTGAAAGGTAAAGGTGGGCTCAATTAAAATCCCAACCCTAACATAGGGTGCTACTAGCAAATACTCTACCGCATAATCTTGGGCTCTGACTCCACTTTAAACAGTGATGTTTACAGATATGCCAGCCCCATGCAAATAATTCAATTTTTTTCATACAAGTCATTGCAATGAGTAAAAAGCCAATATTTTCAACATACCACATTCTTGATGACCTCATCTTTGCCATCATGCTTTTGAACTTTCAGTAAATGGTAGCAGAAATCCAACACATCAAAGCGACGCTGCTGTCCCAAAAGCACAATGATCATACAGCCAGCCCAGTGCAGCCCATCTCCAAAGCATTGTCTGTAACAGAATACAAAGTCTATGAAAATTGTATATTTCACCTAAAACTCCCAAGAACCAGTTACAGCATGAAATACTGACTCATCCAACATTTTCTCTTAAAAAAATAGGAGACTAAAAACCATGCATTAGATGTTTTCCAGCTGAGGTATAAAACCCTGTCTTTTAGGATCATTTTCTATTAAATTAACAATATTTAGAAACTGCAAGCACTAGAAATGCTGAAAATCTTTATCCAATTTTAAGTTCTTCCAAAAATATTTGCTCCCCATTACTCTGCAGCAGTGCTACTGTCACATTAACCAATAGAACAACCTGGCAATGCCAAACCACCACATTTATTTGGTCTTTGTGGATTAAGGGAAGCAATGTCCTAAGACTTCCCATCAACAACTGGCCAATGACAGGCAAATTATAGCTCAATCTTTCCTCCTGAAAACTGACAAACCTAATGCTAAAAACTAAAGAATTGAAGATTGCAGGACTTCTGAATGCTCATTCCTGTGGCTAACCCACAGAAAATAAGCAAATGCCTGATAAGTGACGTATAAAAGTTATTTTCCTTAAATTCGTCAACTGTAATGGGGTGAGCATCACTGGTGTCAAGAGATGCATGCTAGGATCTCTTCCTTATGAGACCTTTTATTATGTACCAATGTATTAAAATACATGATTTTTAAAAGATACAATTAATATCTGTATTCCTGCGCTAATAGGCCCTCTCAGTCCCTTGTTCTTTGTTCGGTGCTTGCCTCACTGAGCTATGAACACCAGCATTATGTTTTGTATCCCCACTTCTAGCTGGGAAATACAATAAAGTAGTGTTGCAAACGTGCATAATTGGCAGCCTACGATACATACTCCACAGTAAACTCGTGTGTTCCCACAGGAATGCAGTACACAAACTGCATCGCACTCCAGAGACGGTGAAATTCCACACATTCATCCACATGCATCACACCGTTGCTGGGAAGGGGGCCACGCCAGATGGGGTCATCCAGGAAGGTCCGAATCCTGGTCAAGATGACCTCAAACATGGATAGGCCACAGCAGAGGCGTTCCTTGGTCAGCAAATCTCCTTCCCTTGCTATTGCAATTTGCTAAGATTGAGAGGAGGAAATAAAAAGTGAATGAAACAGTAGTTCAGATTAGTTATGGGGGAGGGGTTGTTTGACTGAAAGCCTTATATTAGTGCAGAATGAAGCTCTATTCAGGTGTCATGCTGATCTAAAAACACAGCAAAAAAAAAGAGAAAAAAAAAAACACACCATGGCTTGCTTGTGCCAGCCAACTTGCTGGGCTCAGTCCACAGGGCAGTTTCACAGCTGTGTAGATTTCTGGGCTCGGGCCCAAGCCCCGGGCTCTCCCACCCAGAAGTCTACATAGCAGTGAAAAGGCCCCACAGCCCGAGAGTCCTGTGAGCCTGAGTCGGCTGGCACGATCCAGCTGTGGGTTTTAATCTGCTGTGTGGACATACCCCAAGAGTACTGAGACAGTTTACCTGTGTTCTGCACTTCGCCTTGGATCCAGGTGAGAGAATTCAGACTGGGTTGCTTAAACAAAAGTAGTATTACTGGCTGGGTCACGAGTTTTGACTTTTCTTTTTGAACCAGTGCTGTAGGGTTTTAGTACTTTCAGGAATTCTCCTGGGGCAAGTGAAAGATGGAAGCCAGAAAACACTAACAGTGAAATATCTGGGTTAATTTTTTCCCCCATTCAAAGGAAGAGAAGCTTTTAAAGGCTTTCCGAGTGGAAAGATCAGCTGCTGCTGTGCTGTGCCAAGGTCTGCAAGGTCGGTTTGTTTGTTTGTAACTGAAATGAATCAGAAGACAAACATTGGTGTATTCAGTTGTCTGCTGGCAGGCCCAGGTAAAGGCCCCTCCCCCATTTATTGCCGACTCCCTGGCCTGCTGCTGTCAGAGGCTGACGTGCTTCAACGTGAGCATGAAGAGATCTGTACCACTGCAGTAAACGGAGCTTTATAATCATACTCGCTCTCTCTATATTGTACCAGCTTGTGCCCTCCCATTGTAAGCTCTCTGCGGTAGGGACAGTGTTGCTTGCTCAGCACAGCTCACCGAACTCTACCTATGGTGTTCAAAGTGGTCTGAACTCTATACTTGACAACATTCCCTTTTGGCCCCACAAATTCCTCTCTCTCAAGCAGTTTGTCAGCTGTTGAAGCAAATGGGGAATGAAACATACTCTACAAGGACACAGAGGAGAACAGCCTCTGGACAGCAAGAGCGGCTCACTGACGAGGCATGGAGGAGGAAGAATGTTCTCTGTTGGTAATTAATTAAAGCTCAGCTCGAATAGAACGGCTGGTTTCCAAAAGGTTCTGACTTTATCCAATTTGTTCACTGAATCACAAGAGAACAAATGACTTTTTTAAAAGGTCACAGAGCAAATCAGTTGCTTTTGGTGGAATTTGAACTGGGAGCCCCTTGGGTGCAAATCCTTTGCTTTACACATTATATCACAATAGTGTACATAGAAATTAACACTTTAATCCTCCCCCAAAACCTAAAATGTCACCTCAGACAATAAGCTATCCGTGTACACAAGCTGCTGACCAACTTTACTGAATCCAGAGATTTACTAGAGGCCCTGTTGTGTGACATTTGTAATTCAGACATGGCTACTGATATTGTAAGGATCTTCGGTGTCTTGTGCACTGGTATTTCTGCATAAAATGTCTGGGGCACAAAACTTAAACATTACCTGGGGTGTTCCTAATCTTTCAATCAGAGGAACAAGATGGAGTGGAGCATATTTTGATTCTAGTCTTTTCATTTTAGCATCAAGTCTTTCACCCTCTGAAACAGAAAAAAACCTCACATTATCCTTTAAAGTTAGGTGACTTCACTTTATAAACAATGAAAATTGCCATGCAGAAATTCATGTTTTTATTAGTTTATTTTTGTCACAGTAGGAGTTGTGTGTGTAAATTATTCCTTTGATGGGTAATTTCATTCAAAATGGCTTGCTTTTTCTTCAGTATGCATTTTGTTTGATGCACAATATCCACTGACAGGTTTATTTTTTTAACAATGCTACATTATACCTTCAAGTTTAAAGAAGCAAACAACTCAGGCAAAATCTAGTAGTGAAACTCATTTTGTTATTAACTAGTTTCTGCCCTCGAAATAAGGCTCTTATGCTGCCTCTAACATACTTTGATCCCCACACACACTAAGCCAATTAAAATCACCCTTCTCACATGCAAAATCCTTGCCTCCAGAGGATGGGGTTTTATGTATGGAAAGGTTAAAAAAAAAAAAAAGTAAAAAAAAATATCCCTCAAACCCTCAGCACTGGTGAGTAGGAAATGTTCTCTGGTGAGTGAGTGAATAAAATTTAAAATGATCTGGGGTTAGACTGATGGCTGTCTACAGGGATTTGAGTAACTGCAATAAATCTGATAAGGCTTTCACTTTGTTATTTACCGTATGTGAATCCTATGAGCAGAGGCACAGACAGCTCTTCTGCTGCTGGTTGTGGGACAGAAGTAAGAAAAGAGGTAGGACCGACCTTCCCCCTGCCCCTCCAAGAAAAAAGTACTAGAAGGATAAAACGGGAATGGAAGGAGCTCCCCTTCCAGCAGTCAGGAAGGGGAGAAGAGAAGATAGACTGGAAGGAACAAATCCTGCAAGGTAATTCAGCAAAGCATTTAAGCCTGTGAAAGTCTGTGGCAACCATGCATATGGTTGTGCTTTGCTGGATCAGAGAGACAGTACGCAGCATCTTGCAGGATCCAACCCTAAACATCTCCATCCCCAAGTTTATTTTGCACACCTACAAGCCAAGGCTGATATGAAAGATGGGACCTCACAGCAAGACCAGCATTCTCCCACCTCATCACCAAGTGAGCATGAGGCAGTGGTGAGCATGTCACCAGGGTGCTGCACAGAGAGTTCTTGATCACCCCACCCCAGGGATCCCTGGTTAATAGGCTTAGGCCTCCTGTTATTCTGTGCATTGTACAATTTTCAGGCTTGCAGATACTCAGGAATTTGCTGTCGTTGCAAATGAATAGCCCTTGTGTAAAGAAAGTTTCAGAATGACGAATTCACCAACAAGGAAGCAACATTGGGGGTAATACTGCTGGAGAACAAATGCCTGTCCAGCCCATACCTTTGACATGAACCCTTGGTAATATATTCTGGAACGGTGCAGCATGCAACAGGTCACACACTTCCTCTAGCGACTAGAACAAAAAGGAACAAGCAGCAGTTAGGAGTTAAACAATAACAGCATGTCAAGGGCACCAAAATCTGCTTCTAAAACCGTGCTGACATCCTATAAGAAATAGTGGCTGACACCAGAGGGCACCAAGCACCTACAGTTAGAACACACACAGGCTGCTTCTGGCTCCCTTCACAGGAGTACTTAGCAGCAATTTGGTTTCTGCAGGTTACCTTGGATTCACAAAGAGTTACAGCAACTCTACCGGCCCAGAGTTGGCAATTCTTAAAGGACAGAGTCTGTTTATTGAAAAGACGAATGCAGAATGACGAAGATCTGTGTTAAAGGGGCAGACCCGATCCTGTGCTGACACACACAAATGTGAACAAAGCAGCGAGTCAGGTTTTTATTTTTACCAACGCTGTGCCCATAGCCCATTATCACCCAGAAACATGTCTCCCAGAAAGAAAGTCTCAGATGCAGGAGACTAATAGCAAGGGGGTGGGGGTGGGGTGTCTCAGCATGGAACATTTCAAATCTTTAAAATATAAAGAATAAAATTGTTTCACAAATATTAAAAAATATCCATGAAGTTGGCTGTGTTTGCTTCTGGAAATCCCTGTATGTTCTCAGGGTACGTCTTCACTACCCGCCGAATCGGCGGGTAGCGATTGATTTTCTGGCGATTGATTTCTCGTGTCTGATGAGGACGCGAGAAATCGATCGCTCGCGGCTTCCCCGTCGATTGCATAACTCCAGCTCGCCGGGAGGCGCAAGCTGGAGTCGACGGGGGAGCGCACCGCCGACTGCCGCCGCCATGGGGACGAGAGGTAAGTCGGCTGCAGATACGCAAACTTCAGCTATGTGATTCACATAGCTGAAGTTGCGTATCTGCAGTCGATCTCCCCCCCCCCCCCCCAGTGGAGACCAGCCCTCAGTGTCTGAAACAGCCAAGAGCAGAGGCTGAGATAAGAGCTAGACTCATCTGAGGCCTCTTCAGAACAAAACTTGAGAATCAGTATGTTTTCATTTTTATATTTCATTGACATTAATGGTTTTAAACAATCCCCAGAAAGGAGAGACGATTTTGTTTTCCATGTGTTATTTCAGTCAAACACAAGGATCTGGCCCTTTGCTAAGGAAATTAAATAATTTACCCACAGTAAGTAAAATTCTCTAACAGTCAATCTAACTAGATGCTGGCAGTAGTAGTAGTACACATATTGTGGCAGCACTCAAAGGCCTAACTGGGACTGGAGCCCCATGGTACTACTGGGCAGTGTACACATAGGTAAGAGGCAATCCCTGCCCAGAAGACACACAAGCACATGAAGGGTAAAGCTCCGGAACACTAGAGGGCATCGCACACAGTTGTTGCTTCTGTAGGTCGAGTACATTGCACACACCAAGGGCACCTTGGATCTCTCCTTGCCCCCCTTCCCTCACAAAAACCTACAAGCAAATGCATTCGATGAAGAACTGGCATAGCTTTGTTAGTGATGGGTTTGGGGGTTTTTAATGGGCGGAGAAGAATGGCAAGAGTGGGGAAATTAGAGAAAAGGAACAGGAAAAAGAAGGAGCAGAGGGACAGTCAGAACATCCTTGCCTGCTGTTGGGCAGACAATAACATAGTCTAAGGAGGGCTCTGTGGAGAGTGTCAGGGAGCTGTTCTCCCATGCATAAAGGGCAATGTAGGGAGCATGAAGGTGCTTTGGGGGAAGGTTGACTGGTGGGTGATAAAGGCTGGAAATACTGCCAGAGCAATGGAGGGGGGTGGTCAATCAGCTAGGCAGGAGAAGCTTATGTGAGTTGGGGAGGTGAAAAAGGAGCCAGAGGAGGGATTCAAGAGAGGGGTGCTGTGGTCAGAACAAAAAGCCTGGTACTTAGCTGTACCATTTTGAATGGACGATCTGAATGTTGCAGTAGTCAAGGCCAAATGAGTCCAAAATGAGTCTTTAGACCTTCTTTGGCTTTCAGAATTAGGAAGTAGCAGGAACAGAATCCCTTTCCTCTGAAGTGAAAGGGAACCTCCTTCACAGCTCCCACCCGAAAGAGGGACTGGACTTCATGCTCCAACAGGAGCTCAAGGGAAGGGTCTCTGAAGAGGGAAGAGAGGGAAAGGTGGGGTGGACAGGAACTGGATGGTGTAACCCAGTTCTACTGTGCTGAAAAACGCAGTGGTCTTAGGTGATCTGGGTCCAGGCATCCAGGAAATAAGAAAGGTGGTTGGAAAATGGGGGTAGTTGGATCTAGTGCAGGGGGTGCCTGGGACCTGACTGCATAGGGCCGGTCCAGGAAGACTGGGGAGGGGATCTGCAATCTTCTTCCACGGTTCTCAGCACTCAATGATCTGATGTGATGAGACACCATGCCAGGCTGAAATAGGAGAGTAGTCTGAAAATAAGGGGGGGTGGAATGCCCCTCCAAAATAATTCTACTTGGAGCCTGCTGGATATCTGTGTGAGGCTGGTAATGAGGCTGAGGTAGAAGATGTCTCTGGGGTGGACAGCACCATGATCCCACTGGCGCCACAATGTTCATCCGGTGTTGGAGGATGGTGCTGCACTGGACCTGTGAGCAGGGAGGAGTCGACGGTGCTGCTTGCAGGAATAGAGGAGTGGCCGCTGGAGGAGGTACTCAGAGCAGAGTCTAACCGGCTTGGCTCCGACTCTGGCCTGAGTGCAGCTTCCATCAGGACGGACCTTAGCTTAGCCTCCCTGTACTTTTTCATACGGAGCACTGAACTGGCAGCAGATCTGGCAACGTTCTCATATGTGAGCCTGCCCCAGACACTTCAGACACCCGGACTGCGGGTGGCTCACCGGCATGGGCGTGCCACAGAAGGTGCAGGGTTTGAAAAATAGATACCAGAGAATGCCGGGCACTAAGGGCAGAGGATGCCCTTCCAAACAATTGGGGATCTAAGTATATAACACTACTACTGAAAGAGAGGAACTGAAGGTAATTAAACTTGTGAAAGGACGGAATAACAGAACCACCTACGAATGCCTTGCCAAGGCAAGAGAAGTTGTCCCAGTGACCATCCTGGGGCAAGGGGCGGGCCGGGCCCCTTCTACTGGCGCATGAGCGCATGGCACCAGAGGGCGCTTGAGCCAGGCCGACAGATATCACCGAGGGAAAAATCCGTGGCAATGGTGCATGCAGCGTTCGCAGCCCTAACATGGAATGGACATGAGCAAGCACTCGAAAAAGAACAAGGTCTTATAATGGAAAGTGTCAGACAAATTTAACTAGAGGTGTTGCCACCTATAACATTTCCCCCTTTATACTGCCTTGTATCCACCTGAGGAGCACAAAGCAGCATATAATTTAACCTCACAACATTCCTGTGTATCCTTATTTTATAGACAGGAAAAACTGAAGCAAAAAGATAGAGAGAGACTTGGTCACACAACAAGTCTTTGGCCCAGATTTCCTTAGCCCCCACTCCATATATCCCATTGTATGTTATCTAAGAGCATAAGAAGGCCATACTGGGTCAGACCAAGGGCTGGGTTACCCAATAGGCAGACTAAGCATGTGCTTAGGGAACCAGCAAAGCAAGGGACACCAAAAAAAAAAAAAAAAAAAAAAAAAAAAAAAGATTTTTTGTGGAAAAAAAATTAGATTTCAAGAAAAGCATCAAAGTAGTCTTAAAACATATTTGGGCAATGATCGTGTGTTGAAATCTCTTTCTAATACTTGCTGGGAGGCACATGCAGTGGCAACAAGTGCAATGCTGGAGTCCTACTCAAAGATTATGGATGCATTAGACGAAACACAAAAGGGAGGCAGAAAACATTGCAAACAAGATGCAAGAACTAGGGTTTGTATTCATGTTGACCATGTGGAATGAAATTTTACAACACTTTTAACACACAAGTAAAGCTCTCCAAGAAAAAGAATTGGATTTGAAAACATGTGCAGACCTCTGTCAATCATTAGCAGACCATTTACACACTTTGAGGAATGATTTTGAAAGATCTGAAAACATATCAAAAGATATCTTGCCTTATACTAGCTACAAAGAAGTCCAATCCTGCAAACGAATCAGGAAAAAACAAGCAAATGATAGCAGTGCAACAGAAACAGCGTTGAATCAGAGAGGTAGCCGTGTTAGTCTGGAATAGCAGAAGTGACAAAGAGTCCTGTGGCACCTTAAAGACTAACTAAAGTATTGAAGCATAAGCTTTCGTGGGCTAATATGCACTTTGTCAGATGCATCCGTATTAGCCCACGAAAGCTTATGCTTCAATACTTTAGTCTTTAAGAAACAGCATTGAATCCTAGAGACAAATTTTGCGTATCTACTTACTACGCTATAATTGATACACTTGAAGCTCATATGAAGAGGAGAGGTGAAGTGTACAAAGAAGTATCCAGTAGATTTTCTTTTCTAAATGATATGGACTTATCTGATGGACAATATTCACAAGGTTCCCAAAAAGCTAGTTGACTCATACGCTGTTGACTTGAACATGAATCTCTGTGGAGAAGTACGGCAGTTCCACTGTTGTATGTGCGCAAAGTTTAACAAAACAGGAAAAATGCATTTCAGTCACATTGATCTTCATGACACAATACTGAAAGATGGAATACAATGTGTATTTCCAAATGTAGAGATCGCACTATGTATTTTTCTAACATTGATGATTACTAACTGCTCTGCAGAACACACTTTTTCTCAGCTGAAAAGAATAAAAACCCTCAGAGAACAACAATGTGTCAGGACAGACTTGATTCACTTTCCCTATTGTGTATGGAAGCAGACATGCTTCATTGAGTCAGCTTCGATGAACTTATCCAGAATTTTGCAATCAGAAAATCTAGAAAGAAGCTATTTTAATTTCAGCATACATGTGAGTTTTGTGCCATTTAAAAAATAAAATTTTATTTTATGGTATAGTATTGTTTTTATTTTGAATTACATATGGGGGGTACCATACTCTTTTCAGTGTGTAGGGCCTCTAAAGGTCTTAATCCAGACCTGGTCAGACCACTGGTCCATCCAGCCTAGTATCCTGTCTTCCAGCTGTGGCCAATGCCAGGTGCTTTAGAAGGAATGAATGGAACAGGCAATTATCAAGTGAACCATCCCCTGTCACCCATTCCCAGTTTCTGGCAAACGGAGGCTAGGGATACTCAGAGCATGGGGTTGCATCTGTTCCCATCCTAGTAATAGCCATTGATGGACCTATCCTCCTTCAACTTATTTAGTTCTTTTTTGAATCCTATTACACAGTTCTGGCCTTCACGACATCCTCTGGCAATTTAAAATATAAAAATGAAAAAGTGTTTGAGTTGCCATTGCAGTCTTGGCAGATATATGGCCTGGCCCTCAGCTAGTACTTAATAGTAATGTTGTGTTACATTGTGTACTTAAGAACATCCAGGAGCACACTGATGAAGTCTGCTGTGCCAGTTCACTCTGTTCTTGAGTTAAATATAGAGCCACATCAATTCTTGATATGTGAACCTTTGTGTTTCTCAAGAGAAAAAAACAGCTCCCTCATTTTCTTTGTCATCTAGTCATCTGTTACGCAAACTCTGAGTTTAAAAAACAAATGGAATATTCCATGTGTGATCCCCCTTTCCCCTACCAATCTGTCCCCTCCACACAGTTTAATGGGCAGCAGGTTTAAAACAAATAAAACTAAGTTCTTCTTCACACAGTGCAGTCAACCTGTGGAACTCCTTGCCTGAGGAGGTTGGAAAGTCTAGGACTTTAACAGGGTTTAAAACAGAACCTGATAAATTCATGGAGGTTAAATCCATTAATGGATATTAGCCAGGATGGGTAAAGAATGGTGTCTCTAGCCTCTGTTTGTCAGAGGGGGATGATGGATGGCACTTGATCGTTACCTGTTAGATTCACTCACTCTCAGGCACCTGGCATTGGCCACTATCGGTGGACAGGATACTGGGCCGGATGGACCTTTGGTCTGACCCAGTATGGCCATTCTTATGTTCTTATGAATTTAACAGAATTTCAAGAATTTTAAAACCGAAATAAGTAGGATGTATCCATTTCAGATAATCAACAACCTGAAGATCACCTTATGTGCCACATTAGTTTCTATACATGAATCACAGAATACAAACCCAACACATTGTTATTCCTCTTTTTAGATACCTGAGAGGCACTCAGATTCTATGACAATAGGAGACCAGAAGTACCCATACAGAGAGAAATAATGAACACCTTCCTCCAAAAAACACTAAGCAAAAGCTGGAGCACGGGATAAGAAATTACTACAGTAATTCCTCACTTAAAGTTGTCCTGGCTAACATTGTTTCATTGTTATGTTGCTGATCAATTAGGGAACATGCTCGTTTAAAGTTGCCCAATGCTCCCTTATAACGTTGTTTGGCAGCCACCTGCTTTGTCCACTGCTTGCAGGAAGAGCAGCCCATTGCAGCAAGCTGGTGGGGGCTTGGATCCAGCTCCCCGCTCCCCTAAGTTCCCTGTGCAGCAGCCACCCAGCAGACTATCAATTGCCAGTAGTTCAGATGTCCCTCCCCCCACTGCCATGTGCTGCTCCTGCCCTCTGCCTTGGAGCTGCTCCCAAGAGCCTCCAGCTTGCTGTGCGGGAGGTGGGGGGGACTAACGTCAGGGTGTTCCCCTCCCCCTCCATTCCTGCCCTCCCATATAGAGCGGGGGGAGACACAACAGGAGTCAAGATGAAGAAAGCTGGCCGCAGCTGCTGTCTCACCTTCCTAATCTTTTTAAAGGCAATGTACTTTGAGTGTGGTGTCAGGTTACTTAAAGGGGCAATGCACGTCTCTGTCCCTCCCACACACAGGGTGTGTGTCTCTGTCCACCATGCTGCTTCCCTCCCTCCATTCCTGCTGCCTTATAGAGTGTGAGGCTGCATTAACAATGTGTTAACCTTTGAGGGCTCAGATGAATGCTAGTTCATCATTTAGCAGTAAGGCATTTCCTCAGAAATATCCCACCCTCTTCCACTCTCTAACTTCACAACCTCAACCAACCTTCCCAATCTTCTATGCTGTGTACAGTATTAAATTGTTTGTTTAAAACATATACTGTGTGTGTGTATATACAATATAGAATTTTTTGTCTGGTGAAAAAAATTTCCCTGAAACCTAATCCCCCTCATCCCCCGTTTACATTAATTCTTATGGGGAAATTAGATTTGCTTAATATCGTTTTGCTTAAATTCACATTTTTCAGGCTCATAACTATGTGGGGACTACATACTCTCTTAGGCAGACTATGCCATGTTTCATGGCAAAAATGATGCACTAGCTCTAACAACAAAACATGAGGCAAAAGAGTTTTACCAAATGTTTTCTTTTAGGCTCTTGGGTTTTTACATACCATTTCAATAGAATGTGTGATTAGTGCTAGCAGAAGATAATATAAACCATACAGTCATGATTCCAATTTAAATTTAAGTAGAGCGGCTTATCTTATGTAAACCAAGAGAGGGTATTCCTTGTCTGTGAGCCAAAGCTCTCTTCTGTTTATTTCGCACTTTTATTCTAGGACTGATTTTCCCTACCTTCTGTGTGTCCATCTGCTACCACTGTCGCAATTCACCTTTCCTTGTGGAAATGAGATACACAGACCACCCCAACCTTCAGGGTGCACAGAGCCATCCCCAACTACCCATAAACCGAACATCAAAGGGAGCTGAGAAAGAAGTGGAGCTGGCACTGTTGTCCTCAGCATTCAACCATGTCCATACATTGGTACCAAGTCTCAGCTCTGCAAGGCTGGTAAGAGAGAACTCGCGAATGTTTCTGCACCCAAGAGATTTTTTTTCTAAAGGGAGACTATTTTATACAATTGCAGAAAACTTTCCGATGTCATGTCTGTAATTTTAGCTTAAGGCATCAAGGACAGCGATTTTTGAAGAACGTTTCTGGATACAAATGGTGTTAGAGTAACTTCCTAAGCACCTACCAGACTCTGCTCAATGAGCAGACAGAAGAGCACAGCATTTCCCACTTCCCGCAAATTCTGGAAGCACACAGTCTTCAGTTCTGCATATTCGACAATGTCCTTCAGCTGATGGTGGAAAAATTCCAGGATACCTGAGATGTGAATATATAGAGATATTTATTTTTTTAAAAAAGGAAAACCTTTGAGGAGTCAAGGCTAATTATTTTAATAGTTATCACATACACATCTATTAGCTTGCTGAAATCAGCTGATAAAAAATCTAGTTAAGTGGATAAAATCATACAGACCAGAAATAGTTTCCCCTTTACCAAAACAGCAGATAGTGGGGTGAGATGGGGAGTGGAGCAAGGGGTAAAAGTTGATGTAGATATTAAGTCCCTCACTAGCTCACTGAGGATGAATATAATTGTAGAGCTTTGTACAACGTTTTTCTAATAGCATCTTTCATGCAAGGAATGCAAGCCATGTCTACAGAAGGTGGGGGCAGGAGGGCGGGTGGGACAACACATAGAACTGTATCTAGGAAGGCAGTGACCTGGAAAAGATTTGGGATCATAGTAGTCAAACAACTGAAGATAAGCTCCCAGTGCAATGCACCTTATATCTAATTTGAATTTGTCTGACTAACTTCCCGTTATTGGTTCTTGTTAAGCCTTTTTCTGCTAGGTTAAAGAGCCCTTTAGTACTTTGTATTTTCTCCCTACCAAGGTACTTACACACCATTAACAAGTTACTTTGATCTTCTTTTGATAAAGTTTATATTTTGTATAATAAAATAAAATACTGCATATTATATAGCCACACCAAGTAACAAAGCTCCTTGCAGCCACTCTGAGAAAAAAAAATCTGCTTCCTTTGCATAGCCCCAGTCTCCATAAAGGATATGCTGTTAAAGGAGTGTGTGCTATTATTTTTAAATAAATTCCTGCGACCTCAGACAGTGAAACTGTCAGCAGGATGGCTGAGGGCAAGGACTACCTCCAGCTCTCCTGTCACACACTGCCACTCTGCTCTCTCATCTCACACACACACACACACACACACACACACACACACCCTCCCTCTGGCAAGATGGAGGAATGCAAATCCTTGATTGATTCAAATTAGGTTGAGGGTTTGTAAAACTAGTTTTAATATTTATGCTACTGCAATTTTAGATTAAAGCTCTTTATGAATTACGTTATAAATGCCAGAATGAACATGGATGAGGTTGGTTATTAAATTACACTACCGATAGTCTCCATATGCAATCACTATCTTACCCACCACCTTACCCAAATTCCCCCTACAGATCTAACGCTAAAAGTCAGATGCTATGGAACCACTAAACAACAACTGTACAAACACCAGTATTTATTTGAGATCAGAGCAGAAAATATCATCAAGTTTTGGCTAGTGCTTCAGTGACACCCACTTTTATCTATATCTGACCACATCACAAGTAGCATATATGTCGCTTTTGTAAAAAATTAAGCAATTAATATACAACAAAAAAAGGAGGAAATCTTTAAAAAACTCAAATTAAAAGAGTCCTGGAAGTGAGAGTCTTATGTCATTGACTGCAGCATTCCTTCTCCCCACCGCTAATTTGTGAACATAAATGCAAAAGGCACATTTGTAAGTTACGGAATCATCTGAATATACACAATATTCCCAAGATAAATATATTTAGTTTTTTTCCAGGCTAACAGTAATTTTAATTAAATCCCTTCATTAGTACAAGGCAGGGGAGGGTAGGTGTAACTAGGAAGTATTTAATGTTATTCATAGATATAACCTCTGCAGCTGTCTTACATCACCCTCATCAGAAACAAAGGTTGTTTGATATAAAATGCATTTCGTAAATGCAGAAGATTAACAAAGGATTAGGCCCCATCTCTGCTTCCTAAATCCTATCTCAAAAGAGCTCACATGGCAGATGTCACATTTCAGTGATGTGGTCTGGCTTTCTAAATTAATTAGCACACAGATTAAGGCAACATAGGCAATTTAAAATGGGTTGGGTTTCTCCATTTAAGGTTACCTTTCCTTTTCTATAAAACTATCTTGGTTCATAGCTAAAAGCTCTGATCAACCATCTTCCAAAGGTCTAAAAGAAACAAAATTTCCTACCTATAGTATGTTTAAAGTATACTTTATTTCCTACCTATAGTATGTTTAAAGACATTTGTTCTTTCAAAGAATTGAGCTGGGCTCTATGTTTTGCTACACAGTGCCTGTTAAGTTTTTATTAGTAAATGAAATCTCTGCTACTGTTCATTATAAAATGCTTCCTAAGAAGCAGGGTGCTTTGGCATAACCTTTTATTTTACATTCTCTCATAGAACTTTTAATACAAACTCTGGCCCTGACCATGCAAAGAAATACACACACACTTAACTTTCTGTGCTTTGTGTCCCACTGACTTCAGTTGAATTATGCTCAGTGCATATGATTAAGCAAGTATATTTGTTTTTGAATGATCAGCGCCTACACCCATTGCTTATTGTATTCACTGAACAATAACTATGTTATTCTGTTTTTCATATCTAGTAGATTACTTATTGTCTATCAAGGCCATTTTGTTTTTCATTTGTTTTTCATTTGTTGTTTAGTAATAGAAAAATTACAATTGACAGTTAATTAGAATATCCCCCTCCCCCCCAAGTAGTAGTACATGGAGAGATCTGAAGGCCATCTCCAAGGCAATCAGCTTTCAAATGACCTCAGTGAAATTCTTTCATTTTCCTTTCTGCAATGAAATCTCAAATTCAGAATACTAAACACTTGAAAGTACAGCTTCATTTGGTAAGGTAAGTAAAACATTCCCAGATATTGTAAAGGATAGAAAAAACAGTTTCACTATGGTTCAGGGACGCTGGAGGCACACTTTGTCTTAAGTCAGTTTTTGCCTCCTTAATTCCATTTTCATATGTATTTTCAAATTTAGTGGCAAAATTTGACGTACAGCTTTTTAAAAAAAGTTTACTTCAATGCAATCTTCAGGTGGTAACAATTTATTTAATAATAATTTTTTAAAAATCTATCCCCTCTCTCAGTTCATATTTTGGAAGGCTCCGTCTTTACTCCCCCTCCCCCCCCCCCTTTTAAATCTTTCCCTCTGCAGGTTCTCCAGCAGTAGCACAAATCTAACTCTATCACTGCAGTAATGCTGACATACTCAAGTTTTTTCTGATCCCCAAAGACATTTTAGTATGGCTAGATGATCAAACACTAAAATAAATTAGTAATAGAAAAATAAAAGATAAATATGGGACAATTATATTTTTAAGCTGACAAACAGATAAATAAAATATGCTTAAACATTTACAGAACAGTGTTCCTTTAAGAACTTGACAGCTACTGCAATATCTCCCCCTCACCTCCAAAATCCTTTAGTTTAATGTCATAAAAATATTTATCTAAAATACCGGAGGAGTAAGTTGCACACCACTTACAGACTGTTTCTATGGAAACAGAGTTTTGAACTCAGCTGCCCATATCTCCAGCCTCTGTTCCTTTTAGCAGGGATAAACTGTCATTAAAAATCCGCAAGGACAGACATGATTGGAATTGCTCAAGTCCTATATAATTAATGACGTCCAATAAAACGTTCCAAATGAAAACTCTGAGTTGTGTAATGTAATTAGGGGCTTAGTAAGTGTACTTAGGTAGAGAATGGTGGCTATTCATATGTAGATGTGAACTGGGAAATAGATTCTGAATGAATAAATGCGCAGTATATTAAGCCAGCCCAGATCCTTATGCATTAAAGCTTTGGATCAGAGAAGTAGCTTTGGTCTTTGTGGCTAGGCAGCTGAGACAATGAGAGTGATGTGTGAATGAGTTTGTACCAGAAATCTAAAATAGCAGCTGAGTATCTTCAGTGAGGCCCATGTATATTGTTAGTACAGTTATCCATTTGCTTAAGGTACTTGTGCTGAGAGCTGGAGGAGTGAACAGTGCATACAAGTTATAGCCTATACGCTTCCCTCCACTAATGTGAGCCAAGAGGAGCAAAACGTGGAAGAAACTGGTGTGGGGGAAGGGTGGCACAGAAGGAAGAGGACAGAGCAGTGCCCGTATGGCACACGTCCTGCCCCTCTCAGTCTGCCGCGTTAGGGCTGTGTAGGCCAGAGGGAGAAAGCAAAGTTTTACAGGCTGAAGAGGGATGGCTATTGTCTGCAACATTTTCTCCCCACAGACAATAACACTAGTTCCCCCTTGTCACACTAAGCTTTCTCCTCCCTCCCTCCCCACCCCCACAGGAGGAAGGATTGGATCATGAAAATATAGTATGGTTCCAGAGGGAGCCATTCTACTATTGGGGAAGAGGGTCACACAAGGAGTAAGGCGAACACCCTGAGTCTCCACACAGGTTTTCTATTCAGTTTCTTATACCACACCCATCACCTGTGGCTTCTGAGCACATTCTCTTAGCGCACTGAGGAACACAACTAGCATCTGCTATGCGAGGTTTCTCCTTCTCTCCCCCAGGGAAGAGAACTTGTTATTTTTTCTAAATGTATGCTATTCTATGTTTTTTTATTAGTGAAGACCAAGTCGAAGAAACACACATGGCACTTGGAAAGGAAAGTGCTGAGGCTTGAGAAAGTTTAGCTCCAAAAGAAGGCAGCTCCCTCTCCTACACAAATGAGTTTTACCCTTCCTAAGTTTTATCCTTCCTACAGGAAGAATCCTCTGAGGAGTCCTGAGCAGATTTCTCCAAGGAGCCCAGGCTACTTCTTCCCTGCTGCTCATTCTTCAGGGCAGGAGAGACCCCATCTCCTAAAAGAATCTTCTGATGGAATCTCACCAAGGTGAAATTCAGCTTCCTAATCTTTATTCAGGCTTTTCCCACATAGGGGCCTATGTGGCTCTATGTATGGTAGCATCTATTGCTTATTCCTAAATCCAGGCACAAAGGACATCTAAACTCTTCACATTTTTTATAATGGTTAATTGATATGACTCATCCATTTCTATGCTCCAGAGAGAAAAACAGGAAGGAACACTTAACAAATCTTTGATTTGGTTCATCCTTGCAGTGAGAGTCAAATATGCTAAATCAACTTTATTTCAGTTTAATATACCTCAGTAACATAGGAAAAACAAAAGAATGTTCAAAAGGTGGGTGGCAAACATAAGGATTCATTTGTGTTGTTAGAAGTAGTGGAAAAGGGGTGTCTGGGGGTAGGAAAGCTGTTTCAAAATTGTAATCAGCAGTATGACAAATACTAACTAGCAATTCTCTCTTTTGGGACATCCAGCTTCCAGAGTATCTTCGCTTCCTCCAACTACTGTGACTCATTAAATGGATAGGACACCCCCAGCAAACTTTAAAACTTAATTATTGTGCAGAACTATATCCCAGCTTGTACGGAGTACTCCCTCAAAGATTGTCTAATACACTGTATCTTACATCTGACAAGGACAAGAAATGAGCAGCAAACTTTTCCAGAGAACAGGGGACTAGATTACAGAGATTTAAACAGAACTGCTATCTGAGATTGCTAGGCAGGGAACCCTATGCAAGTATGAAAGATAGCAATAGAAAATTTGAAAATAATTCCTATTTTGTCCCAACGCTCATTGCCCAGTGGCCATTTGAGAGCAAATAATTTACAATGAGATGTACATACATGGTTTATAAAAATATACTGGAAGCCAGGAATGAATGTTCTCTTATTAATGCAATGGTGGTAACATCAAAGGTAAACCAACCTGGAGAGCCATATTCATGTCTAGGTAATCTACAGATTTTAGGCATCACTTCCATCAAGGTCTTCACATACTGAAGAATTGTGCCCTGCAGCTGAGGGAAGATAGACATGCATAAACATATTGTTGCTGTCAAACTACAAAGACAACATTATGCAGTTCATTCTACATCTGAATTGAATATCTCTAAAAGCTTGTGTTTCTTAACTCTGTATGTCCGATAGTTCTGCCTATAACCTCTGCACTCTTAAAGAAATGGCTTTTTTTTAAAAAAAAAGCCTGCGAGGAAGCACAGCAGTTCTAATGAACTCTTCAAGTGACTATCAGAGTTACCATTTCACAGTTTTTGACCAAAAAGCCCAAAACATGAAGAGCAAGTGAACAGGGTGACAATACAGAGCCTTGATCATGCCAGTGATCCTGATCCTTATGTACATAAATAACTTCATGCATGCAGGTAATCCCACTGACTTCAATGTGACTACTCGTGTATGTTAAATTACTCGTGCGTGTGTGAGGAGTTGCAGATTCAGGGTCTAAATGTCCAGGCTGTACAAATGTGTTAAAACTGAATTGGTCATAGGTATTGAAGACAAACAGATCGCTTCCCAAAACATTTTTTCCCTCACTGTATTGCTCATTTTTGACTTAGAAAGGCTTCAATTAAATATATGTGTGTGTATATATATATACATATACATACATATACATATATATATGTGTATATGTGTGTGTGTGTTGCTGGCTTAAGGTTTCTATCATCAAATGATCAGAGGGCGTCATATCTGAGCACATTATAAACAAATATGCATTATTTACATATTATTAACCACTCTCAGTGTGTGTTACAGTGGCAATAGCACAATAAGCAAGGCCAACAGAAAAATCTTATTGAGGAAACAAAGGCCCAAGAAATCTATAAAAAGTTACAGTATTCATTCATTTATTTATTTAAGGTTACAAATCAAGCACCTATGAGTTAGGAAATGTCAGAATTAACGGTGCCCCAGCAACCTGAATTCAGGCCCTCTTATGCATAGGTACTGAGGTGCTATATTTAATTACATTATCACATACCATTCAGTACACAGCTCTCTCCTCCCTTCCAACTCCATAGCCCAGTCTGTCTCTTAATAACGCCTCTTGGATATCTTCTAATTTGGCCAAAACCAAACTTTCTCATTTTCCCTCCCAAAGCTTCTTTCATGTGGTCCCCTACATATTGGTGTGACCTGTCTGAGTTCAACTGCAGCAACCTGCTTCTCTTCACATTTAAGTCCCTCTTAGAGATCCAGCACTACCGTGCTGCCTTCAATGAATCAAGTTGGCTTGTCAAAAAAACATTTCTTCCTTTCCCCTAACTTGTCTGTCTGTCCTTCGACTGCCAGGTCCTCTAAGCAGGAGCTATCCCTGCTTGAATACCAGTAAGTGTATAATATTTCCCCAACATGAGAGAAACAACAAATAATAGTAACAGAATGTTAATTATTATGACAGATTCTTAATAATACAGTTATCCACGTAAATATCACTAGATTGTCAGTCCTGACATTTATCAGTGGAGCAGAAGGTTGAGAGAGAGAGAAAAAAAATTTCTTTGAAGTTTAAAAATCCCCCACACATTCACAAATTTCTGTAAACAAAATGCCACAATATTTGTTATTTAAAATGCCATTAAATTTCTACTGGGTTGGCTCTCCACTATCATTTCCACTACACTCAAGCATCATGGGGAAAATTTTAGAACAAAAATTCTACTAAAGAATTAGTCAAATATATGCAACCATAAACTAAGTAAGAGTTCTTTTCCTTAAAGCATTTCCTCCTTTTCCTTTGTTTGACATCCTACATCAATCACCTTGCTTGATTCCAATGACAGCAATAAAGTCAATGGGTTATTTTAACTTGTAAGCTTGATGAGCCAGGAGGAGGAGACAGAAATACCACGGTGGTAGATGTAGTATGGAAAAACAAGACACACCTGCAAATTCTTGTCTTATGTTTGTAAAGTACAATGCACATATGTACAGAATTTTTGGCTTTATACTTCTATGTGCCCAATAGCAGGCAATCCCCTCCCAGTTACACAAAGGGCTGTCTATAAAGATAAAGAAGAAGGTTGTGTGGATAACTTCTCTGACATATGGTCTGAGCACTAGTCTAAACAAGCTTGATACTGTGCACTGCTAGATCAGTCAAAGCTTAAACCTTCCTTGTTATCTAATACTTGGTCAGCTGGCAATAACAATATTACTGAAAACCTTGAAAAAAGGTAAGGCAGAAAAACATTTTGGCTGCTGCTCAAATATGCAAAGAAAATTTAGTAATCAGAACACAACTAATTTGGAGTGAATTTAACTGGAACAGTTGTACATCATTTTTCATACACGATTGTCCAGGCCCTACCAACACTCTCTCTCCACATATGACTATCTAAAAAATACTCCTTCTAAAGAGAGAAATTGGGATATTTGAAGCAGTCTAGAAGATTTTAGAAACACACCTTCCATTAATTTCAATGGAAGATCAGGGGGATTTAGACACATACCTTCCACTGAAACCAGGGCTGGCGACAGAAATTTGGGGGCCCCCTACTTTGATAGTTTGGGGCCCCCCCAGCCCAGCTGCCCCCCCCAACCCAGCCGACAGCGGATGGGGGCCCCCCCAGCCCAGCCGGCCCCCCCCAGCCCAGCCGACAGCGGCTGGGCCCCCCCCCAGCCCAGCCCAGCCCAGCCGGCGCTCCCCCGGGCAGCGAGAGCTGCGTGAGCTGCCCTTTCTCCTCCCCCCCGCCCCCAGCGCTGCTGCCGGCCGGGCTCACAGCTCCTGCTGGGGCCAGGCTCGCTTGTCCGGGGGAGAGCCGCGCCGCCTCCCCGCCCCTTCCCCGCTCTCCAGGTCCAGCGACAAGGGGGACGACAACGGGTACAGCTGTGTACCGGGGGCCCCCCTAAAGTCGGGGGGGCCGGTACAGCTGTACCTGTAGTATCCCCCTGTCGCCGGCCCTGACTGAAACTAATGCATGATGTGTGTCTAGGGAATTTAGACTATGTGGATAATCTCAACCAGAGTTATCTTTCCACAAGAATTTCTAATTTCCCCAAAACAAAATGTTACAGTATGCATACAGCTGACATTAAAGCAATTTTACTTCATGTTTTGAATCAAGGACCTTATAAGAGAAACTGTATCTCATATCTCTGTATTATTTTAAAAATTACTGCATATATTGAAGTGGTTTTGGAGGTAGCTAATTTTTCACTTCAGTTTTAAAAAGCTGTATTTTTTCTCCCTGATTTTATCACCGATATGAGGCACACTTCTGTAGCTGTAGTATAACTTTTTTTTAATTGAACACTAATAATAAGTCTCAATATTTGAAGAAAATGGAAGTCCACTAGATCATCATGAAACAAACCAATAAGCAAAAAAGGTTAAAAAAAAATTAAAAATTGTGAGGTAAAAATTATATTTGGCACACACTGATTATTGCCTTGATATTCTTAAATTTTTTTAAAAAAATAATAGGTCCACTGCAGAAAAATGAAATATGGAAATATGGATATCCCCACTGAGTCCCTAACTTCCAAAAGTTGTTACTTGTCCATCCCCACTGTCATTAGAGGATGATCCCAGCTCACTCAGAAGGACTTGTCTAACAAGCTACGTGGTAGGTCTCTTTCTGCAACCTGTCTTGTTCGAAATATCTAGAGAATTAGCTTCAAAATTTATTCCCAAATTCCTCACACGTGACTGAAGCAGAGATATGTTAAATCTATGTTTGTTTATTTGTATACTAGCCGCAATAACCAACAGGAATTCTAATCCATCCTCTTCTAAGAGCTATTCATGAACAATTACAGAAGTTTGGAAGTAACTTTAAAAGTGATTTACTCCTCTTGGGGAATACTCCTCCGGGGGTACTCAGATGGCCCTAATCATCCTAGTATTGGAGTGCCACATTATCTTTAATATGTTTATCCCCAGAACACCTATGTGAGACAGGGAAGTGCTATGACCCACCTTTTACAGATGGGAAGTAGGCACAGTGAGGTGAAATGACTTGCCCAAGTTCACACAGGAAGTCTAACAGAACATAGTTTGGGAACCCAGTCATCCCAAAACCTATGCCTTCCTCTTTTTTATTCCTGGGAGAATTCTGCATGCAAAATTCATGTCCCCCACAGATTTTTTTGCTTCCCCACAGAAAAATGACTTTCTGATGTGTAAGCAAAGGGAAGCCACAAAAGCGGTCATGCAGCCCTCCCCAGCAGCATGGGCAAATCATTACGGGCACCTAGGGTAACCGGCAGAGAGGTAAATCAGCTGCTAATCCTGGCTTGGCTGGGCAGGACAGGACTTCCTCTTCCCCTGTAAGGAGTGGCTGGGGGTGGATCAGACCCAACCCCAGAAACCTCCCTTAGTTGCAGGAAGTTCCTCACATCCCACCCGCTTCCTGTCCCCATTGCGCCTCAGCTGTGGGGGGAGGAGGGGAGGGAGTCATTGTATGGGGAACTGCTCTCCCATCCACCCAACACCCGTACATCCAAACCCACCCATACCCAGACTTGCTGAGCCTCACCCGGCACCCACTGAGTCTCATCCTCTGCAACCTGACCCCCCCAAGTCCCTCCCCCTTGCATCTGGACTCCTCACCCCTGCACCAAGACCACCTCCCGCTCAGCCCCCTCACTTGAACCCTCACCACGACAAGCCCCACCTCTCTGCACTTGGACCACCCTGTATCCAGACCCTCACATCACTGAGCCCAAACCAGCTACACCCAGATCCCCACCTCACCAAGCCCCACTCCTCCAGCACTCGGACCCACCCACTAAGCCCCCTCACACTCAGAAGCCCATCCTCCTAAGCCCAGACCCTCACTGCTGAGCCCCACTTTACCTTTACTAGGACCCCCCTGCAGAGTCCAAATCTCCCTGCATCTGGAACTCCCGAACGAGCCCGTGCGCCCAGATCTCCCCCGCATCTGGACACCTCCCCTCACAGAACCCTCTCACGCCACATCTGGATTTCCTCCTGCCCCGCCTCCCAAGGATCTTGCTGGGCTGAGCCTGCCTGCCCCACTCCTGGATCAGAGCTGGGTGCACATGCAAGATTCTATCCATCTTGCTTGCTATCTTTGTGCACTTAGTGTGGAGGGCCAGGGCCCCAGGGTGTTATGTGGCAGGCCTGATCCTTGAACTGTGTCAGGGTTTGGTGCAGTCTCATCTCTGAGTCTGTGTCCTGTGAGTGGGGTGGAGGGTGCTGCAGGGTGATCTCCCACCTCCATGCAGCCAATGGCCTGGGCTTCCCACTGCCATAGGAGTAATGGTCTCAAGTTGCAGTTGGGAAGGTTTAGATTGGATCTTAGGAAAAACTTTTTCACTAGGAGGGTGGTCAAGCATTGGAATGGGTTACCTAGGGAGGTGGTAGAATCACCTTCCTTAGAGGTTTTTAAGGTCAGGCTTGACAAAACCCTGGCTGGGATGATTTAGTTGGGGATTGGTCCTGCTTTGAGCAGGGGGTTGGACTAGATGACCTCCAGAGGTCCCTTCCAACCCTAATAGTCTATGATTCTATGATAGTAGAGCCTAAACATTTATTTATTAATAAATAAAATATGCAGAATTTTGTGGAATTTTAAAATATTGTGTGCAGAAATTTTTTTTTGGCACAGAATTCCCTCAGGAATTTTTTCTTTTTGTGGTCCTTAACTGTAATTACAAGTTAACAGCAATTTTTAGTTTAGTGAACTAATGGGAAGCTCATAGAAGTCAGGAAAAAGATAATGGCTTAGGCTTATGCTTCCATGGACAAGTTAGCTAATGTAGCTTTTTAAAAAGGTTTCCATTTCTTCCTCACACATTTTATAGTTGTCTGAACATGTTTAATAGGCTAAATGCATCATACTTATATTTAGATGTACTTTCCACTGCACATAAAACATTTCCCCCTCCATTAGAAGCAATCTGGGAGAGAAAGAGAGAGAGAATTTGTTAACATACCAGACTTTTGACCACCTTCAGTAATTCCTCCATTACCACAGCGATGCCCTGGTACCCAAGGAGCCTGCAAATGACTTTAAAGTGAGGGGGACCAACAAAGTTCCTGTAGTTGCTGTAAATGCTGGAATATGTCAAATTCAAAGCCTGAATGGAGAAAAATTATAATATTAACAAAAATAACTCAATTCACTGCACTTTCATAGCAATCTCTCACTGGATACAATGTACATTACTTTTTGTGAAATATTTGTAAGTAAGGCTGTCAATTTACACAAAACAAAAACTAGACAAAAACAGTTTTAATAGCATGGTTAAACAATAACAGAATACCAATGTATATTTATTATAAATATTTTTGAATGTTTTTCTATATTTTCAAATATAATGATTTCAATTACAACAAAGAACATAAAGTGTACAGTGGTCATTTTATATTATTTTAAATCAACATTTGCACTGTAAAAAAGATAAACAAAAGAAACTGTATTTTTAAATTCACCTCATACAAGTACTGACATGCAATCTCCAAATGTAGAATTATTTTGTTTTACATAACTGCATTCAAAAATACAACAATGTAAAACATTAGAGCCTACAATGCACTCAGTTCTACTTCTTGTTCAGTAAATCGCTAAGGCAAACAAGTTTGGTTTACGTTTATGGGAGATAATACTGCCTGCTTCTTTTTACAATGTCACCTAAAAGTGATTATAGGTGTTTGCATGGCACTGTTGTAGTCAGGGTTGCAAGATATATATATGTTAAACATTCGTATGCTCCATCATGCTTCAACAACCATTCCACAATATATGCTTCTATGTTGAATTTAATTGGTAGTCTATTATTATTTAATAGTGTGATTAATCACAACTATTTTTAAATCATTTGACAGCACTATTTTTAAGCATATTAAATTATACAGAATTAAGACAGAACGTTGCCCCTTTAGCTCTAAATTGAGTTGCAAAGCTTCCTTTTAAAACATAAGACATGACTAACTAAAATGTTCCTTAATAAGTTGAATGTATTAAACGCTAATTGTTGATGACTGGACATCTTCCAGTTACTATTTATACTACCACTATAATTCCTCCTTCAATTTTATGACTACACCATGTTAAAAGGGCACAAAAGTGGCCCAAGCCAATCTCTCAGTGGTTCTCAACCAGGGGTACACAAAACTGTGGTGGTATGCAGAGATCTTCCAGGGTGTGGAACAACTCATCTAGACATTTGCCCACTTTTACAATAGGCTACATAAATTGAAATCTTCACCGCTCTATAGATCTCACACTGAAATCTAAATACAATATTTATATTCAAATTTATTTATTATATAATTATATGGTAAAAATGAGAATATAAGCAATTTTTCAGTAATATGCTGTGACACTTGAATTTTTATGTCTGATTTTGTAAGCAAGTAGTTTTTAAAATGAGATGAAATTTGGGGATGCACAAGAAAATCAGACACATGAAAGGGGTACAGTAGTCTGAAAAGGGTAAGAGCCACTGATCTGGATTACCAAACATAACTGGAGCATATCCTGGTATTGTAGTTTCACTTTCAGAACATTTTGGGGGGAAATCAATAGAAACTGTTACGGTTTCCATTTTATGGTGTCTCATGTAATGTTCTGAAGGCTCAAGTATGTAAAACCAGATTTCTAAACTTAGTGATCACTACAACTAATTGATAAAGGTTCTCATTTGAGCTCCTAATATCTATAAATGGACAAAAATAATCTTGTAAATGTGACATGGACTGACAGAAAGTCTTCAAGATCCTTAGCTGTTCTCTACCAGTGTATTTTTCACCTCAGTCAATAGAACTATGTGGACTTATACCCTCTGAGAATCTGGAAGATGATTTCTAACTCACATCAGGACTCGGATGAGAGCTGCTGTCAAACTCCACCTATACGAGGGATAATATTTGTAGCATGGGGAAAAGCAATTATAGTTAGTGGCAGAAATTATACTGGTTCCTTCGTCCACAGGAGCTTGCCCATCTTTGGTTCTGCAGGTTCTGTTGGATCCCCTTTGCTTCTCCTCAGAATAGACTGTTTGTAAGACACGAGTGCAAGCTAGTTGTACTATTAAATCCAGGGCGGCTCAGAAAGCAGCTGTGACCAAGGCCTGGTATACACTTATAATTTAGGTTGGAATAGCTGTCTCTCTCTGGGGTGTGAAAAACCCACGCCCGTGAGCACAGTAGCTATGTATACCCCACCTCTAGTATAGATGCTCTTATTGCCTAGGGAGGTAGTGTTGCTATACCAACAGACAACCCCTTCTGTTGGAGCAGGCTGCATCTACACTACGGGGTTATGTTTGCATAGCTATAATGCCATAGCTGTGCAGGTATAGTCCTCATAATGCAGACATGTTCCAAGAACGCACCTAGGGAGAAGAGTGTGACCTTTCTCCAATATGGATCCCACCACAGTTATTCATGCCTTTGCCAGTCAAGGCTTGATTTTTGTAATATGCTCTCTTATGAGGCCACTTGGGGAACTAAACTTATAAGCAGGCAGCTGCATTCCATGACTTTTGAACAACTGTCTACTAAAAAAAAAAAAAAGGAGTTACTTGTCAGCATTTAAAAACATGCAGCTGTTGTAAATGTATGTGTTATAAAACATGTAAGAAATAACATGGCCACGTTAAATGTTGGTGTTGGAACCTTAACTTCCCCATTTCCAGACTCTGATTTAAACTGAGCAACTTTGTATTTATTATAAAATATGCATAGAAAATATCCAACAAGTTAACATTATTTCAGCTAACTATTACAGAAAAGGAGTTACAACCAGCCAAGTATTTTTGTACTCTGGAGATCCAGAAGTTTCACTTCACCATATTTTTAGGGTTATTACATTTCTTCTGCTCAGGGAGCTGTGTCCACTAGAGTGAACAGACTACACAGTGAAATATGTCCCTCTATCATATTTTAAATTACAACTATTGACACTCGTTACAGATTGTATATTTATCATTATTGGATGGGGGGGTGGAGGCGGGCGATATTTTCTCAAATTATTTAGCCATTCTTTTTGTGAACTCAAACTGCAACAGATGTTTGGCAGATTATCAGAATCCATCCTGGACACTGTTCTGGAAGAAGCTAAAAATCCTATTAGATCACAGCTGATTGAAATACTGAATTCTAAATTAACACTGGCTAGCAGAGAGCCCAAAATTACAATTGAGTATTAAATGCAAAACTGCACAAACACATGCAGAAGTAGGGGCTGAGAAATCAAATGGGAATGATACTGGTAAAGCTTGATGAATGCTTACAAAAATATTTAATTTTACAACCACGCTATTCCTGATTTATGCTCTTATTTCAAGTGTAGCTCGCTTGCTGCAGCAGCTTGCTGTCTGGGCTATTTTCTTGATTTGCTGCATCCTTGCCAGAATAGGTTCCCTACTTAGATTGTTAAAATAATGCTTGACAGAGGATGACTCAAACTTTCAAGTAAGAAAACAGTTGAGGGAATAGCCTCTCTCTCATTTCTATTTCAGTCTTTAGCTGATAATAGACAGATCTGTAATGGAGCAACCTTGATCTACAAGTTTGTTGCCTATTGATACTGATGAAGTATAGAGTTAATTTTCCCAAATGTTTCATAAAACATTAAACAGACTTTAAAAATCAAACAAACAGTGATGAATGCTTCAGTATACTGGATACTAAACCAAAAATTATCCCTAAAAGCAGAAGCTTTATATTTCACATTAATGATTTTAATTGTTGCAGTCATTTGTTCTTGGGGTTTACACAACTTCGTAGACCTTGAGTAACAAAAATATCTGTGCTACAGAATATCCCAGTGTAGAGACTATTTTACTTTATCAAATTGTAGAGTATTTTATTTTTCTACAAAAGGTTAGAGTGAGGAGAAAGGGTACAGCTGCATACTTCAAGACAGAAAACAGTTATGGAAAAGCAGGCAGTAATTTTTTTTTTTTTTTGAAAAATATAACAGGAAGAATCAGAAATAGCCAGCCTACAAAAATACCATATTTCTCCGTGAATATTTGGACATTTTACATCAAACATGTAAAGGAGCTTGGAACAATCCATCAGTAAATGCTGGATTGGAGGCGCATTATAAAACCGTGACAAGGGATTATTTAAAAAAATGATAAAAAGTATTGTAGAGGAATACAAAAAGACTAAAGCAGCAACCTGAAAAAGCAAAGTTCTCATTAATCACTGGAAGAAGCTAGCCTTTTTTAAGCTATTGCTTCTCCCTGCCCCCCACCTTCACTAAAAAAAACCCAAACCTCCTGTTCTGCTGATGTCACAGAAGTGCTAGCTTTATTCACTCACAGCATCACTGAAGCAAGCCTAGGTACATATAGAGCAGCATGTAATTGGAGTGCCCAAGAGGTAGCGAGTGAATGAATATCTTTTTTACTGCATGTTCTTTGAAAACCTAGGCAACAGGCTACTTAGACAAGATGTGTTCATGTATGAATTTAAGTAGAAGAGAAAGAAACAGTGTCACCAGCATCCCTGGAGAATAGAATTGCAAGTGTCAAGCAATCAGAATTTAGTCCAGAGAATCAGAGGAAAACTGGCACGTACAGATCATGAAGGAAATCACTTAAGGACACAGAAAATCTTATTTTTCATTTTTGCAATCTCTCCAACTGAAAATCTTATTCTAAGGATTTATATCAGGAAGTGAAGGTCAGTAAAGATTTTATAATGAATAAAATACCAAGTTAATTTTTCAAACATTAAGATGTCAGCAATGTTATGTATGTTACCTCTAAACAGTAAAATGTAATTAATGCTTGGTAACAAAACAAAACATTGTGATTACATTTAAAAAAAAAAAAAAAGAAAACCCAGAATTCTACTCTTATAGCTCTGAGGATCAGATGATGGATTCTAAATAGGATCAGGCAATATTTAAAAAATATATTTTTACTTAAAATGTAATTAACTAAAACTTGATATGGGACTCTCAAGAGCAAATAGATGCTCTGATATTATAGTGTAGACCACTGTATTGATACCTAAGGGACTTAGACGGATGGTCAAGTTTAGTATTATGAAAACCACTTTAGTCTGTGATGTACCCGCATCTGTTTATCCAATGAGTTCATTCAATGGCAAACTCATTTCTTTGAAATTGATGCAGCTGTTTTATTGCCTATATTTTATGGAGGTTAGAAAGAAGGGGACCTACATTATAGAGGGGTGGGTTGTTTTGTTTTTGTTATTTTTTAGAACTGCCCATATAATTTAGATGGGGGTGTTGGCGTTTATATCTTTAAAATATATTTATTGTTGTATTGTAGATGAGCATACGCCTTATACTCTTCCCAAATAAGCAAAATACACAAACTGCAACTGAGAATTCTGAGAAATATGTTCCCACATACAAATAGCAGGTTCTTTTAAAAAAGGACTAGTGCTTCACTGAAAACTGTGCATGAGTTATTTTAATAGTTATTTTAATGTGATCCTCAGATGGGCAATTTTTCCAATGGTTTTTCCAACATAAAAAAAAAGAAAAAAGAAAGAAGTCACATAAACTTCAGAATATCTACTATGTCTGAATTTTATAAGCTTCCATCCTCAGAAATTTTCCAATACTAAATTGTTATTTACATTACATGCATCCACAATATGAAATAATATGTTCGCACAGTAGTGAAATCACTAATAGTTTATTTCATAATCACTGCCATCATCAGTTACACTAGTAATTTAGCATAAACATTTCAAAATTTCTGAAGTGTTTGGTACATGTCTACACTGCAGCTGGACTCGTGCTAGCTCAATTGCGCTAGTGTGCTACAACCGGCTGTGTACTCAGGTACTTAAGTCAATGGGAATGATTCCCAAGTTGCGAAGACGCTTTTGAAACTTTTCTGAAACCTCAGAAAATCTCTCTCTGAACAAAAACAAAGTTAAACTTCCTTACAGGAATGTTAAATTCTGATGGTCTGCTAAGATGGGATGAACTAGCTAACTTTGAAAAGTAACACGTATCACCATTTTTTCAAAACTTTTTAACGTATCTTCTTATTAAAAAGTATTTGCTGCTTCTTGTATTGCACAGTGTTTTACTTTGGTCAGGAAAACCAGAAATTTCTGTTAAAT
This sequence comes from Sternotherus odoratus, assembly GCA_032164245.1. Taxonomy (NCBI): domain Eukaryota; kingdom Metazoa; phylum Chordata; order Testudines; family Kinosternidae; genus Sternotherus; species Sternotherus odoratus. The sequence continues at coordinate 198,846,172 of JAVMKO010000001.1, read as the reverse complement.
TATTAATGGAAACAGTTAGAATTTTTCTTTTTCAGTATGTAAAGTACTAGCCTGAGAGATGATAATGTAAATACAGTTCAGGACAGACATTTCCATTAGTTACAATTTCTTCATTTACAGAGTTATCAGGATTAATCATTTTTACTACATAAAGATGAATTACCCCCAGCAAGTACGCATGATGTAACCTGTGTCTCACCTTTTGATGCTAGCTTCCAAGTCTGGGCTGGCAGTTTAGCTGTTCTTGCATGACTATAAAGGCAGCCTAAATGTTGCTTGCCATGATAGTTCTATCATATTTAGAACAGAGCAGTAGGAACAAGTTCAGCAGGGCTGTCCAGAACCAAGACTACTAATTGTGTTTCAGACGTTATTAATATACCATTGATACAGCTGTTCCTTAAGGAATGGATACAAATGTGAGCCCATATCAGCAGGAAGGGGGGAGAATACAGGGGGTAGGGAAGTGTAACAGAGAATTTTTAGAAAAAGGGGATCAGAAGAACGGATTGCCTACAGACAGGCTCATGCTCTGTTCTGATTTTTAATAACTTGGTGACCAGTTAAAATCAAAATCTATGGGTGAACAAAGAAGGAAACATTTGCAGATTTTTGCCTGCCTCCATGCTAATTAATAAAAGGAGCCCCCATTCACAAAAACCGTTATTTCTTAAGATTGTTTAGAATGCAGGAAAATACTAGCTAGTTAATAGATAAGCCTAGAGGAAAAAAAATAAAAACAGATTTAAAAACTCAAAACAAAGGCTCATTGAATTGCCAATAGGTTTCTTGTGCATGTATTTTTTGGAATGGTGTGATGCAAATATCTATAGCTATATTGTTCTTCAAAGTGAAACTTTATAATCTCTTAACATAACCATCTAAGATTCAAGAGAAGTTTGAAGTTTTGGCTAGTTCTACAATAGTGCTCAATATTTATGCCTCTGTGACTCTATACTATCAAAGTTGAATATCATGCTCCCTTTTCTGTTAAAGATTATTTAAAATTAATGCAATTAATAAATAAACTGTTCCATGATCTCTCATGTCAACAGATGTGTACTCCCTCATGTGTCCATTAAAAATTCTGACTGTTTAGTTTTTATACTGCAACCGGAGTTAGGAAAAGATTTTCTAAAGGCACAAAGGCGAGTTAGGCACCCAACTCCCACTGGGAAGTAAGGGAGTTTAGGTCTTTAGGCTCATTATGCCCCTTTTGAAAGTTTCCCTCTTAAAAAACAGAAGGTTTAAAATGATGGGTAAAGTCACTCTCACTGGTGTATTGTCTGACTGCAGATTCCTTAGGATTGCAATAGTCAATGACTTACATAATAATACCAAATATTTCTGCAACTGGAAAGGTTTGCAAATACTCTCTGATTTATTTTTCAAACAAATGCAAGTGCCAAAGATTCTCTTTGCTTATAGGTTCAGACTGATCAGTCTACTTTAATGAAAAATGGCCATAGAAAAATAAAAACCACTGTTTCCTAACAAATTAATTTTCTAAATTACAGAACACGGATGTTTAAGAGCCACATAGTTTTTCTCCATGGTGAAGCCCCTGGGACATCTCCTTATTTTACTGGAACTGCAACTATAATCTTCCTTTCTTGCTGGGAGACAGTTGTGAAAATATATTCAGTGGCATCACAATGGGAGTAACAATACAAAATATAACAGGAAGCACAGCAATGGTAATTTGGCCAACCATGGCCATTTGTGCTGACAGTTTTTACAGCATTATGTATCATCCCAACCGGAACAACATGCTGTCAGGTTACTCAAGAAAAAATTTTCAGAAAGAAGAACGAGTGCCTGCTAGTCGGTCTTCATTTGTCATCGAAAACCTAACTCCACTAACCACCTACATATTGTGTGTAACCTGCCAATCGGCAAACCCCTCCAGCGACCAGTGCAGAATTTTTCACACGTTAGAAGAAGATCCAGCATCGGCAAGCAACAAAAAAAAAGAACTGGCCCTGGGTATCTGGCTAACTAGCAGTGTTCTGCTTCTCATCATTGCCGGGATCCTCCTGTATGGCTGCCTGCATATATGGTACCGCAAAAGACGAGAACGTGTAGAAGGACAAAACATGACCTCAGAACAGGACAAGGGGGAGGCTTGGACAATAAACAAGACACACACCCCAGAGCAGTTTAACAGGCAAGGAAGATCAGTCCAAAATGTTGAGGATAAGAATGCAGAAGGCATCCAACTGGCTACTATAATAGAAAATCCCTTAACTTATAAGGAGCCTAGCATGCAATCTTCCAAAAGCCAAGAATTAGTGCCGATGACAGTTGGGCCATTTTAATTAGTAAACACCACTGCACAGATTAACTGTGCTCCATGTGTGAAATATTATAACCCACCGAGTTCTATATCTTTTACGGTTTGTATATCCGGTGTTTAATTATTGCTGATGCAATCTCATCAACATTCTTAACCACAGCTGCCCCTCCCACCATCACATATACAGCTGGAGGGTTCTCAAGATTAATGTTTAGAATTAAGTAGTCTCTTGATTTGATTAAGAAACTATTATCAAGCAACAGCATAGAAATCCAAGGATATTCTTGATTTTTGTTTTGGGGGGGGGCAGAGAATAAGGTTTATTCCAAAACGGGAAACCAAAATAAATATATGAATGAAAAGGGCAAAGGGAGAATTATTATTAAATAATGAAACAAACTGAAAATTGCATATTGAGACCTGTATTCTTGTGCTGCAGGCAGCTTGAATGCATTGTATTAAATAACAACATTTTATCCACATCATTCAGAATCAGGTTGCTTCTGAAACGGCACAGTTCATTGCTGTACACTGTACTTGACAGTTCCATTTGAAACAAGTTCTCGTAGGACACCAGCTAAAGTCACTGATAGTCAAAAAAAAAAAAAAAAGGATTCCTATTTCACCCAACTGAGAAATGCACTCAGGATGATGACACCAGCAAGAGGCACTCTAGCCTCACCGCCATGAGGGGCTGAGGTATTTAATGCTTAATGCAGCAGTTATAAGAGGGAAGTGCTCATTGCACTGCATGGGAAGGGGAAATCATGAGACCCAAAACCATGACTCATGACTGCTCTTTCCTTAATCTGAAGGGGGAGAACAAAACACAATGGCAGGTTTTTAATCCAGCCACCAATTTCTGTTAATGTACCAAGAGTAAAAGTAGATAGACTAGGACTGAGTACATGTATGTTTGAGATTATGGAAATTTACATGCAACTATAGTGGGCCTGAATATCTTGGCAACTTGCCAGTATTGTCCTTGAACTGGAAACGTGGGCACCCTGGAAGAACGATACAGCCAGTCTGGTTTCACACATTCACACTGCATAGTTTTAAATCTATTAAGCACATATTTCTTCCTTTTGATATATTTTAGTATAATTTATTGTATAATATGGTGGTGTGTGTGGGTGTAGGTGTGTGTACGATATATTGTGATTTGATGCATTTATTTTAAACTGAGTTTAAAAGAATGTATATTTAAACTCAACATTCTCGATTTATTCCAGCAGCCAAAGAAGGGCGACTGTTAGCATGGCCATTGCCATCAATTCTAATGGCTTGTTGAAAGCCAAGGTGGTCTATTACAGACAAGTCTGATAATGTAGCACCCACTTAAACACTCCATAACAGACAGTGTGGCTTTTCCAGCTACTCCACTCCTGCAGTGTTTCAACCATTCTGTGACTGATGCTTCAGTTTTCTTAGTGCTAAGGTAGTCACACACAGAAATCATAGCTGGCACAATCAGAAAACAATTTTTTTCCACCCGCATGCCGCTGGGAGATACACGCCATAATTGTGTGCCAAATGGATGGTGACTCTCCTTTTATAGGATTATGCTCAAAATTATATTTCTGTACTAAATAAACCTTTGTACCTGGTCCGTAAATGTTAAATAATACCACGTACATATTTGTTTTCCTTTTGTCTCTTAAATAAACTGTGTCCAATGATGAAAATTTACTGGTGTTTCAAATGGAGATAATTACCCAAAGCAGACACCAACAACTGAAATAAAGTCTGCTCAGAAACTGAAGTTGTCCCTGTAGTTTTATCTCCAAAACAAATGCAGAGGAAATAAACTATTGCATACCTCTTTTTATCAACTACGATAAAATACTTATTCTAGTTAAATTAATTCAAAGCAGAGAGACTCATACAGGGAGGAAATATTATCCTGTGGTTATGACATAAGTCCATGAGACCAGAGACCTGGCTCTCTTCCCAGCTCTGCCAATGGCTTACAGCGTGACTTTGCAAAGTTATTAACTTCTCTGTACTTCAGTTTCCTAATTTGTGACATGGGGACTGTCATCACTCCAGGCTTACCTGGTGTGCCCCCTTGCAGGTAGGCATAGGGTTACAGGTGAGCCCTTACTAGATTTTCCCATCCCCTTGGTTATCAACAAGATGAAACTGGCCGTTAGATGCTAAAGAGCATCCCCCTGTGGAGAGTCTCATTTCTTAACAGAAAAGCCAAAACAGAATATAAACAAAACTTTCACTCCAGCATCTCATTTGGGTGGCTAAGTCGTTCCTCGCCCTTCTGCCCCCTACCTGAGTCCAGGGCTTGTTTCCAGCCGGGCTCTTCCCCCCAAGATTGTGTCTGCTCCTGCTATCAGGCCCACTGCCACTACTTGCGTAAGACCCTTCTCTGGATTCAGAGGTCCGGGGAGGTCCAACCACTGCAACTTTTGTCTAGGACAGCAGCTGACCCTTGCTAGAGCAGTCTCTGGGAGACCTCTGGCTGAGACCAGACCCTCTTAGATGCCTGCTGACTGCAGCTCTCCTCTCACAGACTCTCCATTCTGGTGGGTTACCCAGAGAACTCACCCTTTAGGCTCCCTGCTCAGGTCTCTTCTGGGAGCTCCTCTCCACAGGAGCATCTTGTCTCCCTTTGGAGCTTCCCTCTAATTGAGCCTGGATAACCTTTATTAGGTCCAGATGCTTGGTTGCTAATTAGCCACATGAGGCAGTTAATTATCCCCAGGTAGGGCCTTCATAAGGCAATCTCAGGCAGACTAGGCCTTAATTCCCCATAAAGAGCAGCTGTCCTGTGACAGGGACTCAACAAAGTTCACCAAGATTTGGAGAGGGTCAATTAATTGATGTTAGTATGCCACACTGAGATCCCTGATAGAAATGGCTATAGAAGTATTATATTATTTACAATTTTCAACGGTGATAAAATCTTTATACAGTGAAACCTCGATTTAACGGACTAATTCGGGCGAGGGGGTGTCCGTTAAATCCGAAAGTCCGTTATTTAATAATTTTTTAAAATTATTAAATAACAGGACTTTCGGATTTAACGGACACCCCCTCGCCCGAATTAGTCCGTTATATCAAGGTTTTACCGTCAACCCGCCCGCCCGGGTCCGGCTGCTGGGACCCGGCGGCAGTTAGCAGCCCGCCCGCCGGGGTCCCCGGCTGCTGGGACCAGGGCGGGAGCTGTCAGCCCGCCCGCCCCCAGCTCAAACCGCGGCGGCCGCTGTGAGCGGGCAGAGAGCCCGCAGGGTCCCGGCTCCCGGGACCCTCCAAGGAGGGTGAATGGTGCTGGGAGCCGGGCAGCAGCCCGCCCCCGGCTCAAACGGCGGCGGCTGCGGCGCGCGGGCTCAGAGCCCGCAGGGTCCCGGCTCCCAGGACCCTCCAAGGAGGGTGAACGCTGCCGGGGGCCAGGCGGCAGCCCGCCCCCGGCTCAAACCGCGGCGGCTGCCGCGCGCGCGGGGGCTGACAGCCGGAGGGTCCCGGCTCCCGGGACCCTCCAAGGAGGGTGAACGTTGCCGGGGGCCAGGCGGCAGCCCGCCCCCGGCTCAAACCGCGGCGGCTGCCGCGTGCGCAGGCTGACAGCCGGAGGGTCCCGGCTCCCGGGACCCTCCATGGAGGGTGAACGTTGCCGGGGGCCAGGCGGCAGCCCGCCCCCGGCTCAAACCGCGGCGGCTGCCGCGTGCGCGGGCTGACAGCCGGAGGGTCCCGGCTCCCGGGACCCTCCATGGAGGGTGAACGTTGCCGGGGGCCAGGCGGCAGCCCGCCCCCGGCTCAAACCGCGGCGGCTGCCGCGTGCGCGGGCTGACAGCCGGAGGGTCCCGGCTCCCGGGACCCTCCATGGAGGGTGAACGTTGCCGGGGGCCAGGCGGCAGCCCGCCCCCGGCTCAAACCGCGGCGGCTGCCGCGTGCGCGGGCTGACAGCCGGAGGGTCCCGGCTCCCGGGACCCTCCATGGAGGGTGAACGTTGCCGGGGGCCAGGCGGCAGCCTGCCCCCGGCTCAAACCGCGGCGGCTGCCGCGCGCGCGGGCTGACAGCCGCAGGGTCCCGGCTCCCGGGACCCTCCACATAGCCAGCATGGTGCCGGGGGCCGGGCAGCAGCCCGCCCCCTGGCTCAAACCTCGGTGGAACCCTCCACAAACGGATTTCGGATGCATCAGACCTTCTGAAAAAATTTGTCCGTTGCATCCGAAGTCCGTTAAATGGAGGTCCGTTAAATCGAGGTTTCACTGTATTACTTCAGGCTTTTACTTATTACAGCCCTGTAGCCACAGCAATGACAAAATATATAGGCACTTAAGAGCCTAAGTCCCGGTGACTTTCAACAGGAATTAAGGGCTGCAAGAGACAAGATGGGTGAGGTATTGGATGAACTTCTGTTGGTGAAAGAGAGCTACACAGAACTCTTCTGATTTGGAAAAGTATTCAGCATCACAGCTAAATACGACATGGAACAGACTGTTAAGCCTAAATGCTTGTCAGTTTTGAAAATGCGACATAGGAGCTTCTGAAAGTTTCACCCTGGGTAACCCTATATAGAATTAGAACATTCATAATCTTCTACTCTGAGCCATATTGATTGATTTGGCTTTTTAACCTGTGAGAATCTGCAGTCAGATAATCTCTCTACAATCTCAGGTTCACAGTGGTGCTCTTATGTTTTGGCAGCTTGCCTTTTGATTAAATGAGAAGATATATATTTAGAGTGACTACTAAGACTGCTAATAAGAACCAACTAGTGGAAATTCATATTGACCTGTGTCCACTAGGAACTGAACTGAAACTATTATTGATTTAATATAAACCGCTGGACAGCCAGATGGCAATGCTTTTTGGGGGGTTAAATTCTAAGTGGTTTAGAGGTGAAAAGCTCAGTTTACTATCTTCACTCCCCTAAGACATCAAATCCTCCTACCAAACTTATCAAAAGACACTTCATGTTCCTATGGTTATTTGCATAACATAACTGACATTAACCAAAAAAAAAGTGAGGTTAAAGATGGAAGAAACACTGAATGCTCTACTTGTCGATTAATAGTTTCTCATCAAAGAGAAGTATAAATCATGAGTGAAAACCTGCCTCTATTAAGTCAGTGGGAGTTCTGTCATTGATTTAATGAGGCCAAGATTTCAATTTATGTCTAATTTGGATGATGGAATATTTTTCCACTACAGAATAAATGAGATGATATACACACAGAACTCTGAAGACGTACCTGTATGTTAACTGTTTAAGTATTAATAAATGTTCTCTAAGCTAAAAATAACCTCTGTAGTGACTGGTCTACATATGCTCCATAAGAATTCTATGCTTCATAATCAGATAAAGTGAATCATAATTCTTAAGGTAATATTCTCCCATTTGGGAGTTAAGCAATATTTGATATGGCCATCCAACGTTCCTTCCTCCTCCAGAGCCAACCCTCCATAACCTGATGGCAGTATGTCCCATATGGCTATTTGACTCTTGAATGAAGTCAACAGACTTCATTCTGCATGTCTCAAACATTCTGGCTGACCCAAAGTCAGTCATTTTTTGCAGTTAGGTTTTTTTTCCATATCTGACAGTTCTATTCCCAATGTCAGCCAAGAGGAGTAGTTCACAATATCCATTGGCCTATATCTCACTACCGATATGAAAGCAGAGGCTTGTGGGTACATAAAATCAGGTGTTCCTGATCCTGTGTTAGGAACTGACCAGTTAACCAGAAGAGCATGACAGGAAAAAATACAAAACCTGCATTGTGTGTGCGTGTTTTCATTTCTTAGCAGAAATCAAAAAGGTGGGGTGTTTTGTTATAGATTTTTAAAATTATTTTTAAAATTCTTTGCTGACGTAAGGACGGGTTGCTAATCTTATCAGCAGTCACAGTGGGAGTTAATACCTGTTCTATTGCAGAGCTGTGAGAAGTTAAAGAGGAAGTGGTTAGGAGTGTAGAAATGACGGAGAGGGGAACTCAATGGCATGATCTGTCCTCAGTTGTCTCCATTACTTGCAGGTAGATAGCATTTTATTTTTAAAGGGTTCTGCAAGCGGTCAATCTTCCAGGTAAACAAGTTTAGCCTTGGAATATGTAGATCTATGAAAGTTCATCTCCAGCAGAGCATTCAGAATCTTGCATAATAATTCAAATATGGCAGGTATTTTTTTTGCTGGACTCCAAATGCCCTGCCACCATCATACATCAAATATTTTAAGTTCAATAGTGAAGTTCTGTGGTTCAGGAAACACACACAACAGGCATACACAAAGGGACCATCGTTCAAAGAAGTAGTAAAGAACATAATAAATCTAATGTGATTGTGGGCTTGTCTTCACTACCCGCCAGATCGGCGGGTAGCCATCGATCTGTTAGCGATCGATTTCTTGCGTCTGGTGAAGACGTGAGAAATCGATCTCCCGCAGTGACCCCGTCGACTCCGGAATTCCAGCTTGCCAAGAGGTGCAAGCTGGAGTCGACGGGGGAGCGTGCCGCTGACTGCCGCCGCCGTGAGGACAGCAGGTAAGTTGGCTGGAGATACGCAGACTTCAGCTACGTGATTCACGTAGCTGAAGTTGCCTATCTGCAGTCGATATCCCTCCCCCCCCCCCCCCCGTAGTAAAGACCAGCCCATAGAGTTCTGCTTTCCTCCAACACACTGTTCAATAACTGCTTGGAAGTGAATATTCTACTTAAAATCACTACTTGTGGCAACATTCAGTTCAACTTTTAAATTTTCCATATAAAGATTAATTCTTATTTTTCCTTCATGTTTTAGAAGCACATATTTTACAATAGCAATCTTTACCTTAGGACTGAACGTTTAGCACTTCTGAGCTGTAATTTCTCTGTCTATAATTAGCTATATAAGCCTGGACATATCACTTTGCATAGCAAAGGGAACCCAGTTTCAGGCAGCACCCTGAAGGCACGGGAGAGAGGGGGAAAACATCACAATCCAGATCTAGGAAGTGTAGTTTATTGCGTAAAATGTTTTTTAGAAAGCTAGTGATGCTGCTGCATGAAGAATATAGACTCCATTATTTTTTTATATTGCTAAATTTAGGAATTACATTTTTCTCACCATCCATTTAATAAAAGCTTTGTATTAATTCCTATACACACATTCCATAAGCAAAACACAAACTGAGTGTTAGTCTAAAAATCAAACAAATAAAAGAAAATGTGACTTCCTAGAGTTATTATAATAGAAGTGTCAAGCTGGGAATTTACTTCTCTTGTAGTACGTTAAATTACTCTGGCTGGATTTTAAAGAAGATAACTGTGTGACCAGTAATAACATGTTTATTGCTAAGAACAGGTAATTAATTCCCACGCTTGCAGCCTGAGAAAGGATTTGACACCCCCAATATACAGTATTACAGAGTTCAGCACGTGAGTAGTTCTATTAAAGTCAATAAAACTACTCGCTTCAAGTTATGTGCATTCACAAAAGCATTTGCAGGATGGGGCATTTCGTGCATCAGACACTGTCTCATGCTTAAGGCACAGGATGAGGAGTCAGGAGTGCTACACACTCACTGTTGTAGCCTTGCTTAAAGCCATCATCCTCTACCCATTTCTCTTAGCTGCTCTGTAAAATGAGGAAGACAATTCTAATCTAGCCAACAGCATTGCTGGAAAGCTGAGTTGATTAGTGTTGGTAAAGCAACTTTCCAGATCCTTGGAATGTAGATACCATAGAAATGCAGAGGGTTTTTTGAAACAGTCTAATATCTGAGATTTTGAGAAAGAGTCCTTATGTTTACTTTAAAGTCTGATTACAGTCAAAGGGCAGATTTTCCTATTTGTTTTATCTCATTTTAGAACCACCACAAGTATTACAATGAAGGAGCAGCTGCTCTCAGTGTGGGCTCATGTTCCCTCTCTCTCTGCTTGACAAAAATTCTACAGCTCATTTTCTGTTCCGTTCTCCTCTGCCACTCTGGAGAATTACGCAATCTAAGTTTGACATGAGAACTAATTTTTAACAACGTTAGATACAGTCAAACATCAGACCACAAAGTTTACACTCTCTTTCAAATATCACTGCACCCATCACTAAAAATCCAAGAGCAAATTAGATTTAAAATATCCTCAAGAAGCATATACACTAAATACTCCAGCAATTTTAATGGTAAATTTCAAAACCAATCATCTCTGTACTGTAAAGTTTTTCAAAAATCTTGTCATCAAGTCTATACAAACCATGAACATATGGTAATAAAATCTAACCTTTGATCCATGGAGATATTGGGGCTGTGCATTAGGTTGCTTATCTCTCTGAAACTCCTGAGAAAAGGGTAACACAGTACGAACAAATCTAAAAAAGAAAAATATAGACAAAGTTAGTTACACGGGCACATCTAATATACCTAAATACATGGTTCTTCTGTCCACACAGAAAATCAAATCATCATTCTAACCCTACAGTCCAAGTCAAGTAAGGGGCAGTATACAGTTGCACTGCCCCAGGAATGGGCAGAAACCAGATTGCAATTCAACACCTTTTTGCTGCTGCAGCTTTCTTCCCATTTTGTGCTGGCACCAAGATACACATCAGCACACTGAAGGGCACTTCTCTCACACCTGCATTGGAGGAGAATTACCAGCCCAATGTTGGCTGCTCTCCCTCTTTCCCCATATAGGTGCTATTGATATGGGTAGCCCACGAGGGGAGAAAGGAATTTCCTTACAGCTCCTTACTTCCATGCATAAACAATTGAGTCCTCAATAGTTAGAGACTGAACAGAACTACACATCCTCTGCCAATGAAGAAAATGCAGAATTGCTCTCTACAGTTTCCATACTAGCGTGTGTTACTACAATCCTTCCTATATACCTACAGGTATAAACACAGAACACCTGCCAATAGTGCAGTAAACAAAATACCATCTATCACATGTGGTTCTTTCCTCCTACCCATCTTCCTTTATCCATGAGGAAAATCTGTGTGGGGAATAACTTTTTTTTCTTTAAACAAAAATGTATGCACGGTGTGCTGAGGTGCTATGTGTTTTTTATTAGTGAAGGCCAAATAGAAAAGAAGGTGGCAAAGTTTTTTGGTGCTTTATAGAGTCCACAGTCTTGGACTAGCCCCAAGGAAGCTGTCCCCTGTACAAACAAGCTTTACCCTGGGGGCAGACAATTTCATTGCACAAGAAGAATGTACCTATGGGCTGGTAGTCTTCATTACAGGGGGGGATCGACTGCAGATACACAACTTCAGCTATGTGACTCACGTAGCTGAAGTCTGCGTATCTCCAGCCGACTTACCTGCCGTCCTCACGGCGGCGGCAGTCGGTGGCGTGCTCCCCGTCGACTCCAGCTTGCACCTCTCGGCGAGCTGGAGTTCTGGAGTCGATGGGGGCGCCGCGGGCGATCGATTTCTCACATCTTCACCAGACATGAGAAATCAATAGCTAACAGATCGATCGCTACCCGCCGAGCCGGCGGGTAGTGAAGACAAGCCCTATAATAGACACACTCCTGTCAGAAAGTGCAGTGTTACATCTGGTATGTTTGTCATACCGATTCTGTGCCAGTGCATAAGTAACTCTCGTTTTCCATGTTCAAATCACCCACTTTGCTACTTTAAAATACTGCCACACTCCTATTTAATGATTTTTAGAACAACTTCACCATCGGATGCAGCTTGTGTTGCTACCAGAGTGTTTTAAACAGATTAGAATACTAATTCTGTCAAGATTAGTGTAAGGCATGTACAATCATACTTTTAATTCCAGTTGTCACTGAAGTAAGCCTTGTTTTGTACATCATTAAAAATGCATGTGTGTGGGAAACAAGTGATCTGAACATGCTTCAGATTCTATACATAGCTAAAAAGCGTGACTAAATGGATGTCTACAAATCTGAATTCTCTCACAAGGCTATTTTTCCCTCTGAATATAATGTTGGTATTCGATTCAGAAAAATAGTATGGGCAGAGAATTCAGATTTGCAGACATCCATTTAGTCACGCTTTTTAGACAAATACAGAATCTGATATGTGCTCAGGTCACTTGTTCCCCGGGCATACACATTTGTAATGATACACAAAGGAAGATATTTTCTTCAATGAACCTGATAAGTAAGATCGTGGTGTTGATCTATATTTGTAACAGAAAGAGGCGTTGCCACACGTGTCACCTGTCCAGGTTTTCCAAGATTGTCTCTCTTTTGAGGTAGCTATCCTAGAAAATCTGAAGGGCACTTTGTACATACTGCCAACAGCTCAGTTCTGTAGACTCGGGATTATCCTGGAAGTCCCAGGGTTTTTTGTACCTCAGATGTGGCAATCCTATGCAAAGAACAGGGAAACCACTGAGCAATTAACAGGACACAATTAAAACTTGTGAGGTCAAAGTTAAAAGGAAAAAAAAAAGTAATAAGCTAAGGAAATCAAGAGGAACAAAGTAATATTTAAATATATTATAGGAAAAAAGAAAACCAGTGGACGTAGTGCCCACAAAGAGCTATTTGTCACAGTAGTTTGTGAAATTTAGAGTGAATAAGGCCCAGAATCTGTACATACTTGCCTAAAAGCAATGCTTCCTCCAGTAAGAAATCTATGGTGGGGCTTTCAGTAGACTTTCACACAAAAGGAATTGTTTTCATGACCAAGGGCTTGATGTTTGATATTTGCTGCAAGTTTACCTTTTACAGTAACTCCCCACTTAATGTCCTCTCATTTAACGCTGTTTCAATCTTAGGTCCCTGCTCAATTACAGAACATGCTCCATTAAAAGTTGTGCAATGCTTCGCTAGAACATCGTTTGTCTGTCTCCTTTGTCCACAGCTGGCAGCCTCCCTACACCCCCCGCCTCACCGTGCCTCCCCCCACGCATCCTTCCCCCTCTCCCCCCCCCCCCCCACCCACCTCCTGCCCATGGCAATCAGCTGGCTTGCGACATTTGCAATGATCTCCCGTATGCGTAGGAATTTTATCTTTGTATAATTTGAACTCTCCTAGTGGAGCTTATAACATCAGGGTTTTTTGTATTTTATAAAACTGCACAAAAATAAGCATACTAAGAGGTTCAGATATTTGTTAAAAGGTATTTTAATGTCTTTCCAAGCTATTAACATTTGTTAAAATTCAGTAACTGCTTGCATTTATGACCAAGAGTCTTGTAGCACCTTATAGACTAACAGATTTTAGGCATCATGAGCTTTCGTGGGCTAAGACCCACTTCACAAAAGCTCATGATCCCTAAAATCTGTTAGTTTAGAAGGTGCTACAAGACTCTTTGTCGCTTTTGCAGATCCAGACGAGCACGGCTACCCCTCTGATGCTTGCATTTAGCTGCGTCTGAGGAAGAAAAGGTCACTTAGATATATTGCATCTGATACAATAAATCTATGATCTTATATAAAATTGCCTTTCATTTGCATTTCCCAGATGTATTCATTTTTCCATTCTCTTGTATAATTGAAATGCACTTATTTAGAAACTGCCTCTTGAGATTATTTGTTCTTTATAGAGATTTTTCATTAATGGAGTTCACCAGGGATGTTGTAAACACTTGACAGGATCACTCAAAGTAATCCTTGACATACGACAGTGCTTGAGATTACTCTTTTCTCCTCCCACCCCACCCCATCTCTTTCCCCTTTAAACTGATACTAATTTTCATGCTCAGTGAAAACCATTCAAGTGAAAGAAAGGACAGGAGTAACACCTAGACCATGTCACTAAAGATCAGATGGATATGCAGTGCATGGACATATTCTGCAAGGTTTACTGAGCTATCAACAATTTCCTTGAGAATCTTAAGTTACTTTTCACAAAACAGTCCAAGTCTATTCAGCTGTTCATGGACTTCAGAAGTCATAGTGAATAATTAGAGATAGCCCAGAGCTGCAAAGTTGTACCCATTCACATGTTGGGCCAGGGTTTTTACTCAGACCCGTCTCTATTATTAATTTTAAGTGTTAGGATATAAGTAATGACAATGTCTTTAGATGACTGGCGAAAGAAGAGCCATTCAGATTTCCATTGCACTTGGAGCAGAGCAGAGCGGGTAGGGCAGCACTCATCTTAGAATTCAGTCCTAGTAGAAATTCACATGAACCACAGCTGCTGATAGTGAGCTAACGTGCATCTTTTTTCAGGCTGTTCATTAGATACAGTCCTAAAGCTCTCTCACATTCAGCCCACGTGTTCAATTTCTCCCTTTCAGAAAAGTTAGCAAAGTGCTGCTATGAAAAGTCTGGAGCCAAGGACTTGTGTCGTATGTGCTCTCAAGACGGGGGGCAAAATTCAACTGGATCATCCTTGTTAATCTTTGTTACCTTCTGGCCAAGGAAGCTTTGAAGAGGCCAGAAGGTAACAAAGATGAACAGGTCTTCGGTATCCTTGATTAAGTCATATTATCGACTTTGAGACTGTGCATTACAACTTCCATCCTTCAATCCCAAGGACTGCACTGAATTCTTTAGAACCTACCAACATCATCTGTAATTCTTAAATATAAAGAAAAATCTTCTTTAAAAAAATTCCTTGCAAGTGTTCTTCTCTCAGTTTTCTTTTCAAATAGAAATGTTGAAATCTAAATGATTTGAATGCCAGAGGTGGAAGAACAGGCAATAAATAATTTGGACAGATTCTCTTCCCCTCACTTCCTCTGGTAAAGAGAAAAAGTTACTTTGGTGAATAACTGCTCTGCACTACTCTGTGTATGTTTTGGCATGCTCCAAGATAACAAGCGCCTGTTAGATTTAATCTGTGTTGATGACTGTCCAGAAATGTATCCATTTTCATCAGTACAGTTTTAAGCAATCAGAACGAAGTTGATTAGAGATCAAAAAACAAGGTTACTTACCTGTAACTGTTGTTCTTCGAGATGTGTTGCTCACATCCATTCCACTATAGGTTAGGCACGCGCTGCGGGCCTGGTTGCCGGGTAGATTTTCCCCTAGCTGCAGACTGGGTGAGCAGGGAGCCCCCTGGAGTGGCGCCACTGAGACACTCTATAAGTACCCCTGCGACACAGTCTGGCCCTCAGTTCCTTCTTTGCCGGCTAAACCGACAGTGGGGAAGGAGGGTGGGTTTGGAATGGATGTGAGCAACACATCTCGAAGAACAACAGTTACAGGTAAGTAACCTTGTTTTCTTCTTCGAGTGATTGCTCACATGCATTCCACTATAGGTGACTGCAAGCAATACCTAGGAGGTGGGGTCGGGTTGACCCATTGCTGATCGTAAGACCGCTGACCCAAACGCCGCATCGTCCCTGGTCTGCTGGACTATGGCGTAGTGGGCGGCGAAGGTATGGACGGAGGACCAGGTAGCCGCCCTGCAGATGTCCGTAATAGGGACTCCCTCCCGGAAGGCCGCAGAGGACGCCTGCGCTCTCGTGGAGTGTGCTGTTACTCTCTCAAGCGGCTTGTCCGCGAGTTCATAACAGGTGTGAATGCACGAGGTAATCCAGGAGGAGAGCCTTTGGGCTGAAACTGGCTGGCCCTTCATCCTCTCCGCAACTGCCACGAAAAGTTGGGTTGTTTTCCTGAATTGCTTTGTTCTATCTAAATAAAAAGCAAGAGCCCTCCTAACGTCCAACGTGTGTAATTGCTGTTCCCTTCCAGAGGTGTGTGGCTTAGGATAAAAGACTGGGAGACAAATGTCTTGATTAACATGGAAGGGAGAGACCACCTTAGGCAGGAAGGCCGGGTGGGGACGTAGCTGAACCTTGTCCTTATGGAAGATAGTGTAGGGCGGCTCGGAGGTCAGTGCACGGATCTCTGACACTCTACGAGCCGAGGTGATAGCTACTAGGAATGCCACCTTCCAGGAAAGGTGTAGTAAGGAACACGTGGCGAGGGGCTCGAACGGGGGCATCGCGAGGCGTGAGAGCACAAGATTGAGATCCCAAGGTGGAATGGGACGCTTGACGTTCGGATACAGCTTATCTAGACCCTTAAGGAAACGGTATACCACAGGGTCGGAGAAGACTGAGTGGTTCGACTGACCCGGATGGAAAGCCGATATGGCAGCGAGGTGGACCCGGATAGTAGAGGTAGAAAGGCCCTGATTTCTGAGGCCTAACAGGTAGTCCAATATGCGTGGGATAATAGCCTCACTTGGAACGATGTCATGTTGTGTGCACCAGGCAGAGAAACGGGTCCACTTGGCGGTATAGGTACTTCTGGTGGATGGTTTCCTACTACCCAGAAGGACGTTCTGTACCTCGGCTGAGCATAAGAGCTCAGGACCTCTCAGCCATGGAGTAGCCACGCTGTGAGGTGAAGGGACCGCAAGTCCGGGTGCAGGAGGCGACCGTGATCCTGAGAGATCAGGTCTGGCCACAGCGGGAGGCTGATGGGAGGGGCCCTGGACAGCTGGAGGAGGGACGCATACCAGCATTGCCTGGGCCAGGCCGGGGCTATGAGGATGACGTGTGCCCTGTCCCGTCTGATCTTCAGGATCACCTTGTGGAGAAGCGGGATCGGAGGGAACGCGTAGAACGGGTGCCCCGTCCAGGGTAGGAGAAAGGCATCTGTCAGGGATCCCCGGGAGCTGCCTCGAAAGGAGCAGAACTGGAAGCACTTCCTGTTCTGTCTGGAGGCGAAGAGATCGATGTGGGGAAACCCCCACCTCAGGAAGATCGGCCGGATGACATCTGGCCGAAGGGACCACCCGTGAGTCATAACGGATCTGCTGAGGCGGTCCGCCAGGGTGTTCTGGATTCCGGGAAGGAAGGAGGCCACCGGGTGAATAGCGTGGGCTATACAGAATTCCCACAGGAGAATCGCCTCTTGACACAGGGGGCTGGAGCAGGCCCCGCCTTGCTTGTTTATGTAATACTGGGCTGTGGTGTTGTCTGTCAGCACCGCTACACAGTGACCCCGTAATGTGTCCCGGAACGCCTGGCACGCGAGCCGGACGGCCCTCAGCTCCCTGATATTGATGTGGAGGCAGAGGTCTGACTCCGACCAGCGGTCCTGGGTCCTGAGTTCCCCTAGGTGAGCTCCCCACCCTAGCGACGAGGCGTCCGTCACTAGGGACATGGACGGGCTGGGGGGAAGGAAGGGGACCCCTTGGCACACATTGTCCTGGTCTTCCCACCAAGCCAGAGCGGATAGGGTGGCTCTGGGGATGGAGAGGAGGGCGTCCATACTGTCCCTTCTCGGTCTGTAGGCCACCGCGAGCCACGACTGCAGTGGGCGTAGCCGTAGTCTGGCGTGCTGTATGACATGAGTGCACGATGCCATGTGACCTAGCAGGCTGAGGAAGACCTTGACCGTAGTCATCGGACAGTTGCGTAGCTGTCTGATGGCTGACTGGATAGTGAGGAACCGAGGCTGGGGCAGGGATGCCCTTGCTACCGTGGGGTCTAGTAGGGCTCCTATGAACTCTATGTTCTGGGTAGGCTCCCGGGTGGACTTCTCCCTGTTGAGAAGGATTCCCAAGCGGTCGAACGTGCTGATAACGAGCCGCATGTGAGCTGACACTTGGTCCCTGGAGGTGCCTCGGATCAACCAATCGTCGAGGTACGGGTATAAGTGTACCCCGCGGCGCCGAAGGAATGCCGCTACTACCGCCATACACTTTGTGAACACCCCGGGTGCGGTGGACAGGCCGAAGGGTAGGACGGCAAACTGATAGTGTTCCCCCGCTACCAGGAAGCGGAGGTAACGTCTGTGTGAGGGTTTGATGCTCACGTGAAAGTAAGCGTCCTTCATATCGAGGGCAGCGAACCAGTCTCCCGGATCCAGAGAGGGAATGATAGTGCCCAAGGTGGCCATGCGGAACTTGAACCTGATCATGTAGGTGTTGAGTTCGCGCAGGTCCAGGATGGGCCGGAGGCCCCCTTTCGCCTTGGGGATCAGGAAGTAGCGGGAGTAGAACCCCTTCCCCCTGAACTCTTGCGGTACGGGCTCGATGGCTCCCAGTGCGAGGAGCGACCTCACCTCCTGTACGAGGAGTTGCTCGTGAGAGGGGTCCCTGAAGAGGGACGAGGAGGGTGGGTGGGTGGGAGGAGTGGAGGAGAGCTGGAGTGAATATCCCACCTCCACCGTGCGGAGGACCCACTGATCTGATGTAATGTCTGACCATGCACGGCAGAAGTAGGACAGACGGTCTCCAAAGGGAGGATCCAGGTTTATGATTGGTGAACTGCCCTCGGGCGCACCATCAAAAGTTGGATTTGGGCCCCTGGGAAGGCTTAGAGCCTTGTTGTTTCCCGCCCTGCCTAGGCCCTTGCCGCCGGCGGTAAGGGCGGCTTCTCCTGAGGGAGGAGTCCTGGGGCGGGCGCGCAGGTGGGAAGAATTTCCTGCGTGGCGGGATGAAGGGATGCCTCTGTGGACCTGGGGTGTGCATGCCCAGGCCTTTGAGGGTTACCCCCCTGTCCTTGAGGGCCTGGAGACGGGCATCCGTATCCTCCGAGAAGAGGGACTGTCCCTCAAAGGGGAGGTCCTGGATTTTAAATTGCATGGCCGGGGCTAGGTTGGATGACGAGAGCCATGCTGCCCGGCGGAGGGCAATGCCCGAGGCCATTGTTCGGGCCGCAGAGTCGGCCGAGTCCAGGGCCGCTTGCAGGGCATGACGAGATATGTCCCTGCTTTGGAGCAATAGGGCCCTGAACTCCTGTTTGCCCTCCTGCGGGAGAGCAGTCTCAAATTTAGTAAGGGCCTCCACCGTGTCAAAATGGTGCCTACTCAGGAGTGCCTGATGGTTGGCGACTCTGAGTTGTAGGCCCCCGGAGGAATAAACTTTCCTGCCGAAGTGGTCCAACCTTTTGGCCTCTTTGGCCTTGGGGACCTGCGCCTCCTGCCCGTGGCGCTCCTTGTTATTAACAGAGTCCACCACCAGGGAGGAGGGCGTGGGGTGAACATTCAAGTATTCATATCCCTTGGCTGGGACAAAATAGCGCTTCTCCACCCCACGAGCAGTGGGGGAGATAGAGGCGGGGGTCTTTCAAATTACCGCCGTGTGGAGTTTAATAGTATTAATGAACGGCACTGCCACCCGTGCCGGAGTGCCCTTAGTTGACATGGTGGTGACCGGGTCGTCCACAACTGGGACCTCTTCCAAAGGCAGGTTCATGTTTTTAGCAACTGCCTGGAGGAGATGTTGGTAACTGGAGAGGTCCAAGGCGGGCGGGCTAGTTGATGAAGTGCCCACCACTGCCTCTACCCCTACGGGGGAGGCGTAGGGACCCGGCTCCATAGGGCTACGTACCGTGGAGGGCTGGACTGCCGATGATGGTCCCGCCAGCACGTCCACTGGACCCTCTGAGCTCACCGGGAACCCGGGTTCAGACTGGGTTTCCCGGGGCCGATCGTACCCCCATGCCGCCCACTCTGACCAGGCAGGGTTCTGGGTGACTTGGACTGGTCCCGCCGAGCGAGGGGCCCGCGTGCCGGCGGACTCTCGACGCTCCCGGTGCCGTGGGCTTCTCGACCGGTGCCGGGCGGTAAGGTGCCCATCCGAGGAGTCGTGGCTACCCGAACGGTGCCGCCTCGGGAAGTCTCGGTGCCGAGACGATGATCGGTACCGGGGGGACCTTCGGCGCCGCGACGGGGTCCGGTGCCGCTCTCTACACTCCCGGTGCCGTGGGCTTCTCGACCGGTACCGGGCGGTATGGTGCCCATCCGAGGAATCGTGGTTACCTGGATGGTGCCGCCTCGGGGAGTCTCGGTGCCGAGACGATGATCGGTACCGGGAGGACCTTCGGCGCCGCGACGGGGTCCGGTGCTGCTCTCTACACTCCCGGTGCCGTGGGCTTCTCGACCGGTACCGGGCGGTATGGTGCCCATCCGAGGAATCGTGGCTACCTGAACGGTGCCGCCTCGGGGAGTCTCGGTGCCGAGACGATGATCGGTACCGGGAGGACCTTCGGCGCCGTGACGGGGTTCGGTGCCGAGACGACGAGCAGTGCCTGGACACGGAGCGGCTTGTGGAGCGACGTCTCGGACGGTCTCGGCGCCAGCTGAGAGACCGGTGCCGGGAGTGCGACCGGTGCCGAGAGTACGACCGGCCCTTACCAGGGTGCCAGGACTCTGATCGGCGGCCAGAGCGCGAGTGGCGCGAACGGCCAGGAGGAGACCTTGAGCAGGGTCTCAACTCCTTGCGGCGCCGAGACTGCGACCGGAGCCGGGCGGGTGACCGTTGCCGGGAGTCTGGTCGGCGCCGCGAGATCGAGCGGTGTCCATGCCCTGCCGGGCTCCGACACGCGATCTCTGCCTCGGTCATGGGCGGCCTGCCCGTCGACCGGACTTGTTGCTGCGGGGCGTCCCCGGCAAGCAACCCTCTCGCAGCACTACACGCCTCCATCATGGAGGGAAGCTGCTGCGGAGTTGGCACCCCAAGTGGCAAGACCACTGGCACCGGACTCGACGGGGCCTCCTGCGGCGCCGGAGTCAGCGGTGCGGGTGCTGGCGGCTCTTCCTCAGGTCGGCTCCCCGGAGAAGGCTGAGGTCGCGGCACTGGTACCGACGGCTGGACGCGGTCCGGAGCAGGGCGAAGTTGAGCGCTCCTCTTCCGCTTGGTGCTGGGGGAGCGCGACCGGTGCCGAGGCTTGGCTCTCGGCGGTTTGGGTGCGGGGTCCGGTGCCGCACTGGAGTCCGGGGCCGCCTCCATCAGGACGTGCCGCAAGCGGGATTCCCTGTCTTTGCGGGTCCTGGGCTGAAGGTACTGCAGATCTAGGAAGAAACTGCCAAGTGCACTTACCAGGCACTTGAGAGGCACTTAGAGTGTGGGTCTCCCACAGGCGTAGGCTTCCCACACTCTGAGTGCTTGAATCCCGGAGCCTTGAAGACAGAGGCTCCGGCAGCAGGGAAAAACCCCTGCACTGACTCTTTACACTACAAAGACTATGTAAACTAACTAACAACAACTGCTAACAACGAACAATTAAGAGAACAATCGACTAGCTAGGAGATAAGGAGAACGCTGAAAAGCAGAACTCCTCTTCCGACTACCAGCTCGAGCGGTAAAGAAGGAACTGAGGGCCAGACTGTGTCGCAGGGGTACTTATAGAGTGTCTCAGTGGCGCCACTCCAGGGGGCTCCCTGCTCACCCAGTCTGCAGCTAGGGGAAAATCTACCCGGCAACCAGGCCCGCAGCGCGTGCCTAACCTATAGTGGAATGCATGTGAGCAATCACTCGAAGAAGAACCCTGTTGGCTGGTTTACTTTGAAGTGCTTTTGAGATAATGACTGATAAAATACAACACGGGGCTGGAAATAATCATTTCGCTTTCAAATAATCTCATACCAATAAGACCAATGTGAGGGAGTTTGCAACAGTCAACTCACAGGACAACAGGCACCATCTAAACAGATACCAATTTAAATAAAAACACACTATAGAAAAAAAGTCTCTCTTAACCAGTGGTCAGTGGCAGCTCTTGGAGGGTTTTACTGAACTGAAAGTTATACGCTAAGGCTATGTCTACCCTATCGAGCCCATGAAGACATAGATATATTGACATAGCCCTCTAGTGCAGATGCAGTCTACGCTGACAGAAGGGGTTTTTGTCACTATGGGAACACCATCTCCCCGAACAATGGTGGCTATGTGGACAGAAGTCCTCTCATGTCAACATATCTGAATCTATGCCGGGGTTTTATTAACATAGCTATGTTTTTGTTTTTTTTTCATGCCACTGCAGCTATACCAATGTAACTTTTAAGTGGAGACCAAGCTTTAGACAGTCAAGTATACAGTCACTGCAAAAATCTGTCAGGTCCCAGTCGGACAAGTGAGATTGACTGAACATAAGGATTGGGGCCTTAGTCTGTTCCTGTAAATTAGCATACCAAAGCTAAAGAATCATGCTTTG
The DNA here is from genome assembly GCA_032164245.1 of Sternotherus odoratus. Lineage (NCBI taxonomy): Eukaryota > Metazoa > Chordata > Testudines > Kinosternidae > Sternotherus > Sternotherus odoratus. The sequence goes on along the minus strand of JAVMKO010000001.1, from coordinate 198,824,114 downwards.
AATGCAATATTTAAAGTGACAGAAGTTGTGTGCATTTTGTTTTTAGATCTACATGAAACCTAGATTTTCCTCTCTGTGTGTGTGTGGGGGGGGGGGGGGGGGATACTGATGGTCTAAGGTCCAGTGGTTAGGGCACTAGCCTAGAACTTGGAAGACCTGGGTTCATTTCTCTGCTCCACCACAAATGTCCATGTGACCTTGGACAAGTCACTTAGACTCTGTGCTTCACTTCCCCGACTATAAAAGGGAGATAACAGCACTTCCCTACCTTCCAGTGGGGTTAGATGGCTACATTCATTAAAGGCTATGAAGCACTTTGAGATCTACTGAGGAAAAGTGCCACATAAAAATAGGTGGTGTTACTACTGTATATTTAGAATTTGTAACTCATAATAGGACCCATCTGAAGTAAAATACAAAGCTGGAGAATGGATGGATCAATAAACGATAGGCACAAGTAGCATAATTGGTTATTCAATCATTGCAGGATCTATTAGTAACTGAACCCTGCAATAGCTTACCTCAAATCTCACCAAACAGGTCAATTAAGTATGAGCTTTTCTATTAAATTGTGTTAACTTGTGCCACTGTACACAGTGTGGGGAGCAGACAGCATGACAACTTTTGACTAAACGGATGCAGCAGTATTTCCATACTGAACCTCTAATTAATCTTTTTGTAGTAAAAACATTTTATCAATGTAGTTTATTCTGAAAATATTTGGATTTTATTAAATGCTTGATTAAAAAAAACAACCTCCAGAAAGGACATTCTTTCATTCACACTGCTGACTTAGCTAATTAACATAATAAAGGAAGATACAAATATAATCACATAAACAATGTTTAGACATTGGCACAATAGTAGTTTCAAGGTATGACAGATGGCAAAATGACAGCTAGCCTCCCTGGGGCTAAGGGTGTATGTTAAACCTTCCAGAGAATGTCTCCTTCCACTGAACTGAAAGTCTGATGCCAGGAATGAGGGCACGAAAAGAACAGCAGTGGGAGGGACTAACGTTAGGAGAGAAGAAGTGGCCCGTATCTAATGGAGGGGCACCTCTAGCCTTCCTCTCCTCTTCTGATGGTGGGCCAGCATGAAAGAGAGATCAAGTAGCAGATATGTCGCATCTCATAGATAGGGCCCTACCAATTACCCAGTGAAAACTGATGTCCCCTAGTTCCTAGAAACACCCCAGCGCAGGAGGCTCCTAGCTCCAGCTGGGCTGGGGATGGACAAGTCCTGTCCCTCCCCTGTACAACCTCTCGAGAGGGGGCGGGAGGGGGGGGGGCAGACCAGAGCCACCTCTAGGTGCCTCCTTCTGCTGCAGAATGGTCTGGGCAGCAGCACCAGAGGCCATTAGAGCTGGCAGAGACTTGTAGATTTGGATCCAATCTTCCCTGTCCTGCTGCGGGGGTGAGGAGGAGTGGAAGAGGGAGCTGCAGAGCCAGGTAGGAAGCCTGCTGTCCCACTGCCCCCCCAACCCCAGCGAGGGTCCGTCCTGGGCAGCACACCGCTGCCCAACCTCCAGCGCTCGTGGGCAGCCCCCTCCAAGTTTTAGTCAGGGGTATATAGTAAAAATCATGGACAGGTCATGGGCCGTGAATTTTTGTATACTGCCCATGACTTTTACTAAAAATATCTGTGGCTAAAATATAGCCGTAATCATAGTCAGTTCTGTTTCTCTTGCAATCCAAGAGAGGTAAATTAAAAATCCCCTGGATCTCATGACTAACTTGAACAACAGGACTAGTGGAGTTGAGGTGTTGCCACATGTTTGACAGCCCACAGTTCCACAGATAACCAAGCCTGCAGCCTGTGCTTGGACTTGAATGTACAGGAGGTTAAACTCATGTGACTAAAATTTTGAAAACCAGCAGCTGTAATTAGTAAATCTCTAAAGCTTTTACTATCTATTGTTTAATCTCAGTGCATTATCAAATGTAAAATAATCACAGATAGGTAGGTCAACATGCAGTTTGCTGTAATGCTTCTGCAGAAACAACTTCAACTTTCGTGCCCCTGAGACTGAAGTCTTTGTAAATGCCTGAAAACTTTAAACAAATATATATATTTTTTAAATGGCAAGTGTTCTGAGGGAGCGAGGGAAGAGCTCCGAGATATGTGACGCACACATTAGTTTTACTGTTAAGCATTTACGTTAAAGAATAACTAAAGAGTAAAAGGAGAAACAAGTTAATTTGAGAAAAATTACATGTTCTACACCCGCCCTCGTACCCTCTCCCCCCCATAATTTTTGTAATTTTACAATTATTTTTTTAAAATAAACATTTTTCTTTCCTCTGACGTTTGTGTTTAGCCTTCACACAGGAAATACTCTATGGAAGGAGAAGAATGAAACAGCCTACGCACACAGACCTGTCAAATACACATAATAAATTGAAAAGTTAATCATTGGGCTTACTTGTAATAATTTGTGTGACTAAAGTGTGACAAACTGATCATGTACCACTATATTTCTGTTTGTACTTTGCACTTTAATGGCAGTCATGTCTGTATGTGTATGACCATGTTAAGAACCATAAGATACCAGAGTCCTGGGAGGAAAAAATTAACTGGACCAATTGTGGTATATGCGCACACAATTCAAAAAAGCACATAGCTATGTGATCACACATGCTTAAAGCTTTCTGTATATATCAGAGCAATTCTGTGCACAATAATGAAATCAATCAAGCAGGTTGACTAGGACAGATGTTATCTAAGATCTCCCTCACTATCATCTTTCCAATTAATTATCCTGCTAGGCTGGAGCTCAGACTAACCCAATTTGTATACACACTTTTATATAAATAAGCAACTGTACCACAAAACCAATTTGATTTCCTCAGTGATTCCACATTCACTTCCTATACATTTTTAGTGGAGTATAGCACATGCAGCCTCGGAGCTGATGACTGAACACAGACTAAATATTTAATAGATGTTTAATTTCTTTCACTGGGAAGCTTTCAGAATATACCGTGTTTCCCCGAAAATAAGACAGTGTCTTATATTAATTTTTGCTCCCAAAATTACATTACATTATATTACAGCGAGAGGCAAAACTGGAAGTACGTCTTATTTTCGGGGGATGTCTTACTTTCGGGGAAACAGGGTAGGAATGACCATGCAGTAACTATATTTCAGTTAGTCCTAAAATATCTCATCATACTGAATGAGTGTGGGGCTGAATTTGAGAATTTTGAGAAGAATTAATCATATGCAGTTATTCGTAAGAAATACATTCAGGTGTTCTCTATAGGAAGACTCAAATAATAAAAACTGTTTAGTTAATGCCTCCACAACAAAAAGGACCTTGTTCCTTTCTGCACAGCCAGAAACTTTGACCCAAAATACAAGTATTATTGAAAGGGAAGACAGAGGAAGCTCTCCAGGGAGAGTGGGAGTTGAAATGATGCTATTCTATCTCACCTCACCCCCAAATAACTCAATATCATTTCACAGTCAGCAGGTTTCTCATTTCATTTCACTCCTGAAGGTAACTGCTCTAACCACAAACTGAAAAGAAAGTAAATGCAACACAGGTCCAAAAAAACCAAAACAAAAAACAAACAAACAAACAAAAGAAAACCCCAAGAACAACAACAATAAAAACCTTTTCTCCCTTTAAAGTGTCCTCAACTCTCTCAAGTATTTTGTATTTTATATTCCGCTACCACATCTCTACAGTTCTGTATCTTGAAAAGCAGGAATGGAAGACATGGAACAAATCTGCCATGGCAGCAGGAAATAGCAGTATATATTTGTGAATATGTCAGCTATATAAAGTAAGAGAAGCCCTGGATCAGAATACACAGGTATTCTGTGCCACTAACCTCCTGCGGTGGGGGAGGGGGACAAAAAGACTGAGGGATATGAATTATGTCCTACTTGCAAAATTCACTCAGTTTTAATGGCTGGGAATTCTGCATTGCTATATTAATAACCTTTGTGATTTTAAAAAAAATGCATTTACACTTGAATCCATTGTACTGTGGTCAACTTTGAAAAGCCACTTTCCCTCAATGACAAAAGAGGGGGTCAGAAACACACAATCAATAGGAACAGTGTATCTAGAACTGCCAGAGTGCAGAAGAGAGTGACGACACATGTACAAAGATACTTGGGTAAACACAACCACTGAACTCTGTCTCAAACCAGTAATTCATCCTCTTTTCTTTGCATTATCATAGAACCAAGGGATATAATTTTGCTTCCATTACTTATTGGTGTAAAATGTTTTACTACATGATTTTGTTTACGAAAATTTCCTCCTAACGCGTACCTTGAACTATTTTTAGATATTCTTTATTTTATAGTATATTGAAGCTAGATCATTAACATTTCACAGAATTTGGCACCTCAGGTTAAGTTTAGCTTTTCTCCTACTGTGGACACATATTAGCACTGTCAAATGTATGAACGGATAAGTAGTCTGAATCACTTTGCTTTCTTAAACATGTACATTTGCATACCACACAAACTATTCCAAATGTTTAAAAAGGAGGTAGATGAAAAACATGAGGAGAACAGAGACAGCATTCACCAACATTTGTTATGAAAGAGGTTATGGCAGAGATAAACTGTTACAATCTTCACTTGTATACAATTCTTCCTCTGACTATAAATAATTATAAAATTTCAAGTTCTGTACCAACTAATTTAAAAAAAAAAAAAAAGGAAACCAATTTATCCATTGGGACTCAATTAATTGATTATTTTTTTTAAATGAGAAATTGTATTTTAAAAAATACTGCCAAAATATAGACAGTTGGAAGCCCTCACTTATACCAGGTAAACAGAATCTACTGTACATTTCCCCCAGCTGATCTAACATAATAGATAATGCTTTCTTAGCCAAAAAACTACACATGCAAAGACAATTATTTAAAAGGCCGCCACGCTAACCTGTTAGTGGACCCATTGTAACAATAGTTTGGAAGGAAATCATAGTTGAGCTCCCAGAAGACATGAAGAGTGATTCTTCCATAGGGAGCTGACACATTGTGATTGGCTTCTCTGAACATGGCATCAAAGCTGTCCAAGGTCATGTATCTGCTTAGTAGCTTGTGTGTCATTTTATTTATCTCTACCAAGCCATCTAGCTCCTGAGAATATTTAAAACAAGAAAGGGGGGGAGGGAGAAACGTGAGGAGAATTATCCAATTTCCTTATAAGCTGTACTATGGTGCTCATCACTATAGCATCTGGGTGATTCACAAACATTAATCCAGCTTCAGAAACCTCGGCGAGGAGAAGGGGGCGTATTTTTCCCCATCAGTAAAATGGGGATCTGAGGAACAGAGAGATGAAGGTAATAAATTTATATTAATTTTGAGTGCCCAAGTTGAGACACCCAGAACCTCATTTTTCAGAGCACTTAGCATTATGAACAGCACTTTATATATTCAGACACCGCTCCCAATGACTTCAGTCACACCTTTTAAATTCCGGCCCACGTGGCTTCACGTTGGGCACACAGAAATTGAGGAACACCACCAGTAAAAAGTCTGATTAAAGTGACTTGCCCAGCATCATATAGGAAATTTGGTGGCGGAGACAGGGATAGAATCCAGGTTGCCAGGGCAGCATTCAACTGCTTTAGCCATAAGACTGTCCTTGGACTGTCCTGCCTCATTCGCTGCACACCTTTCAACTTCTACAGCAAATGAGGCTGGGGTTCTACAACCCAGATTCATCCCCAGAGCTGGTCCATCCTCAGCACTGAATGAGGCAAGTGGGAAGAAAGGGGTAGGGGGAAAAGGAAGTGATCATGTAATTGAAGACTGTGGGAATGTTTACACAAATCCTTAATGTGCAGCAAGCTGGAATGTAACTCTACTCTGCACTAGTCCGCCACTGACTAAGGGCTTGGCTACACTTGCAGGTGTAGAGCGCTGGGAGTTAAACCAGCCTTCGGAGACCACAGCAGGGAAAATGCTGCCATGTGTTTACACTGTCAGCTGCATGGCATGGCCACATTAGCAGCTCTTGCTACGCCAGACAGCAGTGCAATGTGGTAGCTATACCAGCTGCAGAGTCCAGGCGCTCTAAGGCCTGGTCTACACTAGCGGGTCAGCTTCGACAACAATACTTACAACAATGGAGGTCAAGTCTTCACTTTCAAATCGACCAATTGCCAGTTCCAATGACTTATACATGGCTGCTGAAATCCGCTGAGTGATTAGGCGGTTCAGATCTATTGACCTACCAAGAAGCTAAAGAAAAACAACCCCCAAAAATGTATCAGACAAAATGGTATGAAACTAATCTTGATTAAGGTAAGAAACCAATTTTTCTTAATTGACAGATAAAATGAAGAGCTGCACGTGTAGGTTATATTTAGACATACATATGATATACACTTAATACATATGAACACATGTTGTGTACACAAGCTACCCCATCCCACATCTCACACAAAGAATACTATGGGTGGTGCATCAAACCTAATCAAAACCTGAGCTAATTATGAATATGTTTCAAAAGAAGACTTGATGATAAACTTGTAGAAGACTGAAAAATTATTCAGTTTAGGGAGAAAATGCCATCATGCACCATGTTTCTGTACTTTGTAAAACTATAAATATTTGCATTAAAACAGGACTTTGCAGTGTTAGAGGTCATCTACTGCTGTTGCTTGAAATGATAATATTCGGTCTCTGATGGTCACAGTCAAGGATGACAACAGAAACAGAATATTATGCCCTCAGGTGAGGAATAAGCTCTAGGTAAACATCAACAGTGTTTAAATGAGTGGTGGAACAAGAAGGGTAAAAAGCAAACCATTCAAATACAATACAGTAGCATCAGTTTTACTCACTTGGACATGTCTCTGTTTCAGCAGTGTCTCATACCGGTTGGATGGTGGTAAGTGAATTGTTGCCCCCTGATTCTTGCATTCGGAACGTAACCGTTTATCCAGAAGCAGACTATTATGAGGAAAAAAGAGGTTAGAGTACATTACACAGCAAACTACTGCAGAAATCAAAGACTCATAGGCCTGGAAGGGACCTCGAGAGGTCATCTAGTCCAGTCTGCTGCACTCACAGAAGGACTAAGTATTATCTACACTATCCCTGGCAGCTGTCTGTCTAACCCCATCTTTAAAATCTCCAATGATGGAGATTCCACAACCAATTTATAAGCAATTTATTCCAGTGCTTACCTAGACTGACAATTAGGAAGTTTTTCCTAATATCCAGTCTAACCTGTCCTTGCTGCAATTTAAGCCCATTGCTTCTTGTCCTACCCTCAAAGGTTAAGGGGAGCAATTTTTCTCCCGCCTCTTTGTAACAATCTCTTATGTACTTGAAAACCGTTATGTTCCCTCTCAGTCTTCTCTTCTCCAGACTAAACAAACTCAGTTTTTGTTGTTTTTTTCCCAATCTTCACTCACAGGTCATGTTTTCTAGACCTCTAATAATTTTTATGGCTCTTCTCTGGATTTTCTCCAATTTGTCCACATCTTTCCTGAAATGCACCCAGAACTGGACACAATACTCCAGTTGAGGCCTAATCAGCCTCAAGGCTGAGTGGAAGAATTACTTCTTGTGTCTTGCTTACAAGACTCCTGCTAATATATCCCAGACTGATGTTTGCTTTTTTTTTTTTCTCCAACAGTTAAACTAACTATGAGTCAGTGTGTGATCCACTAGGGCACCATTATCCTTTTCTTCAGTACTTCTTCCTGGGCAGTCATTCCCATTTTGCATGTTCCTTCCTAAGTGGAGTACTTTGCATTTGTCCTTGTTGAATTTCACCCTATTTACTTCAGGCCATTTCTGCAGTTTGTCCAGATCATTTTGAATTTCAACCCTATTCTCCAAAGCACTTGCAACCCCTCCCAGCTTGGTATTGTCCACAAACTTTATCTAAATTACTGGTGAAGATATTGAGGAGAACTGGACCCAGGACTGATCCCTGTGGGACCCCACGTGATCTGTCCTTCCAGCTTGACTGTGAACCACTGATAACTACTCCCTGGAAATGGTTTCCCAACCAGTTATGGAATCACCTTGTAGTAGCTCCATCTAGATTTTATTTCCCTAGTTTGTTTATGAGGTCATTTGAACCAGTATCAAAAGCCTTATTAAGATATACCACATCTACAGCTTCACCCTATCCACAAAGATTGTTACTCTGTCAAAAAAAAGCTATCAGGTTGGTTTGACACAATTTGTTCTTGATAAATCTGTGCTGACTGTTACTTATCACCTTATCTTCTAGATATGGGGAAGGCAACCTATGGCACGTGTGCCAAAGGCGGCATGCAAGCTGATTTTCACACTCCCCTTGCACAATCCCCTCACTCCCCTTTCACACTCCCCAGGTCCAGCCCACTGGTCTGGGAGGGCTCTGCATTTTAATTTAATTTTAAATAAAGATCTTAAACATTTTTAAAACCTTATTTGTTTTACATATAACTAAACTGTTATATATTATAAACTTATAGAAAGAGACCTTCTAAAAGGGTTTATATGTATTACTGGCACTCAAAACCTTAAATTACAGTGAATAAATGAAGACTCAGCACACCATTTCTGAAAGGTTGCCGACCCGTTCTAGACGTTCACAAATTGATTGCTTAATTATTTGCTCCTTTATCTTTCTGGGTATAGAAGTTAAGCTGACTGATCTGTAATTCCCCAGGTTGTCCTTATTTCCCTTTTTGTAGATTGCCACTATAATTTGCCCTTTTCCAGTCCTCTGGGATCTTTCCTGTCTTTCATGACTTTTTAAAGATAATCACTAATAGCTCAAATATCTCCTCAGTCAGCTCTGTGAACATTCTATCAAGCCTGGGTGACTTGAAAACATCTAACTTGTCTAAGTAATTTTTAACTTGTTCTCTCCCTCTTTTAGCCTCTGATCCTACTTCATTTTCACTGGCATTCACTATGTTAGCTGTCCAATCATTACTAACCTTTTTTGGTGCAAACTGAAACAAACAAATAAAAAAACACGTATAAAAAATGTTACTCAGAATAGCTACCTTCCCGCCATAATCTTGTAGTACGCAAATATCTGGTCTGCCAACTTGTAGACAAATTGGTCAAAACACAAGTTTACCTGGAAAATGGTAGAGACATTATTTATTAGTATTTGCACAGAAATAAAAGGGGGCACATATCTTAGTCTCCCTTGTCATTACCTACAAAACCAAATTTTAAAAAACTAGTCAGCACAAAATTTCTCTACTTTTCCATGAAGAGCAGTTACTTCAATCTAAACAATGCCAAAATCAGACCTATGCAGATATGTGTTTATTCCTTATCACCAAGGAAGACTGCCAAAAAAAGAAACAAAAGGGAGGAGGATGCATTCTCTCCACTTTCAGTCTATATCACTATCATCTGCTTTGAAGATCTACATAATACTGCATAATGTTCTTTCACCTTTAACAGACTCAGCCTCCCTACTAGGATACATCACCATTTTCTCCAAAAGATGAGTTTACCTTACCTCTGCCTCAATTTCGTCGTAGAGAAACTGCTTCTTAAATTTAGTAAGCGCATAATGAGCGCTATCATTGTAAAGATCCAAAGAATAGAGAACATACCTGAATGAAAAAGAAAAAAAGAACAGTTACTCACCCTATAGCATCTCTGATTCTTTGAGATGTTGTGTTCACTTTGAATCCTGCTGTAAATATGCATATGGCTCATGTATATGAGATCAGATTTTTTTGAATAGCAGAGTTGGGGCAGTGCATGTACCCTGGGCCTCCTTGTGCTCCCATGCGAAGGCATAAAGGGCAGTGTTGCCATGGTGCTGCCTCAGTCCCTTTGAAATTCAAAGCCCATGGTAGGTACCACAGTTACTATAGAGGAAGTAACTGTTCTTTTTCCGAGAACGTGTCAGCGTGAATCCCGCTGTAGGTAACTTGCAAGCAGTCTCCTCTCCAGACGGTGGGAATAAAATGTTTCAGTTGCATAAGTCAAAGAGTGATTATAGTACTGCTCACCCAACTTTGGAATCTGTTCTAGCTGCCAAGTCCAAGACATAGTGTTTGATAAAGGTCAGTGGGTTACTCCATGTTGGTGCCTTACAGTTTTCTCATATCGGCACATTTCTAAAGCAGGAAGGTGCTCTTTGGCTCAGCTCAGCTCACCTAAGATCTGGTGAAGTAAGCCTTGATGTTGAATGGGAGAGGTACACCACCAGTTGGTAACACAATGTATCTTCTTGTGTTATCTGTTTCAATATTCTTTAAGAGAAGATAGCCTGGTTTTTGACTATTCTGTTACAGCCAGAAATAGATGGGGCAACAATTTGCATGGTTTAGTCCTGTCAATATAATAAAAGGGGAGCTCTAGATATGCCTAGTCTGTGTAACTTCTCTTCTGTCAGCAACAAATGCAGCTATGGGAAGAAGACAGGTAAGTTGATTGATTGGTTCAGGTGAGATTCTGATGTCATTCTGAGAATGAATTTCAGGTGAGGTCTTAGCAACACCGTTTCCCTTTGAAATGTTGTGAAATGCAGGTTAACCATAGTGCCTGCAGCTCTCTTAAAGTGATAACAACTAGAAAGACCATCTTCAGTAAAGTGGTATAAGGAGCATTCTGAGACCTTGGTTACACTGGCACTTTATAGCGCTATAAAGCCTCCAGGAGCATTATAACTCTGTACCCGAACACACTGGCAAGGCACATATTGCGCTAGAAGTCCGAGCTTATTGAGCTCATGGTAAACCACCTCTGCATGAGGAATAAGGGCTGTTGCATATTCCCTGTAGCGTGTTATGGCAAGTGTAAACAGTCATTACGGTATAAGGTATATCTGGCACACCTCTGAGCCATTTAAGACAATTGACGTCTCTGTGTTGTTTTGTTCTCGGCTGGAGGAATGCGGAAGTACCTTAACTCAGCAGATAAGCACTGCAAATGTTTACAAATGGGAGCTGTGTGGTACGAAACTTATAAAGCAGGCAAGGAAACTACTGACACAAGACTGTCAACCGGAGAAATCTCCCCCCCTCTCTCTGCATACTTATCCCTCACCCCCCTCGTTTGAAAAGTACGTTGCACCCAGCTGAATGCTGGGATAGCTGCCCATAATGCACCACTCCCTGTGCTGCGGCAAGTGCCGCAAATGTGGCCACGCCATCCCATGCTATAGCGCTACACCTAATGCGGTATATGGGTACAGCTATAACCAAAAGCGCTATAATCCTGTAAGTGTAACCAAAGCCTGAGGGAGGCTCAATGAGAGCTGCATGCAAATCACGAGGACTATTTTGAGGTGCAAGGCCGGAGGGGATTCTCTGACTGCTGGATAACTGTAATAGGCCTTTAAAGATCCTTTATACCCTGGGGTGAGAGAAGACCAAGCATGACTGTACAGACAATTTACAAGCTGAAATCACTCCAAAATGGACTCCAATAGAGCTGAACCAAAGACCGCCTGCCCAGGGTGTAGTAGGTAGTCAAGTATCTTCAGTACAGAGGCCTGTACTGTGCCTAAGCCTTTGTGGGCTGCCCATATTGAGAACCCCGTCCATTTTGAAAAGGTTTCTGGTGTATTCTTCCTGCTTTGTATCAGGATTTCCTGGACTGGTAAACAGCCATACTTATTTGTAGTATTCAGTCAGGCAACACATGCACTGTCATGTTCAGTGACTTCAGGTCTGTGTGGGGTATCTGGCTGTGATGCTGCAAGATCTGATCCTGATGGTCTAGGAGCTGTAACAAAGGCTGAATGGACATCTGCAGAGGATATGTCAGCCAAAACTGCGTTGGCCAGTACATAGCCACCAGGATGATCATGGCTTTGTATCTCTTGATCTTGACCCCTGGAAATCTGAGGAACAGATGGGAAGTTGGACAGCAACTATTTGTTCTTCCGTAGGAGGAACGTATCCAGCAGTGAACCTGGACTACGGCATCCTCTAAAACAGTGGTTCCCAAACTGGGGTTCACAAAATATTACAGGGGGTTCTTGGGAAAAAAATCCCTAATGGCAGACAGAGTTGTCCCTAGGGACCCAGGGCAGCACGAGGCCAGAGGCCCAGAGCCGCAGCACTTCCAAGAGCTAGGCAGATCAAAGCAAGCATAACTATCAATCAAACTGAGATTTCAACGTCAATACTCCTTATAAGAAATGGAAAGGGAGGTGGATATTTTTTGCTGTTTTTAAAATGAAATAGGAAGCTAGAATTGTTTTTAATTATTATGAAGAACAAGTTTAAGCTTTGTTGTAATATGCATTGTTTGCCTGGACTGCTCAAGACCTGAATGCTTGTGTAGGAAGAATTCTTTGAGCTGGTTTCATAAATACCTTCATGCTGTTTCACATCTGATACTCCTTGATGAAACATAGGAGCCTTGTTTTATAACAGGATTATTCAAAGTGATACAAGCTATGAAAGTGACATCTTGAAAGAATGTTGCTGTTTTCATAATGTAATAAATTACTGCAATGATAATTAGTAATATAGTGTGTAATAAGTATGTCATAAAAACAAATTTTATATTTCCAAGATCACTGCTTTTCTAATTTAAATATTCATTTTTAGGAGGGGGTTCACGAGACGTGACATTTTAGTGAACGGAGTTCACAGGTTGTTACAGTTTGGGAACCAGTGTTCAGTGCAAAGCCTTTGTTCTAGTTCTTGGCAGCACACAGGTGTACTATGGGGAATCTCCACTGATGGAATATCACCTCCATGGTGGATCTTTGCAATGAGCATTTGTGGCTGGTCACTGACTGCTTCAGGAATTCTGCTAAGTTGTTGCTAGCTCCCAGGAGGGGAAGGGTCAGAGTTGCCCCGTTCTGATGGCATCAACTGCAGAAATTGATGGCTTCCAGGCCAAAGGGCAAGGAGAAGACACCCACTTGCTTGCTTATGTAGTGCATAGCTGTTCTGCTGTCTGAAGCGCTACATTATCACGTTTTAGAGAACTGTCAAGAAAGCCATGCAGGCTAGTCTGATGGCTCTGAGCATTAGGACCTTCACAGATAGTCACATGTCACTTAGGGTCCAAGTTGCTTGGCTCTATAGATGGTTCAAGTGAACTCCCCTACCTGTCCCTGACACATATGTAATTAGTGTCTCTCTCAGAGAGGGGACTGAAAAGGAGGCACACATCACTTTTCACATTGGTGGATTCTAACCACCAAGTGAATTCAGCAGTGACATGATGATGTACTGTGACCGTGCCTCATCTATCGGGTGTTTCCCCTGAGGAAAAAAAAAAACTGCTGAGGCAGAGCTGAAGGGGGCATATCGAAGTCTGGCAAGTGGAGTCATGTACACGCATGCAAACATGTGACCTAGCTCTATGAGGCATGTTTATACTGTGCTGGTTCTGATGTCAGCTGGAGTTTGAGTCTCTGTAGAGGCTGGAATGCTCGGGCAAGTATGCTTTTCCTGATCTGTAAGCAACCAGGACTCCTTTGAACTCTATCATCTGAAATGAGGTAACGGTCAGCTTTTTTTACCGGTCACTAGGAGACCCAGCTGGGTGAATACAGATAGAGCACTGCTCCATCCCAATGACATCTTCTACTCTCACCTGCTTCTGATCGGCCAGTTGTCCAATTACGTGGATGCCACCATTTCCTCAGACATTCACAACACATTCCGTGTAGACCTTTGGTACCATGAAGAGTCAAAATAGCAGACCTCATACTGGTAATGATTTGAATCTTGGGTACTTCCTATGGGTGGGTGACCGTACTGCCAACTCTTGCAATTTTATTGCAATTCTAGCAATTTTAGTATTTTTTTGGGTCTATCTCATGAAAACATCCTAAAAGTTGCCACTTCACAAACTGTCCCTTATTCAAAATTATATGAAGTCTACCCTGTTTCCCCGAAAGTAAGACATCCCCCGAAAATAAGACGTACTTCCAGTTTTGCCTCTCGCTGTAATATAATGTAATGTAATTTTGGGAGCAAAAATTAATATAAGACACTGTCTTATTTTCGGGGAAACACGGTAGTTGTAGCCATGTTGGTCCCAGGATATTAGAGAGACAAGGTGGGTGAGGTAATATTTTTGATTGGACCAATTTCTGTTGGTGAAAGAGTCAAGCTTTTGAGCTTACAGGGAGCTCTTCTTCAGGTCTGTAAGCTCAAAAGTCTACTCAGAGTTTTTAGTGAGGGATGACCCCCTTGGGTGGTTTGGAGTTGGATGTCTCCTCTGGGTCTGAGATGGTGCACACTGATTACTCAAGCAGGTGGAGTTTTAGCTGCACATCCCTTGACTTGAGAGCACTCAGTGAGAAGGATTTACACACCACTCATTTGTGGTTTCCCCCAAAACACAATACAGACACCCAGCAGGACGTGTTCTTTGTAGGATAGACAGGGATTAAACCATAAGGGTTTGGCACCTGCCACGGTGGTTAGTGCCAAATACCTGCCATGCTGTACGGGGGACTATGTGGGAGTGTTGTCTCTTTTGGGGGAGATGGCCAAAGAAAAAATGAACAAGGTAAAAGCTGAAGATTAGATTAGAAACTAGATTAGAAACAGAGCTTGAAGTCAGTAGCAGATCGTACATTCCCCAGGTTCCATCTCACTTCCATGGACAGTAAGAGAGAACTGAGGACACTCCCCTAATTATTCCTTTATGCCCTTGAATGGGAGCCTGGGGAGACAGAGGGTGCAGATGCTGCCTTGAGGGGCACAGCTACTCAGAAAATTCTGATCTTGGCCTATGCACGCCTACAGTGGGATCCGCACTGATACGTACTCAAAGAACAAATATTTATAGTTTGTGAAATGCTTCTCTGTAAATATATTAACAAAAATACCTGATAATTGAAAAAAAAAATGATACCTCGTTTGTACTTTAGACTGAGAAGATTAAAAATACTGAAGGCAAGAAGGTCTATTACCTGCAATGTACCCTGCCACAAAAAAATCTGACTACTAAAGTCTATAGAAAGGAGAGAAAAGTCAGGGCAACAGCGTCAAACATCCAGTCCAGAGGCCTGATCCAGGCATTTATGTGGCCTATATGGCAGATTCCAGAGAACCCGGGCCCTTCTGAGCTATGTTAAGCAGCTAGCAGCAGGAGACAGCAGAGATCACTACCATACAAACCTCAGAATTTAACACTTGGTGTGCCAAATCTCCACAACATTTCCCAAGCTATGGTTTTTACTAAGCAGGACAATTTAAATGTGTGGAGTGAGAGACCTTTCAGACCACACACAGTTAACTTTTCTGGCCATTGCACTGGTTCCCCCAGTAGGGAATAAGAGCAAATAGGAGGCCACAGAAATGAAAAACATAAAAAAACTGCCTTGTCTCAAAAAGAGATTAGAACAAATAAGACAATTTAGCTTCATTTTCTTTTTCCTTGTACAGGATACTGAGAACAAATAATTATTCACCTGCAGTTCTATTTATCTGAGGACACTGTATTGACTGACTCCTACTCATCTACCTCAGAACTGGTAAGGGATCAGGGTACATTGTCAATTAATTTTTTTTCTGAAGGTCTTGTTCTGTCATTCTTTGGTGTCTGTTACATTTCTAGTGTGGGGAGCTATTTGCTTCCCATTCATCAAGGAATGGAGAGTTAAATCCTGGCTGCTCTAAAGACAATATGGGTGTTGCCATTAATTTTGATAGGGTCAGGATTTCACCTGGAAACTTTGTTCTAGAGAGGGCAGAGAAACACTGGGTGTTAATCTCAGAATGAGGCTGGGTTGCCTGTGCCTCAAAGAACCAAAATTGTTGCGAGCCAGGGGAACTCATGCTAGAGTGTGGAGATGAAAGAGTAGGAATCCAGGAAACAGTATCTTTAAAGAATTATGTTTGCAATGCTTTTCCAGCAAAAACTTGTTAACATGAGTGAAGGCTCTAACTTTATAATACAATGGTATTTAAAATAACTCAATGGAAGAGCACACATAGACCTTACTCCATCATTGATGCCTCTTTTGTCTCCAGAATATGGTCAGTCAAAATCCAAGGCATAGACATCTCAATGGGGAACTGGATTCTTCTACCCATGGTGAGTTCTAAGAAGAACTCTCTGAACCACAACTGGGACAGGTCACAGCACTGCTGCAGGGTTTCTTTCAGAATAAATGACAAGCCATTATTCTTCTCACATGAGAAACATGTTAAGAACAAACAAAAAAATGTGATTATGATGGTAAATGTGAAACTACAAAGCAGGTGAGTCACTAGAGCTACATGTAAATCAAATCCAAATGTAAAACCTGTGAGGTTTTTAAAATACTTATAAGCACACACAAAACCTCAAGTGTTTTATTACTGAAAATATTGCCAACGTGAGCCAGCCCACTGGTTTAGTGGCAAAAGTATATTATACCACCCTGGAGGAGAGCCAAGTTTAATTCCCCAGCAGGGGCTCAAAGTGCTAAAATAGCAATGCTCTCAGCTCAAGAAGTAGATTGGGGAGAAGGAAGGCCGGAGCATCTTGTGGACATCATTTTTACTCCATCCATCTGATTAATCAGTAGAACTGACTAGCCCAACAAGACCTTTGCAGGTTAGAAGGGCAGGAAATTATCTAAACTCTTGAGGGAGAGTCTGGAACAAGGGAAGATAATTCTGAGATGCTAAGAGATTCCTTTAATCTCACCAGGTAACAGACCCAGAACAGGCAATGTTTTCAGAATGCTAGAGAACCAAAATAAGGATGAACTTTTTACTTTAACATTTTCTAACCAACACAGTGCTGTTTATGGAAAGCATTAGTACTAGAACTAACAGGCGCCTCTCCTTTGAGAGCTACGGGTTCCAGAAAAAAAAAAAAAAAGACAACACAACATGGTGATGACAAAGACTAGATACATTCAATGTCAGTAGGTGAATCCATTAGGATAGCATGTTTCCGATTACAACGGACAGAATACAGAGGGGTAGTTAATCAATACCAAATTTACCACTACAGGGGACTTGGTGGGTCTTCTAAAAAAAAAAAATTCTTAAATTTTTGCTATTGAAACAGGTTTGATGTTTTGAGTCTTTATTATATAAAAATATAAGTTAACAATAAAAAAAATACAGCCCATTAAAACAAATGCATATAAGGGGAAAAAACAAAAGCATTTAGGTGAATCTTTCATTTGCAATATCTCAAAAAGTTATGACAGGCCAATGTTTTAGATAAACAAACCAGATCTAACTGGCTTAGGCAATCGGAAACATTTTCCAGGGCACGTTACAGGTGTTAGGACATGCTAAGCTGGACACTGATCATCTACGTATCTTACCACTGAAATTTATCAAATGAGTGTAGAAGAAAGACTCGCGATGAAATTTTTCTATGTCCAATATGGTGGGCCCCTCAAGGCTACTTCTCAAGGTTTTCTTGGAACCACTTTTGTCAGCAATGAGAGACTCTAACATAGTTCTCACCATGTACAGCTGTATCATTAAAGGAAACATTTGTGGTGGAAAGGAAAAAAGGAAAATACACATGGTACATTAGTTGAGCAACACTGAGAAATACTATCAAGAAAGTGACTGCTCCACTTCAAACTGAAACCTAGTACAATTTCGGCAAGACTCATGCCTTTCTCCTTTGGGAAAAAGATAACTGCTCCAATGAAAAGTTAATGTCAATACAAAAGCCTAGCCAGAAAGCCTTCCATGTAAAGGGAATCTGAATTAATATAAAGTAATAGACAATTTGCAGTGGAACAGTTCACTTGCCACAAATAAAAATAAGAAGTAATATCTTACCACCAAAGTTTAAAAGAGGCGGATAGATGTAGGACTGCCTCAGAAACTTGTTTATCACATGCAATAGCTTTTCCATTCCAAGAGACTTGAGCTGCTTCAACAGCTCAGCAGAGTTTAAGGACTCTGTCATAGTGCGAACCATGTAGAGCTAAAAACCAACAGACAAGGAGAAGCAGGGAGGAGAGAAACAGTTAATACAACACGTGGGTAAATAAGGAAGGGGAAACAGAAGCAGAAAAGGTGTGTGTTAGTGTGTTAAGGGATGAAAAACAATACAGTAAGCATGCAGAGGGAAACATCTACTTCCAAGTAGGTAAGTCTCTTCATTTGGCCTAATTATTCTGTGAAGGTCCTATACAATGCTCATTGAAGTCAATGGAAAGGCTCCCACTGACTTCAACGAGAGCTGAATCTGGTCCTAAGAGACTAGCTACTACTTGTTTTTTTCACAAAGATTTCTAAGTGCAGTAAATCCAGTCAATTATTGTTTTTAAATTACATAAAATTGACAGAACTGCAATCCAAGGAATTGCTGTAATTTGTTTCCCCCCTTCAGCAAAGATAAACAGGTGTTTATATTCAGGAGCAGACAGAACAGTGTATTTTAATGAGCTTGCAACAACCAGTGAAACAAAGCACCCTTAACATACCAAGAATAAGAAAAAAACATTGGTGGTGATTTAAAAAAAAATTATTATTAGAATAAAGCATTGTACTGATTCCATTTACTTAAACAAAAATTTCATTATATATTTAAACATTTTTCCAGACAATTTTTTAAACCCAACTCAGTCACCCATGACTAATATGAAAGCACTGCCTAAACAGGCTCTTCCCCAACTCCACCCCAAGATTTTAGGAATCACTGTATTTCGTTGATATACCATAATTCCACTCATTTTCTGTTCCAGTGTGCTCAGAGCACTGTGCAGTAATTTATCAATCATAAACGCACTACTATACAAACTTCCCTCAAAAGGCAAAAGAAAAAGATAGAGAGATCCCACCTAGAAAATGGAGACGGGGCAAGCCTTTAAATATAAGGTAACAGTGGTTATTATAAATAATATCTTTGAAAAAAGTATGCTGTTTAACAGGAGAGAGAGAGAGAGAGAGAGAGAGAGAGAGAGAGAGAGAGAGAGAGAGAGAGACTTCAAGGTGGAATTCTGTACTCTATGGAACACCATGGCAAAGGCACAAGAAATTACAGACCTAAGACACAGTGGTGGAAGGAGAGGTGGGGTCAGCATAAATATTCACCAGGACCAAGATCAAGAATGCAAGTCTAAAATATAGCAAAGACCTACACAGTTAAGGGGTTTAAAAAACAAGGACAATTTAGTCTGGAAGGAGGACCCATCCAGGAAAGGATCCAGTGATTTAAAAATTAGAAGAAGTTGAACATTTAAAAAAAAGACAACTTTAAAATGTGGGCATTCCCTTGGAACAAGGTCAAAAGTATGGAAGTGGAGCACTTGGGAAAAGAATACATTGGGGTACAAAATGAAAGTAAAAGCACCCCAGATAGAGAATTTTGACTAATCCAGATTTATAGTGGATTTATACTTAAACATGTATATATATTTTTAAGTATGACTTGGGAGTAATCTAAATCCACTCCAACTTTTAACGGGGCTAAGTTGTGAAGAGATTTCTATGTCAATCAGTGACGCGAATACTCTGGCTATCAGGCAGGAAGAACATGAAATACCTGGGTACTGGAGGGACCCACTGCTCGCCTTGGAACTTTGATGTCAAAACCACTTTTGGGGTCTTTCTCTCCTCTTAGTGCTGGATCATTAAATGGTTCATGTCCTGCTTCCCAATCACAAACTGTCTTTCTGATGGCCTGAAGAACACTAAATACAATCCAAAAATGTGTTAGCATCCAAACAAATACAAATGCTTATTTCAGAGGCACAAGCACAATGAAGCAAACTTTCTAGAGGGGCTGTATTTTATCAGTCAAATTTATATTTTCAGTCATACTTTGACAGCATTTGTTTTTTCCATCATTGATAGATACCTTTAGCAAGATATACATGTATATTATTGACCATGTGTTATACACTATCATAATTTACTAGCACAGACGTAAATTCAATAGAACATTAGAATTTACCATCAAATGAATCAGACCTGAAGAACACGGATAATAAAGAAGAAATCTTTTGCTTATAACATATTCTGGTAATGCATAATAATTTTTAAAATTCTAAGGAGGATTCTGATAAAATAATTTTTTAAAAGTTTGCGTACGTGTGGCAGTGGTCATTTAAGAACAGCAGAGTTTAATTGAATGTTAATATTATATTACATAATATAATTTTTGAAAATGAAATTTTTGCATAAAGTAAAAGTGGCCCCTTTGACAAAGAAAAACAGCCCTTTTGGCCTCATCTATTTTATATTTCACAAATCACTCACCTACTCCATAAATAGCCCAATATAGTATTCAAAGCTGCTTAACATTATTAGACCTGGTCTATACTATAAAGTATAATCAAGTTAGCAGCTTTTAGGAAAACCTTGCTTAAAAATGGTTTTGGCTAACATAGGTTACCCTGTAAAGTAGATGGAAACCGTCAAAATAATCTACATAAAGAAAAGTTTCACACTGGATCACGCTGTTGGTCTTCTTCATTAATGGATTGCTATAAAAGTATCATGGACTTCCATCACTGGTGATTAACACCTATGTTTATAGCAAAGTATAGTCCCTAAATATTAAAAATTCAAAAACACTCCAATACATAGTTAGGACTATACTATAATAATAATCTTTTTAAACTGTATGCACCAAATGGAAAGAAATTATTTTGGGATGTAATGAATAATCAGTAAAAGCTGATGGGCTGCAATTCACACATCCAATATTATGATGCTCTTCTTTTACAATTCTAAGTACTGAATTGGAATACAAGTACTTCTCAAAAACCATTGAAGCATTGCTCATAGTGTACTGAGTGATCAAGTGAACTCCACCTCCCACATTCAAATATTTTTGAAAAATGTTACTTAGTGGCTCAAGAAACACTTTTCTGTTTCCACACCCAGAAAACCTCAGACTACAGCAGATTTACATAAAGAATATGAAAGTCACCATAAAAAACAGTGTAAGAATCTACTTGCAAACCTTAAGATCTGGAATAATCTCACATTTCATTCATTCGTTTGGGATGGTATTTTAGTGGAGGTGGAGTTTAGCAGTAGCATGACCAGTCAAGGGTCTTCACCTACAAGAATCTTGCAAGGCACCCAGCAATGGGTGGGAGTAAATCAAAAAGGTGTCATGAGGAACTCAGAAAGGTGTCATAAAGAAAGGCAACAGCTGAAGAGACAAAAACAAGGTTAGGGATGGCACTGACCACAGTAGGGAAAATTGAGTAGTGGGAGGTGAAGAGAGCAGGAAAAGTTGAGAGGGAAGACAACAACATTAGGAGGTTTTTTTCTTCTTTTTTTTTGTGGTGGTGGGGGTCGGGTTGAAGAGAAGAGAAGAAGGACGAGCAATATACACAAACAAGTAGTAGTAGTACTGGAATGATCAGATGGTTGCCCCCAGTTTCTCTTTAAAATAAAAAGCAAGACAACACATACCATTAATAGTAATGGTAGCATTAAAAGGTTTAAAGATCACATGTTGTTACCCATTCTAGTTCTCTTATCTTAAAGTAATCAGCACCAAGTAGGTTGTTTTAGACGAATATGTAGTCAGCAAAGCAAATTTTTGACATTCAAACTATGAGCAATGGTGGTGGTTGCCTTTGAAATATGAATGTTAGCATTAGACAATATTTAACTAGTAAAATATGGGAAAATGAATATAGGACATTGTGTGAAAATGTGAACACTACCTCTGAATTACATTTTTCTTCTTTTTTATTGCCTGCCTCAATGGTTCTCTCAGTGTAACCTGGGAGAAGTCCTGAAGTGCAGCATAAATGGTATGACGTATGGCATGGTTAAAAACACTTTCCATTCTCCCCATCAGCACCTGAAGACCTTTGATCATGGCAATAACCTGCAGGGAGAATATATATTTTTTTTTAAAAAAAACATAAAAAAAGGGAAGGGGAAAGAATAAAAAAGCCCAAATCTCTATAAAGGGGAAAAGCTTCTTTTACCTCAACCAAAGCAAACTTTTCTTCACTGGTATAATTGTATCGTGTTGCTCTTTCATACTCTTCTGCATTGTCAGGGCAATCTTTATTGGAGTATTTGTCAGTTGGATGCACTAGTTTCCATGAATACTGCAATTCACACAGGTAGGTGAAGAAAGATATATGGAAGAAAAGAAAAGATTGAAAAATAACACAAAAAAGACCACAAGACACCCTACCTGTTATGCAAGTTTTATTGTAATAAGACATCCATCATTCTTAGTGATAGTTGATGATATGGTACAATACTGTTCTAAAACCGTGCAGTAAATTCTAAAACTCCTGACAGAAATCACTTGCCATATTCACTACTTTTTAAAAGATCTATCAGACATATATTTCTACACTCCACTAATTCAAAGAATACAAGAAAGTCTCAGCATGTGATGTGGTTCAGTCTAGCATTTTAATGAAGATTAACGTAAGTAAAAACCTGATTTCACTTCACCTACAGAGAACCGAGAAAGAGGCCTCAAATGCAAAAATAAGTGTAAAGAGAAGTGTAAAATGACTGACTGTTTAGATTTTAAAGATAGTTGGAAGCCAAAGAGACTTGCTGATTTCGATTAGGCCTTAAAAAGAGAGAGAGAGAGAGAGAGAGAGAGAGAGAGAGAGAGAGAGAGAGAGATTTGGTCTGTGACACTGAAAATGCAATATTTCAAGAGAAATGTGTGCTATTCAGGTAACAAAACCAAAATATCATGCTAACATTGTGCAAGATGTTCCAAAACTGATGTTCCAGGAACTGATCATATCAATTAATTACATTATCTGGAAAATTCTAGTTCTATTTTCTACAACTTTAATTTTAGCAACAAGAACTGAGGTGTGACACCTACCACAACTTGAGTGGACAGATTTATAGTGCCGTATAAGACATTATAATGGGTTAAAATACCAAGTCCCAAAGCAAAGTTTATTAATAGCGACTTAGCCTTAGGCCAATGCACAAAACCCAAAAAGTATTACAATAAAACTTAAAACTAAACCAAAAATTATAAAATGTGAAAATACTTATAATGATTTTTTGAAAAGCCAGATACCATCAAACCATACATAATCACCATGCCACTTGCCTTCTCCTTACTGGAGTGGCTACCCATGCAAACAGAAGAAACACTTGGATCACAGGTACATTGTCAGTTTCTAACAAAGGTATTTCCTGAGAGGTCATAGAAAAAGACATTCAAGACAAAAACACAGAAAGCAATTTTGACCTCAAGTGACAATACAGATGACAACGTAACCGATCATTGAGTAGGTCTTCCAGCTGCCCTAAGCTGCAGGGACAGCAATGGTTACATTTTTCAGTGCCAGTATATCGGCCATCTAAGTCAGTCATTTGCTTGGATTTAAAATGGAAAGCTGTAAAGACCCTCCTTACCATCTAAATATCTGGCAAATCATTAGTCTTTTTAATAAGGGGGTAATCAAGGTGATATTTGAAAGAGAAACAACTGCCATATCCATTTGCTTTTTAATATCCCTATTCTCTACTTGATTGTGGGTTTCACTTTTTTTTTCTTTCTTTTTTTTTTTTTAACTGAAATCTAATAATTTTTGATTCTGAGAAACCTAGGGAATGCAGAGAATTTTGAATATACTCTAACCGAGGAAACATACATGAAAAAGACCTAGTGAGCTGTTTCTCTACACATAACTTTGGCAAACATTGTGGGGGCATACTGTGAATACAAAGCTGAATATTAATATTGCTATGTTTCACTTTGGACAGAATAGGGTTTATACCTGTCTCAGAACAGCTGGGGTATTATTTGGGAGACAAAAAAAATCTTTTTAAGAAATTTGTTTTGAATCACTCCCAGCCCCATGGACTCATTCCAGCCCCATATTAAGTGCCATAGAGTTACATTACATTTTTCACAGCAAAGTGAAGAGAAACAATTCTTGTCTTGCAATTTAAATTAAGTATAACAAAGAGGATCCTAGGAGAAAACAGTAGGCAAGGGGATGGAACACATAAAAGTTAATTTGTGGGATTAAGATGGCACAATATGCCTGCTATGGACTTCTTTACTTATTTGTATTCTATTTATATAATAAATAGGGTTGGGTAAAGGTTTTGAGGAGGGATTTGAATAGGGAGTGGCAGGATAGATTGTATACAGGCTCAAAAAGAAATTCTTGGCATTGGAAAGAGTGAGGCATGAGAGACGGGACTGACAGGACTATGGGAGGAGATCTGAACTTGTTGCACGAGTAAGAAGTAAGAAGTTGAGAAATCAGAAAAGCACAGCACGGGACATAACCAGACAGAAGAGCAGTGAACAACCAGTGACAAGATATGAGCAGGAGAAGAGCTGCAAAGAACCCAAATAGAAAATGTGAATTTGATCCAGAAGACAATGCAGAGCCAGGAAAGAGTCCCATAGCAGAGAGATCATATCGCTGGTATGCAGGAGAGAGAGAGATGATTTGGAAGCCGCAATTTGTAAAGACGGAGACCAGGGAAGCAAGGGGGGTTTTGGAGGCCAGAGAAAAAGGAGTTGCTGTAGTCTAACTGGTCTTGGTTAGGCCATGGTACAGATAGGATGCACAGTGTTAACGTGAGAGCACCAGGGACATTTAAAAAAAAAAGGCGTACTGTAGTATCCATTCTTCAATTGTTGCCATTCAAATATCTTTTTACATTAAAGTCAAAGTTGCAGATTTTTTATCACTTTCCCAACTGGCATCTACTCCCAGCAAGATCAGTCGTTTAAATAAAAATAGATCATTACCGTTTTTCTACATCTCCCCTCTAATATTTCCCTCTCTTGTTCACTGGCCTTATGACTAAAGGCCTGATCTGAAGCCAATGGGAATCTTTCCATTTACTTTTGTCACCTTTGGATGAGGCCCTAAATGTTTTAATTTATTCACCAGAAAATGTCAAAATACAACTGCCTTCTGTTATTTATACCACATATCATCTGCTGTCTTTTTCACTTTGGGACGTGTGTTGGGATACAGTCTATGAAAGATCATTTAAAGTTGTATTATAGGAAAATAAAGGAAGCTTTAAAACCACAAAACATATATTCAAAAGAGGAATAAAAATAGCTAGCTCTGGCTTAAAGGGGATCACTAAATCTTAAATTTAATAAGTTCAGCCTACTGCAAGAGGATGTGAGAGATATTGAATCTTGGCCAGCTGATCATACAGTCAAACTGCCACTATCTCAAGAAAAAAAACCCATTTTGTCTTCCTCCCTCGTTGTAAATAGAAGTGTCACTAAACAAATGGAGACAGAGCATGTAAATATTTTTCATCAAAGCCTCACTATCTAGTTCAGAGGTGGGAAAACTATGTCCAGCGGGACTGTCCTGACCAGTCCAGTCCTTGAGTTCCTGGTCGGGGAGGTTAGCCTCCGGCCCCTCCTGTGTCCCCCCCGACTCTCCTGCAGCCTCAGCTAGATGTACTGCGAGCTCCCGCTGGGCAGTGTGGCTGCAAGAGCCGCCGGCCTGCCCTGGTGCTCTAGACTGCGCAGCAGCAATGCCAGCTCTGGCTGGGCGGCGTAGCTGCCAGTCCTGATGCTCTGAGCAGCATGGTCAAGGGAGTGGGGAGAGGCTGGATAAGGGGCAGGGAATTCCGGGGGGCAGTCAAGGAACAGTTGGATGGGGTGGAGGTTTGGGGGGTGTCAGGGGCCGAAGAATAGGGGGGTTGGATAGGTGTGGGAGTCCCAGGAGGCCTGTCAAGGGGCGGGGGTGTGGATAGGGGTTAGGGCAGTCAGGGGACAGGGAGATGAAGGGGTTCAATAGAGGGTGGGGTCCTGGAAGGGTGTGGTCAGGGGACAAGGAGTGAGAGGGAACGGGGGTTGGATGGGTGAGGGGTTCTGAGGGGGACAGTCGGGGCGGATAGGGTGCGGGGACCAGGCTGTTTGGGGAGGTACAGCCTTCTCTACCCGGCCCTTCATACACTTTCAGAACCCCGATGTGGCCCTCAGGCCAAAAAGTTTGCCCACCCCTGATCTAATTGTCTCTTCTCCCTAAACTTCCTCCTTGTTCGGTTTTGCTCCCCAGGTAACATACCACTTCCATAACATGTGCACTCCACTGAGATAGGAGCTGTAGTCCCTGGAGAGAGAGATCAAAGAGCTTTCGATACTCTGCATCTGTTTTCTGAGCTTCCTGACGGCCAGACCCAGTCACTACCTAGAACAAAATTAAGTAAACACAAGTATTTAAATGCACTGTGTGTCACTGAAAAAACATTTCTTCTTTCTTGTTAATATACACTACCACTTGCATTCAATACACTAATTACTGCCTTTTCAGCCCCCATACTTACTTAGTTAAAAATTCACAAATTCTAGAGATAAAGTACTTGTATCCTTGGTCACCAAAACATTACAGCGGACTAAGTCAAGAAGATAGTCCTCGTAAAGTATGAGGAAAGATGTGCCTTTTTTGATGAATGCTCTCCTAATCCCTGTTTTTATTCATAGAGCTATGTGTATGTGCTCAGGCTATGAGTTTGACATGCAATTCCAAAAAAAAATGCCTCCCCTCTTCTGGAATGTACTGCCTTTCAAGAAGTGTGATGAAGTCGGCAAATACAGAATTAAGGCTAACAAAAAACTTAGTTCACGGTCAAATGCTTGTGCAAAAACATCATCAAGAGATCTAAGTGTTTAAGTAAGGTCATTTTAACATAATCTGAGGTTTACTTACATCTCATGCATCTAATTGTAGTAATGTTCATTACTCAAGAGCAATCGGCATAAACAGCATTAACTCACCTCACTGTTGCTGTAACGAGCCAGTTCTGAAATAAAGCGCATATGATCTTCTCTGATCTGGATCATCTGCTCACAGATGTTGTACTGGGGACTGCTGCTGGAAGAGGTGCATGTCCATCTATTTCAGAACATCAGAAAAAAAAAATCCTGACATTACAGACATCACAAATTGATATCACACAAGTTATATGACCAAACCCCTGTTTTCATCTTTCACATCTTCCTTCTCTTTTTTTTTAGACCTTGTGTCATGGCTTCCCTCTATCTGCCCTAGAAGTATTAGAGATGGGCTGTCTTTCTGAGCCCAAATAATGCTTCTTTTTAATCAGATTAAAGGGTTGCTGCTGAGAGGTACAAAGCCCTCCTTCCTTTTAGGAAGCACAGGATCAGGAACAAACCCAGTCTCAGGGAAAACTGCAATGCAATGCAATGCAGAACAATACCAACAGGTCGAGATCAATCCCTCACTCAACTGCCTTAAGAAAAAAGTCTTTGCTTTACTCATGTTTAACTATAATGCCTGCCAGCAACTGTGTGTTCCTGACTACAAAATTTCATAATGGTATAACCTCAGAAAAGGACAAAGGGCAATGCTACTATTACCAAACCTGTCCAATTAACCAACAGCAATGAAACACACTAGCCTTATGCTTTTAGCATCTCAGAAAGCTCCCCACCACATGTATTGCCCATATTATCATTAGCATACACCCAACATAGACCAAGACAGTGATCCAGGGACACTTTCTCAGATGGGGGTAAATGGCCACAGGCCCACTGATTTTACCAGGACAATGACAGTTTGCACAACAGGATCTTCCCCTCTTCCCAGTATTGTGCTGCATTCCTACCTGGATTTGTTTTCCTCGTAGTGGGCACTAGTCTTAATGTATCTTGCCAGTTCAATTTGCATATCACCAAACAGCGGGACCACCTGCAGCTGCTGTACTCAAGGGAAAAAACAATTATCTGGCTTAGTTAACAGTGTTATTTTGTTAAAGACCGTTTAGTGGGATGACAAAAACAAGGTACAGATTTGAATAATTGAGAATATCCACTCATGAAAAAGTATCACATTATTTGGTTGAAGTATAATACTACGTATTTCAAAAGGGAGAAAAATCACCATTAAAATATAATATTTTATTAATTCTAATTAAAAAATTACTCTCTTAACCAACCTTAAAGAATTTGTCTATCTTGGTCAAGTTTATTCTTTTCTTTGCATCCAATTTATAGATATTACTGACACTTCCATCCATCAGGTACAATCCAAAGCCCATTACCTGGAAAAAGAACAAACCACATAACTTTTCCATAAGACAATCTCACAAGTTGTGATTCAGCTGAAAATAAGACCATGTTCTTTTATCATAAGAATACACAACTGGCTAACACACACACAACCACACACATGTAAAGCACTCCCAGTGACAAACTATGAGACTCACAATTATGTATTTAATTTTTCTGTAGTACTTTAAAATTACAGTCATGTCGGTGTGTAGCAATTAATATTAGCCTGATAAACAAGCCTTACAGAAAGCAGCTTAGCTGCATAAGGATTAGACATACAAAAATGTTATCCCATTTAGATTAGAATGTGGCTCTTTTTAGATATTTCATTTAAATTCCTATTTCTTATTAAAATGATGGATGCAGAGTTGGTTATGTAACAGAAGTTTAGGTCAACGATTGTCAAGCTGCTGCTTTTTTATAGCCCTCTTTAGATTATACATAAGAGAACTATGGCACAGCCAAAAAAAAATGTGATTAGATTCTGGAATTAATAATAAACTGTTATAATTCTACACAGGCAATAGAACTTACTTAGTACTAGAGCACATTTAACTGCTCAGCAGCACTGATGGGCACTTTAGAGATCCATAAAGGTAGAATATATCCAGTACATTCTCTGGTTCTTTCAGGGTGCCAGCATATTTTATCTACATGATAAATACTGTACCTAATTCTTTGGAGATTAAATACCCCAAATCCTTCAGAAGAGCTTGTCCTACTTGAAAGCATTTTAAGAGCTATTCCATATTTTTAATCTATTGAGACATTCAGCAGAAAATACCATACTTAAATGAAGTACATTTTACATTTCCCCTCAAACACCACAATATTACACATGTTCAAGAATAGCAGCTGTGTTAGTCCGTATCCGTAAAGAAAGCGAGGAATACTTGAAGCACCTCTTAGAGACTAACCACTTTATTTCAGTATCAGCTTTCGTGGGCTATACAGCATCACTTCATCGGATGCATAGAATGGAACAGAAGTAAGATGCATTTATACACACACAGAAAGAAGGGGGAGGGGGAAAGGTTGTACATTAGCATACCAATTCAAAGAGGCTGTTAAATCTGGATGGGCCATTATCAGCAGGAGAAAAAAATACCTTTTGAAATGGATTTCTGTGTCAGGTAAATTAACTCAGGAAATGCAATCAATTAGTGTAATGAGAGAACCATTCGCAAGTCCTATTTAGCCCCTGGTTAATTGTATCCAATTTGAAAATTAATTCCAGTTCCTCAGTTTCTTGTTGGAGTCGGTTTTGGAAGTTTTTCTGTTTCAAAATTGACACCATCACATCTTTAATGGAATGGCCAGGAAGATTGAAGTGTTCTCCTACTGGTTTTTGAATGTTATGATTCCTGATGCCAGATTTGTGTCCATTTATTCTTTTGCATAGAGACTGGCTGGTTTGGCCAATGTACATAGCAGAGGGGCATTGCTGGCACAGGATGGCATATATCACATTGGTCGATGTGCAGGTGAATGAGCCTCTGATGGTATGGCTGATGTGATTAGGTCCTATGATGGTGTCAGTTGAATGGATATGAGGACAGAGTTGGCATCGGGCTTTGTTACTTTGTTACTCCCCCCCCCCCCCCCCCGCCTTCTTTCTGTGTGTATAAATGCATCTTTTCTGTTCCATTCTATGCATCTGATGAAGTGGGCTATAGTCCACGAAAGCTTATGCTGAAATAAAGTGGTTAGTCTCTAAGGTGCTACAAGTATTCCTTGCTTTCTTTAATATTACTCATGTAAGTTCCAACTACTAAATTTATCTACCAACTGCTCAGTTTAACTTGAGCCATCTGGTCCCTAGAAGTAATACAACTGGAAAATGAAGTTTCAACATGCAGAATCACCTTCAAACACCTTTTTTGCCCAAACATGCTACATATCTAAAAACAAACTATTACTTCAGTTCTGTCTTCCCTAAAACTCTATAGAAACATTTTCCCATTCCAGGCTTCAATTCAATTAGATTGTCTTCAATATGTACAAAATAGAACTAATTAGACACTTCCTAAAATCAAAGATTTGCAATGCGTAATACATGTAGAAGAGAAGAAGGAGATACAGGAAAAAGGAAATGGCAAAACTTTATATAAACAGATTAATAATTATCAGTTATTTGGCTGTGTTTCTGGCAAACAGAGGACTGGCTGTAGTGAAATTCACAATCATTTGTGCCCTTCCCCTTATGGTTAAACGTTGCAACACTTTAAAAAAAAATTCTTACTTTTAAGAGCATGTGTTTCTCACTGGGTGTTAGATACATTTTATTTTCATAGTAGTCCACGCACAAATTCACAATATCAGCCAGCAGCTCTTCATAGCCAGCTATCACCTCGAGCTGTTGCTGTAAAGACTAGAAGACAAAATAAAATAAACAAAATAAAAACATTAAGTCTACCGAGTATACACACAAGATGTCAGCAGTTACTACAGAATTGCATTAAATGCCTCAATAGCAACTGTGTGTGTGAGAAACTAGACAACCACTATCAAATGAACTCAAACAGGAAAAAGATAAAAACACCACATTTCCTGTAGGTGAAGGTGAACACTTTTCACAAAGCCATCACTATTTCCTTAAATTCTTAACTTTGCTAGACACTAAAAATTGTGGACTGGATAGACACTGGATTTATGGCTTATTACAATAATCTATAACTCACTAACAAATCCCTCCCCCCCTCCCCCAGCTGTGTTTCCTCCCACTTCCTTGCCTCCCTATGACTGGAGGGGTGTTTATGGGCCACTTCACTTTGAATGGTCTCTTGAAATATGTGTTAACTACTTACACTAAACTGTTCCATCATGTGTAACACTCTGAGTAAGTTTCCCAGACCTGAAGAAGAGCTCTGTGTAAGCTCAAAAGCTGGTCTCTCTCACCAACAGAAGTGGGCCAAAGATATTATGTCGCCCACCTTGTTTCGCTACAGAACTAGGTGCATTTTAATAGCTTATATTTGCTATTTAGTGTAAGATTATGAAGACGTACTTGTGTAATCTTGTTGTGATTAGCGAGGAACATGGAGAGGTTCTGGGATTCCTGGATGGACTGGGGATCAGCCATTTTACGCAGAAACTGAGCAGCTCTTTGGAAACAGAAAAGGAACGCAAGTTAAAGGAAAACACTCAACAACATTTCTCTATAGCAGAGTCACTCACGTACAAGTCCATCCACTCCTCATTGAAACTACATATATGTCAATGCTACCTCTTGGTCAAAGGTATAGAACAGCTCTTAAAGAATCAACATAGATGCGTATTCATTGCTCAGACAAGTAATAATAACTGCACTGGTGATGTTGATCTGACTGTAATTACTTGTGATCAAGCAAAAGAGCACACCAGACACTACTACTTGTTTTGTTACATCCTTCTGAGGATGCAAGATTCAAAACACAGGTTTAAATTTTGTAAAACTGTCCATGTCAAAAGTTGGTTTCTTAAGAGGCCTCTTCAAACCCTCCTTGAGAACACTGGCACTGGCACCCCACTCTTACAAAGGTGGTGACACTCTCCACTCTGGGTATGGTTAGACTGAAGATTGTAGCGCATTTATTTGTAGCACTTCCCAATGTAGCGCAATAGGTATCGCGCTAGAGACTGTACAAATTGAAACCTTGTAGCGCAAAATAATGGATACATTTGTCCCGCTTCTGCCAGCAGTAGCAGTTGCGGGATAGGGCAGGTATCCCAGCATTCAGCTGGGTGCAACGTGTTTTGCAAAGGAGGAGGGTGAGGGGGAACTGGGAAGTTGTTCACAGGGAGATGAGATCTGGCTGTCAGTTTTCATTAGCGAAAACTGACAGGCTGTCTATTTCAGACACACAGCTCCATCCGCAAGCATTTTCACTGATTATTTGCTGTGTGAGTTGTTAGAGAGAAACTGCAAAGCTACTTCCGCATTTATAAAACAGCACCTCACGTCATTTGCCTTACATGGCAAGTTGATTGTCTTTAATGGCTTGCTGATGGCCTTCAATGGCTTGCTGATGGCTTTACATGGCTTGGAGGCATGCAAGAGATCCCATGGGTGTCCACATTCCCACCCTTGCGCTATAACGTTATCGCAAAAAGGCTTATCACTCTGGAAAAGGAGGTTTAACACTTGCGCTTTAAACAGGGAGTCATTTCGCAAAATCTCCCTTTGAGGTGTGTTCGCTATGAAAATTATAGCGCTACAGGAGGGTTTTTGCACTGCAAAGCGCCAGTCTAACCATGCCCTAAGAGTAGGCTCACTGGCTCCCAGGGGTCTTAACTAGCTAGGATGGACATAGATACAATTCAGTTTATGAACCAAAGCACCCTCACCATCTTACGTAGTGACACTGGCTTATACTGAAGTAGAGTTAGGACGAGATTCTCAACTGATGTGAGTTGACATAGCTCCACAGAATTCAATGCCAACTGACACCACTTGAACATCGAGTCTTTAAGAGAACAGTGTCTGTCACCTCAGGACATTGCTCTGGAAGAGAAGGTCAAACAAAATCCAAGGGACTTCACCCACAGAACAAAAAAGAATTCCTCGTAGGAAGAAAACCTCAGTCCTGAATGGAGGCTTTATAGTTAAACATGGGTAAAGCGAAGAACTTTTCTTAAGGTAGTTGAGTGAGGGATAGATCTTGACCTATTGGTATTGTGCTGTACAAGGCTTTGCAGGTGCTGTTGTTGAGGCAATCTCTTCGCTTCCTACATCTGCCACAGCATAAGACTTTATCAATGCTACATTCTGCAATGTCAGGCTGAGAAGGGTTTTTATTCCAGATATTCTAGCCTTCTCCTCCTCTCATTTCATTTAGTACTCCAGATTGGCGGGCAGTGATCGATCTATTGGCGATCGGTTTATCGCGTTTCATCAAGATGCGATAAATCGATTGCCAAAGGCAGTCCCGTTGACTCCAGAACTCCAGCTCGCTGAGAGGCGTCAACGGGGGAGCCTGCTGCCGACATGAGGATGACAGGTAAGTCGGCTTAAGATGCACAAACTTCAGCGATGTTATTCACATAGCTGACGTTGCGGATCTTAGGTCGACAACCCCCCCTTCTGTAAACCAGCCTTAAGTCACAGAGGCCTGGCAGATCAAAGCTAGAGGGCCTTAAGAACAACCAGATCAATGGCCATTGACAAAAGATCAACCAGGTATGCTAAGAATGGGAATTCTATAACTGGGAAGAAAGAATTTCTAAGTTAAAAGATTTAGAAAACAATGTATTCTCATTAAATTGAAAGACAGGCTGACGGACTCTACACCTGGAAATCTATTTTGTTACTGTAGAAGAGCAGAAAACAGATTTGCTCAGTTTTTTCTGTCGGTTCACCTTTAGTTTCACAGTATTTTTTTTAATGTAGATGGGATTACATTTAAATAACACAGGTGTTATAAAAAGAGCTATTACTGCCATCTTGTGCAGGTTCCTGTATTTCAATAACAGTAAGCTTAACAAATACTTTCTTATAACAATGTCTCACCGCTTGTAGGCAGAGTGGTCATTCTTCACACTACACTTCATATTTTTCAGTTCATCTAATACTGCAAACATGTTGATGAACTTGCCCAAAGTAATTAGGTATGCCTCAGACACAAAATCTTTCCTCCTCTCTGCATGGCATAAGCGCTTCACCTCCCCACAAAATCGTTCAATTGCATTTCTCTAGTGGAGGGAAAGAGCAGAAATCCATAGATTAGTAAAAAAACCGTTTCAAATGTTTTACTTTGCCCCAGTCCTGTAAATATATACATACGTAACGTTATTCATGCAAATAGCCCCACTGATTCCAACGGGAATGTTCACACAAGTAAGGTTACTCAAGACAGTAAGTGTTTACAGAATAGAATCAAAGGTCTGTGGGCAAGAAGAAAAAGAATTCACTCTATAGCTTAAAAGAGATGTTGCAGTTGTTTCCGGGAAAAACAAATGGGCAAGTAAAAGTGAGCATAAACATAGAGAATGAAAAAGAAAGGAATTGTAAACTGTACAATAACTGTGTGCAGAGCAAGAAGCTGAGCACAGGAGACAAGCCACACCGCACAAATATGACTGCACTTAGAAGACCTACTAAGTTTAAGTCACATGTCAGGATCATGGCCCCTATCTGCGGGCCATGCAAAATCTTTACAATGTTTGGTTACAGTAATATCGTCTTCGAGTCAAGTCAGCTAAAGCAGAGCACACAACATCACAGCACATAACAAACAAAACCTCTATTGAATAGCTATTGATTTAACTCTTTTTACCTGGAAGTACATAAAATTCATCAGCTTTGTGACCTCTGGCTCCAGAACTTCCACAGTTTTTTCATAAATTTCTACTCGGTTAGGCTGTTCATTACACTTAACCTGAAGAGAATCAAAGAGATAGTGATACTGAAAAGTCACTCCCAAATAATACTTCAGCAGAGAGACAGCTCCAGAATAGCACATCAAACCAAGAAAATGTATTACAGTGCTGTTTATCCAAAGTTATGGCTAAATTGTTGTTGCTAACATCTCAGCCACGGTTTTCAGGGACTAAAAAAAAAAAAATCTCAGATCTACCTGAGTTCTTGTATGGCACCTCTCACTGCAGTATCAGTGTGCCTCTGAGAATAATTAATTTGGCCTATAAACATCCCTGTGAGATAGGGTAGTATTTTCCTCATTTTATAGCTAGGGAATCAAGGCATAGTCACATTAAGTTACTTTCCCATGGTCACAAAGACTGTGACTAAGTGGAGAACTAAAACCCAGGTCTTCTGAGGTCTAGTAATTTAATCAAAAGACCATACCCTTCCTTCCATGTCAGCACAGATTTTTTTTTAAAAAAAGGAAGTCCCTAAATTCAGAGAACTATCGAAAGAGGATTGCGATTTCATTTGTTTTTCCAGCTCATCTTAACTCTATTTTCAAAAACGTTAGTTTTTCAGGCACTTACGTCCTAACACCAGCTGTGTGAGTTACATAAATAAGCACAGGCACCCACATGCCCACACACACAAAATCTGAACTGCCTCAAACATTTAGAAAAAATGACCAGACCCAATATCCTATTTGACAATCTCCAGAGTGGTGTTTAAGGCCTAGTTTACATCATCAACTAATAATATGTTAAGTTGCCTATCACAACCACTTTGAATTTAAGCTTTAAATGGTTTCTGGCACTACCATCTCCATCTGTTTTCTGTTAAATGACATTGGAAATTTTGGTGTCAAATTAACACCATTATCAAAAGTGCCCATCCAGTGCACATTATTGCAACACTATTCGCAAACCAGCCAGGAAGCTTAATACAGAGAGTCATGAAATGCTTCCTTAATTCCCCTCACCAAAAAAACATCCAGTCCTCAGAAGCTGAAAGTTTTTGCTTCAATAACATTTCCAGGCTTGCTGGTTCAGGAGTAAATGTTCATTCTAGAGCTTTAAGGTTTATCTATAAAACTATGTATCCACACAATCAGGACAGAACTTGAGATGAAAGTTCAAGCGCTGTCTGACAATTGAATTTTGCTCCTTTACCTGAGGAATGGCTCTTGAGCAGCTTCTCCATGTGTACAGCATGACAGCATACTCTTGACCGTCCTCCAGCATTTCATTCTAAAATAAAAACATAAATTAGTATCAATATGAGAAGAAGGGGTAAATACAGAAAAAATTAAAAACTGCCATTATTTCTCTCTCTCTCTGACACACAAACACACCCTGAGCCAAACAAACCTTTTTCTCTTACTGGGATGTACACATAACAGGTCACACATACTAAATGTTAACTGAGATACCGTCTTAAATAGTATGTTCAAATTGTCCGGTCAACTGTTTTTTGGGGGTTTTTTTCAGTAAAGCACATTCTCTATGGTTAAGCATGACTCAACCGGATTCATCAATTATTGAAACAATTAGTTCAGCTACAGAACATGAAAAAGTAATCCTAAAGCTAAAAATTGATCTGTTCTTAGTCATTCATTTCAATAATATTTTACCATGAATGAATATGGACTATTTACAACACTATTTAAAGCAATGAATATGTATCAGATTATTAAATGACACTTTACATCCACTGACATATGAAGTCCAAGAGGTCAAACTTCGCTACGGACAAAACAAAACTATTATGCCTGAAGTATGCAATATTTTATAAATAGAATACATTAAAAAACCCAGAAAACAGAACTGTTACACTGGGAATATATTAAGATCCACAGGTTTTTATACAGAATACAAGACAGGAGTCTGAATGCTTCAGTATGACTTTCAGGGACAGGGGAGAAAAAAATAGCATACAGCAACCCTCAATTCTGGACCAAAATGCTAGAGGATTAGTGGAAGTTTCAACACAGAACATACATTTATTTTCTGACTGTCAGAGCCTGGCTGTTGATCACACTAGCCTAACTTGGAAAACTGAAATATATAGAATAACTTAAGGAAGGCTGGGGTACAGAAACTTCAGCAATATTGGCTAACCCGGCCAAGAGGTTATTTGAGATACACAAGAAAAGAGTGAGCTAGCTATATTTTTTCTATCAGAGATCATTTCTGATAGCTACGCCTGTTTCAAGTGTGGCTGCTAACTTGGTTTCCTATTTTCTCCATGCATGTTTGTCCCTCTATAAGAAGGTTTTGTCAAAGATATATGCCTCTTCGCTCTCAATTTATTTAAAAAAAAAAAAAAGAGTGTATGTTCAAAAACGTTT
The DNA here is from genome assembly GCA_032164245.1 of Sternotherus odoratus. NCBI lineage: Eukaryota > Metazoa > Chordata > Testudines > Kinosternidae > Sternotherus > Sternotherus odoratus. The sequence continues at coordinate 198,787,543 of JAVMKO010000001.1, read as the reverse complement.
ACTTACCATATTTGAATGAACAGTAGCTTGCTCAATGTATCTTGCAATGCCTGTGACAAATGCATTCCTGTCTTCAAAATTAGTGTTGAAGTTTGGCTGCATGAAAGAAAAGAAAACATGTAACCCTTGGGGGAAAATTTCAAATGTTGGCATTTATCACAACAACAACAACAAAAGGACATATGCTTTTCCAGAAATTAATGGGAATCTGCGACCCAGGGACCTCTTGATAACAAGAGGCAGAGAGCATAGAAAGGGTTTATAGGGATCCCCTAGAATAGATCAAGTGTATGCATATATACACCAAAAGGTGGCATGTAAGATCTCCACCAAAAACCAGTAGCTCACTAGTGGTCAATCATTTCAAAATGTATATATGAATAATATTTCTGGAATCATGTATGCACATTGATATGTTCTTAAAATCTGTGAGCTGTGGCTGGTTACCAGAAGGTGATAAACAAGTTCCTCTCAAGCAGGACATAGTAGACACTTATCTCCCTGTCTAGTTGTGTATTGTGTCCCTCACAATTTAAATCTATTCACATACTGATCCACCAAGCTAATCAAAATTGTAAAATCACAAAGAAGAAAAAGCTGCTGGGGAAACAAACAAAACCAAAACAGCAAGGGGAGGTATCCTGTTTGTGAGGGTAGTCAATGGATTTTGGGGATATACCTGGTGGCACTAGTTCACCTTGGATCCTTCATCTAAGGGACAAGCTACCCACATTCACGTCTTATGAAAGAAGAATCACAGCCAACCAGGGCTGTTAAACCCTGTGACAAAGACTTGGGTTATACTAAACTTTCTTAGACAGGAAGAGAATCAGAGAGGTAGCCGTGTTAGTCTGGAATAGCAGAGGTAACAAAGAGTCCTGTGGCACCTTAAAGACTAACTATAAAGTTTTGAAGCATAAGCTTTCGTGGGCTAATACCCACTTCGTCGGATGCAAGCAGTAGAAGTGTCATGGGGCACTTCTAGGCAAGAACCAGGTAGGAGGTAACAAGGTTAGTCCAATCAGGCTGAACCAGCTTGTTATCTCAAATCAGGGAGGGTGGGGTATTCTTCTAGCAGCTGAATTGGAGGTGTGAACTCGGAGAGAGGAGAAGCTGTTTTTGTAATTAGCAAGCCATTCAAGATCCTTGTTCAATCCTAGATTGATTGTATCAAACTTGCAAATGAACTGCAGCTCTGCAGGAAGGTATCTTGTTCATTAAATGGGGCTCTAGAATATGTGTTATGCTTTTATTTTATTTGTATCAAGTTGTTTGCAATACTTCTACCAATTTTTTATTACTTGAACCTCTGCTCTTTGTTAAATAAACTTATATTTGTTTTCACTATAAACAAAGGTAAGTGCTGTGAGTTAAGCAAAGCAGTGGTCTGTGAGTGAAGCTGGTAAGATGGTGGTACTGGTCCTTTGGGAACAGCAGACCTGGAAATTCTGTGAATGTCCAGTGGACCAGAGGTTGAATATTCCAGGGGGAAACTCAAAGGGTTCAGGGGTTGTGCCCATCGCTAACCTACAGAGGAACAGCAGAACCTGCATAGATTGAGAGGGGACTGCTTGCCTTGGCCATGGTTGGTGGGGTCAGGAAGCTGACCTCTGGCAGGTTGAGACAAGGCTCTCACACTAAGGGTAGATGGCAGTGAGGAGCACCACAGACTCATAATAGATACTTCTTACCTGGTAAAGCAGAGATGACGGAGGGGGTTCAATACATGGTTGTTGATCCGGCAATGGTAATTCTTCCAAGAGATCCACATTGGACAAGGCATCCTCTAAAGTAACCTGAGCAGTCATTTTGTCTCTGTGGGGGGGAAAGGGGGGGGAATTATGAAAAAAGGCTAAAATGAAGAGCATGGAAACAATTTATTTCTGGTGTGGGAAATGCACAACATCCCTCGCACAGGCCCACTTAGCTAGAGACCGCCCTAGAAGAGACAGTGTCAAACTGAAACCTCGTTAGTTTCAATAGGAATTAAAGGAGTTTCAGGTTCCACACCTCCCCCGCATACCCCTGACAATTTTTGTTTTTAAAATGTTTCTTTCTCCCCATCGCAATGTGACAGACCCACACAAACAACAGGGGAAACTGACTGATGATACAGCAGAAAAATATATACTAATTTAACAAAGCGTTGTCAAGGCAAGCAAACTAGAAAAATAGGGGAATCCTGTTTCCTGTAGTCTCTTTCAGTTATAGTAATCTGGGGAGAGTCTTGTAACTAGCGTGGGTATATAATTTTTAGTTGACGACGCCCCCTTATGGCCTTTTCCATGATTTTCCACAGTTGTTACCACCAGCTCAACAATTGTGGGAAAATTAAATGTAGACATGGGGCTGGTCTACACTAGGGGGAGATATGCAACTTCAGCTACATGAATAATGTAGCTGAAGTCGGCGTACCTTTGGCCAACTTACCCGCCATCCTCATGGTGGGGACAGTTAGCGGCGCGTTCCCCCGTCGACTCCAACTTGTGCCCCTCGACAAGCTGGAGTTCCGGAGTCAACGGGGGCACCGCTGAGGATCGATTTATCACGTCTTAATGAGACGCGATAAATCAATCGCCAAAAGATCAATTGCTACCCGCCAACCTGGCGGGTAGTGAAGACATACCTATGGTGTCAGCAACCACTACCATTTTAAACACAAAGGTACAGTATCTAGAGCTGCTCTGATCAGGATTAATAATGTCTGACTTTAAAACCTGAGGGCCACGTAGAGCTTTGTACACACTAGCCTCCCACAGTTGCTACTGCAAATGAATCTGAACCCATCCATAGCTATAAAAGGAAATTTTATTGTGAAAAATGACAGAGCACCTGTAGCATACTTCCATCATTACAGTACTACAGTACATTGGTCTAACTCAGGGGTGGGGAACCTCCGGCCCGCGGGCCTTATACGGCCCGCCAAAGCATTCTGTCCGGCCCGCGTGCGTCCCTGGCCGGCGGCTCCCCCAGGCGCTTCCCGGCCCCTTCGCCGAACGCGGAGCCGCCCCCGCCTGGCGGCCCGGGGTGGCTCCGCGCTCGGCGAAGAGGCTGGGAAGCGCCTCGGGGAGCCGCCGGCCAGGGATGCGCGCAGGCCGCTAGGCGGGGGCGGCTCCCCCAGGCGCTTCCCGGCCCCTTCGCCGAACGTGGAGCCGCCCCCGCCTGGCGGCCCGGGGCGGCTCAGCGAAGGGGCCGGGATGCGCCTGGGGGAGCCGCCGGCGCTGCGCGGCCATTAGCCGGGCGGGGTAAGGAGGAGCCGCGGGGAGCCGACGGTCAAGGAGGTGTGGGGGGGAGGCTGGGCTGGGGGGCAGGCAAGGGGGCGGTGGGGGGGGGAGGCCAGGCTGGGCGGGCGGGGAGGGGGGCAGGAGACTAGGCTGGATGGGGTGGGCGAGGCGTGGGTGCAGGAGGGAAGGAGGTTTGGTGGGGGGGAGGCTGGGCTGGGCGGGTCAGGCATGTGGGGCAGGAGGCTGGGTTGGGAGTGGGAGGGGGGAGGAGGTTAGGTTCAATGGGATGGGCCTGGCCAGGCAGAGGTGGGGGAGGAAAGGTGGCTAGATGGGGGGAGGCTGGGCGGGGGTAAAGGAAGATCACCCCCTACATCCAGACTGATAGCGGGAGCTGACTGGGGCAGGCAGCAGGACCCCGGCTGGCAAGGGGCCAGTGGGGGAAACCCCAAAGCAGTGCAGGGCTAAGCACTCCACCTGCCACTGCTTTGGGGTTTCCCCCGCTGGCCCCTTGCCAGCTGGGGTCACAACTCCCATTGCCAGCCTGGGCTTGGGCGGCGGGGGGGGGGGGGGGGGAGACCGGCCCGCGAATGACATTATAAATGTCCAAATGGCCCTTGGCAGAAAAAAGGTTCCCCACCCCTGGTCTAACTGGATGTTTCTGTATATAACTTTCAAACCAGACCAATAGATTGTACACATTAGGATTAGTAGACAGCATGAAACCACAAGTTTACAAGACAAGACTGGCCCTTCCTCTAATCAGTTTTTCTATTGTCTCTTTAAAAGTTAGAACAACTTCCAAAAGGCAAAATTAACACATGTGCACCTTACAAGAGATATCATCAGGCTCAAAACGCAGGGAGTTCCATAGGGCTTCCATATATTTAGAGTAATAAAATATTATCAGTACTTAGCATTTATATAGGACCTTCTTCAGAGCATTACAGAATCCTTTGCCAAAATGCATTATTCCCATTTACAGAAAAGAAACATGCACATTTATGTTTATTGACTTGCCAAAGGTCACAGTGAGTCAAGTGGCAGAGTCAGGAACGGAATCCAGATCTCATGACTCACAATTCTTTAACCACTCAACAACACTGCTTCCCTACTTTCCTTTGCATAAAACTGTACATTCCCCCAGCAGCAGCAGCTATGGGGGAATTTTCCTCACAGCAAGCACTTCCTTTAAAAGAAAATAACCAGCTCATCTGACACAATGAATCTACAGTCACCAGCTTTCTGTTTTCCGAGACTGATCTGGTGTCCTGAACAAGAGTCTTGCAACCAGGGTTTTGTTCCACTGTGATTCCTTAGAATACCAGTGCACACCCACTTGCTGCTGTACAGTGAGCAGGGGATAGATTCACAAATTCCAAGACTAGAAAAGACCACTGTGATCATCTAATCTGACCTCCTGTACAACTAGGGTTGCCAACCCTCTTGGCTTCGCTGGGAGTGTCCTGGAATCAGGCCCTACCTCTTGGAGGCTACTACAGCCAAACAGGGAGATTTTGGGCGCTAACAGTCTGGCAGCGCAGCGGGACTAAGGCAGGCTTCCTGCCTGCCCTCACTCTGCGCCACTCCGAAAACAGCCAGCACTGTCCCTGCAGCCTCGGGAGATTGGGGAACAAGGGGTCTCCACGCAATGCCCTCCTCCCCCTCAACACCGACTCTGCAGCTTTCATTGGCTGGAAACTGCAGCCAATGGGCGCTGCGGAGGCACTGCCTATGGACACGGTCAGCATGTGGAGCTCCCTGCCCCCCCCCCCCAGCTAGGAGCTGCTGCCAGAGGGATGTGCCGGTAGCTTTCGGGAGTCACTCTTCTGTACCCCAACCCTCACCGGGGTCAAAGTAACTTAAAGAACTTACTGGTACGCCGGAGTCCTGAACAGGGGGCAGGGCCTCAACTAGAAGGGGCGGGGGCTTTAAATCCCCAGGCCCTTTAAATGGAGATTTAAAGGGCCTAGGGCTCCACTGTGGTAGCGGCAGCTGGAGCCCTGGGATAGTGGCAGCAGCTGGGAGCCCTGCGGCTCTGGCAGAGATTTAAAGGATCTGGGGCGCCGGGCGCCACTACCACAGTGGAACCCTGGGCCCTTGAAATCGCTCCTGGCTGCCACTGCTACCCCAGAGCTCCGACAGCCGCTGCTTGGAGCCTTGGGCCCTTGAAATCGCCAGCCCAGGGAAACTGCCCCCTGCTGGTATGATTGGCTGTGTACTGGCTCTTGCCAGTATGCCATACCGTACCATACCAGCTTACTTTCACCTCTGACTCTCACCCAGAGCCCGCATCCAAACTCCCTCCCAGAGCCTGTACCCCAACCTCCTGCCCCCTGAACCCCTCGGCCCCAGCCCAGAGCCCGCCCCCTCTCCCACCCCTCAAGCCACTACCCCAGCCCAGTGAAAGTGGAGGAGAGTGAGCGACAAGGAGTGGGGCTGGAGTGAGCGGCAATGGGTCCTTGGGGAAGGGGCAGGGAGAGAGGTGGGGCAAGGGTGTTTGGGCGAGGTGGAGATGGCTGTACTCCACCTCGGCAGGAGGAGGAAGCAGAATCGGCGGGGGAGCAGCCACGGTTGACCCGCCACCGTGGGGACGGCCAGGTAAGTCGAACTAAGATACTTCAACTTCAGCTACGCGAACCCCCTCCCTAGTGTAGCCCAGCCCTAACTTAGGCCCAAAACGAGCAGGTTTTTAAAGCAATGTATTTGTTCACATCCAACTTACTGCACAATTTGCAGAGCCTGCTTTTAAAAAAAAAAAAAAAAAAAAAAAAGGTGTAGAACTGGAACAGCAGGTGAGTGTACTAGCAGAGCTGTACTGGGAAATTGCACAACACCTGCCTATACCTAACTCTAGCTATTTCAGCAGCATTAGGTTTATCCACACAATTAAAATCTAAGGTAAGGCTAGAGTCTTACGGCTCAGTTAGCAGCACCATCACCGAGTTGGCCAATGCAGGTGAACAGTCATAAAACACTGATTACTCAAGCAAGCGAGAGCGAAGATGTGCCGCATAAGTAACTCAAAATATAGATAAAGTATCCAAATATACTTTCTGAAATTGTTTTGTCATGGCTACACTAAAACAGATATCGAAAACAGTTTTGTTTCAAGAGGAAGCCGTTGCTGGAAAAAATAAAATGAAGGAAAGTGTTGAGAGTAACAGTTCGGTTTCCTAGACAACCCAGTCAGATGGCTCTGAACCAAGAAAGGGAGGCTTTTGACACTTCTGGGCCAAGCACTCTTAAAAAAAAAATCCCCCCAAAGCCCACCTAAGTTCCCTTGATCCCCAGATGTTCTGTTTCAAGTAGAACAGTCACATTCTTTCCAGCAGTAATGGATTAATTCTCTAAGAAGCTCTCCTCTTTACTTCCATCTTCTAGCTTCAGACTAAATATTTTAGACTGTTTGCTTTAATGAAATGTTCTCAAATGTTCATTTAAAAAATCCACCAAAGCACAAGCAAAGGAAAATTCCTCCCACCTCACCCCCCACTTCATCTTTCCATTCACTTCAATAGTGCAGTGGTCTTCAAACTGGGGTGCGCAGGACCACTCCCGGGGGTGCACAGCTCTGGCCAGAGGAGCCGGGCACCATGGTGCTTGCAGAGGACCTGCCTGGCTCCTCCTGCCGCCGGGGCCACTGCGGCGCTTGCTGGGGAGCTGCCAGGGCTGGCCGGCTCCTCCTGCCTTACTGGAAACCTCCCGTGTTTCTAGTAAGCAGGAGGAAGCGGGCGGCCCCAGCACCAACTCTGCAAGTGCCGCAGCGGCCCCGGCCATAGGAGCGGGATGCCGCGGTGGCAGGAAGAGCTGGGCGGCTCCTCCACAAGCGCTGCAGCAACCCCGGCTGGAGGAGTTGGGCGCCGCGGCAGGGACCAGCCCTGGAAGCCGGGTGCCGCACGGCGGCAGAGACCCAGCCCCGGCAGCCAAGCGCCCACAGCTCAGACTGGCCCCAGGGGGGGCAGTTCAGGGACAATGAGGGTGCAGTCAGGGGGAAGGGAGGCTTAAATAGGGGGTGGAGTCCTGGGGGGCAGGGGTCCCAGGAGGGAGCAGTCAGGGATAAGGAGTGGGGGTTCTGAGAGGGGCAGTCAGGGGCGGGAAGTGGGAGGGGCTAGGGTGGGGCTTCCCCCATGGGGGTGCGTGCTCAAAAAAAAAATTCTGCCAGGGGTGTACGATCAAAAAAGTTTGGAGACCCCTGAAATAGTGCATTGCAGAGAAAACTCTACTTGGGGGATATGCTAGGTAAAAGAAAAGCTTCCTGTTGCCCATTCAGAAAAACAGAGGAAAGCATAAATAAAATGAGGAAGACTTTGTAGCACCTTAGAGACTAACCAGTTTATTTCAGTATAAACTTTCATGGGCTATATATAGCTCACTTCATCAGATGCATAGAATGGAACAGAAGATAGATGCATTTATACACACAGAAAGAAAGAGAAAAAAAGGTGTACATAGCATACCAGTTCTAAGAGGCTGTTAAATTTAGATGGGTCATTAGGAGTAGGAGAAAAAAATACCTTTTGAAATGGATTTTGGTCAGGCAGGATTTAACACCTATTGAAGGTAAATTAACAAGGGAAATGCAATCAATTAGTGTAATGAGAGAACCATTCGCAAGTTCTGTTAAGCCCTTGGTTTATTGGGTCCAATTTGAAAATTAATTCCAGTTCCTCAGTTTCTCGTTGCAGTCTATAGCCCACAAAAACTTATGCTGAAATAAGCTGGTTAGTCTCTAAGGTGCTACAAAGTCTTCCTCGGTTTCTTTACGGATACAGACTAACACGGCTGCTAATCTTAAACCAGAGGAAAGCTTGTTTTTCAAGACCTGCATTGCTTGATTCTACAATAACAGCCTGTGCCTGGCGACTTCAGTTCTCCTGTTTGTCACATATTGCTGCAATTTCAAACGTTCAACTGCTTTGGAGGTGACAAAATAGTATTGGAATGCTTTGTTCTGCTGATCTAGATACCTAATGGATTATAATGCTACTTTGAATTAAATATTTTGGTTCACCATTCTGTCTCAGGCTTCAACTATCGGTAAGAGAATAAGATGTGGAAGAGGAACAGGCATCTTCCTGTTTAGTTTTGACAAGTTTGCATATACTGTGAAGGAGGATGCACACTTCCTTCCCCCAGCATCTGAGTATGACATGTAAACAGCTGACATGCGGCTCATCGACATGAATAATCTTAGCCAGTCAGCAGATTGTTTTGTATAAAATAAGTCCCCAATCATGGTTTGGTCTTTGATGAGTCAAAACTGTGTTTCAAGCCTGGTACAGAATCATACACTCAGCCCCCTGCATCCTGTGCAATAAGTTACAAAGTCTAGAAAGACAGTTTCGTCCAACTAAAAGAAAGGAGGTGTAGGTAGGGAACACGTGAGGCTTCTGATATTCAGGAAACGTGTGGGTGTTTGAGTGTTATTATCAAAGGGATAAATTGCCACTTTCCCTCTTCCCTATAGGCAGGAGCAGAGGTAGCCACATTTGTCGAAGGGGAACCTATTTTTCACCACAGTAGTTTCGACAAAAACTACCTTCTCCACTGTATTCCTCACCCAATATTTGTCACCACATCCAGCACATACTGATACTCAGCTTGCTTGTTAATTGTTGATGGGAAAGAAGTGTGATGTTTCCACTAAAAAGATAAACAGTAAAATAAGTTAAAGGTAACCTAAAATTATTTTTTTCAAACTGGACTAATGTCTTTAAATAGGCTGGCAGTGTTTGCGTGAAGCTAAGCACTGCCTCTTGTTAGTGGATGTTGATGCGGCTGAGAAGGTTAAGTGGAATTTAACAGTTTGCTGAAGCAGGTAGCTTATTATCCCACCTAATGAAAAATTAGGAAATGTTCAGAAAACAATGATCCAAAGTGTAAAAAAAAAAATCAACTTTACAGTGACAGACAAAAGCAGCTCAGTTTTCAAGAGAAGGTTAAGAAAGTGACTTCATTACAATCTACAAATTCCTACCTGGTGAGAGATTTATCACAGTAGACAGCTCTTTAACAGAAAAAGGCATAATGCGATCCCATGTTTGGAAGCTGAAGTACGACAAATTCAGTGTATAAATTGTAGGCCTGATTTGACATGAATCACTGGACATGGATGAGGCATCATGGGAGACAGGATTAGGGAAGCAAATGGATCAGCAGGCTAGAAACATAATCCCTGTGCTAACTAAAATAGGTGAATGAGGTTAAGGTCTGCTCTACAGTACATGATTATGTTGAATTTAGCCGCATATATCAAAAGATAACTAGATCCGTCCACACAACCAACCCAGTTTTGTCGACTTAAAGGGCTCTTTGAACCGGTTTCTGTACTCCACCTCGGCAAGGGGAGTAGCAGCAAAATCGGCATTGCTGTTCCAAATTTGAGTTACTGTAGATGCAATTCAATGGTCGCCAGCCCAGAATGCTCCATTGTGATCACTCTGGACAGCACTCTCAACTCAGATGACAAGGCGAGCTCATCATCACAGGTGACAATGCAGAGCTCATCAGCACAGATGGCTTCATGAGCCATGGCATTAAGGGGTAGGCTGGGTCCCCAAGGGTAACTATAGGCATTTCAACATCCCTAACGGTAATTCAACTGTGAGGGCGGCTCTCATCTTGGTACTATTGCACTGCAGGCAGGGGAAAGCAAGTCACAAAGTCAGAAGTCACTGTCACAAAAGACAAGTCACTGTCGTCACTCCCTCAGCTGTTTTTGTAGGTTCTGCATATACTGCAGGAAAATGCATGAGGTGTTTACAATGCTCACAACAGCAACAGTGAGCTGAGCGGGCTCCATGCTTGCCATGGCATCTGCAGGACAGCAAGAGAGCAGAGTTGCAGGGGAAGCGGTGGATGACACGAGAATAGACATTTATTCAGAACTAGGAAAGGACCTGCAAAGTGGATTCATGGCACCAGGAGAACAGAGTGGCAGCGGAAGTGGTGGGTGGATGATGACGGTTAGCAGTCGTACTGCATCATCTGCTGAAAGCAGTATGGCATATGCATGGAAAAAAGGTGCAAAATGATTGTCTGCCTTTGCTTTCACGGAGGGAGGGGCAACTGACAAGATGCGCCCAGGAAAACCCGCAAGAATATTTTGCCCCATCAAGCTAAACCCAGAATTCCAATGGGCGGCAGAGACTGCAGGAACTGTGGGATAGCAGTGCACCACTCCGAGAGTCGATGCTAGCCTCAGTACTGTGAATGCACTCCACCGTCTTGGCACCTTTAGCGGGGAGAGGGGGGGCCGGGACGACACAATCAAATGTATACAATCTGTTCAGAAAAATCGACTTCTATAAATTTGACCTAATTTCATAGTGTAGACATACTCTAAGAGGCAAAATGTTTGGACTAGCTAAAGATAAGCAGGAACACCCAGGGACCCATTTACAATGAACAATATAAGCCTCAAATGCAAGTTGAGGTAAAGCATAAATTGTGCATGGACAGTACGTGGAGAACTCATGATGTACGGGGACTAATTCCTACAAAGTCACCAAACCAATCCCTAAACAGGTATACCATGTATAGTAAATGCAATGTAATATGTAAACAAGTACATAAAGGAAGAGATTTTCTGTGTAACTTTGGATGTGTGGTATGTCCGAAATCTACCCACTACGCTTGAATCGAATCAACTAAGTATAGCTTTGTGGTATGCCAAATAAAAATACCTGAGTGATAAAATCTGGAGTCAAACTGAGTTCTTGGGAAGCCAACTGGAAAAAGGCCTTAGAAGGAAGCCCAATGTAGTGGTGTCATGACTTGTTAAGTAAGAGCAATTAACTATTGGAATAACCTACCTATGGACGTAATGGATTCACCATCACTTGAAGTGTTTACTCAAGATTATATACATTTCTAAAAAGATATGGTCTAACTCCAACAGACGTTATGGGCTTGATGAAGAAATTACTGGGTGAGGTATTTTGGCTTGTGTTACAATCATCTAGTCCAAGGGTGGGCAAACTATGGCCCGCCAGCCACATGTGGCCCGCCGGTCATTTGATCTGGCCTGCAAGCTCTTGGAGGGGGGAGCGGCGCCAGTGGCCCCCTCCTCCCCACCCAGGGGCCAGGCACACACAGTGAGGGGCCCCACGCTCCCGTGCAGGATGCTGGGCTAAGCCACGGGGCCCCGCGCTCCCTGCCCAGCATGCCAGGCCGAGCCGCGGGGAGCTACGGGCCCCTGCACTCCCCACTGCGCGCCGGGCCAATCTGGGGGGAGCTGTGGGGCCGCGCACGCCCCGCCCCACGTGCCGGGTTGATCCGGGGGGAGCTGCAGGGCCACGTGCTCCCCACTGTGCGCCGGGCCAAGCCGTGGGGAGCTGCACTCCCAGCCCGACGCACAGGGCCAAGCCTCGGGAAGCCACGGGCCCCGAGTTCCCGCCCGGGGAGCCTGGCCAAGCCGTAGGAAGCCGCGGCGCTCCCCACTCCCAGCCCCAAGTGCTGGGCCAAGCCGCAGCATCCCGCGTTCCCAGCCCTGCACGCCGGGCCAAGCCGCGGCCCCGAGTTCTAGCCCGGGGCGCTGGGTCTAGCTGCCAGGGCCAGGCCAGAGCAATGGGGCCACGCCCGGCTGAGCAAGGTAAGAACGGGGGCGGGGCGGCTTGGGTGGTGGTTAGGGTGGGTGAAGGGTCTCGGGAGGGGGAAGTCAGGGAACAGAGTGCAGGGGCTTTAGATAGGGGGTTGGGTCCCTGGGGGCGGTGGTTAGTGTGGGTGGGTTTCAGGAGGGAACAGTAGGGGAACAAAGAGCAGTGGGGCTTAGATTAGGGGATCCTGGGGGGGCAGTTAGAGTGGGGGGGTTCCCAGAAGGGGCAATCAGGGGACAAGGAGCAGGGGGGCAGTTTGGGGGGGGGGATCTCAGGAGGGGGCAATCGGGACAAGGAGCTGGGGGGAGGGGTTGGATATGTTGGGGGCTCTAAGGGGGCAGTCGGGGCGGGAAGTCAGTGGGAGTCGGATAGGGGGCGAGGCCAGGCTGTTTGGCGAGGCACCGCCTTCCCTACCTGGCCCTCCGCACAATTTTGAATCCCAATGTGGCCTGGGGCCAGAAGGTTTGTCTAGTCTGATCTGCATAATCACCCATTCCTGCCTTTAAAAAAAAAAAAAAAAAAGAAAGTCTATGAATGTATCTTTACTTGGAGTCTTCAAAAAGATATTCAATTTCAGATTATCAGGTTCAATAACCTGAGGCTAACCAGAGCATAACAATCTAGACATGCTCTAGTTAGCCTCAGGTTATTGAGCCCGATAATATTAATTTACCTATCAGAGAAGACTAAATCCCTTCACTGCAGCAACATTTTCACTGGATGAAATTCTATGGTCTTTAAAGGAGGTCAGACTAGATCAGGGATCGGCAGCCTTTGGCACGCGGCCCATCAGGGAAATCGGTTGGCAGGCTGGGACAGTATGTTTACCTGCAGCATCCACAGGTTTGGCCAATCGCAGCGCTCACTGGCCACGGTTCACTGTTTCAGGCCAGTGGGGGCTGTGGGAAACGGCGGCCAGCACATCTCTCAGCCCACATCACTTCCTGCAGCCCCCATTGGCTTGGAGTGCCACTACACTACACTAGAATTTAAGTTGATCTATATTAAGTCGATTTACAGCCCACACTACCCTCCTTGGGGCGGTGGCATCCTCACAAGCAGCGTGTCCATTGACCTAAGAGTGATAATGGGGGGAACTGAGAGCCGGGTCTCTATGCTCTGCCAGCAGCTCCCTGCCAATAGCTTAGCTGTCCAACAAGCTCTTGGCAGGCTACCCCCACCTTCTACTCCTTGTTCCCATCTGGGAGATGGAGGAAGCCACCTGGGCCTTCTTGCCTCCCTGTAACCAACTGGGAGCATGGTCCAGTCTCACCCAGGCCGTGTCCAAGAGAGTGGGGGAAGGGAACGGCTATGCTAGAGCTACCCAGCTTTCTTGTCAGTTTTCACAGCTCAAGCCCTGAAACTGACAAGACAGCTAACAGCTGATGTAGGTAATGCAGTGTCTACACCCCTAACTATGCCTCTGGGGAAGGTGGAGTGATCTTGCTGGTGTAGTAGGGCACTTACATCAGCAGGGGCAAGGCTTTTTGTAGACATTGACAGTTGACGTAAGCTGCCTAACTGTGTAGTGTAGACCAGTCCATAGTCTTTAATGTATTTAGCTGAACAATACCCCTGGTGAGGTATGGAAATGCTATTATCCTCATTTTACAGATGGGGAAGTGATGTCAATTGAATTGTCTTGTTAAACTAACCTCACACTTGGTAAGACAACTCCCATCTTTTCACATATTTATACCTGCTCCTGTATTTTCCACTCAATGCATCTAATGAAGTGGGTTCTAGCCCTCGAAAGCTTATGCCCAAATAAATGTTAGTCTCTAAAGTGCCACTAAGGACTCTCGTTGTTTTTGCTGATACAGACTAACACTCTGAAACTTGTCACTATTTTTAAGGTGTTTCGAAAAACTAAGGAAATTCCCAAATAAAATATCTTAATTTACAATAATATTTTAATCATTTAAAAAGCACACCTGAAACTCTGGAAATTCTGAGTTAAGCTTTAAAAGAAGCATTAATCAGAAAGACAACAATTTAGGTCGCTATAGTGCAAACAACCTACAGGTCAGGAAGTCCACAAAAAATTTAAAGGGGTGCCAATGCAAATACAATCTTCCAGGGAAATACCACGGTACTCTACCTCAATAGCTACAGAACTGCATTAATTGCTGCTGTCAGCGCTCCGAAGGAGGGACTGGAAACTCACTGTAGTCAGAGTTTAAGGCAGCCTACAGCCTGTCCTACTACCCCCGGAGAAGCTGAAGATGGAGATTGTGACTTACTGAGCTGTACGCTCTCGCTCTCTCTCTCTCTCTCTACTGTTCGGAGGAAGGAGTAAACTACAACATGTATTGTATGCTCCCAATATACCTTCATTGCTAAGCATATTGCGGGGGTATGCAGGGAGAGTCCAGTCTGCCAACCTGCACAAGAGGGAACAGGAGGTCTGCAAAGCTTGCTTCCCACCACGTGCAGGAAGCATGGTATAAGAATAGCAACATACCCACCTACTACTTTACATAGCCAAGCAGGACAGGGCATGATCTGGCTCTTTATAAGCAAGGTTTTAAAACTGAGAGAGACCCAGAAAGAAATATTCTGCATCCCTTGAACACCACTTGTACATAAAATTACACTTTACATCAAACCAGAAGAGCCTCAGCAATTTGATTTGAAAATAAAAATTATTTTTGTAACTCAAGTAAAAGAAAAAAATTATTGTATTAGGTCACCTGCAAATTTTCAACATGAATTCCAAAAAATTGATCCAAAATACTGTTCCTGAATATGAACTAATAATATATATAAAAAAATTATTTGCGGTATTACTTTCTATTTTGTGGAGGAGGAAAATGAGTGTTAGAGAGTTTAAATGTCATAAAATCAAAATTTTACATGCCCAGAAACATTTCTTTCACCATTCTGCTACGAATTGGATAACATTTTTAAAATTAGCCATTAAACATTTATTTATTCATGTTCTTTTGTTCAAAATAAGTTAAAGAGGAAATCAGTCTGCTTTTCAGAGTGTTTCCTGTAGGGTTAGTTTTCCTCTCTTCTGACATTGAGGAAAAGTGTTTAAAACTCACCTGAATCAGGGTAACCTCAAACTGAATGCATAGACCAACATTATAATTACGTTACATTCAATTAATTCAAATGTAAATCCGCAAGGTATTTTTTAAAACAGTAATAGCAAAGCTCACCAAGTTCCGGGGTAGGATGTAAAATAAGTGAAGTGCTGATGAGACTGGAAGGGAAAAGGCAATAGCCTTTATACAGCTCTTAATCAGAAAGGAGGAGATGTGAGTTTGCTAAGTAGGTATGCACTTAAACCGATGTTTAAATGCTCTCCTGAATTCTGGGGCCTAAGAGCCCAAGGGCCAAATCCTGCTCTCATTGAACTCATTGGGAATTTTGCCATTAGCTCCCCTAGGAGCAGGTTCAGTCGAGGTAGCAGAGAAATTTGAGTTTATCGGAGAGAATACTTTTTGATTTTATGCCAGCATAACAGTTTCAAACTTCTATTCCATTTGCTCATTGGTGATTTTTGTTTGTTTGTTTTTTGTTTACTTTTTTTTTTTTACTGGCTTGTAAGAAACAAACCAGTTAAAGTATTTTCTGTGAAGAATTAAAGTAACTTTGTAGCATCCCATATGATGTTCCTTATCAGAGAAAAGGCTTTGACTGATCATATGGGACATTGTAAGGCAACAGCTATCAAACGTTAATTTTTCTTCCAGCAAAAGTATAGTAGGGAGCTGATACGAACATCCAATGTTACTCCACGCAGCGGATTCTAGGATTTCCCTCAATTTTTCCCAAAGAAGCCAGTTTAATGTGAACAAACATCTTATCAGTTTAGATTAAACAGATTATGATTTAATAAAAAAAAACTCTCATTCACTGTATCCAAAGTGCTTTACAAAATAGCAAAATAGTTTTCTGGTTGTTCAGACATTGTAGGCCAAATCCTGCAGCCATTATGTTTTCATATACAATTCATTCTCTCTCTCTCTCTGGCTTGGATGACAAGGTTTTACTAAGAGAGGAATATTTTGATGTGTTCTTTTTGGTATTTGAGCCTTTCTTTGTTTCTGAGTAACAGATGTGCATAAATTGAAGCAGCAAGGAAAAAATGCTTTCATGTCATCCACCAGTTTAGCTGATTAAAGTAAAAATAAAAACTGGAGAGCAAACAGCAGCTGACAGGGCCTCTATGAGGCAGATTTGATACACAGTCAAGCCTTTTAAAAAGATACATTTACAATCATAGATCAAAACAAAAAAGACCGATTACACCAGCCTGGTAGCATGGCAACGGGCAAAAGAACGGTCACATGATGGAAATGAGTTGCATGGTATCAGGCTAGGGAGGGGCTGCTGGTTGGAGCAGAATGCTCTAGCACTGGAGGAAACTACAAATCTGAGGGGAGAGTGAACCGCTTGTGGAAAATACTGTGGCGGAAGAGGCAGCTCCAGAATGACATGCAAAATATAGTGGCTAGTGCCCAACCACACTTCATTTTGTTTTTAATGAAAAATGCTTCACCTGGCTGTCAATCAGCTTTCTACATTTGTGGGTAAAACCACACATCCTCTTGCAAGTGTGTGTTAACCACATTGTTTTCAGTAGTGTAACACCACCAATAAACCCCCATTTGTTTTCAAACTTGTATTGGGACAGAAAAATCTGAACCAGAGTAACCACACATCTGTTTATTATTAGCAACGCATGGAACAGCCATACTGCCTTGGGCTCTTAGGGCAAAGCAATGTCATTTATTTTGGGGGGAGACTAGAGGACCATCTAAGTGACCCAGAAGTGGTGTTAGCGATTCAATACTGCTCTTTTCTCCCAAGTCGGTACTGAACCAATAACCCAGCATGTATTAGGTGGCCACTGTGTTACTAGAACTGATACCACTTAGCTGAGGGAGCAAACTTAGGTAACTGAGCACTTGAGGTCCAAAGAGCCAATCAGCACTTGTTGCAATAGTAAGGGTGTTAAGCTCTGTCTAGCATTCTTCTTGTAGCTCCAACTGCATATAATATTCTTCTCCACTTCCTATCTAGAACTGTGACAAGCTGCTGAACAGCTAGTTTTAATCCCACAGATGGCGGGGTTTCAGTAAAGGATGAGAGCTCTATAAAACACTCTGGGATCCTTCAGGACGTAAAGTCCTATAAAAAATGTAAATTTGTCCATGTTGGAAGCCCTTTCTGGCAGATAGAGAATAAGAGGTTTGGTTTTATTTAGAACAATTATTATAAGTTGAGTAAAAAAAATTAAATGTGCATTTAACAATTAAAAATGAATGTATGCACCACAGGCTTATATTGCAGAAAATATAAAGGGACAAAGATTAAGATTTATCTTGCATAATCCAAAGGCGTAACCTGTACATTCCTTATATAGCTTTATGTGCCAAAATATAAATCACAGTAACAGCGAAATTCTCAGCTGTTTTGGAATGACGCCACCTGCTCTAAAGTCAGCAGCTACTTCCAGAATCAAGATGGTCAGAAGCCAATTCTCATACAAATAATTCTCTATTATCCAGAGAACTCCTAGGAGAAGTCTTAATTCCAGTGATCCTTGCTACAATAGCTCCCTGACTACCAAGTTTAGAAATTTTCACAGAAAGGCAATCCCAGTCTCACACTAACTCTCCGCTGCAACCCTTGGATAAACGAATACCTCTGTGCCTCAGTTTTCTGGTATGTAAAATGGGAATACCAATGCTTTTCTACCAGAAAGTGCTATTGTGAGGATTACCATTTATAACACTTTGTAGTCAGAGCTGTCCTAAGAACAATTGCACAGCAGTTTCTGTACTGCATTAGCTACAGCAAATGTTCCCAATCTATGAGGAGCAATAAGGGATACCAGATCACCTCTACAGGGTCACACTGTTTTCCCTTGGTAAGTTACTTATCCAGCTTCACCCTTACGTTCTCTGTAGCACCGAAAGTGGTACTATACAGCATCACTCATTGAAGCGTCTACAGAAGTCGTTTTGAACCTTTTTTCATTTGTGGATGCCTATAAGTTTCAAATGGAGGTGTGGACTTCTTTGGAAATCTTAAACAGTATTTGGAGCCCCGGATGTCTGTGGACCACAGGCTGAAAAGCACTGGTTTATAGCAACAAGCTGGGAGCAAGGCAAGCAGAAAGAAGAAGAGTCCCAAGCAGAAGTAGTAGGGAAGGAACAGCTCCAGCAGATTGTGAGGACAGTTGTGGGATATACACAACATGAGGAAAGAAAAGGGAGATTAAGAGGACTAAGAAAAGAGAAAAGATGAGATTATGACAAAAGCCAGTATTGGACCAAAGTGCAAGGGCCCCCAATAAGATATGGGAACAGCTAAACTAAAATGGGACAATTTATGGCTAAGCCCCTGTGTAGCTGTATCAATTTAACTCTGTTCTGGCCTTTTCTCTCTCCCATTTTACCACCACATGCATTTGACTATAAACTTGCCAAATATTGTAGTGCTTTGGTCATGTGCACCAATGAGGAAACTAACATTCGTTTTCCCTTGTGATCCATCTCAGAATATGAACCCAGATCTCCAAGAATTAAAAACTAGCTAGTGCACCAAACTCAAGCCTACTCAGCCCTTTTCTCAAAATCAGAAAAATGAGATTTCACTTGAGCTATAAGCCTTAGTTAGGGGTTCTCAAACTGTGGGTCGCGACCCCTCAGGGGGTCGCCAGCCGCCTCCCGAGGGGTCACGAGCTGCTTGCGCCGCCACAATCACTTCCGCATCCGGTGGCTATTTTCAGCGGACATGCCGAGCGCTCCCGAAAGCACTCGGCATGTCCGCCGAAAATAGCCGCCGAATGAGGAGTTAATTTATTCAGCGGACATACAATGGTCCGCCACGCCAAGGGAGAGAGGAAAAAGGGGTCGCGGTTCTCAATAGTTTGAGAACCCCTGCCTTAGATACACACAACGGCATCAATCTGGGCCACAAGGAACATCAATGCTGCTCTGTAAAAGCTTGAAACAAGAAACACCATCACCACCACCACCACCACAAAGGAAGCTGTGTTTCTGAAAGCCAAGCTCTGGCGATAGGGCTTACCCTTCCTCGGTCACGTGTATGTGATTTCTTTGGACCCAGCCTTTTCAGAGTTCAGATCCCAGCATTCCACTCAGACCTTTTGTTATTCACTGGGGAGGGAGAGGGTATAAATTTGTTTTCTATTTTAAAATAAAAATGCCATATTTAAAATTAAGACTCCTTTACCGGATACCAATTGGTCCCCTTGGTTTTACAATCAATCTGCTGCATTTCCCTCTTCAATGTGAGCAGTCAGTCATCATTCATTTCAAACTATAAAATTATGCCATGGCCATGCAGCACCAGGCCAGCAGCAAAGTCATTAACATTCCCAGAGGTAGTTTGACACATTCTCCAACTGGGGGAGTTAACATTAACATCCTAGTAGTGCTTGGAGCTTAACAAAACAGGCATAACCGGGGGCTGATAACATAGTTGTCTGCCATGGTTCGGGCAATATCTAACTTCCAACATTTTTTTTTAAATTAATAATTTAGATGGACAAAATGCTTCTAATAATATGTTATAGAACAGCATTGTTAGGTTATTACAATGTCCCTTAACCATATATTTTTATGGCTAGTTTATATGGGAGAATATATTAAACATGGACTCCACAAAATGAGCAATACAGCCGGCATTATACTACAAACATAGCTAGGCCCTGAGCAAAGAAAGCTAATGGAAAAGTAGCTGTCTTTGGTCCTTTTATTTTTATCCAAAAAAATGGCATAGACTCAGAGAACATTCCTAGTCAGTGGCTCTATTTATGGTAATGTCTGGTAGCTATAGTGCTCAATAAAGCTGCATAACATCACTGCAATTTGGCTGCATTTTACATAATATTTTTTAATAACTGGGTTTATCATACTTCCCTTATTATGTAATGCATGTAGAAGTCTAGCTAAGACCCCTTACTCCCCCTTTAGACATTGTAACTAAGGCTATGTCTACACTATAATTTTTTCAGTAAAACTTCTGTCAGTCAGGGGTGTGAAAAAAACAACACCCCCCTGACCAATCTATGTTGTTTCACCGATAGAAGCACCGGTATGGAAAGTGCTATGTCAGCGGGAGACATAGCACTGGTGACATAGTTATCACCGCTCATTGGAGGTGGTTTAATTATGCCAACAAGAGAGCTCTTTTCCTAAAGTCACTGTGAAAAGCTTTGGCTCATGAAGACTTCTCAAAAGCACAACATCTAGTTTACAGTTTATTAAGACAGGAAGAGAATCTCTTGCTGTTGCAGAAGGCAGTTGACTAATTTGAGCAAAGATCTAATGCAGTTCACACATTTTAAGTTTCCATCCCTTACTGAACCACCCAACAGATGGTATCTGCATAAACACACCTGCACACATTTAACAGAATCATGAAAGTTAAAGATGAAAAAAGACCGATCAGATCAAGCCCTTATCAGAGCAGGATGATGATACTCTGACATTTCTGGGCTGCTCTTTGGGGATAAATGCTTGCAACAGTCAAGTCTCAGTAATTAAATTACCAAGCAACTAACCAATCCCAGTAAAATAAAAACAAAAAACCCAAGCAATACATCCAGAGAGCCCTTGCTAGGGCATGCCTGAGACACACATGAGCAGAGAGCCTGGTTCAAGGAGTTTCAGGACTTTCTGAGCCCTGGTCGGGTAATTGTAGCACTTCATTACTCCCTTTCCCCTTATCAGCCCTTGCTTCAGTACAGAGAAAATAGTACCTTAATATCCAATGCACCTGTAGTGGTGCTGTTCTACATCAGTGGTCTTCAAAGTGGGGTGCGCGAAACCACCCCTGGGGTGAGCGAGACCCCAGCGCTGCCGCCGATCCCACGTGGGACTCCCACTGAACTCCCAAGAAGTCTATTTTTGTCCCGCCGAAATGCCGCCGCAGAAAGCGGATGGACGCCGGAGCGCGGAAAGGGGTCACGGACGAAAAACTTTTCTACATAACTTACTCTTTGTACAGAGAAACTTCCTTGGACTCTCAGGAATATTTAGGAATAGCTATTGCACTTTAAATTCATACACCTATCTTAATTAATTATCTGAATTAATTTTCAACAGTGGGCAGTTAGTATAACCTTCAATAGGTAGGTTAGACCAAAGATCCCCATATAGAAGAAGATGGACAGATACCTGGTAACCTAGACACGAGTATAGCTTGTTTATTGTTTTAAGATCAGTTTTCTCTGATATTATATCGGCGTGAAGTGGCATGTGTTGACTGTGGGCGCTAGAGCCACCTTGATCGGTATTGCTGAGGGAAAAAGTTCTCTGTCAACTGTGCACGAGACACACGTCCACCTACAGTGAACAGACATCTTCAAACACTTGAAGAACACTCAGAAATCAGGAGGACTCAAAGGTGTAGGTAACCAAGTAACTATGACACTTGTCTCTTTAAGGTTGCTTTATATTATTGGCCTGTCCCCCATACAATTCCTCACAACTTAGTACCCTGTTTCCCCGAAAGTAAGACATCCCCCGAAAATAAGACATACTTCCAGTTTTGCCTCTCACTGTAATATAATGTAATGTAATTTTGGGAGCAAAAATTAATATAAGACACTGTCTTATTTTCGGGGAAACACGGTAGCATCTGATAATTTTATTAATGTACTGGTAACTAACTCCCTCTTTTAAGTAATTAAAGATGTTAACATTTTTCTTATTACCGTCCTTCTCTAGAGGGAAACCCTTCTCTCCTCCAAACAGAAATTGTATTTATCTGTATTTATAGAACTATATCCATATATGTCCAGCCTATGGTCTGGGCATCTATCCCATAGGTTAAAATGCACACAATAGTATAGGAGGACTGCCCCAACCATGAATATAATCATACCAACCATCATTCTAGTCACCCCTGAACTGCAGAAGAGAGAAAAGCTGGGCTTTATGGGCATGCCCAGAAGATTAACAAATCCATATCTGGCACATAAATTGAGTAAGTGACTTTCCAAATCAGAGGGTCTCTCACAGACCATGCTTTGCCAGCAGCTCACTCTGATACCAAGGGGCCTCCAGCTTGAGCATCTTTGCTCATCACAAGTGTTTCAGTAGGTCACAGGGAGAGGGGAAATCTCTCCAACCCCAAACCCTATTACACATAAGAGAAAAGGCCAGCTGGGATCCCTCATGGCGGCAGCAGCAGCAGACAGGAAGAACGAAGCAACTCAAATCCAGAAGCAGCGGGGAAGAGGAAGCTGCTCTTGGGCTGCCTGCAGCTGAGGAATGTGGAAGCGTAAAGACTTTCCACCCCCAAAACCGTTCATTTACAGCAGAAAATTAAGACAAGCAACCTCTCCCCAAAGATACCCCCCCTCCCCGATGAAGGGAGGGGACAAGTGTCCCTAAACACAAGCAACAGAGGAAATTTGATAAATGATGGATGGTGATACATGAACCCTATTCTTTTTTTGAAGGTGGTGGGGGCCTCCAAGCAGAAATAACTCTCCTCCAAATATGCTGGACCACCAAGGATGCCCAAGAAGAGGAAACAAAACTATAAAGAATTTAATCTGCTTGATCTTTTTGCAGATATCTTTAAACATTCTCTCTGGAATGGTCTTTTCTTTTAAACACACTGCATTAATTTCACTTGATACTCAACTCACTAGCTGGTCAAGAGTGGGGGTAGAGAATACTAGACCATTTTCTACTGAAATGACATACATTAGTCATACTGGTTAGTTGCGTGTAACAGTTTCCAACATACCACTTTTTCCAGTACACTGAGGTTTAGACGGTTCAGACTTCCCTAAAACATTGAGCTATTTGGAGACATGATCTTTTCTGCTTTTTACAAATATTTCTGTAAACTCAATTTTTACAGAAAGACAGATACATAAAATCTGGTAAAAAAGTGGTAAAGAGCAAACAGCATATAGAGAAGCCATAGATATTGAGGAAATCTTTAGATTTGTGTTAAGAAAATACTTTTGTTTAGTAAAACAATGTAAGATATGACCACCAAAAATTAACTGCAATACTTTGTTGTACCTATACATGGTAAAAACTAGTGTTTCAGGTTCTGTTCCCTACTCTACAGGAAGCCGTAAAAGCAGTTTCTCAGGCTGAGTGAAGCTAAATGTTTAATCCAGGTTAATACAAAGATTGGAGAATGTCAGAAATCTATTTTATTATCATGAAGAAATTAAGTTGAAGCATAAGTATGGAAGAAATGAGTGATTTGATTATTTTTTTAAAATGTGTAGAGGATACCTTTGACTAGAGTTGAATGACAGAGGCAGTACACAAACAATACCCAAAGTTATCCACTGAATGGGCATATACTATAATTTTTTTTATCTTTTGTGATATATGGAGCAAGGGCTTGAAATATATCAAGTCCTGGATTCAGAGGGGTGCCTTTTATTGTTGCTGTGAAAATGCACCAGACGCTGGCCATTTATAAGTCTCTGAAAATGACAACTTGCACATGCCCTGTAAAGCATGTCACAGACTTGCTGCTAAAATCTTGGAACAATCCATCTCCACTGAGCAGTTCCCATGCTCACCGGCCCAGTATCTGCATTGAGCACACTCCCAGACACCATCATATTTGAACTTTAGATAAGATATGGACACAGGCCTAGTAGCAGCATTCCCATCTCCACCCATTTTGGCATAGCCATGGGCTGTCATGCTGGAATGGAAACCAGGAAGAGACTACAAGTTCTAGTCAGAGATGGAAAGAGAACACAGTCTCTATTACAGCAGACCCAAGTCCAAACAACCACTCTGTCTTTCTGAAAGAATGTGCCAAATTTATGTATTTGGCTGTGCTGTCTGTCACCACTAGACCCTACTCCTCTCCAGAGTGAGGAACAAAACCTATGACTCTTGATTCCCACAATTGCCTAGCTGTTTTGAAAATAGTGACATAAACCAAAGGCAGTGTGTATGTCACACAAATCTTTACTGTCTGGTCCACATAAAAAATGCAATGGTGAAGGTTTGTGCCATGGACCTCATGGTCTTAGGTTCAAACCCTGATATGACCCATGCACAGGGTCAACATGGTTCCACATAAAGAAGCTTTTATTTTATTTTTTTCAGCTTGCTGTAATAAAACATAGGAACTTACATACAAATAACGACATTCAAAGGGCATTAAGGTTGCAAAGTCAACCACTCAGAAGTCAGAAAATGCAAGAATTAAGTTTGCCCAGGCAACCTTTAAAAAAATCAACTCAAAGAGTGCTGTAGCTTAGCTTAACTTAACAGGTACAGTCAGATAATACTTAGATAAAATCCTCATATTTCAATAAGGACAACAGAAATTGTCAAACAAGCCGTAGACAATTATATGGGGGAAATAGTGGAAAATCATAATAAAGTCAGCAGGGCTTTACACAAGCACAGGGGTTAACCTGTACAGCTGACAGGATCACGTTCTTGTTACTCCCAGTATAGTTCTTGGTACTTTTTTGTTGACATATCTGTTTTTATCTTGAGTTGCATTTCAATTTATTTTTATTTAGTGTTTATATTTTTGTGAACCTCTGTATTTTTAGACGACAACAGAGAAAACTCCACACGTCCAATCACCCATTGCAGCAACTTCTTTAACCTGTTTATTTTCATTTTTTTTAAAAAACCACTTTCCTGCTACTTTCTGTACATTGCAGATTTTTTTTTAACTTTAATTTTCAGTATTCATGTCAGAATTCTCTCTTACTAGAAAAAGAACTGATCAGGTTAACACAAAATCCTTTTGCCCCAACATTCTACAATTTGCATTTTTTTTAAACAAATCGCACTCTCTGTGAACTGCATCAACATGAGTCTTTTTACACCAGTTAAACTTCACAGACAAATTACTCGGGTAACACTTTTTAAAGAATTAATTTAGAAGAGGTAAGCTGTAACACCATGTTTAGATGCCAAAACAGTTTTTGAAAAATGACAACATTTGAGTTGTACGAGTCCATGAGTTGGAATGCTGATGTAAGGACTAAACAACTGTATAAATCATAGCTATTCAATCTGAGCATGACCATTTTTAAATATATGTAATAATGTGGCCCAGAAAGCATAAAGAAGTTTCAACAAAGCATTATTACAAATTCCAATGTCATAGAATCATAGAATTTCAGAGTTGGAAGGGACCTCAGGAAATCATCTCCAACCCCCTACTCAAAGCAGGACCAATCCCTATTTTTGTCCCATATCCCTTAATGCCCCCCTCAAGGATTGAACTCACAACCCAGGGTTTAAGTAGGCCGATGCTCAAACCACTGAGCTATCCTCCCCCAAAGTACACAAATTAAAAATAGTACATGGATAAATTCCTTCAATATATAGGTCATTACAATTATATTTTATGGCAAACAAATATTAGTGTACAGCAAGACTGGTAGTAAGAACTAGAACCTCCAAAAGGCAACTCCATTTCTTATATTATTACAGTATTTCCAAGGCTTCTAGTAAAAATTTGTTTGGCCTTATATTTAAATGCCAAGTCAACCATTTTATTTTATTTTTATTTTTTTGGCCCTCTAGGTGGTCTCTTAAGACAGGTTCACTGTATGTCATAAAGCATGAACTGCTTGTAGTATGCTTCCATGATATAAAGTGCAACATGATAAATGCTTTTCAAACCAATTAGCAAATACTGCAGGGCTAAAAACAAAGGCAATGCAACCCAATGTGTTTTACTAGAACATACCAGCTGTTGACAGACTTGTTGCACTACTAGAAATACTTTCAAATAGATTTAAGTCCATTTAAATTTTCAGAAAGTCATGCTGAACAAATAGATTAAATGCTGTCAGGTCACCACAATGTCCGCTAGTGGATGATGTATTTATTTATACTCTCCAGTACAACAGAGGCAATGTTATTTTAACTGGAGAAGAATCAACTTCCTCGAAGGTCTTGCTCTGGATAATATTTTTATTTGAACACACATTGGCCTTTCCACCCTTTCATCTGCAGATCCATGTAATTCTTCATAGGTTTTTTTAAATTTTCTCTTATATGCTGTATATATAACACAAGCAGCACAGTCCTAACAACACTTCAATGACAAACCAGTGTGTGCACTAGATGATATGGGGACAAGCATTAAAAAACACACATGAGAATAGACTAAATTGCTTTCAAGTAATAAGATATAAAGTATTTTTATATACATTCAGGCCCTGATCCTGTAATGGCCTGTATGCTACCAACTGCAGGACTGGGGCCTGAAATTGCTCATCATTTCTCCCCAAGTCTACAATACTTCTGTTATTTTTCCTCTATCCTGTCTTTACACTACAGTTTATAAGCAAGGACCGTAGTTACACTTGATTGGAGCACTTTGGGCACTGCTGCAATATCTATATATATAAAAGTCAAGTGGTGTATGTATGTATGTATGTATGTATGTATGTACGTATGACTGCGAAGTCCTCCCGCACCGTTTGAGCCAGAGACTTGAAATTTGGTACAGTGAGGGGTCTTGGGGTCTAGATGCTGGTAAGGGTCGAAAAATTTTCGGATCTCACCTCTGACACCCCCCAGGGGTGAAAGTCTTTCAGGGCCAATCACATCAATGACTTCATAGGACCTAACCACATCACCCCACCATCAGGGACTCGTTCACCTACACATCTACCAATGTGATATATGCGGTCATGTACCAGCAATGCCCAACTCCCATGTACATTGGCCAAACCGGACATTCTCTACACAAAAGAATAAATGGACACAAATCAGACATCGAGAATCATAACATTTAAAAACCAGTTGGAGAAGACTTCAACCTCCCTGGATAGTCAATAACAGACTTAAAAGTGGCAATTCTTCAGCAAAAAAACTTCAAAAAGACTCCAACAAGAAAGTGCAGAACTGGAATTAGTTTGCAAACTGGACACCATCAAAACAGGCCTGAATAAAGACTCGGAGTGGATGGGTAACTACAAGAAATCAAAACTAATTTCACCATGCTAATTTCCCCCCTAGTGTTGCTCATACCTTCTTGTCAACTGTTTGAAATGGGCCACCCTAGTTACCACTACAAAAGTGATTTTTCCGCCTGCTGATAATAGCGCACTTTAATTGAATTGTCTCGTTAGAATTGGTATGACAACTCCCATCTTTACATGTACTATGAATATATATCTTCATAAGGTATTTTCCATTCCAGCATCTGATGAAATGGGTCTTAACTCACAAAAGCTTATGCCCAAAAAATGTGTTAGTCTCTAAGATGCCACCAGTTTTTGCCGATACAGACTAACATGGCTACAACTCTGAAACCCGTCAAGATTGAGGGATAACCATAACCCTCAATTTGTTGAGGTTAGCAGTGCTTGCAAATAAGTCATTGGAAATCCCTGTTTCCTTCCCTTCCCCAGTGGTGGGAGACAGGGATATTCATTTAGTACAAAAGAGCCTGATTCTGACTGAGGCCCTTAGATCAGCATTTTTCAAACTTCAGGTGGCAACTCAGTACTGTCAGGCACTGGGTTGCTCTGGTCAGCACTGCTGACCAAAATATTAAAAGTCCCGTCGGCGGTGTTCCCCGGATAATGCAGGTTAATATTTACTTGTTTCAACACCGGGTGGCTCCCCGGAAGCGTCCAGCAGCGGCTCTGGCTTCTAGGTAGGGGGGCCACGGGGCTCTGTGCGCGGCCCCCACCCCAAGCACCGGCTCCGCACTGGCGGTTCCCGGCCAATGGGAACTGGAGGTGGGGGAGGAGGTGCCTGGGGGTGAGAGTTCCACACCTCTGTCTAGGAGCTGGAACTGCTGCTGGCTGCTTCCAGGGTGCAGCATGGTCTGTGGTATCAGGAAAGGTGGGAAACCTGCCTCTGCACCTCGGTGCGCTGCTGACCAGGAGCAGCTGGAAGTAAGTTCATGCCCAACTCCACCCCCCAACCTCTTGCCCCAGCCCCCCAAACCCAGAACCCCTTCCTGCACCCCAAATCCCTCATCCCAGCCCTACTCCAGAGACTGCATCCCCCACCCAGAGCCCTGACCACCTCCTCACCCCAACCCCTTGCCCCAGCCCTGAGCTCCCCCCCAAAATTGGAACCCCTTCCTGCACCCCAAACCCAACATCCCAGCCCTACCCCAGAGCCTGCAACCCCAGTCCAGAGCCCTGACCCCCAAATGCACCCATCCCCAAACCCCTGCCCAGAGCTTGCTCCCATACCCCAAACTCCTCATCCCCAACGCCATTGGGTCGCAGGCATCAACCATTTTCTTCAGCTGGGATCCCAGACAAAAAAGTTTGAAAACCACTGCCTTAGATGCTACCATAATATAAATCCATTGTGCTAGAGTAGGGGTGGGCATACTATGGCCCACGGGCCACATCCGGTCCATGGAACCGTCCTACCCAGCCCCTGAGCTCCTGGCCCGGGAGGCTAGCGCCCCTCCTCCCCCCGCTGCCACAAGCGACCCGTGCCACCAGCGCTCTGGCCCGCTGCTCCTGCTGGGGAGCGCTGCAGCAGAGTGGCTGCGAGCTCTTGCGGCCCTGGGTGGCACGGTAAGGGGGTGGGAAGTTGGATAAGGGGCAGGGAGTGCTGGGGGGCAGTCAGGGGCCAGGGAGCAGTTGGATGGGTCGGGGGTTCTGAGAACAGTCAGGGGGGAGGAGGGGGTTCCGGGGGGCAAGTAGGGATGGGGATTTGCACACGAGTCGGGGCAGTCAGGGGACAGGGAACGGCTGGATAAGGTGTGGGAGTCAGGGGAGCCTGTCAGGGGGCGGGGGTGTGGATAGGGGTTGGGACAGGGAGCAGGGGGAGCTGGTCCTGGGGGCAGTTAGGGGCATGGGGTCCCTGGAGGGAGAGGTCAGGGGACCAGGCGCAGGGGGGGTTGGACGGGTCAGGGTTGTGGTTCTGAGGGGGGGCGGTCAGGAAGTGGGAGGGGACCAGGCTGTTTCGGGAGGCACTCCATACAGTCCACCTGGTCCTCCATACAGGTTCACGACCCCGAGGTGGGCGCCCTACCAAAAAAGTCTGCCCACCCCTGGACTAGAGCTTCAGTTCTGCACCCCACCCAGCAATGCGCCAACTCCCACTCGCCCTCCGCCTGGGCACAGCACCCCCCACACGCCGGGCTGGGAGCTCCTCGTTTAGCCCTCGCAGTGTGCTGGGCGCTGCACAAGACACAGAATCAGGCGAGTCCGGCACCCAGGTCCACACTCGCCGCGCTCGGGGACGCGCTGGGCGCGGGGGGGGGGGGGGAAGCAGGCGAGAGATGGGCCCAGCCCCAGAACCAGCCCTCGGCGGCCAACCAAGCGTGAGCTCGGGGGAAGTTGGGCTCCGGGGGAGGCCGGCGCGAGAAGGGGCGCAGCCCCCAGGGCCTGGCGCGCGCCCCAGCGGGCCAGGAGCGGGCAGGGCACAGCCCCGGCCCGGGGGGAGGGGCGGGGACAAGGAAAGTTTCTCTCACCCCCTTGCAGCAGGAGACTCTCGGGGTCGCCGCTTCTCGCCCGCCCCGGCCGCTCGGGCGGGGTGTTGCCGGGGGAGGGGGGTCGGCTCCCCGCCTGCGCGGGTGATTGGTGCCGGGGCGGCTTCTCTCCCTGGGCCGCGCTGGGCTTGGAGTTTCCTGCCTGAGTCACTCGCCCAGCCGGGAGCCGCGCAAGGAAACACCCTTCCTGCCGCTCCAGCGGCTCCTCCTCCTCCCGCCGCTGCCCCCTGCCTCCCCCCGGGCAGCCGGGCTCCTCCTACCCCGCCTGGCTGCCTCTGCTGCCGAGCAATGGCGTTGATCTGCCCCCGGGCAGGGGGGTCACCAGGCCCTCGCTGCAGCCAGAGTCCCACGGCGGGAGAGCAGGGGCGATACAAAACAAGGGGGTGTTAAAGCAGTCGAGTGGCAGGACTCTCAGAGGGACAGATTGGAAATGCCAAAACAACCAGGAGTCCGGGGGCATCTTCAAAACTAACCGTTCTATTGGGGCATACGCTTTCCTGGGGAGAAACCCCACTTCTTCAACTTTATGTCCAAATCAATCTGTTAGGCTTTAAGGCGGCACCGAGCTCCTCCTTTTTTGTGTGGATACAGACGAACATGGCTACCACTGGGCTATTAGAAATGCAGATAATCAGTATCTAAACCACAGTAAAGGAATGGAATCTAGATTCCAGGGCCGTAGCTACACTAAGGAGCTTACAGTGGCACAGCTCAGCTGTACCGAAGCTGCCAGCTCTGTGGTGTAAGCAGCTCTATGCCGCAGGAGAGAGCTCTGCCACTGACATCATTAAACCACTCCCAAGGAGGGGGCAGTACCTAGGACTCTCCCACTGACATAGCGCTGTCCACACCAGGGCATCTGTTGGTGAAGTCGTTCCAAGGGGTGTTTTTCCCCACTCCTGAGCAATATGATTGGGAGTGTAGACATAGCCTTAGAGCATGTCTACACTGGCAGAGTTACAG
This sequence comes from Sternotherus odoratus, assembly GCA_032164245.1. Taxonomy (NCBI): domain Eukaryota; kingdom Metazoa; phylum Chordata; order Testudines; family Kinosternidae; genus Sternotherus; species Sternotherus odoratus. Next base: position 198,757,326 of record JAVMKO010000001.1, on the reverse strand, counting down.
CGCCAGCAATTACAGCACCACTCAGAAAGCACTGAAGGGAAAACGCTGTTGTGTGTTCACACTGTCAGCTGCCTGTGCAATAACATGTTCACACTTGCAGCAGTATTTGGAGCAGTTTACTCTGGGCAGCTATCCCACAGAGCATCTCTTTCTCTTTTGATGCCAAGACTTGTGGGAAGGCAGAGGGGGTTGTGGGGCATCCTGTCCCTGTCCCCATGATGCATTACATCGTATCCCAGCAATCCCTGTGCTTCCTGCTGTGGGAGCAGCAGTGATCTGTATGTTATACCTGTATGCTCAAAAAGTCTGTTACACATCCTCCCTCCCCTTGTCTCCTCTCCCTCTTTGAATAGCTGTAAAGTGGGTTTCCATCTCCCCCTCCCTCCTGGAATGGTTGTGGGATGAATGGGCTGTTTAAACAGCTGGAAGATCAGAAGAGCTCCAAGGTGGTCAAGGTGCCTGGGATGACACACCCAATGCATAGACCCTGCCTGATCTGGAGTGTGACCAACCAGGTGCGGCCAAGTCATCTCTAGTCGCAGGCATGAGCATCAGGTCCTTAAAAGAGGAAGGAGCCATATGCTCAAGGACTCACAAGCTTGTACCTCCCATTTAAAAAAAAGCCCTTTGCCCGGACTGCCTGGCCAGGGGTTCGCTGAGTTGCATTCCATCATGCCTTGGGAAGACTTACCTTCATCACACCATCCATTGCTGCGCTGTGGGACACTTACCTTGAAGGATCCTGACATCTCCAGTGCTGTGCCTGTCCTGGGAGCGTGAGTATGCGGGTGTGAGTATGACTGCCTCCCCTTTCTTTGGAGCTTAGATATCAGTGTAATAAACGTGCTACTTTCTGCCAAACTCTGGTGGGTCATTAATCCTTCATAAGCTTACTAGCTGGCCCAATTTCAGGTAACACTTCCATCCACGTTTGGCACCATCTTTCAATACTTTGTGTACTGCACACCCTGCCTCTTCGGGCTGCAGAACTGTTAACCAGTATCCTGTTCTCTCTGACCAACATGTCACGAGAGGCAGTAGAGTTATTCCTTAAACCACAAAGGCAAGAGGAGTGTGACATTGATCTTGCCACACATAGTAGCTACAACACTTGTGGCATTCATGGAGGTGCTGACCATAGTGGTCAGCCTATTGGGTAATCCAGCCCTGCTAAAGACTGCTTTCAAAGGAACATAATTCTTTTATTAAAAAATAACAACTGGAAACACAAAAAAAAACCCATCAACAGTGAAGGGGATGCAGGAAGGGAAGGTCTCAGGAGGAGGTGGGATCCCAGGACGGCTAAAGATTTGTGTATGTCGAGGGATCATATTCAACCTTCTCCTTTGGAATACAGTGCAGTGGGTACTGTACTTCAGCAGGGCCAAACTGCAAAGGGATGGGTGTTGAGCATACCGGGAGTTTGATAAGCGTAGTGGGAGTTTGATAAGCTTGTATTGGCAGCGTCTAAGGGGAGCATGGGAAAGAGTTTTGCAACAGGGGCTGCAGGGGAAGGTGGGCGCAGAGCTGCTCTGTTTGCAGAGTTAGTATCGCCTGGAGCATGTCTGCTTGGTGCTCCCTAATGTTTAAGAACCACTCCATGACTTCATTCTGACACGCCATGTTCTCCTTTTGGTCCCTCTTCTTACTGTCCCTCCACTCTTTCAATTCCTGCTTCTTGGCCACAGAGTGCATTATAACATCACACAAAGTCCTCCTTAGTTCTTCCTGGCACACTTTCTAATTCTGAGCAGCCATTCAGTGGCCGATAAAGAGGGAAGCTGGGCTCCCAAGGTCATCTCTGTGCAGTTTAAACACAACATTTTACAGAAGCAGCATCGTTTGCAACAGTGGTGCAGTAAGTTACTGTTAATGGAGCAAGAAACAAAGCATCTCTGACAAAGCACTTGCAGCAGCAGATTGCCCAGTATCTCCGTGAGAGTTTCCTGGAGATCTCTGAGGGAGATTCCAGTGAAGTGAGGGAGTCAATCAGCAGCCTGTTCCGCTGCTCAGACTAGGCATGTGGTGAGAGATAAGCCTGCTTTCTGCAATCCTCCTGCCCCCAACAACTCACTTCAGCAATTCCCAAAATCAAATCCACTTGCCAGGGGCTTCCTCTCCTGTTTGCGCTTTATGAAGATCTGACAGCTGTGACTAGCTAGTCTTTCCGGGGTAGAAAAGAGCTCTTCGCTGCATGCATTTCTGACCTCCAAGTTATCCTCTACCTCTGGGTCCCCCTCCCACGCCACATCCTCATCCAAGATTTCCTCCTCCTGGCTCTTTCCACTCTCGACTGGCACGTGTGCCACCAAAGTATCCACAGTGGCTTTTGCAGTGGAGGTGGGGTCACTGCCGAGTATCACATGCAGCTCTTTATACAACTAGCAGCTCATGGGTGCAGCACCAGAGCGGCAGTTTGCCTCCCACACCTTGTGGTAGGCGTTCCACAGGTCCTTCTCTTTGACCTTGCACTGCAGCGTGTCCTGGTCATGGCCCCTTTCTGTCATGGATCATGATATCTGTCCATAGGTATCATAGTTCCTAGGGCTGAAACACAGCTGGGACTGAACAGCTTCCTCTCCCCGAATGCTGATGAGATCCAGCAGCTTAGCATTGCTCCAAGTGGAGTGTGGAGCAGGCATGGCCACCTGGAAAGATGCGCTGAGACCACTGCATGCATCACCGAGCAAACGGAGCAAGGGGATTTTCAAAATTCCTAAGGAATTTATGGGTTGGGGTTGGTCCCCTGAGGGCAGGGCAGTAGAGTTCAAACCAATGACACAGAGAGGTGAGAACAAGCATTGTAGGACACCTCCCGGAGGCCAATCGCAGTGCTGTAATCAACTATGGTGTCCACACTGGCATGGCAGTGCTCTAACCCCAGCATAGAAAGCTCTATGCTTCTTATGGGGGTGGTTTTTTTTTTTTTTACAGTGCTGCAGTATGTATGCCACTAAGTGGCTTGGCAGTATGTATACCTTGGGAGTTACAACGCAGAAAGCTGCTTTACTGCACAGAAACTTGCCAGTGTAGACAGGGCCTAAATCTCTCCCACCGACATAGCGCTGTCCACACCGGGGCTTCTGTTGGTGATATCATTCAGAGGGGTGTTTTTTCACACCCCTGAATGACATAATCGTGAGTGTAAACATAGCCTTTTCTCTATTTCCACTTTTATTTATCTATTACAGTTTAGATATTATCTACATTTCTAACAAACTCATCTTGCTCGCTCTGGGATCATGATGATGTTGTAAAACAGGTAAATGTCATTCTGGGGTGTATTAACAGGAATGTCAGATGTGGGAGATAATTGTTCCACTCCACTGGGCACTGGTGAGGACTCAGCTGGAGTCCTGTGTCCAATTCTGGGTGCCACACTTTAAAAAGATGTGAACAAACAGGGGAGAGTTCAGAAGAAAGCAACAAAAATATCCGGCAGTCTAAAAAACATAACCTAAGAGGAAAGATCAAAAGAATTGGGTGTGTTTAGTTTAGAGAAGAGAAGGCTTTGGGGGAACACGATAGAAGTCTTCAGTTATAAAGAAGACAGCTTTCAGAATTAAATAGCCTCTTAGAATTGGTATGGCAACTTCCACCTTTTCATGTTTTTTGTGTGTGTATATATATATCTTTCTACTGTGTGTTCCATTCTATGCATCCAATTAAGTGGACTATAGCCTAAGAAAGCTTATGCTGAAATAAATTTGTTAATCTCTAAGGTGCCACAAGTACTCCTGTTCTTTTTATAACGAGGACAGTGATCAGTTGTTCTCCACATCCACCAAAGGTAGAAGTAATCAGCTTGGTTTGCAGCAAGGGAGATGTATGGTAGACAATAGGGTAAACTTTCACACTGTAAGGGTAGTTGAACACTGGAACAGGTTACCAAAGGAGGTTGCTGAATCCTCATCACTGGTAGTTTTTAAGAAAGGGTCAGACACCTGACAGATATGGTCTAAGTATACTTCGGTGAGCATGGGGAGGATATATTGGGTGACCTCTTGAAGTCTCTTCCACTGCTACATTTCTATGATTGTATGATTCTATTCTATAAAGGCTGAGGAGAATATTGAGCATATTTTTGCATGAAAGCATCTGTCCAAATGCAATGCCAGGCTTCCTATTTTTCTCCCCTCAGCACTGAGTCTTGCCTAAATACCTACATCTCTCACAACGTGTCCCAATATTGCAAAGACACAGGCATGTTTTTAACCTTATACGTGAGAGTATTCCTACCGAGTTCAACGGCACCACACATATATGTAAAATCAAACACATGGTAAGTTTTTGTAGGATGGAGCCTCAAGTCCCATCCAGGCAACTATCATACCAATGTGGGCAGATACAGGGTATTTGCCCTTGAACTCGTTCACATTTTAAATGATCCATTTCTCTGCTACTTTAAAGCAACTAGCTTTTCACTCTACAGCTGTTAGACTTTTAAATTAACAAGTCATGACTGTTGCACTCCACAGTATTTGGCAATAAGAAACAATTTTGCATTTTTATTCTTCCAAAAAACTTATTGTATAGAAAAAAGATAAAACTCTTCTTGGCTCCCCTCCTGTGAGCACATAGGCTATGTGTACACCACACAGCCTGTACTGGCATAGCCCCTAATTTATACACAGACAGAAAGAGGGGTTCTGCTGGTGTAGGACCATTACCCAAATGTTGTTAGCTATTCTGAAAGAGGTACACTGGGAGTTTTGTCAGCATAGCCATGTCATTACGGGTGTTTTTTTCACACCCGAAAACAAGATAGTTATGCTGGTATAAATTAGGGATAGACCAGTCCTTATACACATTCCTAGCTTTACACATAGGAGTGGACCCATTAAACTCCACCGTTGTCTGGTCCCAAGTCCAGAATGCGAAAGGAGGAGGGTTGTGCGCTGGGTTAGCAACCCGCCACATAAAAAAAACACCTGCTACAGAAACACCAACAGATTTATCGAAATGTCTCCTCATCATGGGTGATCAGCTGAGGACGAAGGCAGTAATGCCTGATATGATGAGGAGGAATGAAAGCCGAAAGGAAATTTCTCTTCCGATGCAGTCCCTGGCGAAACCCAAACAACAGGTGAGAGTAGCTGCGTGGAACGACCAATGGGTACCTGGAGAAGAACTGTGGAAGAGGAACTGAAGATGATGAACAAAACGTGGAATGAAATCAGCTGGCTTGCCCAAGATCGAGAGGCATGGAGGAGATTTGTTGGTGCCTTATACTCCAGCGGGAGTGAAGAGGATTGATGATGATGATGATGATGTGGACCCATTAATTTTAATGGGATGACCCCTTTGTATAAAGTTGAGCTCACAAGTAAGTGCTTCTAGGATCAGAGCCCATGTTTCCTTTCTTATTTTACTGTTTTGGGGGGATGTGTTGATGAGACGCACAAGGCACAGGATTTAGGGACAGGGATTTTGCCGCCTTCTAGGTTTGGAAAATGATTATAACCCTATGAGCAGAAATAAATAATAAATTCTGCCAGAAATCATCATTATAAATTCTGGTTAGAACCTCAATATGCAGTCATTTGGGAGTTACATTCCTGTCCCATCATCCATGCTCTTTCTTCACCAATACAATTCAGTCTCGCTTCATACCAAATATACACTGCCTCAATGACAATACAGTGACATTGTCCATGGAAGGTCTCTTTCCACTGATGCATTTTTTCCCATCTCTAAGGACTTGTCTACACTACAGACATCTGAGGTGCTACCTGCTGCGTTGTCAGTTAGATTCATATACTTAAGTACATACAGTAGAACCCCATTTATCCAAGCCTCCATTATTCGACTCTCCATATTAACCGAACCACCAGTGCACACACAGGAATATGAGAAATTGATGCTTCAGCCTCAGGCAGCAGGCTCAGGCTGTCAACCCTGTCTCCTGATTATCCAAATTTTGATTAGCCAAACTGGCCCTGGTCCCAGTAAGATTGGATAAACAAGGTTCCACTGTACTTAAGGGCGTTGCTGGATCAGGGCCTAAAGTAGCACACAATCCCATTCTGTTTTTTCTGTCTTGTGTATAAATTCTAATATGTCCTTACATTTCTAGTCCAAGTAGAAAGTGATCCCCCCACCCCACCCCACCCCGACTCAGGCTGGATATACCTCTTTGGGGACTACAAACTGGTAGTCACTATTGAAAGGTAGGATAAAGATCTTGAAAAACTCAGGGAAGGACACAAAGGGGCACTTGCCTTAAATAGCTGAACATTCCCCTTTAGGCTGACTAGATAGTAAGTGTGAAAAATCGGGGGGGGAGGGGGGGTAATAGGAGCCTATATAAGAAAAAGCCCCAAATATCGGGACTATCCCTATAAATATCGGGACATCTGGCTACCCTATTCCCCTTGCATAGAGGAATCCCATGATTTGGAAGAGGGGGTTGTGGTTAAAGAATGCTATGCACCAGGAATCTGGGTAATTGAAAACAGCTCCTACTGCCACCAAGACCAGAAATGTGAAAAAAGGACACCTCTGTTATCCACCTTGATCCTCGTCCCGTCACTACACATATGTAAAGCTAGACTAGAATCAAGGATCTGGGCTAGTATCTTTAAAGAATCATACTTTAAATTTAAAAAAAATAATATACGTTGCCTCTAGGTGGTGCTAATATGTGTCTTTTTGACTTCTGAACGATCACTGATTCTTTGGAAGGTATAAAAATAAGTTCTGTATTCAATGTCTGTTGAGAACCATTGATATTTAATATTTTAGTTTTCTAAAAATCCAATATATACACACTAATGCATTCATCTGTTCATTTTAAAATACTCTGATAATTAGCCCTTTCTGACAATGCTTTTTTCCTACTTTGAGTGTTTATAATGAAGCTCAAAACTCATCTAACTAAGTTATGCAATATTGTAACATGAAGGGAAAGTACTATGTCTATGTTAATAAGCCTATTTTAATTGATTTTTATCCACCATTGATCAGATGCTTTCATTGACTCATGTACAATATCTACACATTTTTCCTCAGATGTTACAATTCAAAACTCATCAGGATACACACAATTTTTAAATGGTTCCTTCTGATGCCTACTGTTATGTATTGGTCTATGTAAAGCATAATCATCCTCCTGGAATTCCTCAGCTCAGTCCTCTAGTCTTATGAGCCAGCCTAATATTTTGTAACAGACAATTTAACATCTCTCTTCCTAAGGCACCAAGCTACTAACCTCTTTTGCTGAGAACTGACCATTTACTCATATTCTTCACCAAGGTTTTGTTGTCCCCCACAAACCAATTTCCACTCTTCTAAGTTGCCTTAAATAACTCTTCTGTGAAAGACTATAAAAAGCCTTTGGAAAGTCAGAGTAAATTAAGAATTGGTTGATATATAGATATTCTCAAATGTTTCAGTAATGGGGTCAAAGATGTCTAATATCTTAAAGAGACGTATCTCCTTTAAGAAATCATGCTCATTTGTCATATTATAGGCATATCTATATGCTTCTAAGCTGTTTTTCTGGTGCCGAAAAGATTTAGTTACACAATCTGTAAGGGACTGCCTCAGAAGAGAGCTTTTTTTCTAAGAAGCTACCAATATGGAAGTCTTTATAAGGCAGTTGCTGAAGTAAAGACTTAAGATCTTGTTTTTCTTGAGGGCTTTTGCACAATCTTTACATAGACTTAAAGGAAAAGAGCAGCACTGAAAAGTTTATTGTGAACCTCAGCTATTGAGAGTGATTGGAGTGAACAAGAGGGAAATAAAAAACTAGATCCAGAAAAGAAAGAAAATCAAGTGTTTTTATAGCTGTTATCACCACACTGATGTTATTTCATTTCAAATTTCTTTTATAGGTCACAACCAATAATTCTCTTATTTCAGGTTTATTATGAGTCTTGGACATCCTTGACTTCATTTACACTGAAATGCAGATATATTTTTATTTATGATCTACTAACATAACTCTCTGGTTCACATGAATCTGATTTAGATGCAAGATCTAGATAACTTTTTTCTGGATATTAAAATACTGGGAATGTAACCGAGGGGGGAGGGGGAAATTACAGTCATCTCTGAAAATTCTATATATTAGCCTTTATTTTTCTCAACTTTTCTGTCATTTTCACCAGTTGACCACCCTTTCTCTAATCTCTTGAATTGCTTCTTCAATGTCTTACTTCCTACTTCTTGTTCCTTTTACTTTAGTCAGTGTCCCACAAGGTTCCACCTTTATTTCTACATCTTATTCCTGAGTGGCCTCATCAATTTTTCTGCCTTCAGTTCTGTGCCAACCTCTTCCCTTCTGTTCAATCTCACATTTATTACTTAAACTCAAGCTTAAACATTTGTCTATCCAAAATATGTCTGCCACCCAACCACAGCAGTCCTCCTGTACAAGACCCTTTACTGCTACAGGTCTCCTTAATCACCAGTTTCTAATACTTTGTTCTCACTTTCCAGGCCCCAGATAGTCCTACTTGTGCATCTATCTTATTTCTGCCTATTATTCTACTATTTTGACCCTATATTCAGCCAGTTCCGTCTCTATAAACCCTCTTCCTTCCAAAGCTCAGAATGACCTCTCTGGGCCTATAAACTTCCTACACCTCTATTTCTTCCTCAACCTACATTTTCTCAGTCGTTTACATCATGATGCTTTCACTGTAAACTATATGTAGTTTATTAATTTAACTGTTCTACTGAAAGTTATCTTTTTAGAGGGGAATTTTTTCAGAAGGGAGATGCTTTTTCTTGTCTTCTTAAAACATTGACCAAGACATTATTAAACCAACAGTCTTGGACTGCTCCTGAGAGGACTAACTGATCTGAAAAATCAAGTTCAGGAAATCTGAAATCCTTCCATCTAGTGGAATTTCCTAGAACAGACAGAGTTTCGAATCAGACGTCACCTTTTGAAAGTTTGGAGTGTTCTGCAGAGAGTCTCTTTTTGAAACTTTCCCTTCTCTAAACCAGATCTTTTATCAGATGGGATGTGCATAATAATTAGGCCTATGCATTTATCCCATTTGTGAGCTTAACAGTGGGAAACCAGATAGAAGTGTACAAAGTGTTTCAATAACCTATCAATAACTGTTGGTAGGAAAAGGTGAAAAAAAAAGAGACTAATTTAAATGAGATGACCTACGATGTAACTCAATAACTGCATTAAGCTCATGTCTGGTAAACAAGAGAAGTGCAAGACTGGAAATCAATGAACCAAAACCGGCATGTCATTAACTAGGTTTATTGGTTGACAAAATAATGAGGGGATGAGCTGATTATTGGGGTTTTTAAAAAGAAGACAACTTTTGGTGGAAAATTAAGTGAAGCTGTCTGCCAGCAACTGCGACACTAATCTTCATGGCTTCCACCCAGTCCCTCTTAGGACCCCAGGATCCACTGTGACACCAATGGGCCTTCATCAACTGGATGGCAAAAGTATCCTGAACAGATTATCCAAAAAAAGAGACCTACTTGACATGACAGTCTTCAATGGCTCTGGCTGAAACTCAACAACCTGGGATGTGTCACATTTCCCTCCCCTTATGTATCCTTTTCCTATCCCTCTCCTTTTGCCTTCTGGCCAAGACTATATATTTTGCAACAGTGCCATGGGCCTGTAAAGAGGCAGTTAACAGCAAGGTTCTAAACATACCAATGCTGGTACAAATCAGAGTGGCTGATTAAATGGTGCATTGTGCCTTTGTTTCTCCAGAAGTGAGGCTGCAAGTCAGAGTCAACAGCAGAGATGGATGCAGCATTTTCTATATTTACTGATTTTTTTCCTCTCCCCTCTTATACTTGTTTATCTTATTTTGCCTTCTTGGAAACAGGACTGGGATTTAACAGCATCAATTACCGGTTTTCCAGCCCATCTCAACTAACTTCTTTGGGGGGAAAAGAGAACAGTTAACACCCTCTCTAATGCCCTCCAAGAGACCATCAGACAGTAGGGTTTCATTCTAAAAACTCTACAGCAAAGGGAAAGGAGAAAAGCGTTATTGTTTTAATGAAAGCCTTACTTAATATTTTGCATTTCAAATGCTTTAACTTTACTTCTTTTCTGTTATCTTTAATAACAGGTTACAGAGATTTTTAATAGCGTTTGGGCCCTGATACTACACTGAGTTCTCTGTATACCAAACCTGAACCTTTTTTAAACCTTAGTGTTGGACAATAAAAGGATCATGTAAATAGTTGACTCTGGGCCTATATATTCAAACTACATTAATATAACAGAAGCCAGCCTGAGCCAAATCCCTTTTCATTATCAGAGAAAAAGTGAACACATATATGTACGCACAACTGGCCTTCCCCCTTAAAAAATCAGCTCTAGTTTTTCCATGACTAGAACTGTCCTATCTGAAATCCTATTTGAACGGAGAATGGAGGAACCCAAAATAACAAAAGGCCCTCATCCGGAAAGGGTAAAGGGCCACAAAGGCAATGAATCAACTAAAGCAGAGGGCAACAAATGATGGCCGTGGGGGTTACAAGTGTAAATCAAGGGAACCAGATAGGGACACAAAGCAGAAAACCCTGCACAACAACAACTGCTCTGCAAAGGAATGGAGATTTTGGCAGGTGTAGGGTCCCACAAAGCAGCCACTCTCCACCATGTGCTCCTAAGCTGCTCCCACAGATTTTCCAAGTGAAGTTAGTGCTGACAGTAGCAGCTGTGAAGGAGACTCATAAGAAGTTAATGCTGCATCAAATGTGGCAGGTATTTTGGTTTTATTCAGCCGCTTAGCTAAATGTAATACCTAGAGCAGGTTGAGAGAAAAGAAAGTTAATACTTGGGTGGAGCTAGAAGTAACCAATGTATATAAAAAACCCACCACCAATCTTATCAGTCAAGTTTTTAAAGTACAGAAAGCAAAGTATACAATTACTTGTTCTATGGCCAAACAGCATATGGATATACCTGAACCAGAGCAAGCAACTCCTGGACCTCAGTGCCCAAGTACAGCATGCTAAGGCTAGTGTTGTTAAACTGGACAAGCAGCAACTATTATAGATATATCAAGTGCAGGTACACTATGGAGCATGGTATATCATGATGGGAAGAGACCAAGTGGAATGAAGGTACAAATTAATTTTGATGACACCCCACCTTCAAAGGAGGTCTCTCCAAGTCTGAGACATAGTAGTAAAAGGGAAGCTGTGGTAATATGGTATAGGTTTTGCTTAGGCAACATCCTGGCTAAGCTACAAAGTGACATGGAACATACTAGAGGGCACCAGCAGTTTGCCTGTGTATAACACACCAGTGCTGCCAGCTTTCTCACAATTTGGTATTGCTCTTAAAGCCCCTGCTCCTGGAGTCATACGATTACATTAAAATCTCAGCTTTTATTTTAAAAAAATACTGAGTTTCTAGCCCCCACACCTGCGGAGGAAAGCTTGGAAATATGAAGCCTAAAGGCTTAGAGTTGGCAGACTGTTGACCTGAGCTCAGGCAATCAAAACAACTTTTAAAACTTACAAAATTCGTGACTGTATTTCAGTACAGATGCAAAAGTAGCATTTCAAACAATCTACAGGCTCTTTTACTATTTATTTAAAACAGGTGACAGGACAACTACTATTCCCAGGATTAGAGACTGTTTCTTTTCAGGTGGTAAGAAGGAATGGAGTGTATTCAACTGCCACTCAATCTTTTCTGCCCTGGAGAGGGGGTAGCACAAGAACATGCAGGGCACCTGTGTGACCCCAAAGAACACTGCTGCTTAAAGACTCTGATTTGTTGTGAATCAGGCACGTGCACACCAAGAGCGAGATCCACATTTACAGACACTTGAAGAACTACCAATTATTAGAGGCTGGGTCACAAGAGACTAGGAAGCTGGAGAAGGGACACATCTCCTGTGGAAAGGACTGGGAGAACAAGGGAAAAGCAAGGAGCTGAGAATAAGTATTCTTGTACTCTGCATTCTCACAATTATAGTATATTCTACATATGTGCTTTTGATCCTAGTTAAAAATGGCAAGTATTTAACATTTCTTGCAAAATTAATGGAAACTATTTTAAAGACTTAATCAGCAAATACTCTAACAAAATAGTGAATCATTTTTTCTTCACAAGAAGAAACATTTAATGTATTTTCAAATAAGCTACTTTTACAAGAGAGTATAAATCTGATGCTATAGCATGCTAACACACAGGAAAAAATACACTGTCACAACTTACTGTACATCACCATTTACCGTTTCAAACATTTTACAATTTCAAACAGCCAATGAAAGGAAATGATAACTGCCATTTATCTACATATACATGGATTTCAGTATAAAATGCCCATTTTGAATAAATAATGTTGCTGATGAACGCTGCAGGAGTTCAGTTCTTGAGCAGTTCAATGCACTCTGGTCTTTTGTTAACTTTGTTCCATGCCAGCCATGAGTGACAAAGCTAAAGACTCCACTGTGAATCAAAACAGATAAGAATATTTAAAATGTTAAATTTTTTTGAGTTTGCATCACTCTGCCAAGGGTAACTGAAATTGTCAGTTTTATAGCTTAAGAGGCAGAGATATCTTTTATTATTTGAATTACAAATAACATCTGAGGGTTTAAGTCCCTGCATCAGGCATTTTCAATTTGATAACTGAAATAAGGAGGGGCCAACTGAGGATAGTTAATTTCCTTTCAGATGTTGGTGTGGAACCTTATCCTTAGCAAAAGGTGCAAAACAGAATAAATGTATCCTTATCCTTTGTAAATAAACAGTATTAAAAACACCTTCACTGAATAACCCCACCAGCCAAAAGATCCAATAATACAGGGCAAAATTCTGGTTTCATTTACATTAGTGCAGATGCAGAGTAAATGTACTTGAAACAGTGGACGTAATCTATGTTCTGCTCTGCTCTCATATTTATGCTCTTGAAATTACAACCATGGCCATCTTTTGTATTCACTGTGAGAAGCCAGTATAATTTAAAATAAACAAATTGGTGTTATTCTTGCACCGCTACCCACATCATCACATGTTTATTCATCCAAAGAAGCACCTGTTACTTAGGCAAATATTTTATTGCTAACTTTAGAAATATTTAGTGGGTGCAACATTTACACTTTACTACTACTCAGACTTGTTTCAAGGTCTGTGACACTGCTGCATAGAGATGATGTTCTATCAGTTAAAAGGTTTAAGAATAGTGAGGTTCTACCAATGTTTGTGGCATGTTAAAACTGTCAGGGCCTATATAAAATGGAACTTTTGACTCCTAACGTGTGTAATCATTAAAATGTAAATTACTCAGGCAGGCATTGCTTTAATTTGCCTGTTAAGCACCATACAAGACTATAATGCAGGGGTGGGTAAACTACAGCCCTTGGGCCACATCCAGCACGTGGGACTGTCCTGCCCGGCCCATAGCTCCCAGTCAGGGAAGCTCTCGCTGGCTCCTCCCCTGCTTTCTCCCTCCTCTAGAGCCACGGAACAGGATGGGGGGGTTGGATAGGGTATGGGAGTCCCGGGAGCCTGTTGGGGGTGGGTGGGTAGAGGGTAAGGTCCCGAGGGGATGGTCAGGGGACAAGGAGATGCGGGGTCTGAATGGGTCAGGGATTCTGAGGGGGGCAGTCCGGGCGGGAAGTCAGACTGTTTGGGGAGGCACAGCCTTCCCTACTTGGCTCTCCATACAATTTTGCAATCCCGATGTGGCCCTCAGGCCAAAACGTTTGCCCACCCCTGCTGTAACGCTAAATAAAATGTAACAAACCACCACTAAAAACTATTGAATTGTTAAAATAGAGCATGGCATCTTGTATGTCATCCATTTTAGGCTGTCCATTCTGATGTAATAAAACAAGAAATGTAGCAATTCTGCTTGGCCTATACCAGGCAATACAACATCTGAATCAAAGAAAAGAATATGCAATCTATGTTTAACAGTGATTAGCTCTGACTGCAAATCATCTTTTCATCACAAAATCAACGTCAGCCATCTTAAGAGATGCGTAGTCAAATAACTGATCACCAAATATTTTATTTTAAGTGGCACATTAATTCCTTTGGCAAAGTTAGGATTTAGGATATATGCCAATCATCATTTGCATGTGCCTCCTCAGGGCATTAGGCAAAATTAGGAAGTTTTGCTGTTTATAAACGAAGTGAGGCACCAATGCTGTAAAATTTTGTTAAATTGTTTTATTAAAAGGGAATAGAAAATGCTTTGCCAATCTCTCTTTATGGACACACATCTTAAGATCGTTCTTACACAGGATAAAATTCAATTTAAAACATATTAAACATGAAAACAGCCTCACTCCTACAAACCCAGAAAAGCCTACTTTCTGAAAGAAGCTTACAAATTAGAAGTGTCAATATAGGAAAAGCCTATTGTTTTAAAATTGTTCTGTATACTCACAATGAGGAAAAGAGCCTCTACACACTGCTTTGTTTAGAACCGTTACAAGAAACATGTGACAATTTTTAAAATCTGATTCCATCTTCTCTATGGATTCCATCCTAAGAAAGAAGTGCAGTTTAATCAAATATAAAATGGATAAATAACGACATAGATAGTCCTATATAAGATGACATATCCTTTCTTTCTAATAATGAATAAAAATAAGGCACAGATCATCTTTCAGTTGTATGTGTACAGACTGCCTAGCACAACAGGGCCCCAATTCTTGACAGGGGTTTCTAGGCATTATCACAACACAAATAATTAATAGTGAGCTAACACCATCCTCTGGTATGCATCTAACAATTATTAGGAAGAGCTACTGATCCTGTGTGGAGTAAAGCTAGATTTCCTAGACAGGAACAGTATCTTATGTGATGTGCTCTAAATATCCATACTGCTTCAAAGCCGAGAGCTAGGAAGCTACCTGATAACTTGCTCCTCTTTTTCCCAGGCAAAATCAGAAACACTTGTCCAGCAGATGGATGACTAAGAGCAGGATAACTGGCTCAGATACACACCAGCACCAAAAACAGTCTTGAAAGTTAGGGGGTGGATTGCGACTTCAATAGGAACAATTAGGCCAGCACTGAACATTCCTGAAAATCCTGCCTTAGAGAAATTTCTTATCTTGTGCCTAAGACTATACAGGAGGCATAAAGGAAAAAACAATAGAATACAATAATTTGAGATTATCCTCATGTAACGCAAGTACCCTGCTTAGAAGTTTATCAGACTTAATATTTTTGATACAATGTGAGTCCTGAACTTTCTGGGTGAAACCCTGGCTCCACTGAACTCAAAGGCAAAACTTGCATTGACTTTAACAGAACCAGGATTTCACCTTCCGAGACCTAAGACAAGGTTAGTATCACTAGTGGTCTACATCAAAAAGGAAGATTCACGGAGTAGGAAATAACAAAGGAAGTTTAACTTTTCCTCTCTTCTCCTGCCTTTTTACCAGACCAGAATGAGTCCTTACTGGTTAAGCCCACAGTTCTCATAAACCAAGTAAATGAATATTAATTTCCAGTACCTATGATTTGAAACTAAGTCTCAGAAGAAAAATGTAAGTACAAGCATGACCATTGAGCTTTTCATTTTATTGGTTTATAAAAACACATGATGAGGGAGGGGAAAGTACTTCCATTTGTTGTTAACCCACTACAATCTTATGATTATTATTTTTAATGTATCAGCCACCTTTTTCACTGAGAAACACATTCTGATTATACAACCAACAGGTGCCTGCAGCTGATAAGCTTCAGCTCAACTGAATTTTATCCTTGTTAACAAAAGATCACATTAGTCTCCCATTAAACAGACAAAGCAAAAAGATAATATACCTCAAATACAACACTGGAGCTGTGAAATGATCACATTATAAAACATTATGACATGTTACTTACCTCCAAGCTCCCAAACCAGCCTGCCAACGATCTGCAAACATCAGCACTAAATTGAGTACTTTCATTATAGCTTCTTTCACGAAACTAACCTAAGATAATAATAGGGAAAAAATATAAGTAGTCTAATCAGGAATTTATTTTTAAATTCAATAAGTACTTTGGCAAGCCAGGAGATGACAACACTCCATGACGTTCAATTAAAACAACCTTCAGGATACAATCTAATTCTCCCAGCTACAGTACATTCTTTGTTTACTAGATTAACTGTTCAATTAATTCTGTGGTTGACTATTTTGACAATACCTAATATATCTAGTATTTGGGACAAAGTACTACAGTGCTCCCCTATATACCATGTGTATCACCTCTGAAGTGCCAAAGTTTCAAACAAATGTTGACATTTAAAACAACATACACATTGCAGATGATGAAGTATTTCTTGTCCCTATTTATGTTTTGTATAAATCAAGCATCATCCTACTGTGATATTATTGTCATACACCATATAGATCATTGTTGCAACCAAGGTCCTGTAGGGGCACCAAATCTTGTATAAAGGAGGTCAAATAAGGTGTCTAAGACAAGGTTATGTGTGCTGGTTAGGATTATGCTGTATTTACAGTATTGGCGCTATACTGTCCATAGTTCAAACTTGTGCTGTGCTTCTGGGTGACACCCCAGACAAGTTGGCGTCAGTTCTGCCTAGCCTGCTTGATGGTTCATTAAGAACCATCAGCTATACAACTCACCTATTGAGAAAAGGCAAACACACCTTGTGACTCAGCAAGGCATGCAGGGACATGCCTATGGACAAAACTCTGAGGTTTTTCCATGCCATGTGATGGACAGCTTGTCTTTGGGACAAAGAAAGCAGAGACCATATGGCAAGAGACTATACAAAGCAGCTGCAGCTCCTCCAGCAGGTCTTCAATCCTGCTTCTTACCTCTGGAGGGACTTTGGTACTAACGGAAGCTCTAAACAAAGGACTGAATGACCTATCTCAGCTGTACTCCAGGGACTTGATTTGAATCTGAACTTTATTCCATCGCTGCTACAGGCGTGAACCAAGAACTTTGCCATTACTGTATGTAATTGATTCCATTTAACCAATTCTAGCTCTCATCTATATCTTTTTCCTTTTATGAATAAACCTTTAGAGTTTGGATTCTGAAGGACTGGCAACAGCATGACTTGGGGGTAAGATCTACCTGGTATATTGACCTGGGTCTGGGGCTTGGTCCTTTGGGATCGAGAGAACCATTTTTCTTTTACTGGGGTATTGGTTTTCATAACCATTCATCTCCATAACGAGTGGCACTGGTGGTGATGCTGGGAAACTGGAGCGTCTAAGGGAATTGCTTGTGTAACTTGTGGGGTAAAACTGAAGTCTTCTCTGTCTTACTGGTTTGGTTTGCCTCAGCGGTGGGAAAACCCGAGCCTCGGGCTGTAACTGCCCTGCTTGAAGCAATTTGTCCTAAATTAACACTCTCAGTTGGGTCCCACTAGAACCAGCACCGTTACACCTAGCTGCTTTCCCACCACTGTAGGAACTTTTAATTCAGTTTAAATGTAGATTATAAGATCTGGTATATTTTATCACTGCATTTAAACCTGAAATTACTCTTTAAAATACACTATTGATATTAGCTAAAGCTACTGCAAACAGGTACAGCATATGCTGCCTCTACAACAGTGGTTTTCAATCTTTTTTTCATTTGTGGACCCCTACAAAATTTCAAATGGAGGTGTGGACGCCTTTGGAAATCTTAGACATAGCCTGTGGACCCCTAGGGGGCGGCAGACTACAAGTTGAAAATCACTGCTCTAAAGTACAACAGTTCAACAACGTGGCAGAGCTCCATAATGGGTGGCACCTTCCTTTACCCCCCACTTCATGCTACCCAGTAGAAATAATCTTGAATATATTTTCAGACACATCTCAAACAGCTTTTTTGAACCCCCTAAAATTGGGCAAAAAAACCCCAAAAAACCCATAGATGGTTACTCACCCTGTGCAGTAACTGTGGGTCTTTGAGATGTCTCTCCCTATGGGTGCTCCACTCTAGGTGTACTTACATCCTTTGCGCCTTTGATTGGAGATTTCTCATAGCAGTATCTGTTCAGCCTGCGCATGTGTGTGTTTATAGATCAGCACACAGGTAAGCTGTCCTTAGTTTCTTCTGTACCATCTAGCTGTGTAGCAGAGAACTCCGAAGCAGAGGGGAAGGACAGTGGGTAGTGGAGAATCCAAAAGGACCCACATTTTGAAGAATTACAGTTACTGCACAGGGTGAGTAACCATGTCTTCTAGTAGTGTCCCTATAGGTGCTCCATGCTAGGTGACTACTGAGCAGTTCCCTTTAAGGAGAAAGGGCCTTCAGAGCGGAGTCCAGTATTGAAGTAAATATAGCTGAGCCAGACACAGCATCAGAAGCCAAGTCATGAGCTACTGCATGAAGTAGCGCTTTTCCTGTGCTTTGCTGCAGGTGGTACCAAAGTCAGCATGCTCCAGAGCACCTTAGCAAGCTCAAGGAGTGCATCGTTAATAGGAAGGTAGACTATCTCAGGGATAGATGGCTGAAGATAGGCACTAACTTACAGGTGTTCTCCTAAAAGAACTCTGTTTGAATACCCTGCAAAGCTGCCACACACTGCAAAAGGTCCTACTATGCCTTGAAATCCTTCGGTACTGAAGGGGAAGAAGAGCCAAGCACCATTGAATGATGAAATGGTTAACTGTACCAGAACCGGACCTTGCTCCAGGACTGATGGACCTGGATGGGAGAACTATAGAGGCTCTGCGAGGGGAAGGCTCACTGGTGCCTGGGCCTGTGGTAGATCAACAGTACCACCACAGATCTGGTCAGTGATCTCACCTTCAAGTGGATAAGGCATGGTGGCCATTTGGTGCAAGGCCAGGTGCCCTGCCCCAAATGCGAGATGAACACCAATTCTAGTATTCCATAGCACTCCCCCAATGTGGATCAGGTGATGGACAGTGGAGAAGGAAGAGCCCAACCTGGATGCTGAAGAGTACTGGGCTTAAGGGGGGATAAAGGTGTAATCATCTCTGAGGGTGCAAGCAACTGGTCTGATTAACCCATAACCCAAAATGAAGAGGGAACCAGCGCCGACAGCGGAAATAGTACCAGAAGGACCAAGTATGCCTCCTTTGTTTCTGATGCAAGAAGCAGTGTCGATGCCAAAGTTGGCAGCAGTACCAAGGTAGCTGATGATGTCAAAGTGGAGGGTGATGAGTGTCAACACAGTAATGCTGGCGGCGCCAGTTGCAGGGGTGTCAAAGACACACCTGATGCTGGAGAGGTCCTTCATATCAAGCCCAGCAGCAGCCCCCATTTCACTGACTGTAAAAGGGAAACATCAGAGTACTGTGCTGACAGACCCACAGGTTCAGCAGTCTGCCCAGCCAACAGGCAGATGAAGGAAGCAGCCCTGGCAAAGTCCTGGACCATGGGCAAGGTCGGGACAGAAAAGCAGAGGAAGTCCATTGCTACACTACCAGCGTGGAAAGAGACACTGCCAGTATTGCCCTCATCAGTACCAGACTCAACGGATACAGGGTTTATGACTTTCTTATGTAGTACCAGGGAGTGGTTGACAGGATTTCCACCATTCAGTGCATCTTCACCCCAGGCCAATCCACGCTTCTTCTGAAGGACGGAGTTGAGTCCCCATGGAACGTGGAATGGCCTGAGTCAGTCTTATGTGACCTTTTCCTCAGCACGCTTGATGAGAAACAACTCCTCCACCTCTTCGGAGAGACACCAGATGCAGGAAGCAAAGCAGAAGCATGCTCAGAACCTGAGGGGAACCTCTGATCCAATGAGGGCCTCAGTGCCAAAGCAAGCTGCATGGCCTGTTTGAGCACCTAGTGCTTCAAACGAAGATCTCTCACCACCTGAGTCTATTTGGTGAATGATCTATACATTGAAAACCACTCCTTACTGTGGGCTTCATGTAGGCACAGCAAGCACCTATGTGGGGATTGCTCCTCTTCATGATGTACAATTTTTAACCCCTGGTGAGGGCAACAACAGGGAAACACAAACTACAACTAACTACAGCAATAAAACTAACTAACCAAGAGTACTAATTAGCTAAATACAACTAGAAAAGTCATTAAAAATAGAGGGATTGTGAGGTGTAAACCATGCAGAGCTCCAACTCCAGCCATGGGCAGTAAGAAGAAACTGATGGGGGTCACATCGGCACTGCCTCATATAGCCAGAGGAGGGGCTATAGGCACAAGTGCCGCCCCTCTACAGGTACTGCTTGGCAAAATTCTCTAGCTCCTGTGCGCTAGGTGTGCACATACCTAAGTGGAATACACAGCTGCATCTACTCAAAGAAGCTGCCATGACGGCTGCCAGGTGGACTATAATGGAAATTAGTGAGTCCCAAGTTTTTGGAAGTTGTAGAATGTAGTCCGCTATATCAGACAGCGATGAGCTTGTGTGTGGAATGTGTTTGAGGCCACACCAGCAGGCAGGGCTTGTCCATTTTTGCAAGTGTAGCATGTAGATGGTTTTCTGTTGGAAACTGGCATATCTGACCGCTCTGAGTTCCAGGAGGTTAATGTGAAGACTGGTTTCCAGAGGTGTCCATGTGTCATGGGGGTGTCTAGATGTGCTTCTCACCCAACAGGGATGCATTCATCATTATGATAACTGCAGGGGAAGGGCAGCTGAAAAGGACTCCTGCACAAACTTTTTGAGGGTATTTCTACCAATTGAGAGATTCCTTTATGAAAGAAGGTATCAAAAGTAGTATAATTAGACTGTCTGCTTAGTGAATTCACCCTTGAACCACCCTTGAATGCATCCCATTCACAGTCTTGCATGGTCTATAACAAAAGTATCAGCTGCCTTAGGTCCCAATAACTGAAAACAATTCTTGACCAGTGTTTGAGGGCTGATCTGGACTGTACTGACTATGATGGATAAAGTCACAAATCTGTGCATTGAGAGGTAGGCTCTTGCCCCTATTAGATCAAGATGAACTCATATTCTAACTTTTGCACATGGGTTAAGGTGGTTTTTTGAATGTTCAATTGCAGGTTGAATTGGAGAAAGAGGTTTATGGCTTCGCAAGTTGCATCCTGACCTTTCTGAAGCCAATTGTCTAGGTGAGGAATGTCCTGCTATTACTGTCATCACCTTTGGGACCAAAAATAAATAAATAAATCCTTAAACATTTGCAGAGACGGTGCTTTCATCAAGCAGTTTGGTGCCATCAAAAGGAAACTCTTGACCGTATTATGGGAAATCCTGAAAGCAGAAGCTACAAGGCCTTTATAACTTCATCTGTAGAAATCAAATGAGTGACAGTATCACCAGAGCCGAGAGAGGCCTATAAGATACGTCCGGTTGAGCATTTGGCCTTCTTTAATAATTGCCTGGAATTACTCTCTATGTTCTACTGGTAGATACTCAGTAAAGGAGTTCAGCTTGGTATAATTTATATAGTTATAGTCACACTGCTCTGAGAAATCTCCAATCAAAGGCACAGGGGGCACAAGAGCACCTGGAGTGGAACACCTATAGGAACAGTACTCAAAGAATCACCATAAATTCCCACATCTTCTAGCCCATGTACAATTTGAAGTAGAACTGAACTGTATAATTAAGGAAATGATACTGAGTGGGAAGCAAATGCAGGTTTACAAGGAAAATGAGTCTCAACTGTAACTCTGGAAAGGCTACTGCCTCTCCACAATATCCATAATTCCCATATGTAAAAAACCAACATATACTGGATGATTTGTAATGACAAACATTTTCTCCGTGGGTGAGCTGAAAATACCACATATTCCATTTTACTTAACACATACCTTTTCTCTCAGTAGGCAGCGATCATGAATTGTAGACAAATATCTATAATGAATTTTAATCAGTTGATCTAAATCTTTGGCTTCTTCTACCTGGTGCTGAAACTCCAAACCTGTACTGTGAAGAATCTTTAAAAGAAAAAGCAAGGAGTACTAACATGAATACCACCTCTATGACTGGAATCCCCATAGTTCTTTTCTCTATGCTTCTCTGGGGAGTTCTTTTTAGAGTCTGAACCTCAATTATTCCCTCTCTCCTCCCTTCTGCCATCACTACCTTTGAGGTTCAGTCTTATGGCCACCATCCATATAACCAAAAACTGAACTCCCTTCAACTTGTCAATGATATTCTTTGATTCAACAGAGCAGCAGTTATCAAACTAATTGCACCACGACCCCGTTCTGACAACAAAAATTCCTACATGATCCTGGGCGAGGGCTGGAGCTAAGCCCCACTGCCCCATGGCGGAAGCCCTCGGACTGCAGCTTCAGCTCTGGGCAGCAGGGCTCAGGCCTCAGCTTCATCCCTGAACCCTAGCAAATCTAACACTGGCCTTGGTGACCTCATTAAAATGGGGTCACCAGTCACTTCAGGGTCACAACCCACAGTTTGAGAACCACTGCGATAAAGAGGTTGCTGTTGTACTGGAGACTGAATATGACACTTCTGTAGGTGTTGATTAAGGGCATGCTACCATCATTAGAAATCCCAGATCCTGAAGACCTAGGAATTAAAAGACTGGGACTGGAAATAGAACTCAATCTCTTGCATAACACAGAGCATCATCATTAAGAAAGTGGACCAGCTTCCATCTGTTCTCCTTTCAAAAAGAGTATTAACACAGAATTGCAATTCATATACAGTAGTAGGGCAAGTGTGGATCAACACAGGTTCCTGTTTATTTAACAGGATATAAAGTTTTGGAAATGGCTATTAGTTAACTCCCAGAGGCACTCATGTAAAGACACAACTTTTGCAGTAATGCTATTAGGAGTGCAGAATAAGAGCAGCTTACTGAAATCTATTGTTTCTCTTGACATTAACATCCTTTCTTTGTAAACCTTTGGAGTGAAAAATTAGTCTGAAGAAAAGTGTTAATAATATCAAAGAATTGTGCATGATAAAAACTCCTAAAAGTCTATTCAATATTTACTCATTTAAAATCTCTTACTTAAAATTCAAACAATCAGCATGAATATTTTCAGTATACATTCCTTTTTAGTTCAGGACTTAAAAACTGAACAAAATAGACATTAAGTGAAGACATTACTTATTTACAAATGCTTAGTCAGAAGTTGTTTTGAATTATTAGCTATGTTATGACTACAGTTAGAAATTCCTATAATACATAAGATTATTGTAAAAGGACAAACCCTGGTCATGATGTAGTTGTGCAGGCTGTTAACAAAATGCATGAGTTTCACTCTTAAGAGGAACATACGGTGAATTTGTTGTTTTACAAGTTCTGTTTGTGATCCAAACTGAGGAACTGTCTCTTGTTCTAACTGAGGTCCTTCCTTAGGCTGTGGTTTTTCAGTAGCATTTACTAGTTCTAAAAAATGGAGAGGAAAAAGTTTGGGTGAATATTTATGAAATAAATAGGTATTAACTGCATTTAAATATTAATTAAAACTAAAATTTATCCTTTGTTATTAAAGTTATCAGAACAATAATAGGACCAATAGCTTTGGTCCTTTAATTCAGATACTTTATCAGTAACTGCATAACAATCATATATTAAAATAGTAAATGGGAGGGGATATTATACCATTAATTAATTGTTTGCTACATATTAAAGATAAAGTGTTATGTAAGTGCCAACGTTTATATATTACAATATTTTAAAAATTACATGAACATAAACTGTTATCGCCACAAAGGGGAAAACACTTGAAAGCCCAGTCATACCCTTACAAATTAAAACTGATTTTAGCAAACTAGAAAGTACAGTTCTCAATACCTTCAGTGACACAATGATCCAATAAGGGTATAAAAGTCTTTAGAGTAAACCTGAGCCCAACCACTCAAACTCTCTGGATGACACAGTTATTTTCAAAGGTTAAGCAGAGTGGACTACTTTATATAAACTCTTAATAGTATGAACACCAAAAATCACTGAAGTGGAATACTAGAAAAATCCCTAGCCCTCCTCAACACTTTCACACAACCTACTGATCTCGATCACACAATTAAAGACCCCTTAGAATTGACTTTCTGCCAGCACAGGAAAACTGAACTCCCAAGTACACATGCTGATTTACATAAATTTACAAAGGGTAAGTAACTATTTTCACAACCTCTTAGAATAGGAAGTAATGTTACTGGTAAAATCGTGGCTGTATTTGCATTAGGATATGATGCACAGGACTTCCTTCAGTGGCTATGGCTGAAGAATAACCTAGCAACAAATCTCAAAGCTTTGAAAAACAAACAAACAAAAAACTATCTGTAGCTAAGTAAGGTATTGGTAGATGGTAGGGGTTCTTTACAGACAAAGTAGGACTACCAATTCTGTATGTGCCTACATACCATACCACAGTGGTGGGTGCAAAAGAACTGCTTCAATAAATATAGCCAGCTACATTTAATAGGTGTATTAAATGAGACACAGATATGATAAATTCTGTAAAGCCATCAATGATCCAACTAGTTTATAATCTCTTATCCTGGATGCTCATACATCCATTACCACAAGTGAGAGAAATTTGCCATCAGGATGGATGGACATTGCCCCCAGCAATGTCAATTTTACTTCAAAACTTGATTTCCAAAATCATTTAACTGCTTACGTATCAGGAAACTCTTCTCACCATGGACCTTATTCAAACACCAATGAAGTCAATGGAAAGACTCCCATTCATTTCTGTGGGTTTAGATGAGGTCCCATGTGACTTTCACATTGCTCTTCTGAGCAAAATTAATTTAGCAACTATCTTTCCCAGTGCCTCCTAAATGCTACAAACAGGGATATTATGCTGCAATACTAACTTTTCAAAAAGGCTACCATAATACTGGGTATATTCAAACAACTGTCAGTAGTATGGATACCAATATGCCATAAAACAAGACCTTATATTTTCAGTGATACAGATTTAAGCTTAACAACAAATATTTCAAGAAATTTCTTACCATCAAATCGTAAAACATCTAAGCTATACTTGGCCCACTTTATTTGTAATAAGAGAAGAAACACTTGATTGTAAATTTTTTGACATTCTAAACTTATAACTATATCCACAGGCCAAGGGACCTAAAGAGGAAAAAACAAAAAAATAGAACTTAATTTGATGGAGCAATTTGCTGTTACTTCAAATGTATTTTAAAATTAAAGCAAAAGAAAATTATATTTTACCTTGTAGCTCAATGTTAAGCCATCTAAGGTATGGACAGGGAGTTTCTTCTTTGCTGTGTCAACACTTTCAAAGGATATAGACAGCCTACAAAAAGAAACAAATATGCTAGTTACCAATGGTTTGCACTAAAATGGTGGTTATCTTAAAATGTTTTGTTTTAATCTGTCATTACTAAATATTAATGATCAGATTTAATTTGGTAGGGAAAGATTTGTAAAGATACCTCTGCCCCAAGCTTTGTAAAAAGATTGTATGACCGAATTACTAATGAAGACACTATTGCAAGTGAATATATAAGGCAGGGGCGGGGAACCTTTTTTGTGCCAAGGGCCTTTTGGACATTTATAATGTCTTTCGCGGGCCGCACCCCCCCACACTTCCCCCGCGGGCCACTCCCCCCCCTGCCCGAGGAAGCCCAGGCTGGCAATGGGAGCTGAGACCCCAGCTGGCAAGGAGCCAGCGGGGGAAACCCCAAAGCAGTGGCAAGCGGAGTGCTTAGCCCTGCACTGCTTTGGGGTTTCCCCACTGGCCCCTTGCCAGCTGGGGTCCTGCCGCCTGCCCCAGTCAGATCCCGCTATCAGCCTGGGTGTAGGGGGTGATCTTCCTTTACCCCCACCCAGCCTCCCATCTAACTGCTTGTCTTCCCCCACCCCTGCCTGGCCCATCCCGGCCCACCCCACCGAAGCTAACCTCCTCCCCCCTACCAACCCAGCCTCCTGCCCCCCATGCCTGACCCACCCAGCCCAGCCTCCCCCCACCAAGCCTCCTTACCTCCTGCACCCACACCTCGCCCACCCCGGCCTCCCCCCCCAAACCCCATTGACCGTCGGCTCCTCGCGACGCCGGCGGCCCCCCCAGGTTTGAGCCGCCTCTGCCTGGCGGCCCACGCGCGTCCCTGGCCGGCGGCTCCCCCAGGCGCTTGCTGGGCCCAGCGCGGAGCCACGCCCACCTGCCGGCCGGAGCACAGAGCCACCCCCACGCGTCCCTGGCCGGCGGCTCCCCCAGGCACTTCCGGCCTCTTCGACGAGCATGGAGCCGCCCCGGGCCGCCGGGGGGGAGGGGGGGGGCAGCTCCGCGTTCGGCGAAGGGGCCGGAAAGCGCCATGGGGAGCCGCCGGCCAGGGACGCGCGCAGGCCGGACGGAATGCTTTGGTGGGCCGTATAAGGCCCGCGGGCTGGAGGTTCCCCACCCCTGATATAAGGGAACTTATTGTGGAGGAAAACAAAAACAAATGGCTACAGGTAAATTTTAGTTCTAGTGCACAGATTAATTAATGCTCTGATATTTTAAGTAGATAATCCTATGCCACCATACTCTATCAATGCACACAATAGTTTCTAACTCAAAATGCAGCTACAGAAGGACCCAAAGTGGTTGAACTTACAGCTATACTGATGGCTAAGATCACAATAGAGCCTAATATTTATGTATTTCATAAACCTATCATTTCAACAGGAAGAGAAAAGGAAATTGATTTTTTTTTCTTTCACTGTTACTCTAAACTTAATCCAATGCATTTTACCTTGAACTGTCCTCTGGGTAACGTTGTCCAACTGCTTCCTGGAGTTGGACATTTAGAAATGATACATTCTGCCAAGTTTCCTTTTCTCTTATTTTGTCAAAAATAGATGTGTAGAAATCATACATAGTATCCCCAGCTTCAAGCAAGAAAAAGTTTCGCATTGCCTGCAAGTACTCTACCAGCCTAAACAGGGAATACAAATACACAAACATCTCTTCAATGTGCATTATAAGTTTTCCTTTAATATAAAATGTCATCTTATTAATGCAAACCTTTAAAAGTCTCATTACAACAAGAACTCCCAACTGAATGCCATACTCCAGTGAAGTCTATTATACATTATTTTTTCACATAAACATCTCTTCAGCCCAGATATAGCAAAATACTTAATCATCTGCGTAGCTCAAAGCACTGAAAGTAGTGCCACTGACTTCAGCAGAACTAGTCATGTACCTAAGCACTTTTCTGGATCAGGCCCTCATTTCAAGAACAGCTGTATGGGGAGAAATATTGCAGCTCTCTAAATGCAGAACCTGAAAAAATTCCAACGTCACTGGGAGTTTTGCCTAAGTAAGGGCTCCAATATCAGTTCCTTAACTGTTAGAAAGGGGAAGTAGGGGTAGTTATACTTCCTTATTTCACAGAAGGTGCTGTGAGACTGCATACATTTAAAGACTGTAAAGCACTCAGATACCATGGTGATGGGGGCCACATGAGTACCTTAAATAGAAAGATGGTGACTTAGGATCAGCTCAGAGGTCATGAGATCAGGCTACTTTACTCAATACAACATGACATCACATTAGTGGGAGTGTAATGGCCAAATTCTAATTTAGAAAATCATATTCTGTCTTCCTAACATTTCTCCTATATTTTCAACTGAATGTGTGAAAGCCTGGTTCCACTGAAGTCAGTGATAGCTTTGGCATTGACTTAATTGGGGCCAGGATTTTATCCATTGTTCTTTCTAGGAATATTTACATTTGTCAATTTTTAACGCAGTTTTAATACTTCTCTACCCAGAAGTACTTAATACCATAATCTAGAGTATGAATTAAGATGTTTGTTTACCCTTAAGCATTATTTAATTAAAGCAAACGTATTAAAATACTATGTTTTTATCAAGCTGCTTACACTTTACTTTTTCTTTGCTAATCATTATTATTTGTATTACAATAGTGCTTACAGACCCAATCTGAGACTGGACACCCACCGTGCTTCATGCTGTACAAATGTATAGTACGAAATGGTTTCTTCAAAGAAGACCTTACAAATTAAGGCCTTATCTACACTTAAAATGCTACAGCAGCACCGTAGTGCAGCTGCACTTCAGTTTATATGCTATCTACACTGACTGGAGGGATTCTCTCATCAGTGCACATAATCCAGTTCTCCGAAAGGCAATAGCTAGGTCTTCCATTGACCTAGTGCTGTCTACATGGGACCTTAGATCAGCTTAACTATGCCACTCAGGGATGTGAATGTTTAATACCCAAATGATGCAGTTATGCCAACATAATTTTCTAGTAAAGACTAGGTTTAAGTAGGTAAAACAGACATAGGGATAGAACACAAAAGAACAATGAATAGAGTGATGGTTGGAAAATATTATGTTAATTCTACACATTATCAATGCTTTTGTTACTGTTTATCCCAGCAGAATTAGAAGATTAAACATTAAAGGATTTCAACTACAAATCAATTTTCATAAAATAATTGGTGCTTTTAGAGTATAGTATACCAATGATAATGGAATATGCTTTTTAAGCAGGACCTAATTTCATTTCTTACCTGTAATCTTTCTTTAAAGTTTGCATTAGCTTGCCACAACATTCCAGATATTGCTTATCTATGTGAGGATACAGGCAAGACCTCAAGGTCAGTTCAAATGTCTGGCATGTCACTGATTCAGAGGATCTATCCACGCAAACATCACCACCAGTAAATTTCTCGTGAAAGTCACTTTGCTCCAAATACAGCCTTCAAAATAAAAAACAACAACCACCATTGCTTAGCTGGAAATGAATTGATCCATATAATACCTAGCAGAATGTGTCATCTTTTAAAAGTCTGTGGTCTCATTTAGCTTTCTGCTTAAAAAAAAAAAAATAGTGAAAAAGTAATAAAAATTTCATTCCAGTACTGGTAACTCAATGAATATTAGTGCCATCACTCAGACAAGGCCATTATTTCGAGTGACTATTCATACAACCTTTTGTATGACAAGGCATAAGAGTACTATTTTGGATCATGTGCTATAACCACCTAATCACTCACTGTGTTTATGCCAGTTCTTGTTGTAGTTCTGAAAAGCAATATCAGTACAAATACTGTAGACCTCAACAAATAATAAAAATATTTGTTTTATATGATTTTTTAGGGCTAGACTATGATGTAAGGCCTAACAATGGGTTACTGGTTTTCATATATTCCAAGCCAGAAAGGACCACTGTGGTTGTCTACTCTGTCCTCCTGTACAACATGTCACAGAATTTCCCCAAAATAATTTCTAGAGAATATATTTTAGAAAAACAGCAACCTTGATTTAAAAATGGACAGTAATGGAGAATTCACTCTGACCCTCAGTAAATTGTTCCAAGTGGTTAGTTAACATCACTTTCAGCCATTGGATGCAGCTATACCTTTCTCTGCTAGACTGAAGAGTCCATTGTAAGTACCTGTTCCACATGTAGGTACTCAGATGGCAATCAAATAATCTCTTAACACTCTCTTTGTTAAGCCAAGTAGACCGAGCGTCCCAAATCTGTCATTATTAAGGCATGTTTTCTAATCCTTTAATCATTCTTACAGCTCTTTTCTGAACACCTCTTTCCAGATGGTGGTGGGGTATCCTCTTGCACCAAGGTTACCTCTCCAGGGAGGGAACTCCAGTCATTAGGAAAAGGCAGGTGTTAGTAATGAGAGATTCGATCATTAGAAACAGATAGCTGGGTTTATAATGGCCGGGAAAACCATATAGTGACTTGCCTTCCTGCGGATCTCTCGAGGCATCTAGATAGACTTATGAGTAGTACTGGGGAGGAGCCGGTGGTCGTGGTACATGTAGGTACCAATGACATAAGGAAGGATAGGTGAGATGTTCTGGAGGCCAAATTTCGGCTGCTAGGAAAGAGACTGAAATCCAGGACCTCTATGATGGAATTCTCAGAAATGCTTCCAGTTCCATTTGAAGGGCCAGGTAAGCAGGCAGCGCTTCAGAGTCTAAATGCCTGGATGAGATGATGGTGTAGAGAGGAGGGGTTTAGATTTATTAGGAAGCAGAGAAACTTTTGGGACAGGGGGAGCCTATACAGGAAGGATGGGCTCCACCTAAACCAAAGTGGAACCAGACTGTTGGCACTTAACAATAAAAAGATTGCAGAGCAGTTTTTAAACTAAGAGATGGGGGAAAGCCAATTGCTGCAGAGGAGCCATGGTTGGATAGAGACTTCTCTTAGAGGAGAACTATTGATAGAGATTTTCTAGATTTTAGTCAGGAAGAGAGGATGGATGAGGATGAAGTTGGGGCCAGATCAGATGAGAAACATTCACATAAAAAAGAAACTGACACATCAGAAAAGGGCAGACAAATAGACGGTGACAAGTTTTTAAAGTGCTTGTACACAAATGCTAGAAGTCTAAATAATAAAATGGATGAACTAAACTGCCTCATGTTAAAGGAGCTTATTGACATAATAGGCATCAAAGAAACCTGACAGAGTGAGGACAATGAATGGGACAATCATTCCGGGGTACAAAATATATCGGAAGGACAGAACAGGTCATGCGGGGGTTGGGGAGTTGCACTATATGTGAAAGAAAAAGTAGAAACAAATGTAGTAAAAATCTTAAATGAACCCACAGGTTCCACAGAATCTCTATGGATAGTAATTCCATGTTCTAATAAGAATGTAACAAAAGGGATCTAGTATTGACCACCTGACCAGGACATACTTCAATTTATCAACATCCTTCCTAAATTTTGAACACCAGAACTGGACATAGCATTCCAGTAGCACTCGCAAAATTACCAAATATAGGTGTGGGTAGCCTGCGTATGGATGTAAGAGGGGGTTCTTACTTCAATGCACAGCTACATAGATCAAGTCATAATCTCTCTCTCACTGGGATAAGACAAACCTTGGAAGATAGGAGAACTCCAGCTACTGAATCGCTAGAAGACTGGTAAAATGTGTGTTGGGGGTGGGGGGGGAGGGAACGGACGGACGGACGGACACACGGCCACTCTCCCGCCCAGCCCTCACCAGAAGCCCTCACTCCATATGGTGTCCTCCAGTGGAGGACATGGGTCACTGGGACAACCTGGGGGAAGGGGGAACCCAATATGTCTTTCTTCTCTTCCCTTTACCACCACCCTGCTACAGCAGCTCTAGCAGCTCAAAAAGCTGCCTGCTCTTATGGCAGCAATGGCAGCTCGTCCGTAACATTTTCCTTTCCAATTATTATTTTGACACACTGTCAACATTTCCCAGTGAAACAAGTGAGAGAAGGTAAATGGCAATTGTCACAGTATACATCTCAGCAAAAGCTGAACAGAATTTAATTGGACAAAGGAAAGGCTCTCCGGTAGCTTGAGGGCTTTCCCCCACTAAATACCCAAGGCCAACTGCAAACAACAGAGGGGTCAGAGTCTCAAAAATGAGGTTGCAAAATAAAATAAATGTTTATAATGGAAAGTGTTAGGCAACTTAAATATAGTGGTCACTACGAAGGGCTGCTCTACACTAGAAAATTAGATCAACCCATCTCCTTCCTTCCTTAGATAGTGCTGGGTCCACCTAAGAATTCCAGCCTCTTGAGGAGGTGGATTAACTACGCCAAAGGGAGAGCCCTGCCCATTGGCGTAGGTAGTTTCTGTTATGCTGAAATGCTACAGTGGTGCACTAACTCTCCTTATAATATTATACCGTTAGAAAATCTCTGAGTTAGACATTTAACACTTAGGGTATGTCTATATATACAGCGCTGCAGTGGCTTAGCTCTACCAATACACCTGCACTGCATCTGGTGAAGACACTCTATGCCAACAAGAGAGAGTTCTCCCATCGGCATAAAAAAAAAAAATCCTTCCTCTGCAAGCAGCATAAGCTGTCAATGGAAGAAGCTCTCCCACTAACAGTGCTGTGCACACAAAGACTTACGTTGGTGTAACCTATGTCACTCAGGGGGGTGGAATATTCATATCCCTGCACGACATATATTTTGCAGACATAGGCTGTAGTGTAGACCTAGTATTAGTAAGCCAAAGCCAATTAGTTTATCAAAGTAGGGTCAAAATCATCATTACAATACAGCATATAAACTATCAACAGGTAAAATCATTGTAGTGCAAGTCTTGTTTCCACCATTTCAAAACAGAGATTGTCTTTATCGACAAAAGGGCTGAGTTAACCAGCCTATCAATTTTTAAGAGAATATTCTCATCCACTGGGAGAGATTATGTACATAACTCAACTCTTAGTTACAATAGTCTTATAATACATTGTACCTGTTTAATTGTAAGGTTGTTTAATTTCACAATTAATGCTTTTAAATACAACCAAGAACTAAAAGCACCATTGTTACATTAGAAATCTTTTTTAGAATCCAGAACAGAGATCTACCTATTGCTATGTAAGAGAAATAAATAGCTAACATTCTCACCACTAATTATTACAACCTATGTAAGACCATTAAAATCAACTTATTGCTACTCTGCTGGTCTCCTCACATTACCCTATCACAAAGGAACAATGATTTTTGTGGCAATTAACCTTTTTCCTGAAACGTACGTTTTAAACTATTAGTACCACAGTAGAATTTTAAAAGATACATCTTTGTGATCAGCCAAAAGTAAACATGTTGATTCAAATGAGACATTTTACTTAACGTGCCATGCACACACATTAAAAATATTACATTTTGCTACAGCATTTGTTCTATCTTAATTCATTTGAGAAATTATATCTACTTTTTTGTAATAAAATTTGCTATGCTAGAGACAGTTCCCATTTTCTACACTAAAAAAGTCCTGCTAAATGTAGCAGGCATATATAGAAGCATTTTTGAATACTCATTTTAATAATTTATATTTTTCATGAACCTTTGACCATTCATAAGCTGCCTGGGACAATGCTTAGCCGTGCTCCCCTTTAGGCTTGTTCCTGAGCTTGTTTGCTTTAAGGAACAATAGCAAAAAATTATGCCTTGTGGCTTCTGACAACACAGTGGTGAGATCAATTATCTTTCAGGTGTTAAATTACCTAGCAAAGTTAATAGCCAGCAATGGATCATGAACATCATCCAGTTCTAAGTGTCTCTCTGCTATAGATTGCATCTTTATCAAACTCTGCTTTGTAGCTTGTTGTTCTGTAATAATATCTGGAACAGATTCTTCCCCATGCCGCAGACGGGACTGCACAGACTCCAAAAATAGTGTGTACAAACTCTTTCTTTCTGCATCTAAAGTGGATAGTAAAATATGTGGTAAAAATTATTCTAAGAAACAATGTTTATTATACTAGAACAACTAAGTTAAGAAGATTAACATAAACCCAGTTTTGCTTGTTATATTTCCATATGCAGCATCAACAGTATGTAAGCTGTGATTCGCAAGGTACTTAAGCACATATATAACTTTAAATATTGATATTAACAGGACTATTTATATGTTTAATGTTGGGTGCATATTGAAATATCTTGCTGAACTGGGACCTAAAATATGAAATTAATATTTCTGAAAATATTAAACCCTTAAAGACTATGGGTATAAAGTAACTGTCAGCCACTAATAAAAAACGTGTTTTCAATGACAGTTTATCCTCCTATGCCAAGAGATAACACAGATATAAAAAGAGGTTGAAAAACTCCTCAAAGCCACCTCACGCTACATTGAAATACAAAGGGACTTGTATAACCTACAAATAGCTAATTTATATTGATCCATGTGAAGACAACAGAAATCACAGCTCCCACTACTGTCCTTTGTGTATCATCATTCATGACAGTTACTCCAAATATTCAGCATGCCTATAAGTTATATAAAACTCTCTGGGCGGATCACCAACAGGCTTTCCTCCATCAGGAAACTTATTTGTTACCTATCATCCCTAAACCAATAAGCTATTCAGAAATGGGAACCAACTGATCAATCACATAATAAGAAAATAGTTATATGGTTTGAAGAAAGATTTTAAATAGTACAAACTAACAAAAGAATTTAAAATAATGTTTAATAACAACTTAAAACTGAGAAAGGCAAAGAAATTCTAAATTAAGGTAAAAATTCAGTTCTTCTCACATTGTTGTGTGTTGCATGTCAGGAGTCTTGGAACAGAACCAGTTATTTCAAATCATATGTGAAGTTACAAACCACACAATGAAATCATAACAAGGAAAGTTATATGTTCTAAAACAAGAGTTCTCAAACTGGGGATCGTGAGGTATTACATGGGGGCGGAGGGGAGGGGGGTGCAAGCTGCCAGCCTCCGCCCCAAACCCCTGCTTCGCTGTCAGCATTTATAACGATATTAAATATATAAAAATGTATATGGGGGGAGGGTCACACTCAGAGGCTTGCTATGTGAAAGGGGTCACCAGTACAAAAGTTTGAGAACCACTCTTCTAACAACAGTGGATTATAATGGAAACACTAATACACCCTAAATATACAAATGCTGTTAGATACAGAGGAGAAAAATATTTTACACAGCTTATTTTCACCTCTTGATGCAGCTTGCCGTGGAGAAACATCTTTGGATTGTAGGTTCTTCAGCAATTGCATGGACTTTCCAGCCATGATGATTTGTTTTAGTACTGGTTTTAGAAAGGAGACCATTGTGTGCTGTCTACTTGAGGGAGCCTGATCACTGCCAGAGCTGGCACTGGCATTATCACTCATTTTCTCTTCATTCTTCATCTTTTCTG
This sequence comes from Sternotherus odoratus, assembly GCA_032164245.1. NCBI lineage: Eukaryota > Metazoa > Chordata > Testudines > Kinosternidae > Sternotherus > Sternotherus odoratus. The sequence goes on along the minus strand of JAVMKO010000001.1, from coordinate 198,722,870 downwards.
ACACAATATATAATGTGTAGGTAGCATACCAAAAATCCCTGTGGTTAACTGGGACATTTTTGTTTCTACAACAGAGAGAAAAAAACTGAGAAAATTTTAAATTTTTAAAAAGATAAAGCTTCACTATTAAATCTCTCTATATAAAAGTCAAATGGTGTATGCATGTGTGTATGCGTGCGTGTATGCATGTTCCCTTACTCCTTCCACACCGTTTGAGCTAGAGACTTGAAATTTGGTACAGTTATAGGCTTTAGGGTCCTAATCAGGGTAAGAATCGAAAATTTTTCAAATCTCACCTCTTACACCCCCTAGGGGTGAAATTCTTTAAAGCCCATTCACATCAGCTGGGCAGCAGGTTAAAACCTGCTGTTCTCTGTGACATAGTTATGATGTAATAATACCCCCCTCCAACGGACCCCGCACTCGCTCAGCTCTCTCCTCCCTCCCCCCTCCAACGGACCCGAGCAACGCTGAGACGTCTGAACAAAATTTGTATTAATAAAAAACATGGTAGTCTTTTTACATCCCAGTTTCCAATTACAAATACCCCGAGCAATGCCGGGTATTTTTGCTAGTAATAATATAAATCTTTCATTTATATTTCACCTGCTATTTGAAATGATCCCAAAGCACTACAGAAATGATATAATCATAGAAATGTAGAACTGGAAGGGTTCTCAGAAGTCACCAAGTCTAGTCCCCTGCACTGAGGCAAGACTAAGTCAACCTAGAGTCTAGGCCATCCATGACAGGTGTTTGTCCAACCTGTTGTTTAAAACCTTCAATGATGGGGATTCTATAGCCTTCCTTGGAAGCCTATTCTAGAGCTAAATTACTCTTAGAGAGTTTTTCCTAATAGCTAACCTAAATCTCCCTTGCTGTACATTAAGCCCATTACTTCTTGTCCTATCTTCTGCAGACATGGAGAACTGATAAGTCGTCTTTGTAACAGCCTTCAACGTATTTGAAGACTTATTAGGTCCCATTCAGTCATCTTTTCTGAAGACTAAATGTGCTCCTCTGGGCTCTCTCCAATTTGTCCACATCTTTCCTAAAGTATGACATCCAGAACTGAACACAGAACTGAACACAGTACTTCAGGTGAGGCCTCACAAGCACCAAGTAGAGCAGGAAAATTACCTTCCGTGTCTTGCACAGAACAGTCCTCTTCAGACACTCCAGAACATTATTAGCCTTTTCCAAAACTGTGTCTTCTTGTTGACTCATTCAATTTGTGATTCATTATAACACCCAAATCCTTTTCAGCAGTACTACCACCAATTATTCCCCATTCTGCATTTGGGCATTTGATTCCTTTCTAAGTGAAGAACTTTGCAACTATCTTTATTGATTAACACACACAAATATTACTTAATCAATAAAGATAGTTGATTGACATACAGCCATCTCTAGAATGATGGTAACTTTAACATCACACAGAATCATTGAAATTATTATTAGAACAAGAAACAAGAGACTACTTGTGAAGGGGTGGACTAGTGTCCTGACACACCAATCCCAGGAAAGGAGAACAGTAGCCCGCCATGCAGCCTAGAACAGTCATGGAAAGCAGCCAGACAGACTGCAGGGAGCAGCTAATCAGGGCCCAGGAGAGCCATATAAATGGAGTAGAAGAGCCAGAGACACTCAGTTCCTTGCTGGAGCTGGAGCAGAACATGCAGTGCTCCTAGTCAGCCCAAGGGAACTGTAGCACCATGGACAGCTCTGTGCTCACTCCTGAGCCTGAACTTCTATGAGCCCTGAGGAAAGGTGAAGCTTTGGTGAAGGTGGGGCCATTGGGGAAGTGGCCCTTGGAATTAAAGGCAGTTTTGCTAAAGGGACATGGTGGCACATGGCTGCTATTCTTAGGGTCCCTGGGCTGAGACCCAGAGTAATGGGTGGTCCTGGGTGCCCCACAAAGGCCACTGGGGAACTGGCCTACAATTAGACAGTGAGAAGCCCCAGAAGGGGAACTTAACTACTTAGTGGCCCAGCAGGAGAGCTGACACCAGGATAGACCAAGAGGGAAAACCACTTCCTCCAGGGAGAAAGTCCTTGTGATATAGCCCAATACCAGAGCTCCAACTATTTAAAGATCACAGACACACCTGAAGCGGTGCTCGTGTGAAATGGGTGCCATGCATATACAACTGAAATCCAGGAGAAATGTAGGTAACCAGACCAAATGCTCAAACTGGAATTTATCCAGGAGGTTATCTAATCAAAGTGCCATGGATCTTTAATTACAAACGATTGATGCTTTTAGGTTTATTTAATAAATAAAATAGAAAAACCTGTATCACTATGTAGGAGTCTCCATACAAATAACTAAAGTGAAACTGAATACCACATAACTCTGAAATACTTCAAAATTTAATACCCAGCAGTTGCACTACAATACTTTAATAGCTTCTGTTTTAGCATATCCCAGTAAAAAATAGGAAAAACAATTCTCATGGGAAGTTAAATTTATAGATAAGGCTTCCTACTCAACTACTTTTAATTGCTAAAAATAATCTAATTGTACACTAATGCCATCTCAAACAGGTGAGAGCCCTGTTTTAATTGAAAGTCTTAGACGCAAAGGAAAAGAAATGCAATAGGACACAACATTATTAAGGTAAAAGTTCTGGTGCCGGCAGTTAATCTTCTTCCACAGTAAACAAAATCTGTTTCCAAAGGTCATGCAAAGTGTTTAGTTTTTTTAACCAATTGCCCTTACTTGTTGAACAGAGAGAAAAAAGCTTGAGTAATATTACACAGGGGGGGGGGGGAACCTTAATAGCTATAGACAGCTATAGTACAAAATTTTAGTATTTCTGCATTTTTCTATTTTAAACTATTAAACTGTAAAAAAGTGATCATCAAAATGTAACGTGCAAACAGAACTAAATCTTCTAATTGATGCTGAAAGGAGTATGCAAATAACTCAAGACCATTTTATCTTATGTTTCTTAGCAATAGGTTTATATATCTTGTCATGCATTAGGAAAAATCAGTTTTATTTTAGTTTATTAATTCAGGAAAAGGATTGATTTTTTTTTTAAACTGAGTATTTGTGGTTTGATGGCCAACTTTGTATTTTAAATTTTGCATTTTTCCAAATTATCTTATTTCTATATCAACAACTACTAGGATCACTGTCTCACTACCTCATGTCATTTCTCCCATGTAGACTAGAGATGGATAAAAAAAGTAGGATAAAAAAAAATCAGATACTCTCTAGCTGTTTTATCAAATGAAATTATTGTCATGTCACCATCCAGTTTGTCTCTTCTTCAACAGCTATAATGTTTATGTAGACCACAATGTTTTGATCTGTTCCATATCATCATCCATACCTCTGAATGATAAATTCCTTAGCAGGATCAAACAAGTTACCATGGACAATCCATTCATCCACTGTCTGCAGATAAGGCCTTACTGTTTCAACCCAGAGAGAGAAGAGGAGGGATACCTGAAATGAAGAGTAACCAGTTGTTGTGGGATTTTATAAACATTGGGAAAAATTACACATACTATTTCAAATAAAATAGCTACTATACACTGCAGAGAAGCCAAACCAAAAAATTGTACAAATATATATTTACAGTATGCACGTGTACACACTTTTTTAAAAAACTAAAAGCAATGCTGTGCAGTCAGTTAAATGTAATCAGACACCCTGCAACCTTCTCCACATTGCTTTCTCAATGCCCTTCAATCCTAACCAGCAACCTTCATTATTTCCAACTCTAAGTCTCTTTCGAGCATAACGTGCCAGCCATAGCAGACTGTGTTGTTTACAATGTAGATAACTGGAGAATGGGATGAGACTATTAAATGTACTTCATTTGTGACCTAACGGACTTATAAATCAATTCTTCAGTGGTAAAAAGCTTAAAATAAAAACATGGTAAACTATATTCTAATTACTGTGTTTCATAATAAAGTAAAAAGTTAGATTTGACATACTGTTTGCTCAGATGCTTCTCCAACGTTGTCATATTCAAGAATAGCTTTGTAGAGTGTATTAAGCAAATGAGAAGCTCTTACAACATTTCGAGTGTCAGGAGGTACTTCTGCTACCCCTGTGCTGAAAACTTTGTGAAGTACCTTAAGCTGTGCCAGTCGAGGTGACAACTTATCTACTACTATTGAAAGAGTGACTGTTTTGTCTGCAAAACCAAAAATATACAAAGATATAAACTTGCTAAAAATGGTTATTTTAAAATATTGTATAGCATTTTATACAACTATTTTCATAGTTTAAACGTATTTCTACAACAGTGTATTATTCTCACATTTTCCTATTGTAAATTAAATATCCCCTATACTGTACCTTTGTTGATTATACATTTCTCAATTTCAGTAAGCTCTTCTTTGAAACTAATGAAGTACTTGTACAAGGCCCACATAAAAGCTTGGTAGGTTCTAAATGGGGGTTCTGTAGTTTTCTTGGGGGTGGAAATGGTGCCAGGCATTACATTTTCTGAGCTGTGCCCCATCACCTCATCAATGAACTTCTGCAGCCTAAACACAACTTGTCCATATGCTGCTATCTGCTCCAACACTGATCTTAAGCAGTTCTACAAAATAAGGTTTTTCAGAATTATCTAATGAATATTAATCCTTTTACAAGACCAGAAATAACAAGATATATAAAAGGTAAAATGAAAGTGACTGCTGAATTTAAATGGTAAACATAATTTCACTATCACTGAATTACAATCTCTTTCACGGCATCCGCCCACTACATTCTGTTTTATTAAATCCAAATTTGTTGCTTAAGTTAAAAACAGGTGTGGAAACATTGCTATTTTTCCACAGGAAATTTAGTTTCCTATCCCCCAAATATTCAAGCCCTCTAAAGACAGGCATATTAAATTATGATTTGAATAAAATCAACCCAGATTGATCAAGTAACTTACATGGGTCAAATGAGTTACAATAATGTCATTTCTCACAGTCACCTTTCCCTCATTCAGCTGAAATATAAAGAGCTTTTTCACCCCTGAAAGAAGCCTGGAAAGCAAGAAAAGGTGAGCATTCTTAAAAACAAATTCATCATAATTATATGAATTAGAAAAAATATATATATATGTCAACTCCTTAAAATTTAGTCCTGCTTACCTGAAAATTTCCTTTCTTAGGACAGGTCTACACTTTGAGCTGGATGTGAGATTCCCAGCTCCAGTAGACAAACACATGTTAGCTCTCATCAAATTAGTGTGCTAAAAACAGAATATAGCCGCAGTGGTATGAGTAGCCCAGATTTCATGCCTGGGATCACCCTAATGGCAGCTAACCCTTGAATGGGACCACCCTAATAGCAGCTAACCCTTTCCGCTGCTCATACCAATGTGGCTACACACTATTTTTAATATGATAGTTCAGTCAGAGCTAGCATGGGTATGTCTCCTCAAGCTGGAAATCATCCCCCCCCCCACCCACTCAAAGTGTAGACATACCCTTAGAGTCAGAGTTTAAGGCAAGTGGGGACCACCAGAACATCCAGTCTTAACTCCTGTAAAATCACAGGCCACTAAACACCACCCAGCCCCTGCCACACCAAGCCTAACAACCAGAATTAGACCAAAGTACTATAGCCTTCAGGAAACTCAACAACTGTGTGCCACAAATAGAGAACAGGATGGACCACAGTGCACCAATAACCAAGGCCCTTGCATTGGCAAGGAATTGGTGTGGTGATATAATTCTGATGATTCTAGCAAGTGACCATATTGCAAAGGAAGGTGCAAATTATCCCCACTGTGTACATTCCTATCTACTTTGGGGGGAAAATCCCTTTCTGATACCATATGGTGACCAGTTAGACCCTGAGCATATGAGCAAGACCCAGCAGCCAAGCACCTAAGAAAGAATTCCCCACATCACCTCAGGGCACCAATCTCCCCAATCCAATGTTTCATCTCCAGCAATAGACATTTGTCTTCAAAGCAGAAGATCCACAGATTCATTACAATGGTATGCTTGCAGTCTGGGAACGGAACTAGACCTGTCAGTCACTGGCAGGACTGGAATACCAAAGTATACTTTGAGGAAAAAAACAGAGCTTCTTAAATTCCACATCATGAAAAGAAACCCAAATCCTTGGATGATGATTTCCATCTCTAATCTGGATGATCCATTTGTCTCCATGGTCAGACAGATCTGTGAATCATATTACTCAAAAAAGGATATTTTCAGCTAAGCAAGGGTAAATTTTCCTGTTCTTCTTCATGCTAAAATCCACAGATATGTTACAATGGGATTTTCATAGCAGTGTTCCTCCAGAATGGGAAGTAGGATCATCGTTTAAATATGGACATCCAAAACTAGCTAGATAATACATAAATATCTCCTCCGCCTTCTCCTGTGCACTAGGGCATACAGAAGACTTGGCCAAAAGGAAATAAATGGCAGTGGCCAAGATTCAATGACCAATCTGCGGACTTTGGTAAACTAATGGCTGTCCAGCAGATCTCAATCCAGGAGATACAACTACTCTGCCTTGAGACTGCCAATGCTCTTAAAGACAGGACTTTGATGCTCAACCAGAAGACAAATATTTCTTGACCTTACTTAGGGAATGACAGTTTGAGGACTACCTGGCTAAACTAAAAGTACAGTACTTTTCTCATTAGAGAAAGCTCTTAACTTCAAATAAAATCAAACCTCATTCGATTGGAGATTGTAACCTGAAGCCAGGTTAAATTTTGATTGGGAACAACTAGGAACTTTCTGGCATCATAAAGTGACCAACAGATCAGGTTCTGCCCCCCAAGCTGCAAGCAGGTTGAATTACCAATGTAACAGATCTGTGGACCTTATCACAGAAAATGGGACATCAGGTTAAATTTTTATCACAAAAAGCCTTATCCTGTAAGACTTAAAATTCTAAAATTAATTTAGGATAACTTAGATTATAATATATAAATATTTATAAATTGGATTTCCAGCCCTAATTGGATTTCCCGTCCCTAACAATAATTATAGCAAAAAAATTATAATAATATAAATTTATAATAATATAAAATATATATTATAAATCATATAATATAAAATTTATAATATAAATATTAAAATTTATATTATAATATAATATATTATAATATAAATATTAAAATTTATAATAATATAAAAATTGCAATAATTATAGCAAAAAAATATTTTTTTTTATTAAAAATCATTAAAACATCCTCAAATCCTGTCAGTAGTGAACCTATAGGATAACAAAAAACCTGGACAAAAAAATTTTGAACCTCTCTCTGATGCTCAACAAACCCACATCTGGTAGATTGTTAAAGGAAGAAAGTTTCAAAGATATAGGCCCTCCAGTTCACATCACAATGTCAATCATATCTTAAGCATTTAACATCAAGAACTGATGGACTGTTATTGATGTGTTAAGACAGAGCATAAGAGGGGCAAACCCTCAGCTGGCCATATAAGATTTACTAAATTGTAACCTACATCTTAAATTGCACTTGGAAGCCAACAAAGTTCTGAAGCAGCAACCTGTCATAGTCAAGAGATGCCAGCATTTTTACTAGCGGAAACTTCCAGGTACCTTTCCAAGGTGGCACCTTTCCAAGGTGGCTCTAGAGCATAATGTAGAAATGTAGCATTGATACTGAAAAGGGATGGATTACTGTGACAATGTAAGCATGAGAGAAAAATGGTGGCAACCACTAGGCCAGCTTTGGATGAATAGACGGCATGGTAGCAGGACTATGTAGTACTACTGTCACCTGGGAATCAGAGAGCAATAATAGGTCCAGTGTGACCCAGAGACTGTAAATTATATTGTTGAAGATCAGAAACACATTTCCAACGGAACACACGGTCATGGTCTCAGCTCTTTCTTTTAGAGGTTTCCTCCTACCTCTCACCAGAATTGAGCTTAAAAGTATTTTTATAATCAGAAAAATAAAATGACATTTTTTTACTCAACAAATCTGCTTTCTGTTCATTGAGTCCGTTCAATTTAAGTGAAAAAAATAACGGATTTGGCTGTGCAATACAAAAAACTTATGAAAGAGTGAGCTGGCTTATTTTCTGGCTTGTGTATTAAGAACGTTGCAATTACAGAATCTTTACTATCGATGATGGTGCACAGATTAGAAAGAAAGGACACAGCAAGATTTCTTTTCTGACACTGAAAGGCAATTGCAAATCTGTCTTCTAGGACCAACAGCACTATGATGCAAGATTATTTTATCATTTTAATATTAAATAAATTTAATATGCAAGTATTTCAGGGATCCCGGCTTACCAGAGAGTTTCCCGGATAACCTGTGTTTCAGTTACAAGAGTTCTTTCTTCTGGCATATACAAGGGATCACTGCTGTACAAGTGCTGGTCCCTAAAAGAAGAAAATGTACTATTAATTAAAAAAACTGAAATCACAGCTGAAGTGTTTACAAATAAGAATCAAGCAGTAATCTTAAGGCTCATTTCTCCCCTAATTTACACCTGTGACTTCAAAGACTTCAGTGAAGCTGTGTAGGCTGTGAACAAGAGCAGAGTTTGACTCTAAACCTTCCTAAAGGCAAAAAAATATAAAGAGCCACCAAAATATTATCCAGTCATAGCCCAACCACCATTAACTAGTAAATATTTGAAGTATTAAATTAGCTTTAGTATTCCAACTCTCAAATGTTTGTTTACTTAATATCCAATACCGTACATATATGATGAATCCACTTTTTTGACTCAATTATCATCAAACAGTATATGTTGCTGTTTAAAATACATTAAAGTCACGAGTAAACATAAATTTGAATCACGAATAACCCCCAAATCCCACCCCCAACTCAAAGTAACACATGCTATCTTAAACACTTGTGAAGGGAATAGAAATTCCTTCACCTCTAAATATGAATACAGGATCATAGAGAAAAGTTCTACAGTGATTCATTGACCTTCCATGATTTCTTTATCAGTAGATAGATTAAAAGATTTTAGTGTAAATATGTTAGAATTATTGAGGTTTTCAGTATTTTAATTAATTTTTATAATGGACAGAACTAGTTATTTATAAAATTTCTTAGCTCAAAATTCAACCAAGCCAAATACATTCACTGGCAGTGGATGTGTGCACAAACCAAATCACAATTTGGTATTGCTCTACACATGCAAAATTTGTCGAAATTGAGATTTAGAATTTGTGATGGACACAACTGAATTTACTTTGTTTTAAATTCTGACACTGGGAAGGACAGTAACACACAAGGCACAGAGCTATGTCTGTTCAGCACAATAAGCAAAAGTTAAAATTATATTGGCTCATTTTGTTCAATTTGCACTTAGTTTGCAATACATAAATATAGTTTCACTAAATCAGTAATAAATGCTAACTACATATTTTGGAAGAGCACACACATTTTACACTTTAACAATATCACAGCTTAATAAAACTCATTCATTCATTCATTAAACCATTACCTGGCTTTATTTAATATCATGAACATGTTTGCTATTTAATAGCATCATGAACACGTAAGTGATCCTTTTTTTCTTACCAGACAGCAGCTAAGTTGGAATGCAGGTGCAAACTGTGAGAAAAACGAGGAGCTCTTCCTGTCCAATACTGAGGAACCACATGCTGTTCCAGCCAGCTGCGCGCATCAGGCTCGCCCACTGGTAAGACATTTGATAGTCAGTGAAGTATTTTCATTTATGTAGGGAAGGCTTATAAAAGACAAAAAGAAGTCTCACCAATAAGCATCCAAACAATGAATTAGCTTCAGGATACAGCTGCATTCAATTAAAGGGCTAATTAGTCCTGTTTGCACTTTATTACATATACAATCATGGTAATTGCAATTATAAGTTAGTTCACACACACAGGTGCCTGACCTTTTGAAAATCAGGCCCTAAAAATAAGACAGAGGTATATTAATATTTACATATCTTTTTTTTAGGATATTTTAAGGAAATGTACTTTATTTTAGACAATTGTTGAAACAATACATACAAAACTTATATTAAAGGTAACTTTAAAAAGTAAGGTGCCAAATACCAGTAAGCTCACCCAATAGTCAGAGCACCCCTAATACTAGGCACTCAGTACATTACCTAAAAATTATTATTCCTAGTTCCAACCCCCATTACACCTAACCTCTCAGATAACCAGCTTCTATTCTAGGTGCAATATGCTACTGTGTGCTTTCCTATAATTTCATAGCTGTCACGGAAACCAACTGAAATCAATCTGAAGGAGAGCCATTAGTGTCCCATTTATTACAAGCATTTTCATTCATTGAATTATACTATACCCAAGCACACACAACTGTTTTTCTTAATATCTACTGTTATTTCAGTGTTAAAATTTAATAACACAAGTTTTATATTATGTCTAGATATATTTAAGTTGGGTTTACTTGATGTGTATACCCATAGCAGCATCAGTGTGCCTTTTCCCATAGGAATAAATGGAAGTCTTTCCATTGATTTTAATGGAAATTGGATCAACCCTTCATTACACACAAATGATCACTACCATTTTACTCAGTTAAATAATAACTATAATACTCTCAACCTTAACTATAGTGACAATACCAGAGCACTTTAATACAGAACAATAACTATGGAAGAGTTAGGTAGCTATATATGAGTGAGAATCATTTATTAGGAATCCATTTGTTATGAGATCCCTCCATGAAGAGAATTTTGAACAACAAACCTTTCCATGTGACCTGAGACACTGTTTTCTTGTTCTGGTCTTGTTCTTCTTGTGGTGTCCTGTCTACTTGAATGCCAGAGTCTTCCCTGCTCAGAGGCTGTTGAGCATCTTCCTCCTCTTCACTTTCCTCAGACCAATCCTGTCAAGTATGACAAGACCAAATACATTTTTAGTGCAACTGCCTGAGGGAAGGAAGTATACTCAGTCCTTCTTGGCAGGGAAAGTCAATGTAACATGTGTACTTTCTGTCTTTCCCTCATTACTTTTTTTAGTGGAACTAAAAGGAACCCTGAAAATCATTTTCCCCCCCCCTTTATTTTATAACATGATCCAAACTGTTATAAACGGTCATCAAAATAGTAAGCTTTTTGGAGCAGTGACCTTGTATTTCTTATTTCATGGGGAGTTCTGGGCCACTGGTCGCATGCAGAATTCATGTCTGTTGCAGATTTCTTTCCTTCTCCTCAGAAAAATGTTTTTTCTGACAGGGAAGCAAGGGGAATCTACGAGAATGACTACACGCTCCTCTCCAACAGGGCAGGTGCATCATTTCGGGTGCCTGGAGCAGCCCCATAGAGGTAAACCACTGCAGGACAGGGTGGTAGAGGGATGGGGGAGGGGGAGCTGGGGATGTCTTGGTCAGTGGCTAGTCAGACCCACCCCCCATCCACCCAACCCCGGGACCCTCCCCCATACATAGACCCCACCCTCCAAAACTGTTTAATTTTTTCTACATGTGATTTGTGTTGAGCTCTATTTGGATGGAAATTCAATCACAAAAACATTTTTCATTAAATAAAAACTCAAACATGCTGGATAGATAAGACAAAAAGTTGATCAAAGTTTACAAAAATACATTTTTCATTTCAAAATTACTGATTTATCTAAACAAAGGAAATATTATCTGTAGTTAGTGAATTGAATGAACTGTTTCTGATCACCATGTCCTTCAAAATCTTAGGGTTTGTCTTCACTAAAGCGGGGAGGGATCGATCTTTTGGTGATCAATTTATCGTGTCTCATCAAGACACGATAAATCAATCGCCAGCGGCATCCCCGTCGACTCCGGAACTCCAGCTTGCCAAAAGGCGCAAGCTGGAGTCGACAGAGGAGCACACTGCTGACCGTTGCCGACGTGAGGACGGCAGGTAAGTTGGCTGTAGATACACCAAATTCAGCTACGTTATTAACGTAGCTGAATTTGCGTATCTACAGCCGATCTTCACCCCCTAGTGAAGACCAGACCACAGAAATAGTAGATCTCATCCTCTAACACCTGGTTTTTACTCAGACTGGAAGAGGCAAACAAGTTTTCCTGCTTTTTCCAACTCCTAATCAACTTAACCTTGGATTTACTTGTCATTGATCTGAAATGAAGAAAACAGGCTTCTGCACTGGCAGAAGACACTAATGCAGTCAAAGGCTGGTTTAACAGTTCAATAAACTTTGGTTCCAAGTGCTTATGGAGTAACTTTTTTCAGTGGTTTTTCTTTAAAACATCAGCAGCAAGCATATACTACTTAATAAAATAATTTAAATAGAAAATAGTGTAATAGATTAGAGTAAATGTAGGCATTAACAGATTGTCAAATTTTAATTTAATTTTAAATGGTTTATTTTTAAAAAATAAACCTGTATTTAAATAAAAAACTGATCAAAAAAATCTAAAAAATTGTTTTTGTACACAGTGATACAGCCTCCCCTTCTGTGATCCAAAATATTATTTAGTTGACTTCCTAACTCTTCACTTTTCTAGGAAGAATGTGCCCTGCCATCGCTATAGCTCCCTACATCAACAAGCCATAAATTATTTGCTTTAGTGAACATCTATAATGCTAAATATCCTATATACTGTCTGTAAGAACACAGTCACTTTTAAGATATTACTTACTGGGAGGCAGGCCAGTCCTTGCCCACAGACAACCTGCCAACCTGAAGCAGATTCTCACCAGCAACAGCACACCGCGCCATAATAACTCTAAGTCAGGAACCAATTCATGGAACAAACCTCGATGCCAACTCAGCCCACATATCTACACCAGCAACACCATCACAGGACCTAACCAGATCAGCCACACCATCACAGGTTCATTCACCTGCACATTTACCAGTATAATATATGCGATCATGTGCCAGCAATGCCCCTCTGCTATGTACATCGGTCAAAATGGACAATCCCTACGTAAAAGGATAAATGGATATAAATCAGATATTAGGAATGGCAATATACAAAAGCCTGTAGAACACTTCAACCTGCCTGGGCATACAATTGCAGACCTCAAGACAGCCATCCTGCAGCAAAAAAATTTCAAAACCAGACTTCGAAGAGAAATTGCTGAGCTCCAGTTCATCTGCAAATTCGACAATATTAGGTCTGGACTTAATATTAGCTGTGAATGGCTCACCAATCACAAAAGCAGTTTCTCCTCTCTGGGCATTCACACCTCCAGATCACCTGCTGGAAGTGGGCTTCACCACCCCCACTGATTGAATTTACCTTGCTTTCTTGCCTGCATATTTATGCCTGCCTCTGGAGATTTCCACAACATTCACATGATGAAGTGGGTCTTAACCCACGAAAGCTCATGATACCTAAAATCTGTTAGTCTATAAGGTGCTACAAGACTCTTTGTCGCTTTTGCAGATCCAGACTAACATGGCTACACCTCTGATACTTACCGGTGTGTCTATGTCAGGACCAAAATCAATTTCTTCACCTTCCATCAAGTACTTTCCCCAGTCAAATTCTTCTTCCTTTTCTAAAAGGAATACAAGTGAGACTCAATATTTTTGTGCTTATTTCCAACTTCCTCTATAACAAGACTTGGAAATTTTTCTAAAGGTGAAGACTGACGAGAGATACTCTCTTCCATTCAAAACTGTCACTTTCTTTAGCAATGATATAAAATTTTCACTGAAGATTTAAGTGGTGTGATGAATTATCTTCCTGTTTCTTTCTCTACCTATATACATTTCTCCTGAAGTGCTTCTCTGATTCTGAGTTTTAGATTCACACAATTTGCAATATGGTGTATTCCCCTCCCATTTGTCTGATTTCACCTCTTCCTGCATCCAGTCATACCTATTATGGAGATATACCTATCTCATAGAACTGGAAGGACCTTGACAGGTCATCGAGTCCAGTCCCATACCTTCACTAGCAGGACCAAGTACTGTCTCCTGACAGATTTTTTTGCCCCATATCCCTAAATGGCCCCCTCAAGAACTGAACTCACAACCCTGGGTTTAGCAGGCCAATGCTCAAACCACTGAGCTTTCCCTCCCCCATCTATTTTAGGCCTCAATCCTGGAAAAGACTTGCAAGACTGCACATCTTTACGCACCGTGAGTAATCCCATTCACTTTAATGGAACTATTCCCAGTGCTTAAAATCTGTCTACATTCCAAAGAAAAACCTACAGCACTGAATCTCAGAGCCTGGGTCAACTGATTTGGGCTGGCGGGGTTTGGGGTTAAAACAGCAGAGGCTAGACATTTCCGCTTTGGCTGGAGCTTGGGCTCTGAAACCTGATGAGAGTCTCAGAACCCAGGCTCCAGTCTGAGTCAGACTGTCTGTACTGCCGTTTTTAAGTACCAAAAATCCAAATGCCCTGGGCTCTGTGACTCAGTGCCATGCGTTTTTCTTTGCGGTGTAGACTTAACAAAAGTAACACATGGACAAGTCATTGCAAGATCAGGAACCCAGATTGTAAATTATTTAGGGCAGTGAACTTGTCTTTCCTTCTGTGTAAAATAATATGTACCACCATAGTGCTATAGATAAATATTTTTAAAACAAAATAATAATCACACAAGCCATATAAAATAATATACTTTAATCCAATATGAAGGTTACTCACTTGTAACTGGAATTTTCTTAGATGACCTCTGCATGTTCACACTTTTGAGATGTGCTGACAATACATGTCAAGCTGCATCATCAGTGCATTCCAAGAGTGGAAATGTGCAGAGGCCACTCTAAAAGTAATTTTAAAATACAAGGCTTCTTCCCCCATCCCACCCCACCTCCACAGTTTCTAAACTAAAATGTTGTTTCAAACCATTTTCTTAATGGTTATTTTCCACCACTGCAAATGAATACCACAAAGATGTGTGGTAACCCAAAGACATTTTTCTCATGTATTCCATTCTTCTCATCCTTTTATTCTTGATCCACTGGGGATTGTAAATTTACCACCTTTCGTTTGTAGTCAGAAACATAAGGAAATTGTACAATATTACTACAAAACCGGGAGACTATGTAAAATTAACTCTTGGTAAGTTAACGTGAATAATTAGATGTTGCCAAGTTAAAATTGGTTAGAACAGAAAGACAATGTTTTTAATTTAAAATAAAAAGATTACAGAAAAAACCAAACTGTATTATGGTCAAGTTACTGCATAATTACCCTATGTGAAATTACATGTGAATTTACTAGTTTTAGATATATTTTATTTTTGCCTTAGTTCGGTGTAATGAAATGGTCAGGATAGACACTGACAGAAAGTGAAGTCATTTATTTACTCATGCAGCAGATACAGCAGTAATGCAAACTTCCTCCAGGCTCACTAATATACATCAAACCTCAAGTGGAGGTTCCACAAGTGACAGAATATTTCACACACTGGCCCTCTGTTGAGAGGGTATTAACGGTGACAGACATTTCCCACTTCTTCACACTTATGGGAACAGAAGAGAATAGGCTCATTTAAACACAACACACCAAATTTAAATTTAAACACAACACACCAAATAGCACACCACACCACATTTAAACACAACACACCAAATGGCAGATAGCAACCAATGGGGGTGGATTTGAATGAGCAACCCAGATGAGAAAGTCACAACTTTAACCTTTTCCCCCACCCCCCCAGCGTTCTAGTTTCCAGTGTGTCTTAGATGTATAGGTTAATTAGAATCAAGATTAAAAACACACATAAGATAACCAGTAGAGGATCTTGAATGAATTAAGATATGATATTGTAAGACTGCAAAAGGAAATAAGTCCTATCAGATTGTCACTTGTCATGTGTTTTTAATTTCAAATATAAAAATCTTATAACCTACCCACTTCTTTATCGCTTGGCTTTTCCACATAGTTGGTGTTGGAAGGAGAATCAGACAAGCACAGTAAGAGAGATAGTATGGCATAATGAGCATCTGTCTTTAAAACACACAACAGAAAAAAAAATCAATAAATGGAATAAAATGACAAAACACGCATTTACTTTTAGAATTACTTTGAATAAAGTCAACCCCTCTACCCCTGGCCCCATCCCTACTCCACTCCTTCCCCAAATCCTTGCCCTGTCCTAGCCTCTTCTCCGCCTCCTCCGCTGAGCGCATCACATCCCCACTCTTCTCCCACCCTCCTGGAAAGTTCTAAGCACCGCCAAAGAGCTGTTTGGCAGCGGGAAGCGCTGGGAGGAGGTGGAAGAGCGAGGACGCAGCGCACTCGGGATGGGGGGAGCTTGGTAGGCCACCGGAAATAAATCCACGGGCTGCATGTTTGAGATTCCTGCCCTAAACTGATCTGGAACTCAACAGTTTTCCAACTGAAAACTATGAAATCCTGTTTTCTTAAGATGACTGGCTAGATTCCCCCTCTGTCCTATCAAAAATGTTCATGCAATACAGAATGTGGAGCTCTATGCCTCTTATCTGCAATGTTAATGATAGAACTTAAGCCATGAAAAGTACACCAAGACACCACGGTGATGGATGCCCAATAAATACATATTTTAGTGATAGGGAGAGGGTAGGTTATAATTTTAAAAATCAGCTCACAGAGTAGCAATCATATAACTGGAAGTAATGTAACTCATTTGTACTTTCTGATCTAAAACTGTTACAAAGTGCATTAGGATAAATGCAAAGAAATTAGAACAAAGAAGAAAAAGTTACAGACCTTTGTTTCTTCGGTACTCGGAAGTGGTGAGTTCAGAAACTTTTCTATTAGCCTTTTCCAGCTTGCAGCTTTATTGAGGTCTGAATGAACAATCAGCTTTTCATAAATTCTGATTTAAAAATAAATAAATCTTATCAATGAATGCTTCAATGAACAGAATTAATCAACATAGTAAAAATAAGACGAACTTACCCCTCTATTGTCCTCTCTACTTTGTGACTGCTTACATCAAGAAACCGATGAAATCTAGATGAGGAATTAAAACAGAATACAGTTTTTGCATTGTGCAAGGAAATGTTTGGGAAAAAAGCCTATAGGTTAACAAGTGAAGCCCCTCATTTGTCAAGTCAAAATTATACACATATGTTTTGAATATTTAACAAAGAAAACCAGCTGATATGATTAATTCAACAAAAATATTGCTCTCTACATGAGTTTTAAAAGACCAAAAGAAATATTTACCAAATGTACTTTCTATTTCAGTGTCCATGAGAAAAACATCTATAATTGATGCCTAGGATAGCAAAATGTGGTGACAGTTATATTTAACCATCATATAGAAATGGCTGGATCCACATTGATACATCTGCTTTTATGGGGTAATGGGGGAGGCAGGCATTCAGTAAAATTAATAATGGGCTACTCTGTACTTCTGCTAAGTTTGCCCAGAACTTGAAACATACATTCACCTACTTCCTGGTGGTGAGCACAAAGCTTTCCTTGATGAGCATGACAACCGAAATCATTAATTTGTGCAGAATTTAAACAATCATTTGTTTTTTTTAAAAAAAGGTTCTATCTTGATAGTTATGAAGATAGCCCTCCAACTGGGAAGTTGTGCAGTGCTGTCTTTGATTCTAAGACTGAGTCTAACATGGAACAGCTCACTTCCTGTCACTTAAGATAATATCTTCAAGCAGTAAAGTAAAATGTAAAAGTTTATGATCGGTTTTAAAACAACTATTCGGAACCCCGTGAGTCGCTGAAAGTGACACAAATCACTCATTGCTTGGGAAACCTATAAGAAACAGAACAGCAAGAAATGGACATACTAATATTGGAGAAGGACTCAAAAACAGAGGCATAGGACAGTAGACTGGCAGAGATGACACCAGCAACAGTCAAGAGGCTGGAGGAAAGATAAAGTAGCACGCATCCATACTATTCACATTACACATGCTAAACAGGAGACGCTGAGGTGGGCAGGGAGCAAGAGAAAGCAGAGACCCACAAACAGAATCCAGGAAAAGTATCCTATTAAGAATACCAGCACCCTTCCTGCCAGCTGGTGATGGGTTGGGCTTTTTACCAGGGGCATTGCTCCCCTGTCACATTGTGTTTTATTTTTGCCTCTGACTAGTACATGTTTGATAACTATGAAGAGCCTTATTATTTGAGCAGATAAACAAGTACTGTGCTTGCCATCTGGATCTGCAACGTGCTGCTAATGCTCACTTAAAAATATCAGATTTACACAAACAGTAAGAAGCCTCACTTGTAAACATCTACACTACACAGCAGTTGCTACATGACAAACATTCTGGCAGATATCATCTCATTTGATGTCATATATTGATTAATGGTAACTTTTAAATTAGCTTTTAAATTAAACTTTTAAATTAAACCGTTAAATTATTTTTCACATCATTACTACCAAAGACATCATCACAATAACTGCCTATCAGTTTGGTTATGAACATATTGTAAGAAGTTCATATACAAGATAAAAAGTTAACTTCAATACACTGCCAAAAAAGCTGAACAAATTTTAGGTTTCAATAGCTATGTATGATTACTATGGTTTTCATTCTTAAATTGACTATGGGCTTGTCTTCACTACCCACCGGATCGGCGGGTAGCAATCAGTTAGCGATCGATTCCTCGCGTCTGGTAAAGACGCGAGAAATCGATCACCCGCGGCGCCCCCGTTGACTCCGGAACTCCAGCTCACTGAGAGGCGCAAGCTGGAGTCAACGGGGGAGTACGCTGCCAACTGCCGCCACCGTGAGGATGGCAGGTAAGTCAGATGGAGATACTCAGACTTCAGCTACGTGAATCACGTAGCTGAAGTTGCATATTTGCAGTCGATCCCTCCCGTAGTGAAGATCAGGCCTATGCCTTTATAGTTTTTTAAGATTACAGATTAATAAAATTATGTTGAACTCATTTCACACGCATTAAGGTCAAAGGCATGTCTGTCTTTTGGAGAGACATGTACACTTATCAAGAAAGATCTTGACTGGTTGTTTTCTATCTGACGTTGTTCAACTTGAAATATTTGCTCTTTTCAATAGTTGTTATTCCCTCTCTTCCCTAACATGATGCCTTGAACATCACGTTGATAATTCTGTCTGAAATCACTAAAAAGCGGTTTATCTTATGCCAACAGACGAATATTGTAACACAGTGGACCGCAAAAGGTTGATAGCTGCCTGAGCAGCTGCCACTACCCCTCCTCTGATAAGCACCTGTAACTACGGTAAGTCCCTGCTGCTGGTAATGCTGAGCCCGGATCTCTTTGATGGAGAAAACGCTGGTGATGTTCTCACTGGCGTGTGCCACGGTCTCCGCGGACAGCGGTGACTTATTGGGCTGTCAGGAGAGCCACAAGAGAATGTGTGTGTGTCACTGTGATCGTGTGTCACTGTGATTCACTGTGATCGTGTGTCATTGTGATCGTGTGTCACTGTCACGGTGATCGTGTGTCTGATCGTGTGTCGTCGTGATCGTGTGTCACTGTCACGGTGAGTGTGTGTCACTGTCACTGTGATCGTGTGTCTGATCGTGTGTCGTCGTGATCGTGTGTCGCTGTCTAGCCCACACAGGCCTGACACGTGCCAGAGTGCGAAGGCGGCGCTACAGACCCCTCGGAACCGCCCCCTCCTGGCGAGGGCAGCAGCCTGGGTGAGCCGGGGCCGGTCCCAGCCCCACCCCCCGGGCCGCAGGCAGGGCAGGTCCCACACACCCGGCACTGATGACCGAGCCCCCCGCGGCAGCGAGAGCCGGAGGCGAGACCCCCCGGAGCGCGCGGGCGGCCCCTGACCTGAAGTTGGACCAGGCGAAGCTCAGCGCCGTCTGGAAGCGGCCGCCGGGCTCCTCCCCGCCCCGCGCCTCGCGGAGGCCGGTCAGGCGCCGGATCAGCGCCCGCACGTCCCGGTCCTGCGCCTGCTCGAGGGGGCTCCAGCGCGCGGGCTGAGCGGCCATCGCCAGGGCGGGCGAGCGAGCACGCGCGTTTGGTCGGGGGGGGAAGGGCGAGAGAAAGGGGCGGCGGCGCGCTCCAACCGCCGCGCTTTGTGTCTGTCACCGTCGCGCCGTCTCTCAGCACGTCTCGCGGCACTTTCCCTCCTAGTCTCACGAGATTTCCCACAGGAGTTAAAGCCCACCAGAAGGCAGGGCGGCGGTGTGTGAGCTATGCGCATGCGCGAGGGGTTGTTATTGTACAAGTAGAAAGCAGCATGCGATGGTGGGCGGGGTAAGTATCATGTGACTCCCCTCCGTGGGCCTGATTGGCTATAGGGCTGGGGGCTCTGCCTCTACCTTATCCTAGCCAAGGGGAGTGGAGACAGAGAGAGCAGGGCTGGGAACTGGGGTGTTCAGCATCTGACTCCATTGCAATTGCTCAGTGGGTGACCCTGAGCGTGTTCCCTTGTGTGTCTCCCCAGCCACCTTTCCAATGGGGGCAATGCCAGGGGGCCGGCCTTGAGGGACTCTTGTGGAAGGAGTTGGATTGGACCAGTGCTGAGTAGTGTTATTATGAATGACAAACATAAATAAGAGCTGGGTGGCAGCCTGCTCCATTCTGTACGTAGCAAATGGCCTGTGTTCCAAGCTTGTTAGCTTGTAAGGCCCCAGTCCTACAATGCAGTGTTTGTAGGGTGACCAGACAGCAAGTATGAAAAATTGGAATGGGGGTGGGGGGTAAGAAAAAGACCCAGAAATCAGGACTGTCCCTATAAAAGGGGGATATCTGGTCACCCTAACTGTCTGTGGGCAGGCCCCTGTTCCAGAATGGAGCTCCATTGATTTCAACAGGCTCTGTATAGCCTAGAGCTCAACCTATGCACAACACGTTGCAGGATCGGGGCCTATGCTGTTTGGGGCACGGCTATTTCTGTTTGTTCAGATGAGTTTCTGTCTGCATCCTGTAACACTTACCCATACCGGTATTGCCCTGGCCTCTTCTTTTGTCATTCAGTTTCGCATGCACTCTATAACAATATGCATTTCCTCCCCTTTTGGGGGCGAAGCCAGACTTTAAGGCACCTGCTCCCCTACTTGGTGTAAACTTTGCTTGTGCCAATCAGAAGCGAACACAAACAGGTTTTGGGCCCCATCCCCTATGACACTTTTGTGATGTCATAGTTGGTACTTATGTTTCTGCCTGCCATGTGCAGACAGAGAGAGGAAAACGAATCTCGTGTATCCGTGTATCCTGTGTACCCCACGTAACCAAGCCTGATCAACTTGAAGCCTCTCTCTCAGCTCACGTGTTTTAAATAGAGCTTATACATTTACCGGTCGTGTTATGCGTTGGTTTGTATTTGTAAGTATCAATTATTACTAAATGCTGCATCTTTGTTTGTAAATATTGTTAGCAGGCATTTTAGTCATTGCGTGTTTTAAGTTTCATTAACTCTATTAATCAAAAACTGCTCCCTTACCCCTTGTAATTATCCCCAGTAAAACTTTAAATTGATTTATTTTTACTTGTGTGTGTGTCTGTGCATCTGCAGCTTGTGTCCTGACCCACACTCCCCTTGCGTCTCTTACCTATATAGTTTATTGCCACGTGCAACCTGGTAAATAACAGGCCTGCAATTTTTCCTCGCCCCTGCGAGTCCGTGGCAATCCACACTGTTTATGCATTGGATAGACCCAAGCATATGGTATGTGCTAAATAATACCAAGTAATAGGTAGAAACTGCTGTGAGGAAAAACTATAGGTAAAAAATAAGCATCTGTAAGCACTCCTAACTGATTTAAGCTTCCCAGGGGTTTGTTTTGTTTGTTTGCAGAGGCAAGAAAAGTGGTTAAAAGACTAAGGAATCTCTGTTTACACAGTTCTTTTGCACACATCTTGAGTTTCAATTTAGGCCTTAATCTTAGTGCAGTGGTCCCCTCCCCAAACTTGTCCACCCTATGCCCACACCATCCTCAGAGCCAGGGCTAGAAGCTGGGCCATGGCTTGGGGGGAAAGGCAGACAGGATAAGGGGACCACGAGTGGGGCCACAGCTGGAGCAGGACCAGGGAGCAGAATCCCAGGCAGGAGGTCAGCAGTCAGGGGAATGTTCCCCCGCCAAATGTTCCTCTGTGCACCCCCCAGGGTACTCCTCATGTTCCTCTTCCAGGGGTGGGGGAACAAAGTCTTTCAAGGACAAACTGTTCCAGGCAGTTTGCTGTCCTCTGCTTAGCCTGTGCCACAGTCCCAGTGGCTCATTGAGTAATCTGAGTACACGCTCCGGGTTCCAAGTCAAGGACCCTGCGGTCAGCAGCTAAAGCATTCTCTGTCCAACCTTGCTGCTTTCCCCCGAGCCTTTTTATACCTTCCTGGCTTCTCCCACTCTAGGTTCGCCAGCCTCCCAGCTCCCTCCTCTCAGGGAGTAATCATGGACTACCCTCTCAGAGGTTCTCAAACTGGGGAACATGAGACGCTCGGGGGGGGGGGGGGGGAGAAAGTGTGCACATTCAGAACTGGGCTGCTGGAGGCAGCGCCATTTCCAGCAGCAGCGGAGAAGTACGGGTGGCATAGTATGGAATTACCACCCTTACTTCTGATGGCTACACTACCTTCAGAGTTGGGAACCTGGCCAGCAGCTGCCACTCTCTGTTCTGCCTTCAGAGCTGGACAGCCAGAGAGCTCAGACACAAAGAAGGGGGGCATGATCAAATAAGTTTGAGAACCACTGTGTATAGCTCCTAAGGTATCTCCCTTCTCCCACAGAGTGACTGCAGCCCCTCTCTGCTTCTGTTCCTGCCTAGCTGAGCTTCATTTAATCAACCCCTGCTCCCTGGCTCCTCCTCCACATGCAGCCCGGGGAGTTAATTGGCCTACCTGACCACCTTAATCCCTTCCAGTCCTGTGTGCCGTGGACACCCTGTGACGGAGTGGGAAAGGTCTTAATGCATCCTCTGAATATTGTGTGGGGATGGGGGACTCCCCCTTCTGGACTATACCTGAGGCTGTAACCTGAGCCCAGGAGGGCAATGGAGGGGGTAACACCTTCTGCCCAAGGGACAAAGAAAAAGAGGAGGAGGGGCTGGAGAGTGAGTTTCAGTGTGAGCTGACTAAGGAAGGGCGGGGAGGCACAGACATGGTCTGGCCTCCCTGGGCCCCCACAATGGATCCAACTGAGAGATCCAACTCTCTGTACCTACAAGCTGTTTTAGATCATGTACCTGTCATCTAATAAACCTCTGTTTTGCTGGCTTAGGGTCACATCTGACTGTGGAGTTGGGGTGCAGGACCCACTGGCCTCCCCAGGAACTCCGCCTGGGCGGACTCGCATGGAGGGACAGAAGGTGCCGAATGCTCCGAGGTCAGACTCAGGAAGATGGAAGCGGTAAGCTGTGAAGCTCCTAACCCTGGAGACAGTCTGTTCAGAGAGAGGAAGCTTTCCCCCAAAGTCCTGACTAGCTTCATAGGGAGCAGTTCCAGATCATCGCCCCAGGGACTCTGTGACACACCCCCATGTAAACGTGTTGACCACTCACCCGGCGGTGCCCCCGTCTGGTCGTCACGGGAATTAGCTCTTTTTTGACCCCGGAGCGCTGTTTAGTCACTGTCATAAGTGTGAAGTGCTTTGGAATTGCTGTTTTACCTGTATGGGGTTAACTGAACCTGAGAGGGGGTGACGTAAGAGCTCCTGTCCCTCGGGACAGAGGGGAAGGTTTAGTTTCACTTCACTTCGGTCCCGGGCTGTCTTTGTGCCTGTGTCTCTTCTCCCTCTCCTAGCTTTGGGAGAGATGGAGCACCCTTCTATTTCTAAGATTAGACTAACTGTAAGTAGCATATTGAGTTCAGAAGTTTGTACCTGATTTAGAGTGTCACTAACCTTCTCAGAGGGAGGGGTTAGAAAGCTTTATATCTGTGAAGTTGTATTGCAAGTTCTCTTTTCTTTATTAAACCTTTTTGTTATAAGAAGTGTTTGGTTATTCCCTTAAAGTTGTCCTAGTATTGGATTTGGCAGGCTCACAGCGTGAGCTGGTGTGCTGCGTCTCTATCTCTGCTTTCAGGCTGGGGGGTGAGGGGGGAGTGGAGTAGTGTCTAAGTGTCCCACTCTCTCAGGGAGAGGGAAGGGGAATTTGGGGTGTTCGTGTGCCCCCTCCAGGGTCTTGGAGATTCACATGAATGGTGGCAGCGTGGTCCCCATTTCCCAACTGGTAGAGTCTGAGTTTTGGGGGTGGAAAAGACTTAACTTAGGCTGGGGAAGCAGCTTATAGTTAAGGGGTCATAGAAGAGACCCCCCCCTCTGTTACCCCAGTATTTAGAGAGGGGGGAGGTTTTCTCTTCACAGTCACCCTAGAACAAGAGCAACCCCAAGCATAACCAAGATGAGCAACTGCCTGAGTCCCAGCTCTTTGAATAACTCATTTCCTAATAAACCCCATCCATCACTTGTCCTCTGGTTCAAGGAGTGCAAACTACAAAATTGTTAAGTCTAACCAGTACAGACATGAGATCATCTTAAATACGCCCCATTTCAATGACTTATAAATAAATGCTTATAGCTTTTACACCCCTTTACTGTTCTTACAGTTCATATAAGTTCAAAACTTCATTGCAGAAACGTAGCTGTATCGATGTTTGGAAAAGTTCCAACCTAAATTCATTTCAAATTTCTGCAATTGTTTCATTTTTAGTTCAGGAAAGAAACAAATTGGGTCTATGTACAGTACATGGAAACAATGTTTTAAGAGTGTTTTAATATCAGTTAATGTGAAAATGTGATAAATCAGTGTTTCCCAACCTTTTTTTGGCCATGCCCCACCTAAGCATCTCTAAAATCCTGATCCTCCCCCCCCCCCATGACATATAATTCTTATTATTCAAAAAGTGAACTCCTATTCACGTGGCAGAAGCCTAAAAGACCATTAACTTGGTCTAAACAAGCTTCCAAAGAACATGGCATCCATGAAAGAGAAAAATAAAAGAACGAAAGGACAGTTGAAGTACTGAGGAAGAAATCACTAAGAAATTGTTAAAAAAAAAAAATAATATGAAGTGATATGAAAAAATAGCAAATAAAGCAAATAGCAAAATAACAATAACAAATAGCAAATAAAGTATATGAGGCCCTGTGAGGGTGCTGTTCTTGGTGGGATCCAACTGTGAGTGTCAGATCAGGACAGATTGCTTCCAAAGGGGCAACTACAGCCCAAAGCTGGGGTTTTTCCACACTAAGGCAAACCAAACCAGCCAAACAGAAAAGACTTTGGTTTCACCCCACTGGCTAACCACAAGTCACACAAGCAATTCCCTTAGACACTCCAGATTCCCAGGATCACCACCAGCAGCCACCTGTCCTGGGGATCAATGGTTATGAAAACCAATACCCCAAATAAAGAAAACTGTTCTCCCCAATTCCAAAGAATCAGGCCCCAGACCCAGGTCAATATACAAATCAGATCTTACCACAAATCACACTGTAGCCAATCCTTTAGAATCTAAAATCTAAAGGTTTATTATAAAAGGAAAAAGGTATAGGTGAGGGTTAAGAATGGTTAAAAGAAATCAATTACATGCAGTAA
Source organism: Sternotherus odoratus (assembly GCA_032164245.1). Classification (NCBI taxonomy): domain Eukaryota; kingdom Metazoa; phylum Chordata; order Testudines; family Kinosternidae; genus Sternotherus; species Sternotherus odoratus. Next base: position 198,697,540 of record JAVMKO010000001.1, on the reverse strand, counting down.
TGGCACATCTCTTAGTTCAGGCTTGCAGCAAAGGTAGAATAAACTTCAGGTTCAAATCAAAGTCTTTGGAGAGCATCTCCTGCAGAGATGGGTCAGTACCTTTGTCCAGAGTTCCCTGAGAAGCAACGTTCCATCCAAAGCTGGAGACAAGGCAGGCTGAAGACTGGAGGTAAAAGACAAAATGGAGTGGCTGTAGCAGCTTCATTTATAGTTTTTTTCCCAGGTGCAAACACCTCTTTCTTCCTGCTGAGAAAAGTCCAGCCCCATGGAGTCCTGGAGTCACATGGGCAGATCACATGTCCATGCATGACTCATCATTTGCAGGCAGAAGCCATTATGCCCAGGCTTTCTCTTGTAGACTTTTTGTCTGGATTGGAGCATTCCAAGCTCCCAGAGTCCATTGTGTTGCTGATAGTCCCTTAATGGGCCATCAGGCAGCCCAAGCCAAGCTGACGCCCAGTATTCAGGAATCTTCTTCCCCAGCAGAGCACAATATTTGGAAAGACAGACAGTCCAGAGCCAATATTATAGCTCTAACTACAAAATTGATACACACATATCACTGGCATATTCATAATCAGCCATTCATAACCTGGTTGTAGGCACCCATTATGACCCCCTGTACATAAGATTTGGTGCCACTATAGGACCCTGGTTGCAGCAATGATTTATAGGGTCCCAAATTATTTCAGTCACGTGACAGGCCCCTAGAACCATAAGAAATGCAAAAAATTCACTGTTAACTCATTCTTGAATTGCCCCCCTTAAAAATCAAATTGCCCCCCTGTGGGGCGTGTGCCCCACGTTGGGAACCACCGTGATAAAGTAAAACAAATGTGGGGCCTACGTGTAATAGTAACTGAGTGTGTTTGGTATTAAATGTATATGAGCAGCTAGACCAAAGGTGGCACGCATGCCAATTTCTAATGGCACGCTGTGGGTCCCAGCCGCTGGCCCCGCTCAACCCACTGACGGTCTGGGGTTCCAGCTGCCGGCCCCTTGCCAGCCGGGGTCCTGGCCGCCAGCCCTGCTTATCCCCCTGCCAGCCTCAGTGGTAGTGGACTGAGCAGGGGCCAGCAGCCAGGATCCTGGCTGATAGGAGCCGGCGGACGGAACTCCAGACCAGCAGCGTGACAGTCTGAGATAACAACCATCGGCCCCACTCAGCCCGCTGCTGGCCTGGGGTTCCAGCAGCCAGCCCAGCCCGCTCTACTCCTGGCCTGGGGTCTGGGCCCAGCGCTCTTCAGCCGCCCCCCTGTGGTAGCCCACATTGGAAAACTTGGCAAGGATCACACTAAACTGATAAGATCTGCATTTTAATTTTATTTTAAATGAAGCTTCTTAAATATTTTAAAAACTTTACTTTAAATACAACAATAGTTTTTATATAATATAGATTTATAGAGAGACCTTCTAAAAACACTGAAATGTATTGCTGGCACATGGAAACCTTAAAATTACAGTGAACTTGGCACACCATTTCTGAAAGGTTGCCAACCCCTGAGGTAGACTGATCGGTGGTCTATGTAAAGGTTAGTAATGACAAAACAGCCATGTCAGCAAAAGAGGATGATCATAACAGGAAGAAGATCACGTGGTAACATTCTATTACAGTAAGTTTTGCAGCACATCATTTTGCTATCTTAGGAGTTGTAGCAGAGCGGCGACTCACCCCTGCGGCACCACCTGCTGGTATGTCCAGGAATTAGATCTTCCAGCATCCAGAGCGCCCTCTGCAGGCTGATGTCCCATATCCCTCCCAGTGCCCTCTGACTGAGGGTGCTGCACCCCTGCAGTACCCCCACAGGTCTTAGGGTCTCCCCTCCCTGGGGAACCCCCACCCTCTATCCCCACTTTGCCCCACTCTAGGCTACTGCCAGTCACCACTTGCCCCCGTTCACTGAGGTAGACTGCAGTATCATTGCCATTCATCACCGGCAAGGAGGGTTTGGCCTGCCACCTCCGTAGCCCTGGGCTGCCCCCTGCAACCCTAGTACCCCTTGTTGGGCCTTCCCCTAGGCTCTGCAGCCTGGGGGTTTCCAGGCAGGAGCTTCCCCAGCTCCTCTTGCCTTGCCCCAGCCCTGATTCCTCCTAGGTACTCTATCAAGCTCCCAGCATCCAGGCCTGTCCACCTCTGCAAACAGAGGAGACACTCTCCCTGTACTCCTAACTCTGAGCCCTTTTTATCAGGGCCAGCTGGGCCCTAATTGACCCAGCCACAGCTCTGGGTGCTGTGCCCAATCAGCCTGGGAGCTGCTTGCCCCCAGCCACAGCCCTTTGCACCTATTGGATACCCAGGAGGTGGGCGGGCCTAAGACCGCCTGTTACTAAAGTCCCTCCCCCAGCCTGGCGGGAGGGACACTGGACCCGGGGCCAGCTAAATATGTGGGACAACTAATGAGTAAAGGCAGGGAAGTGCGTGAGGGTCACAAGTTAAAAATGAGGGTACAGGATGGGGATACCGAGCAGAGAACCCCGCACAGCGCCCACTGCTCCGCAAAGCTGTCGAGGGAGCCAGTGGACGCTGCCCAGTGGAACTCTGCCCGGATTTGTGAAGTGAGGAGTGATCTGAAGTAGTCCCCACAGTCACAACGTACCCCCTCGTCTTGCATCCTCCTCCTGGTGTTGTAGATGGTGGTTTTGGCAAGCGCCAGGAGGGGGTTGACGAGGAGGTCTCACGACTTTGTGGGGCCACGGATGGGGTGCCCAAAAAGAAATAGGTATGCGGAAAAGTGCAGCCAGAACCTCAATAAGAGGTTCTGGAGGAGCCAGAATAGGGGCTGCAGCCTGGCGCACTCTAGGTAGGCGTGTGCCAGGTCCTCTCTCACGCCGCAGAAGGGACGGGCGTTGGGCATGGGAAGGAACCGCGCCAAGTACACACCGGTGCTCATGGCTCCATGAAGGAGCCGCCAACTAATATCCCCAGCGGGCTGTGGGATTGCAGGGCTGTTTTAAAACCTTTTTCCTGGAGTGGGGCAGCCACCCCACTACAGGAGTGATCTTTTTTTTTTGACTATTAGAGGTTGATCTGGCAGCTATTGGGAGGATCATGGTGGTGTTTCCAGCAATGAAGACATTATGGGACAGTTTCAAAATGGGTTCAACTGACTTTTTTGTGCCTGGCATTTGCAATCATTTTCACTTACTGCTAGCGGATTATCTAAATCAGTGGCTCTCAACCTTTCCAGACTACTGTACCCCTTTCAGGAATCTAATTTGTCTTGCATACCCCAAATTTCACCTCACTTAAAAACTACTTGCTTACAGAATCAGTCATAAAAATACAAAAGGATCACAACACTCTATTACTGACAAGTTGTTTACTTTCTCATTTTTAAACATTGGACTTACATTTTACGTTTAGAGCAATATAAACAAGTCACTGTATGAAATTTTAGTTTGCACTGCCTTCGCTAGTGCTTTTTTACAGAGTCTATTGTAAAACTAGGCAAATATCTAGATGAGCTGATGTACCCCATGGAAGACCTCTGCAAACTCCCAGGGGAACACGTACTCCTGCTTGAGAGCCACTGGTCTAAATAACGATTTGGGGGCACTAATTAGTGATTCAGTAACTGAAGGTCCAATGGAACTGTGAAGGGTTACCCCGGGGTGCCACTTGGAATTGGGGTACCACTGAGCCCACCTGACCCACCAGCCCAAACTCCCATTACACTAAGGCAAACCAGCCAAGCCTTCTCTCAGGCTTCAGATTGCACTTGATCAGCACACATACAGATAGGGAGACCCCCAGCTGCAGCTGTACACGCAGATGCTGAGATCACTGCTGCATGGGTAGGCTCAGATAAGGAACTGCCCAATACTCAAGTGCACCCCGCCCCCTCTGGAGTGTAAACCCAAAATTGTACTGTCTTGCACTTCACAGGGAACTGTACAGTGTACGTTCATAAAATTTGCTCCTTCCCTCAATGTGGAGAGAGATATACAACAATTTTTTGCCCCAAGTTATAATTTCCACGCACTGCGGGTGCAAGTTCTGTGCTGAGGGTATTGGCTCTGGGGTGGGGCCAGAAATTAGGATTTTAGGGGGCAGGAGAGGGCTCCAGGCTTGGGGCAAGGGGTCTGGAGAATGGGAATGAGCTCCAAGCTGGGTTAGGGGTTTGGGGTGTAGGAGAGGGTTGGGCTCTGGGCTGAGGGTGCAGGCTCTGTGGTGGGGCTGGGGATGAGGCCCCTAGGGTGCAGGAGGAGGTTCCAGGCTGGGGTAGGGGGTTGTGGCATGGGAAAGGGTTTGGGGTGCAGGCTCCTGTGGCACGTAACTCAGGTGGCTCCCAGGAAGCTGCCATCATCTTCTTCTGGCTCCTAGGCAGAGGTGTGGCCAGGCCAGGTGTCGCCCCCGCAGCTCCCATTGGCCATGGTTCTTGGCCAGTGGGAGCTGCAGAGCTGGCACTGGTGGGGAGAGCAGTGCATGGAGCCCCCATGGCCATCCCTAAGCCTAGGAGCCATAGGGAGATGCCAGCAGCTTTCTGGGAGCCACGCAGTGCCAGACAGGCACCTTGCCTGCCATGCTGCAGGTGGCCATCCAGACTTTTAATGGCCTGGTCAGCAGCGTTAAAATGTATTACTGGCATGCGAAACCTTACAGTGAACTTGGCATACCACTTCAGAAAGGCTGCTGACCCTGAACTAGACAGACTAGAGTTATCAACTGTCTATTTAAAAAATCATATAATATCAGGGTTGGAAGAGCCCTCAGGAGATCACTTAGTCTAATCCACTGCTCAAAGCAGGACCCATCCCTAATTCAATCATCTAACAGATTTTTGCTCCATATCCCTAAATGCCCCCCTCAAGCACTGAACTCACAACCCTAGATTTAGCAGGCTAATGCTCAAACCACTGAGCTATCCATCTCCCCAGTTGAGCTATCCATCTCCCCAAAGGTAAAGGTTAGTAACGACACAACAGCCATGTCAGCAAAGAGGGTGGGGCAAGGCTCCCCTCTAGCCCAGTCAGAAAGGCAGTTTTCCCAGCCTTTCCTCTATCCCAGCACAACTGGATATCTTATTTTGAGCCCTCCTCCCGCCCCCCAGATTGCCTCCAAATGATCTCATGAATGTTCATGAGCCAATCCAGAACAGGGCTAGTATGGTCAAAATCAAAACAACCATGGCGGCTAACATTAGATTACAATCTCTTTTGTGCCAGAATTAACATTTTCAGCTGTGGAAACTAACAAATGTCAACCTTCTGCCCATCAGAGTTAGCAGCAACAAGGGCCGGGTTCAGTATCCAGGGGTCACAGGACTCTTTGTCACTTCTGCAATTCCAGACTAACACGGCTGCCTCTCTGATTATTGACTAATGAAGAGTTAGAGGAACTGATAAAATCGTCTACAGAAGACAAAGATGATGACAGTGAACAGAAAGAGCCAGCAAGTTGGAATCTTCATAAATTTATGGAAGTGTTCCAAGCAAACACTTGAATGATTTAATTTCTGATTATAATCCCCCTATGGAACAAAGCCTCAAAATCTCACATGGCATTATGGAGGCTTTGAGACCATACCAAGAAATGTTTGAGGAGCTCAATAGAAAACAGCGACAGTTGCCAATCACCATGTTTTTTAAGAAAAAAAACCCCAGCAGCAGATGAGCCTACACAATCAACTTCTCGAGCTGAAGCAGAGCCAACCACTTTGTCTACGGCTCGCTCTCCGTCACCCAAGCCTGGCCCATCGTCTCTTGGATCGACATCAAATCCTGGCAACTCCCTAATAGTGTTGTCAGGGGAAGAGGAAGACTAATTATTGGACTGTATGTACATTGGATGAATGGTGACTGTTCAGGTTTACAGTACTGTACTGTTTTCATTTTTTATTCTTCCGTCTCTCTCTCTCTCTCTCTCTGTATGTTATTGTTATTAAAATATCATGTTACTATATTAGGCATATGCTCCCTTTATTCTATCCTGTACTGTACATTGCTATATACAGTACATAATACATGATATATACACATAATATATACTATATACACAAAACTGTACTTTATGGGCGATTTAAGGGACGTTCAAGTGTAGTCTTGACTATACACGGTTTTCGCTTTACGCGCTAACCGCGGAATGTGACCCCCACGTAAGATGTGACTTGCCTGTATTGTTTTTTTCATTCTAACACTTGGCGAACTGCCCCTGCCAATCGAGAGAGAGAGGCCCATGCTCCCAAGTGTATTGGCTATAAGGATTTTGGCCCCTGCTGCAGGAATTCTCACTCCCACATCTTTCCATTCCTGCCCAGAAATTAATTCTGCCCCGCAACCTCTAAATCAATCTTGTGCCCCAGCCCTAATCAGTTCTGTCTTCACCCTCCACCAGTCCAGCCCCCATTTCACTCAATTCTGCTCCACGCAGGCCCCAACAGTTCTGATCCCCCAAACTCCCCCCAGTTCTGCCCCCATCCCCACCCATCCCCCACCTCCCACCAGTGCTGTCCCACCCCAGTTTGCCCCCACCCCAGCTTCCCCACCCTCACCTCTGCTTCTCCAGGAGTTCCTCCCCCTTTCCTACCCTACAGGGCTGCAGTGGGGACCCCATTCCCTTTCCAGGCTTGGGGGTGGCTCCATGGGCTTACATTTTAGTGTAGGAGGGAAGGAGCAGAGCCAACCTGTTGCGCACAGGAGGGGAGTTGGAGAGGAGAGGGAGATTGAGCTCTGGTTGGCTGTTCTGCCCCTGGAGAAGGCAGGCAGTGAGGCAGATGGCCAATCAGAAGGCAGCTTTCCCCCCTTCCTTCACCCTCCCCTGCCTTTACTCCACAGGACTGAAATTTGCTATCTTAACCTCGCTGTGGGAAATGGAATGTGACTCATGCATAATATTTGAGAGGGGCCTCGTCCTGGAGAGCAAAAGTACAGAATGTGATCTGGCTCCAACACTCATTAAAATGCAAGGGAAGGTTTCTTTGTTCTCAAGTGTAGCTTTTCAAAAAAAATCCACTGCACACGGATTGGAAACATGGCAATAAGGAATGAGTTGGGAGAAGGGAGGAGCAGCATGCTGGTCTCCTCCTACATAGCAGGGCAGATGCCTGCAGACACTAAGGCATAAGAAAGCACATGCAATGTGCAGTCCATGACTTAACAAGGAGCAGACACCAGTAGGAGAAGGCAGCCAAATCTTCTGAGCCTAAAGAGTCAGTAGGGTCAGTGGAGGAAAATAAATTGCAACACAGTCCCAGGAAGAGAGTTGGTGACTCCTGATAAGGAGGTAGATGATAATTGTTTGAATTACCTGCTCCCAGCAGGAGAGCTGGGCCTATTGCCATACAGAGAAGATATATGGAGAAAAATTACCACACAGCCCAAGGAAGCAAGATAGGTAATAATAATTGTTTGAACTATCCAGATCCAGAAGGAGAACTGAGGCTCCTGCCATGAGGAGAGATTTAAGGACTGAGAGAAAATGAGGGGGCTGGGCACAGAGTGTAGAGGTTATGCTTCAAAGTAACCCTGAGAGATAGAAGTACCTTTTATTTATTTGGGACTTTTTGTAGGATTTTGGCAATAACCAAGCCATAAAGAGAGTATTATTGAATCAAGTACGTCTGAAGTGGAATTATTAGCTCCCGGATAAAGGAAACTGAGGCAGGAAGTACTGCAGTAGCATCCTAATCCAACAGGAGGCATTACAGTCAAGTATACTCTACAACAGAGGGATAGGTGCAACAGGCCAAGAAGTTGCAGGAATTGCTGCATGTGAACATGGTGCACCTGAAATACGCTGTCTAATGTGCACCATTCTTTCTACAGTGTAAATTGTACTTTGTATCCCTAGTGTAGACAAGTTTTAACTGATTTGTGGAAATTAAGGGGAAAAAATGACATTGCCCACTTCAGCTCCAGGACATAGCACAAGTCTGACCATCTCCATTACCCCTAAACTGCAATGTCTTCTCTGCTTCTTAGTGAATGGATTTTGGAGATGCAACAATTGTGTTCCACACAGTTGTGTTCTCTTTCCTGTCTATGTAGAAATAAGGAGGGTTTCAGAACATCGCCTAAACCTGTTGTATATCAGCTCTGTGTCACATGGGGACTCTCTTTATATTGTGGGAATACCCCAAGTGCTGGATTCACCAGGTTTATAGTACCTTCGCTCTGGCAGAATCATCAGAAAGGGGCTATAGCTTGACCATAAACCATGTCCAGTGAATCTTCCAAGGTAAAGAAGACTTAAATTACTAATCTAAAAAATAAGAAGAACTGAGCTCCACCACTCACATATACATTCTGTTTTTTGGGGGAAAGGCCTTCACAAATCATAAGTTAATAAAAAGGGGAACAAACACATTTCTCTCCTCTTTGCAGATTGCCAAAAGTGAGAGCTAGAAAGCAGATGTAATTATTGGGGGTTGCTCAGTATTGGAGTACAGCAAACACTTACAGTGCCAGCACCTGTGACTCAGAGGCAAGCTGTAAAGGTGCTTCAGCAGCTAGGCCTTGGTAGGCACTAGCCCTCGTGGGCCCTAATAACCACTCAGACACCTGGCTAATGGAAAGGGTATTATACTAGGTCTGGCCAAAAAGGTGGCAGGTACTCTTATGTGATGATTTCTTGGGGTGCCCAGGACTTTGAGTCACCTTGTTATCCCCCAGTCTCCAAGGAGAGAGAGAGACTTGCTAGTGCTTAACTAGGTATGAGCTCCATGATACCTCCAGTCTGTTAGCCACCCAAACAAATGTCCTCAGAGTCCTTACTTTGCTTTGCAGGTTAACAATAGGTGTACCCTAGTCCTTGAGTCCCTTTGAAGCATTCTCCTGTGATATCCAGCCCATCACTGGCTACTCACAGAAATACCAGATTTGCTATCTCCAAGGGGACAGTGCACACACCAGATTGTTTGAGTCAACTGAGGATAGCTCTTATATACCATCACAGCACTGAGATATATTTATAGTGAAAACAATTATATGTTTATTAGCAAAGGTTAAGATTTAAGAAATAGTGAATAAGGATAATGGAAATAGAAAGATTACATATAAAACAAAATCCATACACTCTTTAAGGAGGCTAAACTTAATTTTAATAGGCTAACCCAGCGGTTCTCAAACAGTAGGTCGGGACCTCAAAGTGGGTCACGACCTGTTTTAATGGGGTCGCCAGGGGTGGCATTAAATTTGCTGGGGTGGAAGCTTCAGACTTTGGTGGTGGGGCTTAGGTTACACTCTCCCCCGCCTGGGGCTGAAGCCCTTGGACTTTAGATTTGTCCCCCTGCCTGAGGTGGCGGGGTGTTCTTTTTTGTGTTCCCTGTCCTTAAGATGACACAATTTGTGAAGCAATGTTTGGCTTTCCAGGCTGAAATAATGTGCAATGTATTTATTAACAGGAAATCTAAAGAAACCCTGTGGGCAGAGTATTTTCCTAAGTGACTCACTTATTTCCCCTTCACAGAATAAAGTTTCCTATTTCAGGGTTGTTTCCAGCTGGGATTTCCAGACTATAAAAACATCATTTCTGTCCTCAGATTTAGAGGAAGACAAGGTGGGTGAGGTAATATCAAACTTATATTCAGGACTACTCTATTTTACAGGTAGACCTGGACATCTAAGCTTCCTCTATCAACTCACAGAGCAGCTCTTCTTAATGGGTATCAACTGATAAATTGTATATGTACACTGTTAGTACTTGAACTAAATCAGTCAGCCCTTGAACTGTGTGTTGACCTCAAAAGGGGCTACGCTCAGGTTCTCCATCGCTGCCCACATCTAAGCCATCGGCTCATTTAGATAGATAATATATGAGAGCTGTGTCTATTTTTAGAAATCTCACATTGGTACCGTCTTTGCATTTTGTCATATCTGAAGTGAAAGTGTTCTTAAAATGAACAACATGTCCTGAGTCATCATCCAAGACTGCTATAATATGATCTATATGGCAGAATGCAGGTAAAACACAGACCAGGGGACATACAAGTCTCCCCTAAGGAGTTCAGCCACAAATGTAATTAACACATTCTTTTTTTAAGGAGCGTCATCAACATAGAAACCTGTCCTTTGGAATGGTGGCTGAAGCATGAAGGGGCATACGAATGTTTAGAATATCTGGAATGTAAATATCTTTCAATGCTGGCTACAAAAGTGCCATGTGAATGCCTATTCTCACTTTCAAGTGACATTGTAAATAAGAAGCAGGCATCAGTATCTCCCATAAATGTAAATAAACTTGTTTGTCTTAGCAATTGACTGAACAAGAAGTAGGACCGAGTGGAGTTGTAGACTCTAAAGTTTTATATTGTTTTGTTTTTGAGTGCAGTTATGTAACAAAAGAAAAATCTACATTTATGAGGAACAAATGCACTATGGTACTTATATGAGGTGAGTTGAAAAATGCTATTTTAAATAATTTTTACAGTGAAAATATTTGTAATAAAAATAATATAAAATGAGTACTGTATACTGTATTTTGTGTTGTGATAGAAATCAATAGATTTTAAATGTAGAAAAACATCTACAAATATTTAATAAATTTCAATTGGTATTTTATTGTTTAACAGTGCAATTAATCATGATTAATTTTTTTAATTGCGATTCATTTTTTTTAGTTAATCACATTAATTAACTGTGATTAATTGACAGACCTAATTGTCAGGATATTAAATAATTACTATCAAGAACAAAAGAAGTATCAGAGATTAGTCTGAATTTGTCAACATGATAACAATTGCTGATGAACCTCTAGCCTAGCTAGTGACATAACTGGTGTGTAATAGGTTAAATTGTGCAACAATTTGGTTTATGAAACCTCCACTACACTACACCTACATTCTAAAAATCCTTTTCGAAATCAGTGAGGATGAAGTCAATGGATTTACAAAGAATGCAGTTTAGCAAATAATTTGGCCCCAAACTCTTATCAGTAGAAAATAATTATTCTTTGCATCTTATTTTTAAAGAAATATTTTAAATGTGTCATGACTATCATTGCATTCCATTCTGCACAAACTGACATTCATTTTATGTTTTAAAATGTGGTTGGCTTGGAAATGTGGTATTTCATCCTGATTTTTTAATTTAATTACTAGTGGACTGATCCTGCAAATACTTACTGCCAAACATAAGGCTTACAACTGTAGCAATTTCACTACCACTATGGGGGTCTAGTATCAGAGGGGTAGCTGTGTTAGTCTGGATCTCAGATATTAGGAATGGCAATATACAAAAGCCTGTAGGAAAACACTTCAACCTGCCTGGACATACAATTGCAGACCGCAAAACAGCCATATTGCAGCAAAAAAACTTGAAGACCAGACTTCAAAGAGAAACTGCTAAACTTCAGTTCATCTGCAAATTTGACACCATTAGGTCTGGACTTAATATTAGCTGTGAATGGCTCACCAATTACAAAAGCAGTTTCTCCTCTCTGAGCGTTCACACCTCCAGATCACCTGCTGAAAGTGGGCTTCACCCTCCCCCCCCCCCCCCCCGATTGAATTTACCTAGCATTCTTGCCTGCATATTTATACCTGCCTCTGGAGATTTCCACAACATTCATCTGATGAAGTGGGTCTTAGCCCACGAAAGCTCATGATCCCTAAAATCTGTTAGTCTATAAGATTCTACAATACTCTTTGTCGCTACCACTAGGGGGAGTAATATTAAAGCACTATGTTGGAAGTAAAACTGAAAGTTTTGGCCCTAAAACAGTAGGAACATTTATTCATCTAAATTTGATTACTTATAGTTGAATTATAATGTCACTGGTTGATAATGCCTCCATTTATGTAATATATTAAGATATAAAATTCAAAACATAACAAATTATAGTAACAAAATTTACTGGCAAAGGAGAATACAAAGGTCTTGGCATGTAGGGAAAAATGTCCAAAGAGAAATGCAAGTATTTCTTCTGCATTTAGTTATTCTGAAATCCGAGTTGATTAAGTAAATGGATTTCTTTTTCTTGTGACAGTAACAATTGTATTGATCCAGTGTGATGTACTAGTGCTCAGTAATTACAGCCAGAATGTGAGCTATAAACATATCAATATTTCCACTTTAATCATGTGAGTGAGCTGTCTGTATAAATTCTTTCTCTGACAGCAGCACTGTGTGTTTTGTACTGTGCTTTACTATTTATATACAGAGGTAACAAAGTCCTGTGGCACCTTAAAGACTAACTATAAAGTTTTGAAGCATAAGCTTTCAAAACTTTATAGTTAGTCTTTAAGGTGCCACAGGACTTTGTTACCTCTGCTATTCCAGACTAACACGGCTACCTCTCTGATTCTATTTATATACAGCTAGGATTCAATCCTTCAAGGTGCTGAGCACTCTGACCCTGTTCCAGTAAAGCATTTCGACATGTGAGTAACTGAATTGGGTTCAGAGTGCTCAGCCCCTGTAGAATTGAACCTTTTCAAGGTCCTTTTATGTTAACCTTCCTCACACCAGTAATCTTTACTTGCCCAAAGAGTCCCTGTGATATCAGTGGGAGCCTCCCATACATGGGCAGTGGGTATAAGAGGCCTGCAGTCGCTGTCGCGTAGGGTGACCAGACATCCCGATTTCATCAGGACAGTCCCGATTTTTGCCCATTCGTCCCGCGTCCTGACCACACTTTGGTCGGGACGCAATTTGTCCTGATTTCAGGACTTTACAGATGAGCCCTGCCTGCGATGGGGTCATGCAGGCAGCACGGCCCCGCCCACTGCCCCAGGCAGCCATGTGCTGCCTGCATGACCCCTGCGCAGGCAGGGCTCATCTGTAAAGTCCTGAAATCGGGACAAAGAATGCTAGTAGCTAGCTGCCGGCAGAGGGGAGCGGGGGCGGGGCAGAGATCCCAGCCCAGAGTCCCGTCCTTCTCCCCCCCCCCCACCTCCGTCCAGCAGAGACAGGCGGGGCCCGGGGAACATGCAGGGCGGGCAGAGTGGATCGTCCCTGCATGCAACCAGCGCCCGCAGGCCCCCCTCCGCACCTCCCATGGCAGACAGCACAGCATTCAGGGGTAGGTGGGTGGGCAACGGCCAGGAGAGCTCTCTCTGCCCTGCCTCCCGGAGAAGCATGCTGCAGGGAAGGGGGGGGAAGAGAGCCCACTGCCCCCCCCCCCCAGCAGAGATAGAGAGAGCCTCCAGCCACTGTGGCCCGCTCCTGCTCCCCCCCCCTCGCTTGAGCCCCACCCCTCTCCCCCTCGGGCCCCGCCCCTACGCCCCCCCCCCCCCGCTCGTGAAGTGTGTCCTGATATTTCACCCTTCCCATCTGGTCACCCTACTGCCGCGGGGCACTAGGCTGGTACTGCTCAGGCCAGCTGGGGCTGGCCCGGGGCTCTTCTGGCGGTGGCAGAGGGTGGAGTAGAGGTTTGGGGTTCCAGCTGGCCCAGGGATTCTCTGGCCGCGGAGGGAATGGGGAAGGGTGGGAACGCTCAGGGCTCTGGCCATGGTGGGGTAGGGCCTCATGTGGAAGGGACGGGGTTGCTGCCCATGATCCCATGAAAAAGGATTGCTCGCATGTGTAATACTTGCAGGGTCAGGCATTTTATTTTAAAACTTATAGATGATTTCCCCCTTACATTTAAGTATGGTCTTCATGCAGTGTTCGTGAAACAGTGAGGTTGAGCTAAGATCAAGTGTGGGAGTTCTGCCTGTTAAGGGCACTCGGGAAGGTAGCATTTAGTCTTCACATATTTGTAGGGGAAGTGGCGGGGCCGGGGCGGGGATTTGGGGAAGGGATTTGGATAGGGGCAGGGATGGGGTGGAGTTGGGGCGGGGCCATGGGCAGTGCGGGGTCAAGCACCCACCAAAGCCAGCAGAAGTTGGTGCCTATGACTTCACCAATTTCAATGGGGTATTCCTAGTTTATAACAGTGAGATCTGAATCAAGTCCTAGATATCTTTTCAGAGGGAAATCTTCATCCTATGACCTCATGTCTTCCCAGAGTCTCTACCCTCCTCTCAAGCTTGTGATCGTACTGCCTATTTAGTTTTCTTTTCATACTCCTATTTCAATGCCTTTTATGTCAACCTATTTGCCTAAAAGTCCTCTTCCCACACTAATCTATGAAAAATAGATGAGAGCGGAATGCATGCCATTTATATAGTTCCCTATGAGTCAGAGATCAGCTCACTTGACAAGACAAACACATATGAAGAAGTTAAAAAAAAAACCTCTCGTCTGCCCATGAATATTGTTAGGAAGCAACATATAATTGCTGAGAAATGTCTGGCTACATAAGTTTCTTCTAGAGGAAATGGGCATGCAGACAACATGTATTTTAATGTTGTTCAGGGATTTAATGGGTGAAATTCAAGTTTGTTTGTTGTTTAAATGCAGCTGGCTAAGCTATCCCTGAGCATATGTGACCCTGTGACTGTAGGAGGACGATAATTCCCACCAGAAAAGGATCTTAAAGTGTTGTTTGTAGTTTTCATGACCAGTGTTCACAGAGGACTCTTAATTACCACCAAACCACCCAGGCAGATGTTAATGGCATCTCTCTAAATGCTGAGCTGAGAAAGCAACCATCAAATCTATTCTCATTCTTCCTGTAAGGGGAACACCGAATTTGGGTGTGTGGGTGGGTGAAAGTCAAAGAGCTTGTTGGGCACTCAGGTTTTTTAAAAGTACATCCTAACAACTCGACTTGATCCTGGAGGATGTTCACATGCACATTGACTTTTGACTTTAATGGGTGATTCACTTGTGCACAAGTTGCAGGATTCCGACATATCCCTTACATAGAATGTTAGGACAGAGAAAGGAAGAAAAGAGGAGCTTATATTCCACTGTTTCTATGTATGCCCATTAGATCTGAGTGCTTTAAGCCTTGAGAGATCCACAACACCTGGTGCAAATACTTCAAGGAAACATCTCACTGGAAAAAAGTCAGTTTATTGTCTTGGTACTTCCACCTCTTCAAACACAGGTACAATAACCAACAGCCGGCTCTGTGTCTCTGTGCACTTTGGGGAATTCTTTTTCCCATCAGTTCATCTTGTGGTTAGCATTTCTTTTAATTTATATCTCAAAGTGCACCTTCATTTTTAAATGAAAATCTTTAATTAGTGCAACACCATTTCAAAGAGGAAATTGGAGGGGGAGGGGAGGTGGGAACTGCAAGATATATGAACTTCCTGCTGTTTGTGACAAGTGCTCTATAACCATCCTCTTTAGAGAAAGCGAGAAAAAGGTGATGGTGTGCAGCTTGATTCTTGTCAAATTGACGTTTAACCTCTTCTTTACTTTCTTGGCACATTCAAGACAGGAGGGCATGGGCAGTGGGTGAACCAACAGTTGGGGAGGGCTAGCTCTCTCCAGCTCCGCCCAAGGCCCCTCTCCTCCTGTCTTGCCCCTCCCACGCTGGAGCCCAAAGTGGCAGAGCCCCACCCCAGCCATTGGCCCCCTTACCTCAGGCCAGCGCCCCTTGCCCCAGGCCCGGAATGCTGGGCAGGCGGAATCTCTGCACTGCTCCTGATCCCAGCCAGGCGGGCGGTGCTGCCACAACACCCCCAACTGGTGCTCCAGGTAAGCAACAGCCCTAGTGTCCCCAGTTCTGGCAGCAGGCTGTCCAACCCAAGCCCCATCCTGGGCCATGAAAGAGCGGGAACTCACAGGCACTCCTGGGGGTGGAGTATGAGCAGGGCATGCCGAGTTGTTTGGGGAGACTCAGCCTCCCCCAGCCTATGATACCCGCCACCCATGCAGGAGGGACCAGATTCTCCACCCTTTTACCAAGGTTGACATCAGCATAATCCCATCCACTGCAATGGAGTTACACTGGTGTAAAACTGAAGTGGAAGAGTGGAGAATAATACCCATATCTTTAACAGGGTCAAGTATATCAGGAAACAATCCTGCACTAGCAGGAGAATGAACTAGATGATCTATTCCAACAGAGCTTTTTATTTGCATAAGTCTTCAGCATAAGTCCTGCTTAATTTTTACCTTTCCCATAAAAATGCCATACTATTTCCTCCCATCCCCCAGCCAGAATAAATGCTCTCTAGAGCCAAATAATGGCAGCCCCAGTCTAAGTATAGTGGTGGTGGGAGTGTACAAGGAGCCCCTCTCCTCCAGAGCTCCTGTGCAGCACTTTCCAAGTCCATTGTATATGATAAGAGAGAAGGGGTCGGAGAGACAGTGAGGACCAGAGGAGGCATGTGTGAGTAATATTACCGTGGACCACATGGGCACAGGAGGGGTGAGTGGGAAGTAGAGGTTGTCTGAAAAATTCTGATGAAACCATATCCTATCAAAACATGTGGTTCTGTGGAAATCAAAATGCTTCACAAAATCAGCTTGATTTTGCCAGAATTTAATTTTAGAAGAAAACCAGAGGGGGGAAAAGTTCCAAGCATTTTGATTTTGTTTTGAAAGGACTTATTCTGTATAATATAATGCAACATTTTAAAAAGGTAAAAAACAAAACGAGTTGGGTGAGGTAAAATCTTTTATTGGATCAGCTTCTATCAGTGAGAGAGACAAGCTTTGGAGCCATACAAAACCGTTCAGGTCGGGGGGGAAAGGAACTCCCAGCATCACAGCAAAATGCAAGGTGGAACAGACTGTTTAGCGTGTAAGGCCTTGGATACACTGGCACTTCATAGCGCTATAAAGCCTCCAGAAGCGCTATAACTCACTACCCATCCACACTGGCAAGGCATGTATTTCACTATAAACCCACAGTTATACCGCTCCTGGTAATCCTCCCTTCTCTGAAGATTAACAGCTACTGCGTATTCACTGGTCCGTATTATCTCAAGTGTGAATGGGTATTAAGATTACAATACTATACGTGATCTCTGGAGACGCCCTGAGCCATTTAAGGGAATTGACGTCTCTTCCCTTTGTTTTGAACTCGGCTGGAGGAATGCAGAAGTACATTTTCAGAGTTTCTCTCTTAACTCGGCAGATAAGCAGTGCAAATGTTTATGGAGGGAGCTGTGTGACTGAAATTCAGAGCCTGCTAGTTTTCTCTAATGGAAACTCACTGACAGCCAGTCTCTGCATAAAGTTCTCTCCCTCTGCATACACACGACATGTTCCCCCTCACCCCCCTCGTTTGAAAAGCACGTTGCACCCAGCTGAATGCTGGGATACCTGCCCTAATGCGCTGCTCCTAATGCCACCTGAAGTGCCGCAAATGTGGTCATGCTCTAGCGCTGGCGGGTCTAAGTGTGGACACGCTCTATCGCAATACCTATTGCTGTACACGGGGACAGCTATCACCAAAAGCGCTATAATTCTGTAAATATAACCATGCCCTCTGTAATTAGCACATTATTGTAAGGGATCATTCGAGGCAGAGTGGGCCATTAACACCTGCAGTCACAGAACAAAAAGGGAGGTTTATAGACTTTTGTAATGAGCCATAAATCCAGTCTCTCTGTTTAGTCCATGATTTTATGGGCTTGGCTACACTTACATTTTATAGCACTGTAACTTGCTGGCTCAGGGGGGTGAAAAATCACCCCCGAGTGCAGCAAGTCTGAGCACTTTGAAGCTCTAGTGTAGTAGTGTGGACAGGTTCCAAGTGCTGGTAGCCATGCTTCCAGTGCTCAAAGTTAATCCCCTGGTGGAGGTGGATTACCAGGAGTGCTGAGAGACCTCCCAGTGCTTATGCATGACCACACTTGATTTCACAGCACTCAGCGCTTTGAGGTTTCCAGTGTAGCCATGCTCTTTAGTGTTTAGCAGAGTTATGAATTTACGCTTCCAGGCTTGTCTTTTGAAAGTGTTGTGCAGGTTTCCTTTGATTATGAGAACTGATAGATCAGACAGAGTGATTGCTTTGAAAAAAGTGTTCACCCACAGGTGATAGTTGGTTGTTTTGTTGGGTTTTTTTTAAGCCTTTTCCTTTGTGAGTTTGAGAACGAGGTTTGTTTTGGTATTTTAACATTTTCCGGTGTGATTTTGAGAGTGTAGTGATTGTCTGGTTTCACCCACATAGTTGTTATTGGGGGCATTTAGTGCACTAGATAGAGGTATTTATTCTGACCACCAAGCTGTAAACAGAGTGAACTGTCTCTTGCGTTTGATATGGCAACCAAAAAGAAGTATTCTTTTGCAAAGCACACTGAGATCTGGCCAAGGGTCCATACCAATACACCGATGTTCTTAAGTCTAAATTAAATTACTGTAGGTTATTTAAAATGTGACACGTTTCAAAGTTCCTTACATATAAATATACTAGCATAAGTGCCCGGCGTTGCTCGGGTCAGTCGGAGGTGGGGAGGGGGCAGACAGCTGACACCCCCTGACCAACCCCAACACCCACACCTCACCCCTCACCCACCCCGACACCTTCCCACCCCCCCTGACCAACCCCAACACCCCCCGGCTCACTTACCCCCTGACCAAACCTGACAACCCCACCTGACCCCCCCAAGCAAACCCAACACCCCCACCTCACCCCCCTACCGAACCCGACACCCCCACCTGACCCCCCGACCAAACCCGACACCCCCACCTCACCCCCCCCGACCGAACAGTGTATTTAATAATCTGTGTGCTACACAGTGCACCATGAGCCGGGGGGGGTGTGTGTGTCGGGTTTGGTCTGGGGGGGTGGGAAGTTGTCGGGGTGGGTGAGGGGTGAGGTGTGGGTGTTGGGGTTGATCAGGGGTTTTTGCAGTTGGTGGGGGGGTGAGGTGGGGGTGTCGGGTTCGGTCGGGGGGTAAGTGAGCCAGGGGGTGTGGGGTTTGGTCTGGGGGGGGGGGAAGTTGTCGGGGTGGGTGAGGTGTGGGTGTTGGGGTTGGTCAGGGGGTGTCGGGTTTGCTTGGGGGGGTGAGGTGGGGGTGTCGGGTTCGGTCGGGGGGTAAGTGAGCCAGGGGGTGTGGGGTTTGGTCTGGTGGTGTTGCGATTGGTGGGGGGGTGAGGTGGGGGTGTCGGGTTCGGTCGGGGGGTAAGTGAGCCAGGGGGTGTCGGGTTTGGTCTGGGGGGGTGGGAAGGTGTCGGGGTGGGTGAGGGGTGAGGTGTGGGTGTTGGGGTTGGTCAGGGGGTGTTGCGGTTGGTGGGGGGGGTGAGGTGGCGGTGTCGGGTTTGGTCGGGGGGTAAGTGAGCCGGGGGGGGTGTCGGGTTTGGTCTGGGCACCCACCCCGACACCTTCTCCCCCCCCCCCAGACCAAACCCAACACCCACACCTCACCCCTCACCCACCCCGACACCTTCCCACCCCCCCAGACCAACCCCGACATCCCCCGGCTCACTTACCCCCTGACCGAACCCGACACCCCCACCTCACTTACAGTCCCACCAAACGCAATTCGGATCCGTCGCGGGGGGGGGGCCCAGAGCCGAGGGATTCCGGGGACCTTCGCAGGTGGGGGGGGGCACAGAGCTGATGGATTCCGGGGTTCCGTTGGGAGGGGGGAGGGGCAGAGAACTGAGGGATCTCCAGGGTTCCGTTGGAGGAGGGAGGGGTGAGCTGAGCGAGTGCGGTGTCTGTTGGAGGGGGTATTATGACATCATCACCACCTAACCGCCCAGCTGATGTGATTGGCCCTGAAAGACTTTCACCCCTGGGGGGCGTCAGAGGTGAGATCCGAAAATTTTTCGACCCTTACCAGCATCTAGACCCCAAGACCCCTAACTGTACCAAATTTCAAGTCTCTGGCTCAAACGGTGCGGGAGGAGTTCGCGGTCATACATACATACATACATACATATACCACTTGACTTTTATATATATAGATATTCCTTCAGGAAGTCACCAAGTAAATGTGGCCTTTATTTTCTTGGCACATCTTGTTCTTTTATTCGTGACAAGGCTGTGTGATCATATGATCACAAAGTTCTGTTTAGAATATTAAGAAAAGAAATATATAAGGCTAAAATTGCACCCAGGCCTGCAAGATATGTTCTATACAGGATGCGAGATGTGTGCTCAGTCCTTCCTGCGAGTTGCTGAGAACCTTTAACTCTCACAAAACCAAATGACAGGGAGTTGAGGCTGCTCAGTACCTTGCAGGATTAGGCCACTAAGCCTTTAAAAGATTACATACATTGTATGTAGCAGCAATAAGACATCAGTATTGCTAAAATCTAAAGATACAGTTAAAAAATGCCAGGCATATCATTGCAGAATTATTTTAATATCTATACAAACAACGAGAGCACTGTCAGCCAAATTTGCATTTCGCAGCTAAAAATTAATGCCACTCTGCACGCATCTGAGAACACATCAGAATAACAATGAGGTACTTTGGCATATTCATACATTTTTAAAACATTACATAAAACCTCCCTTGCTTTTTCAGGTGAAATCTTCTAGAGCCAGCTCTCCATTTATGCTGGTTACGCCTGTCACGGCTCTCTTATAAATCAATCTCTACTAATTACAAAGCTGCACTGAGTGAGGATTTTAACATTTATTATTTAATTTAATATTTCAATGTAATTCCTAATTTAAATCCCCGATGCTGCACACTGATCTGCAAGCTGCACCTGCACCTGGGTGGAACTACATTGACTTTTGATGGGCATATGCTTGTACGATCAGCTTGCAGGATCAGGGCCATAATTATTGCTAGAGTGCATTGTAGTAACTAAGGCCTCAAAATTATGGGTTATGAATATTTTAAGAGTTGCCCACATATCAAGACCTTTTGGAAAATGTAGAAGAGAGCACTGAGGGAATAAAAAACTAAGGTCTAACAGCTAAATTCCTTCAATAAGTCTGAGGAAATGCAACTTTATTGCAGTGTTTTGCAAGAGTGTACTGCTGGTGCTTCTAAAGAGACTTCCTGTTTTTCACTCTCTTTGAATGAATGAATTAAAATAATATGACATTAATATCTAACATATTGATTAGATATTGATATTAGATGAGCCAGATGCTTAGTAAATATGGGTAGTCCTGGTGAGGGGGTGTCAAAGAAGACTTCATTTTAGATAAAGTGAAGAAATATGGCTAATGTTTTCAATCAAGCGCGCGTATGCTATCAATTTAGTAAAATGCTTCTGTGTTGAAAGAGGCGGTAAATAAAAGGAACTGAAACCAAATAGTGTATTTATAAGGACACTTGACCACAGAGTGGAATAAACAGAAATGTAACTGGTTAATAATGCCTGCACTCAGCTCAGCTGTACATACCAAGGTCTTACCATTGTTGTTAAAACAAGGAGAACACAAATGGAAGATTTATATAGCTGTTTGGGCTTGCTACAGAACAGTTCTTGAAGTGACTTTGCATTATATAATGGACTGTTAAAACAAGTTTAAAGAGCATCAAAGAATTTGGAGGGACTTAGTATCAATTATATGAACTTTAAACTTGACATTTTGACAGCTAGCAGGGTTGATGGAGACACTGCAACTTCAGCAAATGCACAGAGCCCACAGACAGTGATTATCAGAGGTAAATTGTTGACCAGAGCAAACCAGCCTGTGGTCAAGATATGTCCCAAAATGGTTGTACCAACAGTTACGACCTAATTTGCCCTACACAGGTGGGTGTGTTACATAAAGAGACTGGAAAATTTCAGTCCCAGTTGCAAGAATGCAAAAGTTGATATATTGTTTTCCATTAGGATGACTATTTTCATTTTGGATGGACATTTCAAATCTTCAGAAGTAGCATGGGTCAACCATCTGATTGATCCCAGCTAGGACATCCAAGAAGAGGAACCAACCAAGTTGGATCACCCAGCAGAAACAGGATAAAATAGTCTGTCTCCTTCAGCACATTGCTGAAAGTCAGAGACACCTAGAAGGGAGAAGACTGAGGTCCTTGACCATCCACCTGGGAGTCCTCCTGGTGACATCAAGTACCCATCTCGGGTAGGCACCTTTAACTGCCTTTCTATTTTCTAGCAAGAATGGGTTGCTAGCACAGGGTTGCCTGCTAGTGCACTGGGGAAAGACGTGTCTGTCCTTTCCTCCAGTTGTGACCAATAACTGAGCTGGTGTTAAGTAATACACAGACTTTCCCTTGGGTGATAATACAGATCAGTCAATTGACCACTTCCTGAAACTGGGCGCTTAATTAGTAGGGAAGTGTAGATGCTTTGTAGGTATTTAAAGATTGTCACAGAAGTGTCTTTTTTTGGTAACAGATTCCAATCACGATTGTTGTAAAGTAGCTTTAAAACTGAACAAGTTACTGTTGTTAACTGAGACTGTAGAATGCTGTACTTGTGTCTCCCATCGTTTATGGTTTCATACTGCCTTTCAAGTTCTAGATCAGGGGTGGGGAACCTCCGGCCCGCAGGCCTTATACGGCCCGCCAAAGCCTTCTGTCCGGCCCGCGCGCGTCCCTGGCCGGCGGCTCCCCCAGTTGCTTCCCGGCCCCTTCGCCGAACATGGAGCCGCCGCCCCCCCCCCCCCGGTGGACCGGGGCGGCTGCGCGCTCGGCAAAGAGGCTGGAAGCGCCTCAGGGAGCCGCTGGCCAGGGACGTGCGGGGGCGGCTCCGCGATGGGGCCGGGAAGCACCACGCGGCCACCCTCAGCCCGGCGGTGAAACGAGGAGCCGCGGGGAGCCGACGGGGGGGGGGGGAGGGGGAGGGGGGAGAGACCGGGCTGGGCGGGTCAGGGGGGGGGGAAGGAGGTTTGGGTGGGGAGGCTGGGCTTGGCGGGTCAGGCAGGCGGCAGGACCCCGGCTGGCAAGAGGCCAGCGGGGAAACCCCAAAGCAGTACAGGGCTAAGCACTCTGCCTGCCACTGCTTTGGGGTTTCCCCTGCTGGCCCCTTGCCAGCTGGGGTCTCAGCTCCTGTTGCCAGCCTGGGCTTGGGGGGGGGGAGAAGCGGCCCACGGATTACATTATAACTGTCAAAATGGCCCTTGGCGGAAAAAAGGTTCCCCACCCCTGTTCTAGATGATATAGACATAAAATGAGACCAAGAGTTCTGAACTGCACTTAGTCTGTCATAACTGGTTGTTTTTTTTTGGTGTACTATGGTTTTTCCCATTAGCTATTTTTATAGCAGAGTTATATTTAACTATTCATAACCCAGATAAGACTGGGCTAGCTTACTCAAAAGTAGTCTTAGGTGTCTTGATTTTTTTTTAATCTAGACCACTATTTACTGATATGTAAAACACTGAATATCTTTTACATTGCCTGCTTCAATGGGACTTTTTCCAAGTTGGTGCTCACTAACAAGGACCCATTCAAATTTGATTGAACCAAGTTGCATGGCTCTAAAGTGAGTCTCACACCTGATTTGTCTGCAGATCTCAGAGGGAGTTGCTGAGAAGTGGAGCAAGCAAAATTCATAAACTGTAAGAATTCAGGGTAAGGTTGAGAAGCTTCCCCTTACAGGTCAGCAAGCCATTAGTGGGGAGATTGACTTACCAGAATGTCCAAGACAGATGACAAACAGCTTTTGAACCATTTCTCCCTGTACCGGAAGGCTGTCTGTTAACGAGAACACCGATTTGTGCTAGCATATCATTGTGATCTGTCTCCTTCACTGCAATTCCAGCTCTAACTCTACAAAAGTCTAGAAGACAGAAAGCTAAAGTGTTGGTGAACCCTGTGTCTTATTTTTTCTCTCTATATTTTATGTCTTTTGTTTCTATGAGCTGGAGATTTCCCAAAGGTTTTTTCTCTTTATTTTCAGGATGTGGAAGTAAAAGTATGGCTGCGTGCATGTACGTGTGTGGGAGCTCTCATAAATCCCACATAGGGGAAGGTGCCAGAAAGAAAAGTTCTAAGTTTGAGCAGCCCTAAATATTGTCTCACAAGACACTGGTTCTGTGTCTAAATGTCCCGAGAGCTTTGAAATTGTCATTTGTCTTTTCTGTTAAATAAGAGTTGTTAAACTAATCCTTCTCAAGAGTGTACTGGTAAACGTTTGTTTTATAATATGTTTGCTGGGGGCATGCTTGTAGTGGGCGAGGGTTAGTGACCCCATAGTAACTGAAGTCCAGGAAGGCAATTTCTAATTGACTCTAAGGTTGTGGCCCAGCCATTAGGTAATAATTTGGTTTTACTATTAAGGGACTTAACTAGATTCAAATATAGGTTTGTTTAATTTGGTAAAATTCTTTAATTGGAATTTTTAAACCTCATGGGCAGCAAGCTTAGAATTTATATAAGGATGATTATTTTTGGTATTAGTTAGATGAATTAACTCCAATCCAGTGTGGAGACTAACTTGAAACTTGGTTTGTTTACTGTAATTTGATAAATAAAAACAACACTTAGTATTATGAATAGTTTAGTTCTGGTGATATGTTTTCTTGAATTTATTTTAGCTTAAGAGTTTTAATAACATTTATAAACCAGAAACCAATAATGAGTCACATTTTTTCAGTAGGCCACATGGGTCCAGAACCATTTAGGGGGGTAGCTACAACCCGGTCAACCTGGAAGCCCACTATTCTCTCTAATAAGTCCATGATTCTCACAGAATTGGTGCCTAAACAGGAAGGGAAAGCTAACTTAAGTATTTGTAATGATTTGGGGAATCTTCGATGTATTGCTTATGAGTTCTCTAGTTTGATATTTGAACTACCTGTATCCTTATGTCTTATGGCTGTCTTTCACTATATTCTTACATCAAACCCTTGTGCTGAGGAGGGAAGGGACAGACGTGTCTGGCTTTAAATAGGATGATTGGGAAAAGTTATAAGAACCTGAATAGATACATTTAGACCACCACAGAAGAGTGGAGTACCTGCAATCTACCAAGTTTTTCCCAGCTTGTGTTTGGAGGAGTGGATTTCCCCCAGAAGCATGACTCCTAAAAAGGTACTGATACTAGCATTTAAAACCACAGAAATTGGGTGGCTCAGAGAGTGAGACAAAGGAAGCTGGGGCAGACGAGGAACAGAGGGCATGTTTTCAGAGCAGAGGGACCAGACAACAATGAAGAAAACTGGCTGCATAGGAAAGAGCGACTCCCTGGTTCAGAGATTGTGTTCAGGAGGAGGTGGGTATCCTGGACTCCTTAAAGGAGTCTGACATAAGCCCAAAGAATACTCATGAGTGCTGAGAAGACTGGGGCAGGCTGGTCCCTCTGCTTATTGTTTTATCTGAATGAATATACTTCATGTGCTAGGTAACGTAAAGAGCGACTGGTTTGGAAGAACCCTGATGAACCTTATGTGTCTATTATGTGCTTCCACTATCAAGTGTCCCTCAAGAAGTGAGCTATAAACCCTTAGTGCCCACAAGTAGAGCTCTGGGAAAGGGTGTGATAAGCTATTAGAGAATCCTGAGATAGCGCTGGTCCTGAGGACTTAGGACAGCTGGGCGCTGGGATACTATTTCCACAAAGAAGTAACAGACAGGAAGCCTATGCCTAGAAAGTGTGCTAGAGGGGCCAAGGAGATAAACAGGGCAGTAGCCTACTCAGACCCAGGGAATTGTAGAATCTCAGAGTTGGAAGGGACCTCAGGAGATCATCTAGCCCAGGCCTACACAACTTGGAAAGCAGCGAGGGCCATATTACTGCAAAAAAACCCAGCTGCAGGCTGAAAAGTCCCACCGCCATCTACTTCCTCCCACCCCACTACACAGAGAGTGCTCTCTGAAAAAGACTTTATGTGTGCATGGGGATGGCCCAGAACTCCTCCATGCAGAAGGTTTCTGGAAAGAGCTGCCTTATTTTGTCCACCACAGTAGGACACTTTCCCGTGCCACTCCAGTATTAACTCTTCTGGCATCATTACAGTACACAGTATTGCAGCATAAGGACGAGGTCTGTACCCAGATGCTTGCAGCATCTGCTCCCTTGCCATCTCTGTTACTCTAAGGAGAGTGATATCACATATGGTCATTTAGGGGAAATGGGGGAAGTTTTCAGTGCTATTCCTTAAACTACAAACAATTCAGCAAGTAATCCACCCCATTTGGTGAATTCTGATCACACAACCATGCTTTCCCAAATGTGCCGTGGTTGTGGTTGGAAGGAATCGCCGTGTATTGCAACTAGCATTTAAAAGAGGAGGGGTGGTGGTGGTGGCAATGGTGGTTTCCTGTTTGTCTCCCTTCCCCTCCAAACCCACATCGCTTTTGTAAAAAACAAACTCTTTGGGAGCCTTACCCAGGTGCCTGTCTTCAAGCACCATCCAGGTTGCTATGGGAAAGGGGGCTGTGCTGAGGTTACAACTATTGATCCCAAGGATGTCTTCACAAAAGCTGCAGCACAAGACCTCTTGCCCATGCCTTGTGGCCTTACTCACCAAGGCTGGAGCAGCAAACTGACTCTTGCAGTAGCCAGTGGTTGTGATTATGTTGTGGCATGCAGGGAAGTGCATTGAGGGGTGTTTTTTTAATAAAAAGAATTAACCTGGCATCAGAAACAATGCATGCACTGTCAATATTACCCATGTGCTTTGTATTTCTTGCAGATGAAACCTTGTCCGTTGGTGCATCCTCCACACCGGGAGAGAGACTTTCCCAGATTAGAAGGCAGAAAAAAGAAGACTCAGGAGGACATGCTTAATGACTTAACGCACGCCTCCGAGAGTGACAAGATGGAGCTCAGAGCATGGAGGATCACGCTGTCCAAGAACCAGGACATGGACAGGAGAGCATGCAGGGAACAAGAGCGTGCCATGCAGAAAGAGATACTGCGGATTATGAAGAAGCAATCAGACATATTGAGGTATCTGGTTGAGGTGGGGCATAGGGGAGAAGAGCTACACCAGGGACATGCAGAGTCCCTCTGCAGCCTATGCTGAACCTGCTGCCATCATCACCAAGTTCCGCATCCTCCTCCCCCAAATGTCCCATGAGGCATGGAGGGGTGGAGGCATGAGTTTGGTATCCCTTGCACTCAACACCAGTGGAGAGTACAAGGACCAGAAGGCACCCATTCCCTGTCCTGACATTCAGGAAAACAACATAAAACGTTTATGTAAGTGTTTGAAACCTTGGATCAGAGCTTGGAAAAGTTGTTGATTCACATTTTATCAAACCAGTTAGAAATAGAAACTTATATAAGACTTTATAAATAAGTAATCTCATTTCTTTGGTTAAAAATAATCTTTGCAGAATACAGTCCACGGCTTTAATGAAAGTGTCAATTGTCCCTCATTATGAAATGCAGCATTTATTTTAGAACCATATTTCTCTTAATTTCCTACAAATCTAGTGTTATCTTACAGGCCAGTCAGCCTCACCTCAGTGCCTGGAAAATTCATGCAGCAGGTTCTCAAGAAATCAATCCTCAAGCACTTAGAGGAGAGGAAAGTGATCAGGAACAGTCAGCATGGATTCACCAAGGGCAAATCATGCCTGACTAACCTAATTGCCTTCTACGATGAGATAACTGGCTCTGTGGATATGGGGAAAGCAGTGGATGTGTTGTTCCTTGACTTTAGCAAAGCTTTTGATACGGTCTCCCACAATATTCTTGCCAGCAAGTTAAAGAAGTATGGGCTGGATGAATGGACCATAAGGTGGATAGAAAGCTGGCTGGATCGTCGGGCTCAACGGGTAGTGATCAATGGCTCCATGTCTAGTTGGCAGCCGGTATCGAGCAGAATACCCCAAGGGTCGGTCCTGGGGCTGGTTTTATTCAATATCTTTATCAATGATCTGGAGGATGGTGTGGACTGCACCCTCAGCAAGTTTGCAGATGACACTAAACTGGGAGGAGTGGTAGATACACTGGAGGGTAGGGATAGGATACAGAGGGACCTAGACAAATTAGAGGACTGGGCCAAAAGAAATTTGATGAGGTTCAACAAGGAGAAGTGCAGAGTCCTGCACTTAGGACGGTAGAATCCCATGCACTGCTACAGACTAGGGACCGAATGGCTAGGCAGCAGTTCTGCAGAAAAGGACCTAGGGATTACAGTGGATGAGAAGCTGGATATGAGTCAACAGTGTGCCCTTGTTGCCAAGAAGGCTAATGGCATTTTGGGCTGTATAAGTAGAGGCATTGCCAGCAGATCAAGGGATGTGATTGTTCCCCTCTATTCGACATCGGTGAGGCCTCATCTGGAGTACTGTGTCCAATTTTGGGGCCCACACTACAAGAAGAATGTGGAAAAATTGAAAAGAGTCCAAAGAAGGGCACCAAAAATGATTAGGGGCTTGGAGCGCATGATTTATGAGGAGAGGCTGAGAGAACTGGGATTGTTTAGTCTACAGAAGAGAAGACTGAGGGGAGATTTGATACTGCTTTCAACTACCTGAAATGGGGTTCTAAAGAGGATGGATCTAGACTGTTCTCAGTGGTAGCAGATGACCGAACAAGGAGTAATGGTCTCAAGTTGAAGTTGGGAAGGTTTAGATTGGATATTAGGAAAAACTTTTTCACTAGGAGGGTGGTCAAGCATTGGAATGGGTTACCTAGGGAGGTGGTAGAATCACCTTCCTTAGAGGTTTTTAAGGTCAGGCTTGATAAAGCCCTGGCTGGAATGATTTAGTTGGGGATTGGTCCTGCTTTAAGCAGGGGGTTGGACTAGATGACCTTCCAACCCTAATATTCTATGATTCTATGATTCTACTATTTTATTCCTGTAAATTGTTTTCATTAGACAGTCTGTGTCTACAACATGAGGTTCTACAAACTCCTATAGGAACAATATTCAAACACAGGTGCAATGAGTAAACCAGCAAAATTTTCATTTGTGCATGTAAATACAAATTTGTGCATAAAAGCCTAGATGATTACAAGTGCAAATAGACACTCATTCATAAAGTTATGTTTAGTGCCTACAAACAGTGTTTTTTGCTGGCACAACTGATCTGTATTCATTTTTGTGGCCACACCCATTGCATTTGGTCTGTCACCCATTTTGTTGGTCTGTAAATTAAAGAAAATAATCCTGTAACAGGGTGGCTGGCCCTTTAAGGGGATATCAGTCTGAGCCCAACCTGTGATTAGGGTTCCCACCTGACTGGTTTTTGCATTGCCTTGTTGGGTAAAAAATTTAATGTGCTGGGGTGTTTTTTTACTTGGGACATGTTAGAGTGCTCTATGATTCTTACCTCTGGAGTCTGGACCGCAGTGCCTTGTTAGGATACAGGTAAGAAAAATGACACAGTAACACAAAAATACACATATTTGTGTGTGTTTGTGTAAAATGGCTCTCTAAAATATTTTAGTAATAACTAGCAAAAATACCCGGCATTGCTCGGGGTATTTGTAATTGGAAACTGGGATGTAAAAAGACTACCATGTTTTTATTAATACAAATTTTGTTCAGACGTCTCAGCGTTGATCGGGTCCGTTGGAAGGGGGAGAGGGGAGAGAGCTGAGTGAGTGCGGGGTCCGTTGGAGGGGGGTATTATGACATCATAACTATGTCACAGAGAACAGCAGGTGTTAACCTGCTGCCCAGCTGATGTGAATGGGCTTTAAAGAATTTCACCCCTGGGGGGCGTCAGAGGTGAGATTTGAAAAATTTTCGACTCTTACCCTGATTAGGACCCTAATGCCTATAACTGTACCAAATTTCAAGTCTCTAGCTCAAACGGTGTGGAAGGAATAAGGGAACATACATACACACACACACGCACGCATACACACACACATGCATACACCATTTGACTTTTATATATATAGACTAGCAAAAATACCCAGCGTTGCTCAGGGTATTTGTAATTGGAAACTGGGATGTAAAAAGACTACCATGTTTTTTATTAATACAAATTTTGTTCAGACATCTCAGCGTTGCTCGGGTCTGTTGGAGCGGGGAGGGGGGAGAGAGCTGAGCAAGTGCGGGGTCCGTTGGAGGGGGGTATTATGACATCATAACTATGTCACAGAGAACAGCAGGTGTTAACCTGCTGCTCAGCAGATGTGAATGGGCTTTAAAGAATTTCACCCCTGGGGGGTGTCAGAGGTGAGATTTGAAAAAGTTTCGACTCTTACCCTGATTAGGACCCTAAAGCCTATAACTGTACCAAATTTCAGGTCTCTAGCTCAAACGGTGTGGAAGGAGTAAGGCAGCATACATACACGCATGCACGCATACACACACGCATACACCATTTGACTTTTATATATATAGATTACCTGTAGGTGGAATTATGACCCTTTTTGTTGCTGGGGAGGGGCGGAGGGAGGGGAGGTAGCCATTAGCCAATTTTTCTGGTTCTTGGAAGTGGCAACCCTACCTGAGACCTAGTTAACTCACCTCACAAGATAGGGAAAATAGGTTGTGTAACCCAATCAAGCTTCGGGGATAAATTAGAGAGAGGTTCACGTAGTGCGAAAGGGAAGGAAAAACAACAGAAAAACCAGATAGCTAGTCTGCCCTGAGAGTTGCTTCCCACTAGAGAGCTTGGAGCACCACAAACGAGTCTAGGAGGGGCTGAAAAGAGCCCAGAAAGAGCTGAAAGCTGACAGTCTCTGGGGAAGAGGGACCATGGAACCAAAAGGTCATAGAATCATAGAATATCAGGGTTGGAAGGGACCTCAGGAGGTCATCAAGTCCAACCCCCTGCTCAAAGCAGGACCAATCCCCAACGAAATCATCCTGGGCAGAGCTTTGTCAACCTGACCTTAAAAACTTCTAAAGAAGGAGGTTCTACCACCTCCCTAGATAACCCATTACAGTGCTTCACCCCCCTCCTCATGAAAAAGTGTTTGCTAATATCTAACCTAAACCTCCCCTTCTGCAACTTGAGACTGTTGCTCCTTGTTCTGTCCGTAGTTGATAAAAGACTGAACAAAAATGATCCCACAAAAGGGGCTCTTATTTTAAGGATTCTGATTTTAGAGTCCGTTATTGCAAAGAACCTGAGAGGGAACAGAGGGCCCACACTACAATGGGGTGCTATGGAAGCAGCAGCCCTGTGTTAAATCCTAAATCATTTCAAAATATAGTCTTCCATTTTTGCTGAGTTCCTTATTTAAACTTTGTAATGGTGAGGAAACCCCGATGTCAGATTGAGAGAAATGGATGAAGCAAATTGTTTCAGTAGGTGAACAAACTAAGGTTAAGATGAATTGTGTCGATGTTCCAGAGGTGGTAATAGGGAGATGTGCCAGCACAGATTAAGTATCATGAAGGATTGAAGATGTTTAGCCTGAGAGAAAAGCTAAAGTCTGAGTTAAGACTAAAAGTGGAGATGAAGTCTCGGGATCTGAGATTACTTTTTACCAGGAAGGAGGACTTGAATCTTCAAATGAAAACAGGATTCACTGCATATAATCTGGGTTTTTTTTGTTTTGTTTTGTTTTTTGGTCTTGGCTGAGCTGTAAATGGTCATTCCACAATAGGCTTTAATTTGCAGAGTTCCAAAAGCATAGTGTTATTTTAATCAGCTTCTTTAATTTAGTAACCATGGTCTTGTGACAATGGAAGGAAACAAAAAGAGATGGTTCCTGCTGATAAAATTAATTTCTTTGACATTTCAGTCAAGCTAGCTACTCAGAGGTAGAGCTGGGAGATCTTGAAAGCCATCTCTGGTGAGGAAATGTTCTTTTGTTCACAAACTCTGAGATCTAGGGAGAGCTTAAAGTGTTGGCTATTAGATTAAAATATGTCTGTTCATATCTTAAGAGGCTGACAGATAACTGTGGCATAAAGGAATGAGTTGATACATTCTAAAGTGAAAATCGTATGTACTTAGAGCTAGAATTATTCCTGGGATATCGCCAGTGATTTCAAAGTAACCTCAAGGAAGAATTTGATCCACTGAGCCAAATCCTGATTCCCTAAATGGCCGGATTGCCCTGTCCATCAGGCTGCCTTGGAGCGTCAGACTCTGCCCATTGGCCCTGGGAACTGCCAGTCTCAAGGTCTTGATTTCTCATTGTCCCTTCTCCTTTCTTTCAGTACTGGGAGAGTGCCAACCAAAAATCCCTACTAGGTTTCAGTAAGGGGCCAACAATCCCCTTACAATAAGGTAAGACTATATAGGTTTCATGGTATGATACTTATTTATAGTGCATCATTTACAGATTTCAAAATTGTTTTTGAAAATTGCATGTATTAGTGTCGCATGAATGTATTTCTGGCCATGCATATATCTGAGATTTTGAAGATCTCTTTAACCACTGCCTTCCTTTGGCCTGAATCTGCTGCTGAATGTGCATGTAAGTGTGAAGTCTGTTTAACAGACAGGATGTTTGAGGGATGCACCTCCTAAAACACATTTAGTTTGAGTTAACCAATTATTTTTAATCACAGTGTCCTTTGTGTCAGTGACAGCAGGCAAGACACTAAAGAGTGACAAAAGAGACAACTAATACTATTAAAACCTCTGATGAGGGAAATACGAATGATCCTGAGATCCACAACATTGTGCCAACATGTGCCTGTATTCTTCTCAACTGTGAGGCAAATAGTTAGAGAAGAAGGAAAATGTTCAGTTTAAACAGATAATACACAGTAAGCCAATGCTTTGTTAGACACAGACAGACAGTCTCTTTGGTAACAAACTTGGAAACAAGAATGGAAATACTGCTTTGTTAAACTAAGCAGAACGTTCTTAAAATAATGCTGCTCTACCACTTCATAACTCTTTTATTATTATTATTATTATTTTATCACTTAAAACCATTACAAGCCAGATCAGGGCAACACTCATGTTGTTTACCATATCAGTGAGGAGAAATCTCACTGGATTTTTTTATATATTGAATTCTTATGGCCTTGGAGTTAAGTGCAGAGGATCAACTTGCATGTGTCGGTGTTTCTATAATTTCTGGAAATCATCATTTTGTTCTGTGTCTAGCACAATAGGGTCCTAGTTCATGATTAGGGCTCCTCATCATACAGTAATACAAATAATAATAATAAAAAGGCTGATGAGCAAAATCATCCCCCTCTCTCTCTGCTATTAGGGTTCAAGGCAGAGAGTGAATTAGTGGGGTAAGGGGGGAAAAAGAGAGCTTTCAACTGAAAAACTAAAGCTGTTCCCCTTTCCCTAAAATACTAGACCAGTAATCAAGGCCAAGTGACAAGATCTGATATTTTAAATGATCCTCTGTGAAGGTTGGAACTAAAATTTTCCATTACACCCAAACTAACTGATAATTCATAAGACTAAGTGACACCTATTTCAAGACTTGTCCTTTCCAGGGAAACCTCAAAGTAAAAATCAAAAGGACACTGCAGCTAGTCTTATAGCGGTAGAACTGTTCACATGGAGAGGCTGTACAAAACTGGTCTGTTGGGATAGATTACAATAAACCCTCGATTTCACGGACCTCGATTTAACGGACTTCGGATGCAACGGACAAAGTTTCTGAGCAAGTCTGATGCATCCCAAATCCATTTCTCGCGGGCTGGCTGCTGGCTCCCGGCTGCCGCCCGGGTCATGTCAGCGGGCGGGCTGGCTGCCAGCTCCCTGCTGCTGCCAGGGTCCCAGCCGCGGGCGGGCTGGCTGCCGGCTGCCGCCTGGGTCACGGCAGCAGGAGGGTTGGCTGGTGGGTCCTGGGAGCCGGGACCTGTGCGGACTGGCTGCCGGCTCCCTGCTGCCGCCGGGGTCCCAGCCACAGGTGGGCTGGCTGCCGGCTCCCGGCTGCCGCCCGGGTCCCAGCAGCGGGAGGGCTGGCTGACGGCTCCTGGCTGCCGCCCGGGTCCCAGCAGCCGGGACCTGGGTGGGCTGGCTGACGGCTCCCGGCTGCCACCCGGATCCCGGCAGCGGGCGGGCTGTGGAGCTGCCGCCCCGACCCTATTATTAAATAACGGACTTTTTCATTTAACGAACAACTCCTTGCCTGAATTAGTCCGTTAAATGGAGGTTTCACTGTATTCTGAAAACTACTAGTACTTTATTCCTGGGGAAATTCTGTGCCACTGCACTTGTGCAGCATTTATGTCCCTGGCAAATTTATTTGCTTCCCCGCAGAAAAATTACTTTCCGATTGGGAAGCATAGGGAAGCCAGAAGAGCAGTCATGTGACCTTCCCCAGCAGTATGTTTTGGGTGCCCAGGGCAGCCATCAGAGACGTAAATCACTGTGGGGCAAGGAGCAGGACTGGGAAAGACCCTTCTGTGGCTCCTACCTACACCGAGCTCAGCTGCTACTCCCGGTTGGGTGGGGGAGGATGGGACTTCCTCTGCCCCTGCATGGCATCCAGGGCTGAGTCATATCCACCCCCAGATTTCTCCTCTCAGCTGCAGGGGGAGGAATCCCTGTAGAGAGAGCTGTTCTCCCATCTACCCAAGGCCTGTGCATCCAGACCCCCTCATACACAGATCCTCCCATCGAGCCCCACTCCCTCAGCATCTGGATCTGCCACTGAGCCTCCCCACACCTAGTTCCCCCTCTTGCTGGTCTCTGGGTCCCCCACAGCCAAACCCTTACCCTCACTGAGCCCCAATCACCATCACCTGGACCCCTGTGCAGCATCCCATTACTGCTGCAACTAGAACCTCCCCCAATAAGCCCCTGTGCATCCAAATCCCCCCTTCACTTGGATCCTCCACTGAACTGCCCGCACCCAAATTGCCCCACACAGAACCCTCTGAACCCATACTTGATTCCCCCCTCACTTGGATCCCATCTTGCTGAGCCCACCTGTCCACACCTGACATGGAGGGGCAGAGCCCTGGGGTGTTTCTGGGGCAGGCCTGGTCCTTGTGGTGTGTCAGGGTTGGGTGCAGCCTCATCTCAGAGTCCATGTCCCGGGGGGGGGGGGGGGAGCTGCACAGTGATCTCCCACCTCTGTGCAGCCAGTGGCTTGTGCTCCCCAATGCCATGCTGGAGCATCCAAAATTATTTGACAAATAAAATTTGCATAAATTTAAAATATTGTTCACATAATTTTAATTTTTTTGGCACAGAATGCCCCCAGGAGTAGTACTTTTACATGTTACATGTGTGTGTGTGTGTGTGGGGGGGGAAGTATCATATGGTAAAGTAATTTGTGTCTTCTTATTTCTTGAAAGAATTGCCATAGGTAGGAACTTGTAGCTTTTATTATCTGATAAATTTTCTGCATTATATGTAAATATTTTTATTTCTATAGTTTCCCATTTAGTTTGCTAGGTCTTATTTTAGAAAATGTTTCCATTTTCTTTAGGCAGGCTTTTATTTTGTATTCATAGATGGCTATCTAGCATCCTTTTGCAGTTTTCTATAGGCTGATAGTCTTCATACTCAGCTCTCCAACTATGCTCATTATAGAAACCAATTAGATGCTAAATGTTTTCCGTTACATGTGTAGTATGTTCAGATCTCATCTGTCTAACTATCTGGTCAGCTCTTAAAGCTCTGCTCGCTCTGTCAGCGCTGGTATTTGTGTTAGTGGAATGTAAGCCCTGAAACCTAGAATTTACCTAGTTATGTTTATATTTCTCTGAATCACCTCTGGAGATGTCACATTTACTAAATCCTCTTTAATAGGATTTAATTTTCACATTCATATCACAGAGGCTTATTAACCCACAGATGTCACTTCAGCATGCCAGATGGGTTTACATAGTGTCTTCACTCTCTGGTTCAATAGTTCCAGCAGGTCTGTATTCTAGTTATCACTCTCTCATACTTCTTATTTTAGTTGTAGCATATTGTAATCTAGGGTGAAATCCTGGTCCCACTGAATTCAATGGTAAAAACTCTCAGTGATTTCATTTGGGCCAGGATTTTACCCATAGGGTTTAATAAACTCAGCAAAAACAACATATAAAAACAGTGGAGTGAATGTAGCCAACAGATTCCCGTTAGAATGCTGCCCTCCCCCTCCCTATGTTGTTTAGTGATCTGCAGTCTTGTTTGCTGCAATCCTGTCTCTCAACACTCACTAAAAGTACAAGATGTTTTCACTTTAACACTTTTCTGATACATGTTAGGGGAAGGCTACTGGGGACCAAACTTCTGCCTCACTGAGGGAACAAAAGCATGTGTTGTTTCTTTTGACTCCACTTCTTAATAGTTTTGTTTATTTACACACACACACACACATATATATATACACACACAGTAATCATTTTGTTTAATGTAATTCCTACAGAAGCAGACTACAGTTTTAACATAAAGTTGTTTATAACATCTACATAATGGGTCAAACTCCACTGTCAGTATATGGGTGTAATATTGTTGATTGCAGAAGTGATACATGTGTATCACACAGTAGAATCTAATGCTATATCTGCTAAGAGAGTCCGGAAGAGGGGAACAATAGCTACATTTCAGGGACCAGGGATACATGAAAAAACAGACTCAATTAGTCAAATGAGTTTGTTTTATTAGAGAAAAAAGAAATGGCCCATGAGAATGAGAATTGAAGTGTTAAGGTGCCAATTAGCCAGAGAGGGGCTATACCAGATGGTAGTGGTCGGCTTTGGAAGATCCACTATGCGGAGGTGTCAACAAGGGACAAATATTAGGATATTTGATGGTAGTAGGGAATGAGCTCAAGGGCAGTAAATATAAGGTTTATCAACTAAACATGATAGCTACAACTGTCAATGAACACAATAATTGCAAGCGTATCCCACATTATTCATTAATTTGTTAATTAGTATCTCATTAATGTAATGGTATAATTCATTTTTATTAACTAGTTTGTTATGCATCCATTTTCAACTGCTGATGAAGCAGGAGAAATTACCTATCATAGCATCGAAATATCATCAGAGTAAAGCCAAGTTTTTCAGGTTATATATGTTCTTTGTTACAGTAGCCACAAAATAAATGTATCACTTCAAGTGCCTTTGGTCTTGCCTCTGTGAATAAATGGAAATTCTTGAAAAACAGTCAATTTAATAAAATGTAGCACTCACTCTTCAAAAATAAGCCCCTAATCCTGCAAAACTTCTGTGGTGGTGGTCCCCACTGTTCGTGTGGAATCACATTGACTTCAGTAAGATTCTGCATGAATACTGGGGTCTGTCTGCATGGAAAACATTTCAAGATCAGGGCCTAAATGAAATGAACAGCTGGATTTTGGACAACCTGAGTTATGAGGAGTTAACATTAGGGAGACCACAACAGAAGTAATTACAAGAAGGAGGAAACCTTTGTACAAAAGTTTCAACTGAGTAGTCAGAGCAAAAGTTAGCCCTTGTACAAGTGACAAATAGTTTCCCCATATAATTTCATTTGATAGGTCTTTTTTTCCAGCAGGAGTGGAGTGCCCTCTTTTCTCCCCCCAGTCCAAATCCAATAAGGCTGATGGATGTGAATCAAAGCACAACATTCATTTTTCACTTGGGCCCAGATCCTGCGCTGGAATTTGCTAGTGCAGAATCTTTACCTCTGCAGTCAGGA
Organism: Sternotherus odoratus; assembly: GCA_032164245.1. Lineage (NCBI taxonomy): Eukaryota > Metazoa > Chordata > Testudines > Kinosternidae > Sternotherus > Sternotherus odoratus. The sequence continues at coordinate 198,660,518 of JAVMKO010000001.1, read as the reverse complement.
CCATGGTCTTTACACCAACTGTTCATGTCAAACTATCCTTTAGTGAAAAATTCTGGAACTGCAATAATGGTAGCAAATATTTTCTCTAAGATTTAACCCTTCCCCCTACCCAACTCTCTACAGTATGAAATCTGAAATATTTTTGAGGTCTTTTGCAGATATTCTTACGTGCATCCAGTGCTACTTCCTAAAAATAAAACTAAATTCCTGTACAATTTGCCAAAGGGTTTCCTGAGCTTCTACTAAGGTTTAGAAGGTCTCTACCCATTGCTTCTTCAGTCTCATCTCTTTGATTTCTGTTCCTGGGATACACATACCTTTGCAGGGCCTGAGGGAGGCAAGTGAGCTCCATTGAGCGGAGTGTATAAAACAAGAAGTGAAACAAGCTCCAAAAAGATGTTTCTCATCTATTGGGATATACTCATGTAGCTGTTTACTTGTAACAATAATTATTCAGTTTTCAGATAGAAATATTATTTTAATTACCTCTCTTCAAACACACACACACCCCTTCTTTTTTACATCCTATGTAGAGGATTGTGTGATCTAGAAAGCTTGTCTCAGGATCTGAACTCTCCCCAAGTTTGCGGTAGGTTTGGATCTGAGGCCCATCACTACTCTAAGGTTATCAATTCTGTATCAGAACAAGGTTTTGCATCCCGTTTTTGTGAAGGTTTTAAATCAACCCTGCACCTTTTTGCAGCCCTTCCAAAATCCTCTGGCTCTCGGTTCATTGATAGACCCACACCCCTCTCACTGGTAAAAAGACGGCCAATGCTCCCCTCTCTCTCTACTGGGTGCAGCTGCAGAAGAAGAGGGGGCAGGTTCAGTGGCACTGGCACAATTTCTAGAGTGGTGGTGCTGAAAGCCACTCGACACAATCCTAACCCCTCCCTGCACATGACCGGAGTGAAAGACGACAGCCCTGAAGGGTACAGCCTGTTGAGTCGGAAGAGGCTCCTCGGCCACCAGGGGCAGCTGTCTGTCTGTGGGGATCTTCAGCAGCTGGCTATGGGGAAGGGAGGCGGGGGCAGCAGCCGCCTCTTCGCCGCGGAGTCTCCGGCACGTGGGCGTGTTTTTCCACACGGGGAGGGACGCACGGAGCCACCCCCCCTCCCCAGCCGCCGCCGCCTCCTCCTCCGAGTTTGTGCAGGCAGGACTCTCCCTGCAGCGGCTCAGCCGGAGCCCAAGCGCAGGGCGAACCGGCGGGCCGCGGAGCGATGAAGGGGCGGCGCTGGCGCTGGCAGAGCTGTCGCCTCGCCCTGCTGCTGGGGCTCTACACGCTGCTGCTGCTGCTGCTGGCGCCCTACGTGCAGGACGACGGGGCCAGGCGCGGGGCGGACGAGGCGGCGCTGCAGCCCCGCTGCCCCAGCCTGCAGGAGGCGCTGGGCGAGTGGGACTGGGGGGAGGAGCGGGAGGAGGGGGAGGGGGAGGGGGCGACGGCGGCCGGCGGGAAGCGGCACATTTACCTGCACGCCACCTGGCGCACGGGCTCCTCCTTCCTGGGGGAGCTGTTCAACCAGCACCCGGACGTCTTCTACCTCTACGAGCCCATGTGGCACCTGTGGCAGAGCCTGTACCCGGGGGACGCGGCCAGCCTGCAGGGCGCCCTGCGCGACATGCTCCGCTCGCTCTTCCGCTGCGACTTCTCCGTGCTGCGCCTCTACGCCGCCCCCGCCGCGCCCCGGGACCCGCTGGCCCCGCCGGCCCCGGGCCCCGGCAACCTCACCACGGCCGGGCTCTTCGGCTGGCGGACCAACAAGGTGATCTGCTCGGCCCCGCTCTGCCCGGCCGCCGCCCGGCCGCGCCACGAGATCGGCCTGGTGGACGGCGCCGCCTGCGAGCGGAGCTGCCCGCCGCGGGGGCTGCGGGAGCTGGAGGCCGAGTGCCGCAAGTACCCGGTGGTGGTGATCAAGGACGTGCGGCTGCTGGAGCTGGGCGCGCTGCTGCCGCTGCTGCGGGAGCCCGGCCTCAACCTGCGGGTCATCCAGCTCTTCCGCGACCCCCGCGCCGTGCACAACTCCCGCCTCAAGGCCAAGCAGGCGCTGCTGCGGGAGAGCATCCAGGTGCTGCGGAGCCGGCACCGCGCCGAGCCCCGGGGACTCCCCCGCCGGCAGCTCCTGCCCGCGGGCGCGCTGGGCGGCCTGGGCGGGGTCCGGCCGCCGCAGCCCCGGGCCGAGTTCTTCCTGAGCGGCGCGCTGGAGGTGATCTGCCAGGCCTGGCTCCGCGACCTGCTCTTCTCCCGCCGCGCCCCGGCCTGGCTGCGCCGCCGCTACACCCAGCTGCGCTACGAGGACCTGGTGCTGGAGCCCCGCGCCCAGCTGCGCCGCCTGCTGCGCTTCGCCGGCCTGCCCGCGCCGCCCGCCCTGGAGAGCTTCGTGCTCAACATGACCCGCGGCGCCGCCTACTCCTCCGAGCGGCCCTTCCTCATCTCCGCCCGGGACGCGCGGGAGGCCATCCACGCCTGGAGGGAGCGGCTCAGCCGGGAGCAGGTGCGCCAGGTGGAGGCCGCCTGCGGCGAAGCCATGAGCCTCTTGTCCTACCCGCCCAGCGCCGAGCCCGGCGGCGGAGCCCGGGAGGGGGACAGCAGGTAGCAGCCGCCTCCTGGACGGGATCTGCAGGTAACAACACGCTTCCCGCGTCTTTCTACCTAGCGGGGCCCGGCAGTAAGGCAGCAGCCGCCCCTTGAGAGAGGGGAGAGCCCCGGCTGGGGGGAGCGAGGGGGGGACAGGTGGAATCCCACTCCTAGGGATAGGAAGGGGGTGGGGGTGAAAGCCGGGCTCTGCTGAAGTCAGCGGGACTTTGGCCATTGGGTACCTTGACACTTTGAAATGGAGGTGTCATTTCTGCCCCCAGGCCAAACCCCCTTGCTAGCTCTGGTTGAAGTGTGATGACACTGATGAGGTCTGCACAGTAATTAGACTCTGGCCTATGGACTCTGGGGGCAGGGAGCTCTTATTGCTGTGTAGATGTCTGGTCTTGGCTAGGAGGAGCCTGGGGCTCAGGGACACGGTGGGGTTGGAGGGTCTTAGAATCGGAGTCTACATAGCAATGAAACAGGCTCATAAGTCCCAGTCAGCCAGAGTGGACCGGCTGCAGGTTTTTCTTTGCTGTGTAGATATACCATAAAAGGGTAGCCGTGGCCATGCAAGTGGTGGGATAGGTTAGCTGCTGAAGTAAGATCCCACCTGCTCAGACTTAGGGCTGGTCTTCACTAGGGGGGGAGATCGGCTGTAGATACGCAAATTCAGCTACGGCGTATCTATAGCTGACTTACCTGCCGTCCTCACGGCGGGTGGCGGCGCGCTTCCCCGCCGACTCCAGCTTACGCCTTTTGGCGAGCTGGACTTCCGGAGTCGATGGGGGCGCCACTGGCGATCGATTTATTGCGTCTTGACGAGACGCGATAAATCGATCGCCAAAAGATCGATCCCTCCCTGCATTAGTGAAGACAAGCCCTTAGGCAGTCAACTCCTGCCACTGCTGGCGCCCATCCTGACTACGCATATGTTTTTAGTGCCCAAGTTCAGTCAGAGCTAGTGTGGCTCCCGGAAATGGAAATGACACCTCCACCTCAAAGAGTAGTCATTGCCTTTAGTGGGGCCAGGATTTCATCCTTAGTGCATTGGGCTCCAGGAGGGTGTCACCCCCTCACTGTGAGAACTGGGTTAGATTTTAATTAAGATAAAGGAGCCAGGATTATGAAATTACTCCCCATCCACACTAGACTTCACTCCTAACTGCTGACCTTGGGACTGTCACACATCTAATTGCGCACACACCTGACATTTTAGTTATATTTTCTGGGTGGCTCTCAGAGGTCTTTGAGTACAGGTGCTTGACAGATAGACTGTGTGAGCTGGAATAGGAAATCCTAGTAACTGGCCACACAGCAACAATACACCAACCTTACAAACACAAACTAGGAAAGAAACAAAGAAGTCTGTTCATTATTTACAGTAGGTTTATTGTGGCTAAGTAAACAATGGTCAACAACTAAAAAATTAGCCTAACTAAAGTGGGTTTGTGCATTAGTATACTCACGGCCCTTACAGCTCACTAAAAGCTTTTTACCTTAAGGAAAGCTAGTAGATATGAGTGTATTAGCCAATTATCTTACAATCAGTTTGTTCCACACAGGCAAGTGTTAAAAATAGTCATTGTAATAAATGTTGTTAAAATTGCCACTGTTAAGTTTCAGGGTTAGTGCACTGTTGAGATTAATAGGGACAGTTTCTCTTCCTACTGTGCTGTAGTTTTAGGCAAGGAACAATACTTCTGTCCATCATTGCAAAGTTATTTTTGCAACAGAGTTGGAAACTTTTTTTTTTTAAAGTGAAAGCTCATTCTGCAACATTATATTGGTCAGAAAAATGCATCAGTTGGGTTAGGAATGTGACATCCCTGGACTACAAGCGAAGGATTTGGGATGCAGGAAGTCATTCTAGTGTACCCTCCCCAAATCTGATGGGAGCAGATCTAGTTAGATATCTGTTCCCCGGGGCGTTAGCCAACTTAGTCCTAAAACAGGGATGGGCAAACTATGGCCTGTGGGCCACATTCGGCCCGTGTGCTCCTCCTAACCTGCCCGCCTGAGCTCCTAGCTGGGGAGGCTGCTCCGGCCCCATCCCTGCTGTCCCCCTTGCCCCGCAGCCTCAGTGTGCTGTGTGAGCTCTGGGGGGCGGGGCTGCGTGCTCCAGCGGATTGGCACAGCAGTGTGTCTGGCAGCGTAGTAAGGGGGCCGGGGCGGGAGTTGGATAAGGGGCAGAGGGTCTTGGGGGGCAGTCAGGGGATGGAGAATGGGAACATTGGTTAGGGCATGGGAGTCCAGGGTGCCTGTCAGGGGAAGGGGGTGTGGCTAGGGGTTGGGGCAGTCAGGGAGTGGGGGAGCTTAGATAAGGAGTGGGGTTCTGGGGGGCAGTTAGGTGGGGGTTGTCTGGAGGGGTGATCAGGAGACATGGAGCAGGGGGAGGTTGAATGGGTTGGAGGTTCTGAGGGGGGGCATGCAGGGGGTGGGAAGTAGGTCAGGGTCAGATAGGGGGCGGGGCCAGACTGTTTGGGGAGACACGGCCTTCCCTACCCTGTCCTCCGTACAGTTTTGAACCACGATGTGGCCTTTGGGCCAAAAAGTTTGCTCACCCCTGTCCTAAAATGTTACAAGAATTGGTGCTTTTACTCCTTCCTCTTGAGATTTTCTCTTGTTGGATTTGTGATTGGACCATTATAAATTGAAAGGAGGATGTCAACCCTAATTTATCCTTACATCTACATCTTGTAACAACAGGCTCTTATTAAAAACCTAAAGCTAACCAATGTTTCTAGAATTTTTAAAAGTTCAGACAGGAACAATTATTAAACATTCCAGATAGTATGAAACTGAAGTATACAAAAATGTAACTCCTTTGATTCTTTTCATTGCTCAAATTAAGAGAAATGCAAAGACTAAATATACAGCCTAAAAAAGTCATATCCTAATTTCCCCCCCCCCTAATTTTAATGTAAGGTGTTAATGTTTCTTATATGATTCCTTAAGACTACAAATGTTAAGTAGAACTTAAACTATTTTCATAAGAACACTTACACAAAACGGGGTAAGCCTTGAATTTATATTCTATATTAAGTTTTCTAAAGCCTAAAAGGCCTTTTTACTGCTTCAGGTGCAAGTTTATAATGGAGAAAAGTGTCTTAACCTGAGAAGGGCTTTGCTTCCATTCACATTAACCTAATAACCTAGTGACTGGGCTGGAGATAATCTTTCTGTATATGGATTATAGTACAGCACTGCTAATACCGTATGGTGGGAGACTCATGAAATCAAGGGAAGATGAACTATTCCCACTTCCTTGTATTTAGTCTCTAGTACTGTAGATGGTGATCACAGTAGCGGAGTAAGCACTTGGCTACAGCAACGTGTTTGAAGATATTTGTTTAATAAGAACTCCTAAATTCTCTTTACACAATTCCTAATGGAGTGTTTAAAAGTTGGTTTGTCATATCTAGTGTGACTCTAACATTCTTCTGGCGATCTTGCAAAAACTTCTGAGAATGAAAAGTGAAAACTTGATATTTCAGCTTTGGGTCTCAGCGCTGAGATAACATTTTACTTTCCTAACTTCCTGATTGACACAGGGTGCTGCAGTGCACAGGATTTTGTCCGTCACATCCTATCCCAACAATAACATCCTCTCAGCTGTTAAATCTGCACCCAAACAACTTACAAATATTTCCAAAGAAGGTTAAGATAAACCCATCTTGGCAAGCTCTCCTTACCCTGAAGTTTGTTTAACATTTTTAGGATTCAGTTTGAGTTTTAAGATACTGGTTTCAGTTGATCTTCCTGGAACTCACATAGTAGGGTATATTTTCATTTGGGGTGTGTGGAGGGAAGTTATATTTCTGAGAAGTGGATCCTTAAATTGTTAGACCCTTTCTTTTCTTTTTTTAATCTGATGGCATTTAGACAAAGCTGCAAGGGCATTTAAGGTTATACTCACAGTTATATGTAACCCTCAGATATAAAATAAGACCATGAACTTCAAATCGGGGATAATCCTGGATCAAGAATAAAACTATACACATAAAGTGCTGAAAATAAAGGCAGTTCAAAATAAATGTTTTACAATTACAGTTATGGAAGGAGTATTTGAATTAATTACATTGTAGACAGTTTTGGTGCCTAATATGTTCCACTGGAAAGAATTACTTAATATGCTTTTGCAGGGGGAGATATAACCTTAAGTATTAGTGGCAGAAGCATGCTTCTAAGGGAGACTATGTCCCTAAAAATGTTCTTGAGAAATTATTTAATTTCGCTCTGTTGAGCATGTTTTGAGTTCCTTTTTTACTCTTTGTACTGAAATTACCTATTTTATAGCCTAAGGGCCATTTCTGTGTTCTTGTGCAGCCTTATTGCAGTTAGGCTGCCTAGAGTGTGAACAGAAATTTGGTTCTTGAGTGATATTTTACCTTCTATTAGAGGAACAGTACCCATATTAGGTCACCTCACACTAAAACTTTTCCATAGATATACACTACCTAACTTGTACTGATGTGCTTGAGAAGGAATTGGTGAGACTTTATTGCATAGTGAAAGATCAGAATGGATTTGTGTCTTTCCATCAAACACCTCAGCAATTCTGGGCTGATTCATTTGTAACAAATTCAACCAGGGAACTTCACCTTGCAGTATCTGAATACTCAGTGCTCCTGGGGCAATTGAGTGTGTGCTCATCACCCAGCAGAATCAGTTTGTAAAAACCTGAGCAGAGTGCTACTTTACTGTTGAGAATGAAAACAAAACATTTTACCTTTTTAAAAGTTACTATGACTGAAGCATAATCTGACTAGTAATCCAGTGTAACCTGTTGCATCCAAAAGAAAAATAAACTTCCATAAACTGTTTAATTTTCATTCAAACACGTACTGATTTTGGCATAGTGTTACCAGATGCGCCTGTTACTTTGGGGTATGCTCCTTTATTAGGGTTACTCTTCTGGGGGAGGGGGATCTGTAATTCTATTAATGTGCTGCTTACGTCACTTGTATGTTCATACGGAGCTCTACCCCTTCCTTCTGCAAGTCCCCTCCCAATGGAGTTAAGTTCCCCAGGGCTGGGTTCCTCCAGCCCTAGAACTAGAATACTAGATGAACATGCGCACACACCAGGGCTGGCTCCAGGCACCAGTGTAGCAAGCAGGTGCTTGGGGCGGCCAAAGTAAGGGGGCGGCACTCGGTCGGTAATTGGGGCGGTGCAGCAACACCTCTCTGCCGCTTCCTCTTTCGGTGGCTACTCCCCTTCTGACTCTTCTGTCAGCGGCGTTTTGGCGGCGGGTCCTTTAATCCATGACTGGGTGGGGTTTTTTTCTTTGCCTTAGGCTGGGTTGAGCAGCACTTTCAGCTGCCTCCCCCCTTATGTGCTGCAAATTTAACATGTCCCTATCCCACTTTCATGTTACAGTTGTACTGGTAGTAACCCACTTGATGAGCAAACCCCACAGTATTTTTGGGCACTAAAGGGATTTTTAGGTTAGGTAAAAGAAGCTTTGTTGCAGAGTAAATGTGGGGATGGGGAGGGGAGAGGGACTGAAAACACAAAAGAGTAAAATTCAGAGAGAAAGAGAGAAGCAATCAGCTGAACCACAAAAGTTATTTATTGAATAATAGTGATAACTACAGAAGTAGGGCTAAACAAACATAAGCGTTATATTTTAAAGGTTAATACCTGACGTAGAAAAGAAAACAGAGAGAGGGATCTCATTCACTCCATGAGGCTTGAACTGGTCTGGGTTTCCCAGGTGATGATAGTAGCTCAGGGTCCTGAGGGTTGGAGACTGACAGAGACCTCAGCACGATCAGTCAGGAGATGGAGTCCCAGTGGAACTGATGCAGAGTTTGGGTCTATAGCAGGGTTTCTCAAACTGGGGGTCACAACCCCCCGGGGGGTCGCCAAGCGCTTCCCCGGGGGGTCGCCAAGCGCTTCCCCGGGGGGTCGCCAAGTGCTTCCCCGGGGGGTCGCGAGCTCCTGCCGCCGCAACTCGTGGTGGTGGGCCCTGGGGGCCGGCGCGCACCCAGCAGCCCGCCCGCGGCGGGGCCTGGGGGCTGGCGTGCACCCGGCTGCCCGCCCGCTGCGGGGACTGGGGCCAGCGCGCACCCGGCCGCCCGCCCGCGGCAGGGACGGGGGGGGGGGGGGCGGGGCCCGGGCACAGCCGACCGCCCGCGGAGGGGATGGGGGGGGGGGGGTTCGCGCCACAGCCGGCCGCCGGACCGGAGGGGTCGCGGCGTGCTGACGGCGCACGAAAAGGGGTCGTGGGCTCAATAAGTTTGAGACCTGCTGGTCTATAGTATACATCAATACACTGATTTGGGCATAGGTAGGGGGCTTTGTAGAGAAAATACAGTGGTTCCAGGGAGAACAATAGATTTGTTAATGGATAAGCTGATGACTCAAGGGTTTTCTTTGTGCTAGACAATAGGAGCTGATCACTCTTGGCTATGGGTGGTGTTCCAGGGAGCTCACAAATGTAACTTGGGTGCTTTAGTATTTTGGATATCAGTCAAAGATCTATTACTAGAATTGGTCAGATAATTGCTGAGCTAGGTGTGTGCAGGCATAGGTTCATTAGCATCTGGAGCAGGGATTTCCATGATGCAGTGCGTCCCTGCTTTTCTAGTCCCAGAGTTCAGTGCAGTTCTCTGTTCCTCATTCTTTATGCTAATTCCTGTCCCATCTTTCATGCAGATGAGGCTAGGGGAGTTGTCTCTGTTCTTCATTCTCTATGCAAATGGAGATGTCTTAATCTTGTTACCCTTGTCAAGAGGGGTCTAGGTGTGTCTCTTATTGCCCTTCATTGTTCTCTTCAAGCCTGTTCTCTGACTGGTTTTAGTTCAAACAGAGACTAGTGTGTGTGTGTCAGCCTCCACCCCAAACCTCGCTTTGCTTCCAGCATTTATAATGGTGTTAAATATACAAAAAAAGTGTTTTTAATTTATAAGGGGGGGGGGTTGCATTCAGATGCTTGCTGTGTGAAAGGGGTCACCAGTGCAAAAGTTTGAGAATCACTGGCTTAGATAATGCGCCTGGTTCCCCAAAACCGCAGAGCTGACTGGTATCAATAGATATATTTTTCAAGTATTTGACTTGTCTTCAATATTGAAGTCCTTTCTACATCCTCAACTGAATTTGTTCATTAACACCACTGCTTCTTATTTTATTAGTGACCGGTTTAAATGTATTGCCATTACACTTTATCTGAGTGTTTATGTATTCTTTTTGTAGTTTTTTTCCTCCATTGTGAAAATCTGTCCTCCACAAGATTTCTGCAGTGTAACTACATGAGCTATTAACATTCCACCTTTAGAGTAATTGACATTTAAAAAAAAAATTAAAACCAGAAATGTCCTGAACCCAATACTAAGCAATACACATAACGGAAGAAAAATTGTACAGCTCAAAATCCTAAGAGATTTTCAAAAGCATCTAGGTCTTAAGACCACAACTCACATTTAAAAACAATAAGACTTGCCCACCTTCAAGATCTAGATTTTAAAGGTATTTGGGCTGCAATGCCTAACTGAGTTAGGAGCTGAACTCTCATTTTCAAAAATAACATAGGCATTTAGGACCCTTAGTATCACTGACTTCCAATGAGACATAGACTTATAAATTAGGCATTGCAATCCTCAATTAATCCAGGGCTGGTATCTTCTCTTCCCCCGGTTGGCAGCCTGATCTTCCATGTCCCCATTGCAGCCGTCAATTCCAGGCTCAGATTGGACTAATCAGCCATCTTAGAACCCACTCCCAAACAAACTGATGACATTGGGTGGTCCTCATCAACTTTGATGGACGAACTCATCATCAGTTTTAATGTGAATTTTAATTAAATTTTAATGTGACTTTTCCCCTTGAAGATGTACAGGCGAGTCTCACCTTACGTGGGTGCCGCGCTACAGATGGAGTTTTTAAATTGTTATTTTTCTTTCTTTCTTTTTTTTTTTCTTCTGTTTTTGCTGACTGCGTAAAGCCAAATTCGAGGATGTTAAATGTGCCTGAGATGTGACTTGCCTGTATTGTCTTTCAGCCTGTTTGCAACATACCCCGATCTGTTTGGAACAGGGGTTGGCAAACCACAGCCTGTGGGCCGTTTTTATCCGGCCCGCGAGCTCGGCCTGGGATGCCGGACCAGAGTGCAGCAAGCTGCCTGTTCAGCTCTCCCAGGCCGGAGCACCTGGCCGAGTGCGGCAAGTTGCTGGCCCCTCCCCGCCTTCCCCGCCCCCCTCCTCTGGAGCCATGCCGTCAGGCGTGCAGCGTTCTGGGGGTCAGGGCTGGGTCCGTGGGGCAGCATGTTTGGCTCCGCGCAGAGCCAGACATACTCCCTGGAGCCACGCCGCCCTGCACACAGTGCTGTAGGGGCCGGGGCTGCGTATTCCCGCGGGGCAGTGTGTCTGGCTTCACGCGGAGCCAAACACACTGCTAGGAGCCTCATGGTAAGGGGGTTGGAGCTGGGAGGTTGGATAAGGGGCGGGGGCAGTTGGGACTGGGAGGAGGGTGGGTTGGATAGGGGGTGGGGTCCTGGTGGGGTGATTAGAGATGGGGGGGCTCTGGAGGGGGCAGTCAGGGAGCAGGGGGGGTTGGATGGGGAGTGGGAGTCTTGGGGTCTGTCAAGGGATGTGGATAAGGGTCTGGGTAGCCAGGGGACAGGGAGCAAGGGGGAGTTGGGTGGGAGAGCTCCTGGGGGGCAGTTAGGGTGGGGGGTCTCTGGAGGGGGTGCTCAGGAGACAAGAAGCGGGGGGAGGGGGTGGATGGGTCGGGAGTTCTGAGGGGGCGGGAAGTGGGTGGGGGTTCATAGGGGGCAGGGCCAGGCAGTTTGGGGAGGCACAGCCTTCCCTACCTGGCCCTCCGTACAATTTTGAACCACGATGTGGCCTTCGGGCCAAAACGTCTGCCCACCCCTGCTCTGGAAACTTACCAATTGAGTGTGGAGCACAAATATATAGTGTCGGCTAACAAAGAATATTGATATTTATCAACTCTGATTTCGGGGATTAAGAACAAAACTTAAATCAGGATTAGCGCTGTAGAGCTTTAGTATTTTAGAGCTTTTGCGTTAAGCAGAAGCAGATCTTGCTGAAAGTGAGATGGTGGGAAACTATGGTTAAACTGCATTCTGAGAACAGCTGAGAATTACTGCTGAGACACTTTGTTTTGCACCATTTTAGCTCTTCATAGGAGAGATTTTACTTTTTTTTTTTTTTTTTTTTTTTTAAAAAGCAAAATTCCAATTCTAGTGAATGGTCTGGTTAAACAAAAAGTATAATTGATCGTTAAGATGGAAGGTGGGACCATAAACATTTTTCATAGCCTGATCTAAACTCTACAGGTTTAGAAGGGCTAGATCAGCACCAAATTCATGAGATTTTAGCAGTTTAGACTGAGCTCTGGAACAACACACTTGCATTACATCATGTGTAATGATTAAGTTTATAAATACAATTTCATGGGAAAACAGGGACAAAGCTGATAAATGTTTCAAAGAATAATTTGTATCATCTTCTTTAATGATTAGCTGTCATGCAGTTGCATTCAGGTATGTAGGAACTCGGTCAGTATAGCTGTTGGTAAAATATTACATTATACCTATTTACTCCAAATCTGAGACCAGATCTAGACTCTGATTCATATGCATGAAAACAATCAACATATCTGCAAATTTAAACTGATAATCTAGGGTACTGTATGATTTGCTGTACCGATACACATTTGTGTAAAGGATGAAAGTCCAATGACTGCAATATTTACCCCTCGTTTTATTTTGTTTTAATTTGGCACGTCATTAGGGTGACCAGACATTAAATGTGAACAATCAGGATGGGGGTGAGGGGTAATTGGAGCCTATATAAGAAAAAGACCCATAAATCGGGACTGTCCCTATAAAATCGGGACATCTGGACACCCTATATATCATAGATCAATATTCAGGTGGTAGTTGTAGAAATTTATGCAATATGCTGGTGTATTTCAAGTACAAAGGAAATATTAGAGGAAGTCTTAATATTTCAGGAGTACTTTTATATTTTTCCTGATAAATGCAAATATGTACAAATTTATGACTATTTCCTCTGAAAAGGGTTAAATGACAGTGGACTTTCTCATTTCTTAATGGTTTTCATATTGTATTTGTTCACTGAACAGTTAAAGGTTTATTTTTTCCTGTCAACCCTGCAAGATCAAAGAAAGGCCCAGAGACAAACTAAGTTCTTTCCTTTTCTCAGATATCAACAATAAAAGTTTCAGCAGGCCAAATTATGCCCTCAGACACTTATTCAAACTTGTTGCAATGGAACTATATTTCAGAAGGGGAGGAAATTACGCTACAAAATAAACAGAATATGTTCTGAGATGCATTGGCTCTGTAAGACTAACAAGAATATAAAGAATTAAAAACTTGTCACTAAAGCTGGCTGATATGGACAGTAAGGGCAGGTCTACAGTAGCCTCTGGATCGGCAGATAGCGATCGATCTATCGGGGGCTGATTTATCACGTCTAGTCTAGATACGATAAATCGATCCCCGAGTGCTCCTCCATTGACTCCTGTACTCCACCACTGCGGAGTCAATGGAGGAGCGGCAGCAGTTGACTCAGCGCCATGAAGACGCTGCGGTAAGTCGACCTAAATACATCGACTTCAGCTACGCTGTTGAAGCTGCGTATCTTAGGTCGATCCTCCCTTTCCCCCAGTGTAGACCAGGGCTAAGTATAGTATGTGCTATTTTGAAACAGGGTACGTCCCCCAGGGGTAAAAAAAAAACCTGTGGCTGGTCTGGATCAGCTGACTTGGGCTTCTGGGGCTAGGGCTCAAGGTTGAAAAATTGCTGTGTAGATGTTCTGGCTTGGGCTGGAGCCACGTCTCTGGGATCTGGAGAGGGTGGAGGGTCCCAGAGCTCAAACTTGACCATCTACAACATTGCAGCTTTTAGCCCTGGAAACCCAAGTCAGCGGACACCCATGGCTGTGCTGCGGGTCTTTTTCAGAATAGAGCCACATGCTATATTAAATGTTGGTTTGCTGCTTGCATTAAACTTGACTGAGCCTTACCATTTTAGAGAAGGAGATGGGAAGAACAAGACTGTCGGTGAAAGCCTTGATTTGACAGAGACATTTTCAAGATCCTACTTGTGTTAATCCTGGCTCTTTCCATTTGAGAGTCTCTTGACCTGGATCATTTAATGTGCAGTTTAAATTGATAATCAAAATGAGTGGGAGATCCATCACTTCTTCTGTTTTAGAGGGATACCTCTGGCAGCCATGGCTCCAGCAACAGCCCAAAGACAACGAGGAGCACTTGTAGCACCTTAGAGACTAACCAGTTTATTTCATCTTAAGATTTCGTGGGCTATAGCCCACTTCATCAGACTAACACGACTGCTATTCTTAAGCCCAAAGACCGAATAACTTCTCAGTACTGAGAGTGTGTTTATCTTTGTATTTAGTGCCAAGAAACTCTAGCTGTCATAGTACTGCTGTGTTAAGCTGTGACAGTGACCTACATTACCACCTTACTGGGTGCTGACTCTTCGCAGACAGGCTTATCTTGCATTGCTTGACTGAAATGAAGATGATGTTATTCTAGATGGCGTTAACAGCACACATTATTAAGGTTGCCAGACATTTCCCCTTATAAGAAAGACCCTGTTTTCAGCCACTTATAGCGTTGTCAAACTTCAACCGCTTGGGCTGATATGTTCCAATCTAGGAGTGGGGGTGGAGGAGGGAGGGGACTGAGATTGGCTGGGTGAAAAAAAACTGGGACAGGGAGCCAGGCATGGGGTCAGAGGAGACACTGAGATTAGACAAAGAGCCTGGGGAGCAGGGAACTCAGACTGGAAGGGCAAGAGATAGGAGACAAGTAGGTGGAGCAGAGTGGAGTGAGAGACTGGGATGCAGACTGCAAGCTTGGAGGCAGAGACTAGGACTGGGCCAGTAGATTGGGACAAGATCTAAGCCTGAGAACTGGAGACTGGGTAGGTAAGGAAAATGGTATGGAGACAGGATTGGGACAAGTTGGGGGCGGGGGGCGGGCGGGCGGGGGGGGGGGGGGGGCGGCAAAAGGGGTCAGTCTTGAGGGAAATTAGCAGACTTTTCTGCCCACTACAACATAGGCACCTCCAGGGCCCAGAATAGAACCTGAGATTTCTGAATCTCATAATTCCTCTGCTGTCAGCAAATATGACACCTACTAGCAAACTGTCCCTCCTCCTCCTCCTAGTTCTAGTTTACACATGATAACCTACTTCTGCTATCAGTTACTCTGTTAGCTCAAGTGGGAGATAAAGTTCTCTTGATGAACCACATGGGTGTAAACACACAGCACATGAAAGGATGGGAGTTGCCTTACCAAGTGGGAGGTCAGTCTAACGAGGCAGTTCGATTAATAGTAGGATACCAAGGGAGGAAAAATCACTTTTGTAATGGTAATGAGTGGCCCATTTCAAACGGTTGACAAGAAGGTGCGAGTAACAGTAGGGAGAAATTAGTATGGGGGAAATTAGGTTTAGGTTTTGTAATGTCCCAACCCTCCCTTAATATCCAACCGCTAATCAAATTGTATTGTTAGACTGACCTCCCACTTGGTAAGGCAACTCCCATCCTTTAATGCTGTGTATTTATACCTGCTACTGTATTTTCCACTCCATGCATCTGATGAAGTGGGTTGTAGCCCACGAAAGCTCATGCCCAAATAAATTTGTTAGTCTCTATGGTGCCACAAGGCAAAGTCTTTTAGCAAAGTCTCATTAAATATTTCAGTTCTTGTTTGAACTAAACAGAATGTAATACTTTGTCAAGTCACTTACTATCACAGTATAGTATTTCATGAAACGTAAGCCTGGGAGAGGTATTGGGTTAAAATAAGAACTGTCTTAACAGCAGTTTCTCAGATAACTAGATAAGTATGTTAAGGGTTTCTACCAGCCAATTTCCTCTCTGAAAAGAGGTGTTTGCTACAGGACTGAGCTGCTTGCTTAAATCTGTTTTTCACTGTTTCACAAAGGCAGAGGCAGTACTAGCCCAGTGGGGGCTTTAAGCAGGAATATTTTGGGGGCCGCCTCCCCCCACAACACAATAAAAAGTGAATAGGGGGCCTGTTGAGCTGGCCGGGGCCCCAAGTAATTACTTAGTCCGCTTGTGCCTAGCACTGGCTCTACACAAAGGTTTCTGTCTTTAACAAAGATGAAGACGTATATAAAATGGACGCAAGTGACTTAGGACTGCGTTCAGGTCGAATACCTGCAAAATGCTTATTGTACTTCACAATAAGTAGGGAATCTTCAGTCATAGGTTTCATTTTGGATCATAAACTTGTTAATTTGAAGTTAAGCCTTCCAATAAACCCCTTCATTAAAATATATGTAATATTTGCATTAGTCATTTCTCCTCCAAGAGCTTAAATTTTAATCTCTAATTATCATCAGTTTAAAGATTGTCACTCATGGTCTGTATTACTGACACTGTAGATTGAATCTTTTGCTTGTGGTCTAGATCTGCTCAGTAGCTGTAAAGCCACAAAGCCTCTGTTACGTTTGTGTCAGAGCCTGGGCTGCTGTTGATTTTCCATAATATATAGTGCTCTTGACTTAGGGATAAAGGAATATGTAATTATCAATAAGCTATTTTAAGTCAACAGGCTGGGCGTACTTTGAAACTGAAGTTGAGTTTGCCTGGAGTTATTCCAACATGTTCCATCATGCCTGTATCTAACTCTTAAAAATTCCTACCATGAGTTCTGGTTTTAGGAGTCAGACACCCTGGAGGCTGATGTGGGAACATTCTTGAATGAGTGAGGATTTGAAGACAGATGTTGTTGGAAACGTAGCCATTCCTGGGCCAGTAAGTGGGTTGGGCTATGTGGATGTCACAATTGTACAGGCAAATGGCCCATGGCTCTGAATAGCTGGGCTGAACTTGCAATAAAAGAAAACATATTTTGTAATCTCTTCTGTTGGAAACAGTGACCCAAGCATACAGGGTACACACAGGCTGCCTTGGGATGAAGAATCCTTATTTAGTATTTTATTATGAAGCAGCTAGAATAATTTTCAATTAAGGGATATGGTTAACAGATTAAATATTTGATCTTATCCAGCGTTCCAAGTGGCAGTACATTGGAAAAAGCAGAGCTCCTGCCCTAAAACAGCTTTTCAACTAGCATAGGCATGGGTTCTTAATGGCTCTTCCATAGAATAGACTATTGTAATTTCCAGGTAAGATGGAGTTCACTGCAGTTAAGATTGAATACATAACAGTTTAAGTGTAAAAACATTACAGTAATATTGTAATTATTCCAAAAACAAGCATTATCATACCCTAAATGTTTTGGTTTAGGTTAAACTTTAAAAAAAAAATTGGTTTAGTTTACACTCAAAACATGCTAAAGAGGCCCACTCACCCTTAACTCTGCCTGTAGTGACACTATGCAATAACCACACTTTAGTATATAATCATTTAATCTGGGATGACAAATCAACATAAGGGCATTAATTCCATCCCCCAACCACCCAGTGGTGTCACAGTGTGAGTTAAGGTTGTTTGGGTAGCTCCAGATATGAAAATGCATAGTTAACACAGATTTCTTAAGTTTAACCTTAATTCTGAATTTCCTCAAGCAAAATTCCCAATATATGTCTCAGGGAGTTTTACTTGTGTAAGGACTGGACTTGGGTCTGATGTGCATTGCACTTTGAATAACTCTTAGTGTTTTAGAGACTAACTAGTTTATTTCAGCATAAGCTTTCGTGGGCTATAGCCCACTTCATCGGATGCATAGAACGGAACAGAAGTAAGATGCATTTATACACACACAAAGAAAGAAAAAAAAAGTAAAAAAAAAAAAGTTGTACATTAACATACCAGTTCTAAGAGGCTGTTAAATTAAATCCTGCCTGACAGAAATCCATTTCAAAAGGTATTTTCTTCTCATATTGATAATGGTCCATCTAAATTAAAGTCTCTTAGAATTGGTAGGCTAATGTACAACTTTTTTTTTCTTTCTGTGTGTATAAATGCATCTTACTTCTGTTCCATTCTATGCATCCGATGAAGTGAGCTATAGCTCACGAAAGCTTATGTTGAAATAAACTAGTCTCTAAGGTGCTACAAGTATTCCTTGCTTTCTTTACGGATACAGACTAACACGGCTGCTATTCTTGAACCTGTCTCAGTGTTTTACCACCTACTTACTTTGCATAGAATCTTTATTCCAGATTGGCTGAAGCATGAGGCAGGTTAATAGTTCTGAGTATCTGAACATTGCCCCAAAGAAGCTTTAGTTGAAGCTTTGTCTGCAGTAGAATGTGTTTGCTGGTACAGCCATAACAGCAAATTCTCATAGTGGAGACACAGTGTATACTGGCAAAAGAATTCTTGCCAATATGTTTTATGCTTGCACCCCAGCCTGACTAAGCTGTACCAGCTAAGGGACTTTTTTGCTGGTATAACTGCATCTACACTAGGGCTTTTGCTGGCATAGTTATGTTAATCAGATTTGGGGGGGGGTGAGGGAGGGAGGAAAATCACACCTCTGCCATAGCTATCCTGGCAAAAGTTTTCAGTATAAGGTACAGACAGCCTGTACCTGTCCTTGTATGGTAGCTTCATTAGAGATGGAGTGCTACCATGAATAGCTGAAGTTGCTTAGGTATGTGCATAACAACCCCCCTTCTCAGTTGTTTAAAGCTGCCTGAAGCATTCACCTTTCATGTTTGTGCAGAGCCAGAGTATGATTTTTGTTTTAAAAGGTGAAGCAAAAAATGGTTGAGCTGTACTGTCGCTCCACCCATGAAAACTTATTTTATTCTAAAAGAAGCCTTGTTCTGAGCAAGGTGTGGTATAAAGGGAAACTGGGCAGAAAAGGTGGCATTGAGGGAAGAGAGGTGCCTTTTACGGCAAGTTGTCTTTGCTTTGAGCTAGGGGTATAATTCCAAACTTGAGTAGATGTACAAATGCTAGCTCTGATCATCCTAGCATGCTAAAAATAGTGCTGTAGCCATGGCAGAGTGAGTGAGGGACTAGTCACCCTGATGTTATGTGCCAAATGTACTGGAGGGTACGTAATTGGGGTGGCCAGCCCCTCTTACCAGTCACTCCTCTGAGACTATGCTCTATTTTTAGCAGTACTAGCTCAGTCAGAGCTTGTGTGTGTGTTTCCCAAGCTGGGACTCTCTCTCTCTCTCTCTCTCACACACACACACACACACACACACACCCGCTCAAAGTGTAGGTGTACCATGAGTATTAGGGTAAAAGAAAAAAAAAATAGATGAAGTAGGGGTTGGCATATGTGCCGCTTTTAACTACTTCCCAGTATTCTGTGTGATGTGGGCTGCACTACGTGTGTGTGTGTGTGTGGGGGGGGGGAATACAGGAGTAGGAAAAATGTAGTGAATTTGTATATTTTCTGTGCAAGTAACTTAGGTGCAGCAAGTAACTTGATTTACTGCACCCCTTGCAGCACTATGAAATTAGTGTGCAACAAGTGTTAGACAACTGTTTATTGGTTATTCCTTACTGACTGTAATGAAATATGTAAGGTCTGGTTGCTGCCTACCCCAGAGTTTCTGCACAATCTTTGCAGGAGCACTTGCTTCCACCACTGACTTCTCTGCATGAAGCTGTGGGAGCACAGAGCCATTGACAATGCATACACAGAACACAACGGTTTCAGAAAATGGCCTTGGCATTCTTATGGTGTGATTGCAAATAGTGAAAATATTCCTTAAACCCTATGGAAAGATAATGTTAGTTTTGCAAAGTGAAGCACTAGAAAGCCAGGAAATAGAAAAGCTGATGTTACCTGCACAACTTCAGCTGTGCTCCCTTGTAATTCAAGTCCACACTGTAACATAAACATGATCCTAGATTACTGCTGTTATGCAGCACGCCTGCCTCATTCGTTGGGGAAGTTGGACAGGATCTCGGCCTCACGCTTGGTCCAATTTTGTTTGGAATTCCAAATGTAAACCCAGCGCAACTATTAAAAGCAGTGGAGTTACTACTGTAACTCAGCAAATCCTTATGCACTGTGGTGGATGGTGCATAGTGAATGAGAACATAAAGGCTATAGGGCAGGGGTCTCAAACATGCGACCCGCGAAGCCCCCTGCCCCCCCACCCCCCAATAGCAGTTTCCGGGAGGGAGGGGCCAGAAGTGGAAGCTTCTCTGCTGCCTGGCTGGGCCGCTGCCGATCCCCAGCTGCTGCGGCTTCAATGAATGAGCTGGGGTGGCGCTTCCCAGGAGCCCTCTGCAGCGGTGGCCAGGAGCGGTAAGCCAGGCTCCCCGCTGCCCTCCCGCCTCCCTCTGCGGGAGGCTACCGCTCCCTGGCCGCTGCTGCAGAGGGCTCCTGCGAAGCGCCCTGACTGGGCTGCTGCCGAGCCCTGGCTTCCAGGCGCTGCTGCTGCGGCCTCAATGAATGAGCTGGGGCAGCGCTTTGCAGGAGCCCTCTGCAGCGGTGGCCAGGAGCTCAGAGGAGAAGGCGGGGCAGGGGTGGGACCTCAGGGAAGGGGTGGAGGTGGGGCCGGGAGCGGCGGGGGAGGGCGTCAGTGATGCGGCCCTTGGGCCAGTGCACTAGTCCTCATGTGGCCCTCATGATCATTTGAGTTTGAGACCCCTGTTATAGGGGGTCAGACCAATAGTCCATCTAACCCAGTATCCTGTCTTCTGACAGTGGCTAGTGCCAGATGCTTCAGAGGGAATGAATAGAACAGGGTAATTATAAAATGATCAGTCCAAGCTTCTAGAAGTCAGTTTTAGGGAACCCAGAGTATGGGTTGAATCCGACCATCTTGGCTAAGAGCCATTGTAGTAACTACAAGGCCTCCTCCCTCATTCTGAAGGCCCTTAGTTTTTGGTTTTTATTTATTTAATTTTTTTAGGGACTTTATTACAACAACAACAAAAACAGGTGAAATTGGTGGAAAAAACGATTAATTTTTCCAGGTAAATATTAGGGTTTATTTTGGTGCATGGAAGGATGAGAGAAAGTATTCAGTAGATTAATGCTCTGATTAATAGAATTCACTGCGGTTTGTTGCAGCACTGAAACAGAATTCAAAACACAATGCCACCTCTAAATTTAAGAAAACAATATATCCCTAATCCCCAAATAAAACTCTTCATTTAAATAAAGTTTACTGTTGTACACTTTGAATGACTAGCCTATAAATATTTACATTTAATAATTGGGCCACACCCTTTGCAGGGCATACACTCAACTTTAAAAACAAAAACAGAAGAAAAGGATGAAAACATTTGAATACTTTTGTCCTGAAATGTATTCTGATACAGATTTTTGTTTCCTTACCATTCTAGTATCAGATCTTTAAACTGTTATCTGCTAACACAGGGGTGGACAAACTTTTTGGCTCAAGGGCCACATTGAGGTTGCAAAATTGCATGGAGGGAAGGCTGTCCCTCTCCAAACAGCCTGGCCCCGCCCTTCCTGCTCCCTGACTGCCCTTATCTGACCCCTCCCACTTCCTGCTCCCTGACTGCCCCCCTCAGAATCCCTGACTCATTCAACCACCCCTGCTGCTTGTCCCCTAACTACTCCCTCCCAGACACCCACCTGGGCCCCCAATCTAATCCCCCCTGCTCAGTGTCCCCTGGCTGCCCCCTTCAGAGATCCCCACCACCACCACCACCCCAGGACCTCAACCCCATCCACCCCCCTTACTCCTTATCCCCTATCCAACCCCTATCCATCCCACCACCCCCGACAGACCCCCGGGACTCCCATGCTCCATCCAACCCCGCCTGCTCCCAGACTGCCCCCCAGGCCTGTTATGCAACCTCCCGGCTCCGGACCCCTTACTACACCTCTCAGCAGCATGTCTGGCAACTGCGTGGAGCCAGACACACTGTCTTGCCCCCTAGAGTGCTGCCCGTGTGGCGCACTATGGCCCCGGGGGAGAGGGGAAGATGGGGATGGGGCCAGTGGCAGTCTCCCCAGCTGGGAGCTCAGGGAGCTGGGCAGGCCAGGCCAGATGTGTACGTGGTGGGCGAGAGATTCATCAGTACATTCAGATGCACACACACTTCAGAGCTTGGGTGCATGCCTGTTTATTGTGTGTATCTCCTACATGAATACATTGGCTTACTTGAACAAGCAGTTTTACATATACACACAATCTGTTGCATTATCATAGTACATCTCTCATTTAAATATATTGCATTTTCCTAATAAAACAAGTTATTTTTTTTATATATTTGAATGATACAAAAGTAGGGTGAAAAATCAGGGAAAAGCTAATACTACTTTTTGTAAAATCTGGGATATTTTCAGTAAAATTGGTTTAAACTGGAAAACAAGGGGGCTTACTCGTTCAGTATGAAGTTTGGACAGGGCTGGCAATATAGCTGGTAAAGTTGTGAGAGAAGGGGTCCTATGACCTGGGTAGGGCTTATTTAGTTCTGAAGTGGGTTCTGCTTAGTGGTTTAGATGTCTTCTTCAAGTACAGAATTTTTTTTAAGTATTCAGTTGACAGAATAGCAAACTCTCTCACTTTCTCTTTGTGTATAACCAAGAACAGTAACTTTCCTCCCCCCCCCCCCCAACTTGGTGCACTTGTTCAACATATCTACACATTGAATTCCGAGTATATGGTCCCCTTCACTTCTTATCTACTATAGTATGAAATTTCTGTGAAACAAAGAGAAATTCTAAATGTTCTATTTCTCAGTCCCCAGCAGACTGACTTGTTTCAATATTAAAATGAAAACAGTAGAATCAATGTCTGTATTCAGTTTTATTTAAATCTCCAAGTTAATAGTGAACCCGAACACAAACCTTGTATTTAAAAAATTCTCATTTTCAAATCATCACACTACACAGAAATCATAATGAGATCTAAAGTTTTATAATAAAGACTGTCATGTAGAAAATTTCTCTTTAAGTCTGACTCTGAACACATATTGGTTATTTTGTTACTTCAAGCATATTGCAGTAACCTCCTTCTCTTAGAAAAGACAATCTAATTCAGTAAGAGGTTAAAATAGTAGTTATTCAGAATGTTCTAGACACTTAGTGGAAAAGGTTAGGGAACTAGATTAATAAATACAATTTCATTGAGACTAATATTTTCAATCCAAAACAAACACCACCCTCTCCTGCAACAAGAACTAGTCTATTTGATAAAAACTTACGGGTTCCCCTGAAGACTGCTTAAAAAAGATATTGGGACTTTATCGCTAAAATATTTTTTTCTATTTTGGAGATGGGGAGAAAGACGGACTATGGATTTATACAGCTAGGTTCCACTAAAGCTATTCTGTGCACTCGGGTTATTTGCCAATGTCCACAGGATGACTTGCATTCATCTCCTACTGGAATTAGTTAGAGGATATTAGAGTACTGAAAATGTAATGTGTGAAGAGGGGTAGAGAACTTGTGAGAAGAAAGTGCTTAAATCTTTGTCGTAAAAAGCATATCATGTTCCTTTATTATTATTAAAGGCATTTGAGAACAAGTGAAGCACAGGGTCAATTTATCTGGCTTATATATAGCTTCTGAAAGTAGCCATCTTAAGTGATGTGGTCAATTTTTGCATCTCCTAAGCATAGTGTCTGTCTCTCTTTCACTTGACCTAGATCAGGGGTGGGGAACCTTTTTTCTGCCAAGGGCCATTTGGACATTTATAATGTCATTCGCGGGCCACCTTTCCCCCCCTCCCCCCGAGGAAGCCCAAGCTGGCAACGGGAGCTGAGACCCCAGCTGGCAAGGGGCCAGCGGGGGAAACCCCAAAGCAGTGGCAGGCAGAGTGCTGACTGCCGCCTGCCCCAGTCAGCTCCCACTGTAAGCCTGGGTGTAGGGGGTGATCTTCCTTTACCCCTGCCCAGCCTCCCCCCATCTAACCGCCTTTCCTCCCCCACCCCACCTAACCTCCTCCCCCCTTCCACTCCCAACCCAGCCTCCTACCCTCCATGCCTGACCCGCCCAGCCCAGCCTCCCCCCCCACCAAACCTCCTTCCTTCCTGCACCCACGCCTCGCCCACCCCATCCAGCCTAGTCTCCTGCCCCCCTCCCCGCCCACCCAGCCTGGCCTCCCCCCCCCCACCCCCTTGCCTGCCCCCCAGTCCAGCCCCCCCACCCCCTTGACCGTCGGCTCCCTGCGGCTCCTCCTTTCGCCGCCCGGCTAAAGGTGGCTGTGCGGCGCCAGCGGCTCCCCCAGGCGCTTCCTGGCCCCTTC
This sequence comes from Sternotherus odoratus, assembly GCA_032164245.1. Taxonomy (NCBI): domain Eukaryota; kingdom Metazoa; phylum Chordata; order Testudines; family Kinosternidae; genus Sternotherus; species Sternotherus odoratus. The sequence goes on along the minus strand of JAVMKO010000001.1, from coordinate 198,636,780 downwards.
GCCAAGCGCGGAGCCGCCCCTGCCTGGCGGCCCACTCAGCGAAGGGGCTGGGAAGCATCTGGGGGAGCCGCCGGCCAGGAACACGCGGGGGCCGCCAGGCGGGGGCGGCTCCACGCTTGGTGAAGGGGCCAGGAAGCGCCTGGGGGAGCCGCCGGCCAGGGATGCGTGCGGGCCGGACGGAATGATTTGGCGGGCCGTATAAGGCCCGCGGGCCGGAGGTTCCCCACCCCTGACCTAGATGGACGGTACTTGCATAAGTAACAGAAGGTGACAATTTTCCAACAGGATGGATTCAGTAATACATTTGGGCAAAATTTGGAAGGGGGAAGACACTGAGCGATGAGACCCCAGTCTTACACCCCTAAAGTTAGTTGCAGCATTATTGCCATTTCCTTCACTGAGCATAAAGATCTCAAGCCTAAGTGAAAAACTAAACCATTTATACCACAGCCTCATCACTTATGCATTCTGATCGTGTAAAAGTGGATGAGACGTATGACAAAAGTAAGTTTCGATTTGAAGAGACCAATTTGCATTGTAAGTTTCAAATGGTTTCTGGAGCAGCTCCTAGAAGTACTTTAGTCAATCCTGCAAGTGGTGCTTGTGAGCTTGCCTGACACTAACTGTGCAAGCTTACTGAAAAAGAACTGCAAAAGGTAGGATCTAATAATGCATAACAGACAATGTTACAGTAAGTGAAAAAACGATCACGAACCACAAAGCTTGGAGTACATTATCTTCATATGCACTGGACTAAAATGACACTTATTACAAATGAGTATTCATAGCAAGTTAGTACTTAGAGTCCCTGAGGATTGCTGCTGCAGCAGCTTGTGTGTCTGACTCTAGTTTTTCCACAGTGCTCATGAACTGAAAGAGTGGGAAAGGCAAATCAGCCTCCAGCGTAAAGCTACTTTATTACAGAGCTTTACCTCAGAGACTAGCGAAGTGATGTGTGACAGTCATAGCTCTGCAATGTAACATGGATTACCTGGACTAGGAAATCCTGTTGGATGGCAGAAAAAGGGAATGGTGTGTACAATAGGCTCTACTACCTAATTTTGAAAATGATGCTCCACTGGAAGTAAATTGTCCCATTAAGAGAACATCTATAACAAAAGCCCAGCTGAAGGGTTAATATCCATATTTAGTGAAAATCACAACAGACTGTTTGTTTGATAAAACTTGGTGAATAAAAGAAGTACACTTACAAGAGTTCATGGTGCCAAGGGCCTACCGCATTATATGTGGGGTAATATTAGGCATCTGGAAGAATGCATTGTGTGCTAAGGGTTTCTGCTGTCATATACTGTATTCAAGCTAAGTTTTAAAACGCTCCTCTTCTTTGGTAAATAAGTGAGTTTTGGGAAGAGGGTGAGGAAGGGACTAGAAAGCTTTAACTTAAGTATGCAGTCATTTGAATTTTAGTTGTGTAACGATTATGCTACTCAGACTTAATAGGGGTTTGACTGTGCCTTTACAAGATCATCCATGAAAAGGTATCAATTGAAGTATGTCTGTCTGCCATTTGCAGTGTAAATCCCGTCAAACAATACTAAGTACATAGAGAAGTATACTAGATTCATGCTAAAGTAGTGATGCTAATTTGATGCATTTATGGTTTGATAATGTGTTGATAAAGTTCCCGTGGAATGCAAAAAACGCGGTGGGTCTATAATATGCAAATTTAATTAAATTAGTACAGGATTTGTATTACTATTTTCAGTGGAGCTGAATGACTTGAGAAAGGCCTGACTTACTATATCCAGGAAATATTACTGAAAAGCAATCGGATTTAAAAGATAGACAATCTGATGGATTATGTTCAAAATTGAGAAGACATAATCTGCTGGATTATGTTCAAAAAAAATTGAGAAGGGTATTTATTGAACAAACTGCCTTGTCATTGACTGGAGAAACAAGTTTTATGATCAAATTAAGGTTATAATGTTTACACGTTGTATAAAATGTTTACATACCATTGTTTTTCCATCACTGCTGCATTACACTGCCAGGTAAGTTTCTGTATCACAGGACAAAATTAAGTTCTTTATATATTCAATCTATCCATTTCAAAAGGTATTTTTTCTCCTACTGATAATGGCCCATCTACATTAAACAGCCTCTTAGAATTGATATGTTAATGTACAATTTTTTTTCCCTTTCTTTCTGTGTGTATAAATGCATCTTACTTCTGTTCCATTCTATGCATCCGATGAAGTGAGCTATAGCCCACGAAAGCTAATGCTGCAATAAACTAGTTAGTCTGTAAGGTGCTACGAGTATTCCTCGCTTTCTTTACGGATACAGACTAACACGGCTGCTATTCTTGAACCTATAAGGTACTTGTCATTTGACGATGAGTGCAAGGCCTGTTTGCAAATTAATAAATGTAAATGATTAAAGCACAGGTAAATTAGTGCATTTTGTCCATTTATAATAGGTGTACTTGTTCATACTCCTCCTGGTGTGTATTTTGTTAAAATAATATCTTACCAATCCATGAAGGGGTCTTGTATTGTTAGGTCTTCGAAAATGGATGCGTGGCTGAAGTCTCGCATATATGAACAAGCTAATTTGAACACCTGGATTATTATTGAAACTCATTATACCACTAAATCCATCTTTTGGAAAAAAGTTTGTCAATACAGAAGTATGCACACAGCAACAATAATTTTTCTGCTTTTGTTCAGAGAATATTATTAGCTTTCACATTGTTTTATTGTAGCTTGATTTCTTCTCTTCCACTGTCCCCATTTAAATTTTTTTGATAGTTCTGTATATTTTACTGACAATGTATTGCTACTTACTGTAATTACAAGACTGAGCTTAAACTACAATCTTAAAATTCCTAGTTTAAAAAAAATTCACATTGTTCTCTTAACATGCCTTCTATTTTGAGAATACTGAAGCTGCTACTTGCAGAAAAATGTTCTAATGCAGTATTACTTTTTTCCCCCTCCCATAGCTTGAATTGCAGACATTGGAGCAATGCGTTACTGTACAGCCAAGGACTGTGAAGAAAAAATCATCCCTATAGAGACTACATTCCACGTCCTTTCAGAACTTCAATTTATGCCAACAACTGTACAGTTTTGCATAACAGAACAAATTTTAATCAGCTAAAACAGGTGGACACAATGACTTCATTTCCAGTAAGGATATGACAGTGCAATATGGACACTATGAACCTCCAATATGGAGTGGTTTATTTTACAGTTTGAAGCTGCCAGTCTGTGGTCAGTTGTAGGTGCTTTTTCTGTCAAGAAAGAGACTAATTTTTAAGTTACTGACAATACTTGGACAAATCATCTACCATTGCAAAAACTTGGTATTTGCAAGCGTAGTATTGTACATTTCAGATTTTTAGCACAACTCTTACAGATCTAGGTGGTGAGGGGTTTTTTAAGTCCTCTGCTTCCCCAGCCTGTAACTGGGAATTATTTTATCCTAATACCAGGACTGTGTTTTTAGAGTTCTGAATACAGTAAATTATACAATAAGTTGTGAATTTGATTATACAAACTCTTCCTTGGGGAAGGAAGGGGGAAATGACTGAAGTGCTGCTTCCATTTCTTCTGCATTGTGACCTAATCTACAGAAAGCACAGCAACACTGCACCATACTCGAACAAGAAAATGCACAGAAACCTGTCTGTCTGGGAGGGAAAAAGTTCAGGACTGATAACTGGTGTCAGTTGGCATAGTGGAGTTTATGACCCCTTGTGTTAAGCTCTTACTGAAATGCCAAACTAAAATCCACTTCAAGTTTGCCTATAACACATACCTTAAATAACCTTTTGGTGCTGAGAGCTGGCATTTAACAGTGCTCCTTGTTAATGTACTGTATGAACCTTTTAGAAGAATGCTAAGGCTACAGGGCATTTATTCAATGCAAGCTGGGGTTTAATTTGGCTCCCGATTTAAGTCTTACAAAGAGCTTGTTTTACAAAAGCTAGGACTAATTGAATAGAATTCCCTTGGGAAGCCGATGAATTAGCCATTCCCTATACTGCTGGAAATCCTTTCATTGCAGCTTTGTTATGGAATGCAAATCTGACATGGACATTTGCATTTCTCTCAGTTTGGACAAGCAGGCCAGGTCTATATTAGAAATGTTTACCTGCATAGCAGTGCCTGTTAAGGCTGTGGATTTTTTTGACATTTTCTTGCCTGCATGATACAACTGTCTATACTAAGTGCTTTTGCTGTTATAGCTGATTTGTCACTGAACCTGTACAGCTATATCAGCAAAGTGCTAACTTCAGTCACTCTAGCTGAACTTCTAACAGAGAACAGTAACTTAGCAGTAGACTTTTAAAAACTGAAGTGGTGGTAATAGACAAAATTTTATAAAAGGGATTAGCCTGACAGCATACTGTGGACCTGTTCTTTTGTGCCTAGATGCTTGTGGACAGGAGTCACTCTCAATCACATGATTTTGGTTGTAACAAATGTCAGTGCTCAGTGACATCAGTATAGATTACTTAGTCAGTAGATCAAATAGAGTAACTTGCAGAGGAAACAGCATGGTAGCATGCACTATGGATTCAAATGTGGGCAGCCTTGATGTACACTGTGTGTGTGTGCGCGCAACAGTGTTTTGAAAGATTCCATAGATTAATGCATACTCCCCTGCCTAAGGTTAGCAACTCAGAAGTCGTCATTCCATAGTAAATACTGATTTCTTTAAGAGTTTGGTTTGTGTACCTTTGGGCAGCTGTTCATTGAATTCTTCAGAAACAATCTGCAGTGTAAGTAAAGCCAGTTTCCTAACCCTGATATGTACACATGAGCCACTGTTGATGTTTCTATTTTTTCTATTTTATTTCTTGCATCAAGCAGTGGTAGGGGAAGAGTTGTTACTGAAAGTAACTTCATGTCCCCTTAATGTATTTTGGATCCTGCAGTCCTTCCCCTGGCAAAAAATGTACCAAATATCAATGGGAATTCTGCTGAATTTAGGACTTCAGCTTTAAGCACAGCATGACTGTTTCCAGTCATATTTTTGTATTAAAACTGCAAGTCTAAGCCATTTCTCTGGCTTTGTAATTTACCAGTTCCTCCAAATTTCCCCTCTCTTGGTATGTAGGCTTATTTTTTCTATATCTTATTTTACAAAATGACAGAGGCATTTGGATTCTTATCAGATGAAATCTTAAACTTTCTTCCACAAGCTTAAAACTTGCAATACAGTGGAAGGATATTAAGCTACATCGTATTGCAAATCTCTCTTACTAAAACAGTATTTTCAAATACCAGAACAAATCCTCTTTCTAAATGTCCTCTAGCCCGACAATGCACACTGGATATATGAGAATCGAGCTCTTGTTACTGAGCTGTTCTGGTCTGCTTCACTCCCCTGAAGTTTGAACTGGATCTTTCTAAGATGTGATATTGGCTTCCCCCTCCCACCCTCTTCTCTCTGGGACTTCATGAAGGGTATTACTCCCCCTATTCACATCTCACTGAGCCTCGCTGGCCTGTAAGCTGAATATTTTGAGAAAGTAAAGGGCTACCAGATGACTCACTGAATACTGATTTCACGCTGACAGGCCTGTTTCCTATCTTACCAGCTTAACTTCTCATGCTTGAACTTTTTTTTTTTATGTAAGCACTTAAATTCCATTTTCACTCATGTGCAGAAGCAGGGACCCTGCCAAAATGGAGTTGGAGCAAGTTATTAGTGGTGAGTTACAACTTCAAACAAAAGTTCCAAAAGGCAACAGTGAACCTTTCTCTGAAGGCCGTTAGGATGATTGTAGTGTTCTCAGGTTTACTGTGCAGAAACAGCCTCCTGTAACCGGATACTGAATTTTTTAAAGTGAATAACCACTTCTCTATAATTCGTGTCTGAAGATTGCAGGTTTTGTTCAAACTGAAATTATGTAGGAGGACCAAGTCCTTCAAACCTCCACTTACCAAAAGCCTCACTCATTTCAATGGGTCGACGTGCATGTGTAAGCTTACAGAACTGGATCCTGTGCTTATTCTAGGTAGAGCTGGTAGCACCAACTATTAAGGTTACTCAACACGTCCCCTTATAAGACCCTGTTTTCAATTGCTCTCCTTTGCCAAACGGTAAGCATGGAGGCGAACATGTTCCATGCTGGGCATCTAAGCGTGAAATCTTTTTGGAAAATTTCACCCTGATGGTTCAGCTGCTTTAGAGAATGACGTTAGGGGGGGAAAATACATTTTTCACTGTTTAAAATTCCAGTGACCTCTTTGAAAAAATTAGAGCCCCCATCCTGTGGAGCAAGGACTTTAAATGAGGCAGGGGCTGTGCCTTTTGCCACCCCCATGAAAGTTTGTCCAAAGGTGGCCAACTTGCATACACACCTTTCAAAAATGGTAGTTAGCATATGTTCAGACTTAGATTTCAGCAGCTTAAATTTAAAACTCTGTCCTTGCTTAGCATTTTTGAGCCTCTCTCAGCCCCCTAATGCTGCTGACCGGGCTCTGTCTAGGGCCTAGGCCATCCCCACAAAGCATGCTCCCTCCCATTCTCACTCCATGGCAGAGGAAGATATTTCCTTGTAACTGCTGCTCCTGCCTGTTCTAGGCTAGCTAGGCACTGGGGGAATCTGTCTTTCCTTCTGCTCTGTGAGCAGGCACTCAGCTGCAGGTGAAGTCAGTCAAGGGGAACTGTGCTTTGAACAATTCAAGTGCTAATGTAAAACGATGTACTCTGACATATCCAGTTAGAGGTGTCAAGTTAGGCACCTATCTGTGAAACTGGGTTACAGTAATATCTATTGGGCTCAGTTTGTGATGTCCTCAGAGGCTAGCAATAAGTGCCATAGAAAAGCCCACAAGAAAATTATTTTTTTGTCCTCAAAGCAAGGTTCGCTAGTGTGCACTAAATCAGACACAAATACTGAGTGCACTGAATGAGGCAGGGGAACCTTAACTGTAGCATTTCTTATCACAAGAGCTTGTCTTTGCAACTTTAGTGATCTTAACAGATTTTGTTTGCATGTAAGCCATAGGTATAAATTCCACTAGTAAGTGATGTACACTAGACAAAAGTGAGTGTTGGGTTTTTTTATGGACAGGAGTGTTGTAACACATTAGTTTCACATCTACTAGCATTGGAGCAAAGAAATGAGCTTAGTCATACTAAAAGCAGAAGTTTTTTTTTTTTTTTTTTACATCCTTCTACATGACCCCACTGAAAGCACTTTCAGAATTTTTCACTAGAAACATGAGCACACCAAGCAAGGGTTAGCTATGTTCTAAGACTGTTCAGGTACTATGTTGGGTAAATGTACTACACTGGCTTTTCCAGGACCAAGTGAATGTTAAAGATTTTTATATGGGATGTTAAGTAGCTGCAAAACAGTTTTCCAGACACAATTGGTACATGACCCTATGCTAATCAGACAGCAAGTGTGAGAGATGAGGATGGGATGGAGGGTAATAGGTGCCTATAAAAGAAAAAAGACCCCAAACTCAGGACTGTCTCTATAAAATCAGGACATCTGCTTACCCTACATTAGCATCTGTGGAGTGTCAGAGACAATTATAGTCTTAACTTTGACTATCTCATTGGGGACAAAGCTCATGCTGACTCAAAGTACTAAACATAATTTTGTTTTAATAGCCAGAGAGGTGAACCATTTTTAATCAGTAAACTCAGTTCTTAAGTAAATTCTATAGCCCATTCCTTGAACCACAAATCAATATTTAAATTATGGCTTACCCAAAGTTTTATATTTTGTAGGCTGTCTGACTCAGCAATTCACACCTATTAGCAGGAAGACCCTCTCTTGAATTTCACTCTGATCTAAGATACTAATGTATAGGGTTTGCTTTATTGCTCATCACAGTCTTAAACTAGGATTTCCATTCAGAGACTCTGAGCAAGCATGAGAGGGGGGAAAATACAGGAATTTCAGTAACTTTCCATAGTTTTGTTACTACATCGATTTGTATGTCTAAGACAAGCTCTAGCCTAACCCCCCTCCCCAGCTTCAGTACTAGCCTAAAGTTAAAATTTATCACACTGTTCCATGAAAAGGATTTTCACATTTAGAGCAAAATTTTAGTACAAAACGTGAATTGAAAGAGCACATGAACAAAAGTGGAATGCGGCAGGCTCTAGAAGAGTTACAGTTGTCAAGAGTAAACGCCATTTTCATCACTCTGAGAAGAAGCAATTTCCTCTGTGGTAGTATTTAAGAAGCAAGTCCTGGAATAGCAGAGATAGTGAGTGCTCATACAGGACGCTATCCATTCTAATCGTGGGAGCAGAATGCCAAACGGTTTAGTGGTCGGTTGCCTGAAGTGCTCTCAGCAGGATGCTTGAACTTTTCATCTCTGAACTACTCAAGAGGGGGGCAGATGGACTGCATGACCTTTCCAATTCCACCACAGAAGTGGCAGGTCTAGCTTTAGAAATCTTTTACTGTCTTGCCCTCATGATGCATAGTCATTAATTTGATTCTTTCAGACAGACCCATAATTTGTCTTTAAGAGGGAAGGAGCAGGAGGTAGATCACTGTATTTAAAATAAACCATACTAGACAAGCTAAGTGCTGCTGTACAGTTGGAACTTGTAATTTAAAAAAGTTAGCCCATTGTTTGGTTGAAGTGGTGACTTAAGGAAAAACCGGAATGGATTTTTTATTCATACATAATTTTATGGGAAAGGAACAAATGGAAGTTAAAAAAATGCACTTTAGCAAACTGATATTACATTGCATTTTAATAGTAGGCCACATAAAAAATAACATTTTCTAAACCCTTTTGAGACATGGAAGTATAACTTTACACCATTTTAAAGCATGCTTTCAGTAGTTGAACTGCTGTTTAGGAGGTAATAGATTTCAACTATTTGCTTTAATACGCCAAGAGGTCACGAATAGCTACTGAGCTGGGAATTGAAAAGCCTTAAGCAATAAGTTAAAGCAAGTCTACATGAAAATGAGCCAAGTACTAGGCAAAGACATTTTTCCCTTTTCAAATTTCAGATAGGACTATGGGGTGTATAGCACTTGCACAGTTGATATATTGTGTGGTGCCTCACTGACAGTTCACATGTACTCTGCAAAAGAGAATGAATATAAACACCTTTCTTCAGATGTAATAACCACAAATGGTTAAATTCAGAGTAGTATCTTCTTAAGTAAAAACATTTGCAGTTTAAACCATCACACCTAACAGGCAATCAAAGCAGATTCCAGAGATACTTCCCATAGAATATGGAACCTTTTGGTTGCATATATGTTCAATACTGTTTTCTAGCTTCACTGCAAGTAATATCACTATCTGCTGTATCTCCATCAAAAAAAATAGGGTTCCGGCTTCCTTTATCTGATTTTTAACAACCTAATGAGAGAACAAGTGTTTTTTTAAATCACAGAGCCTAGATAAGGGCTTGAGTCATTCATTTCAGTCTTGGACACTTAGTTTTCTCTTGTGATGTGCTAGAAGATATACAAACAGTAACACTCAAGTTGTCCAAAGCTAAGGGGCTAAACAACATTCACTGCCTCCCTATTTAAATACTGAATTATTCTAAACTGTACCTACTATACATTGCCAATGAGGAACTTGTGCTGTTTTCCCTTTTGCCTGAAGCAATGCAGTGCAGTTTGTCATATAGTAACAAATCCCAGAAAAGTGTTGCATTCATGCAGCTGTACTCCTAGTACATACTGTTCCCTTTTATACATAGTTTCAAGTTTTCTAGAGAGCAATTTAACACTGGACCTCCTGAAAATCAGACATGCACCCATACCTTTAAGTCTCAGAATAACTAGACTTTTGTTTGGGTTTCCCCTCCCTCATTCCCAGACTCCACCCAGCCTGAATTAGCTTGGTTCTGCTGGGTAACGTTTTCACATACCTCTTCACAGAAAGGTGCTGCAACTGAAGGAGAGAGAATTGCAGCATGCTAACTCTACTTAGCTTCAGTATGCAGTTTTGGGAGAAGAGACTGGCCAATTTTCCCATTTCTCTAGTTTAGACGTTTAAAAAACCCCTGTCAGCATCTTGAATTAAAAAAAAAAAAAAAAAAAGAGTCAAGGTTGGTGTCTTCAGACTTTAGTAAAACCACTTATAAACAGACAGGTTAGTTCCGTTCAGTACGCATTCCCACCGCAAGTGATACTGGGGCCTGCAGTCTTCCTTCATCCATCCACGGGGCTACAGCTGTATTTTTACTGAGGCAGTAGTCATGCATTGTCTTCCAAAGGAAATACTAGACGGGTGCCCCTGCTTGTAACTTCATTATCTCCCATTCCCAGATCACGTTCCAGTGCCTCCTCTGAACTACTTTTTGTTTTCCTGCCATCGAGGCTAGTGGTAGCAGTGCGGGAGCCAGAAGAGCCATTAGCAGTTATTGTGGTATCACCATAAGTCAGAGTGAGGTCACCATCATTCAGAATAAAATCTGAATCCTCCTCTCTAAGCTGCTCCTGATTCTGAAATAAAAGAGCAATAACACTTGGTGAATATTCTCTTTTCATTGTCTTAAAATAGCTGAACAAAGGGATCTACACTTACCAGTCAATACATAAAGAGTTAACAGTCAAGTACAAGAAAAACTTGTACTACTAAATTCTTAAAGTCTAACCTAAGCAAGTAAAAGCTAAAAATTTAAATCAAGTGATTAAACTACTATAAATTTAGGGTGGGGTGGGGTTTAAGTTTAAAAAGCTAAGTTGTGGAACCAATATGGTTGATTCTTAGCACTGAAGAGTCACTGCAAAATAGTATTATGGAAGAAAGCGAATAATACAAGAGTTTAAAAATGTAGGCAAATTTTTTGTAAGCCAATATGCTAAATTATGAAGTGGGGTAATAAAGTCTAAAGAAAAACAGCAAGTCAAGATTACCAATGGGAACAAACCATAACAAAGCACTTGCAAGTTTTGCAGATACAAATGTGAACATGTGAAGTGATTCGTTCAACATTACACAGGAATCAGTCATTACCACAAAAGATGGAGATACTTACTCCAGGCACTGGGGGGGGAGGGGGTGTGTGTGTCAAAAGAGGGATGTGCAAACTGATAAAGATTAACAAGTCACCAGCACCAGATGCTGTACATCCAAGAGTTCTTAAAGAAATTTAAGAATGAGGTGACTCAGTAATAAAAATATGAACATATTCAAACCAGCTACCAGACTGGAAAGCAGGACATGTGTCTCTTAGTGAGTGAGTTAAAGAGTACTGAGGGGAATCCTGAGAATTAAGCCAGTATATGCTACTTGAGCACAAAGTAAATTAATGTAACTGATGTATTAAAAAAAAATCATGATAGCAGCTCAGATATCTCCTATATCTGATATCAGCTCAGCAGCTCCAGTTTTTTTGATTTCTATAAATCCTTTAAGAAATTGATTCACAAGAGGGTATGAATACACTCAGTCATCATGGGGTGAGATACAATGAACTGCGACAGAAAACAGGAATAATGGCTAATTTCCAATGCAGCAAAATGGGGCAAGGGACCACAAAGTTCTGTGTTAATACCTGTGTTCAATAGGACTTTAGAAAAGAATAAACAGTACAGCTAGTCTAAAAACAGCAACCTCTCCCCTCCTACAACATGCATCCCTTCACCCACCCAAAAATGGAAAAAAACAAAAAAACAAAACTTCTGTAGAAAATTGAGATTTTGGTGAAATATTTCAGCTAAACAATATTTTGATTGAAATAGTGCCGTGGTGTCTCATGGCACTTGTCATTCAGATATCTTATACTCCCGTTCTCTATGGGCTGGGTTCTCTGACAGACTACATTTCCCATGATGCATGATGGCCAGGGACTCCTATGATACATCTCCACCAATCATGAAGAAGAAGAAAGTAGTGCATTCAAACCAGAACCAAAGTGCCTCATGGACGTTGTAGTTCAAGTGTCTTATGCTCCTATCGGTCACTGTAGGCTAGGCTGACTATTGGACTACATCTCTCATCAGGCACTACTTTCTCCATGTCTGCTGATGGGAGGTGGTATGTCATAGAAGCGCTCTCCACTTCCCTCACCTGGACAGATCCTGGGCTTCCATGAATTTTTGTTTATTGCCTGTGACCGGTCAGTGACTTTTACTAAAAATAACAGTGACAAAATCTTAACCTTAATCATGTGAGGTGTAGTTCAGCAAGAGAGCCCTGAAGGGTGAGGAGAATGGGAGCACAGCACTGTTGCATTGTGGCTCCATTTTTAATTGAAATATCCAGAGTTTTGCTGTTTTGCTGAAATGCCCAAATTTTCCACAGGAAGATACTATGCAGAAAACTTCATCTAGCTTAAAATCCAATTTTCCACTGGAAAAAAACAGATTCGATAGATGGTCTAGTAGCCCAGGTGAATGGTGAAGTAGCAAAATCCACAGAGGATACAAAATATCGGTTAGTCGGGACTGGAGAAGGATGTGATTAATTACTTAGGCGAGATAAGCCAGACACTCTTATTTACCATGTTGTAGAATTAAGGCTGCGAGATCGTAATGAATTCCATGACGTTCTAGGACTTCTGCAGCGGCTGATGCACCTGGCTCAGGGGCAGCTTAGGAGCCCAGGCAGCCCCTGCACCAAGCGCATCAGCCATTGCTGGGAAAGACTTGGACCACTGTGCCCCCACAGCCCTTCCTCCCTCTCGCCAGCAGCAGAATTTGGGTGGGGGAGGGGGCAGTGGGTTGGGGCATGGGATGGGTTGAGGTGGGCTCTGGGTGGCTTCTGGGAATCCCCAGAAGCAGCAGCGATATTTCCCTCGCTCAGCTGTTAAGCAGAGGTGTAGCAGCTCTGGGCACTACCTCCACCCAGAGTGCTGGCTTTGCAGCTCCCATTGGCCAGGAACTGCGGCCAATGGGAGCTGCAGGGACGGTGCTTGCAGGCAGAGACAGCACACAGAGCTGCCTGGCAATGCCTCTGCTTAGGACCTGAGGGCGATGTTGCCACTTCTGGTTTTAGTCACCAGTATTTTTAGTAAAAGTCATGGACAGGTCGTGGGTCATGAACTTTTGTTTACTGCCTGTGACCTGTCCGTGATTTTTACTAAAAATGACAGTGATTAAAATGTAGTCTTATGTATAATATAAATGGTAAAATCAATGACGCTACAAGACAGAAGATCTAAGACTGAAAAAAGGGAGATACTTTTTCCATAATACTTTTTCCATATTTCCTTGAGATAAAAACGGGACATTGGGATGGCAAAAACGGGACGGGGTTGGGGGGGGGGGTCTCACCAGATGAAATCGGTGCAGTGGCTGCAGAACCTGGGCTGAGGGGCGCTGGGGGTGGTGGTTGGGGGCTCTGGGGAGGCTCTAGGGGGGCTCTGGGCAGTCTGGGGGGCTCTAGGTCCTAGGGGGGGTCTCACCAGATGAAGTCGATGCAGTGGCTGCAGAACGTGGGCTGAGGGGCGCTGGGGAGGCTCTAGGGGGTCTCACCGGATGAGGTCGGTGCAGTGGCTGCATAACGTGGGCTGCTTGCACAAGCGTGCGGTGACTTTGTGGCTCTTGACCACGTGGATCACCTTCTGGCACAGCGCCCCCTTGCAGCATAACAGCGGCTTGGCCAGGCACTCCAGCTCGGTGGGCGAGGTGACCAGCGCCATGGCCCCACCTGGGCCCCCCCAGCGCCGGGCGGGGGGAGGCAGAGGGAGGACTGGGGGGGGGGCTGGATGGAGGAATAAGCAGAACAGGGATGGGGGATGAAGAGGATGGAGGAATAAGCAGAACAGGGATGGGGGATGAAGAGGATGGAGGGAGAGAGAGAAGGGGGGGGATGAGGGATGAAGAGGATGGAGGGAGAGAAGGCAGGAAGGTGAGAAGGGATAGGATGGATGGATGAGAGAAGAGATGGGGTAGGGAGCAGGGGGGATGGAGGAGGCAAGGGACAGCGAGAAGGAGGGATGGAGAGAAGGAAGATGGAAGAGGAGGCAGTGGACGGAGGGAGAGAGAGAGAAGGGAGGAAGGGAGGGATGGAGAAGGGGGATGGAGAGAAGGAAGGAAGAATGGTGAGAAGAGGAGGCAGCGGGCGGCGGGCTGAAGCCGATGGCGGAGCGGAGCTGTCCGGAGTCGCAGCCGGGGGCCGAGCGCGCCGGCGGGGGGGCTGCCGGCCGGGTTTTATGAGACATAATCACATAACTGAATTTATGTGATTATGTCTCATAAAACCCGGCCGGCAGCCCCCCCGCCGGCGCGCTCGGCCCCCGGCTGCGGCTCCGGACAGCTCCGCTCCGCCGTCAGCTTCAGCCCGCCGCCCCCTCTTCTCACCATTCTTCCTTCCTTCTCTCCATCCCTCCCTGCTCTCTCCCTCCCTGCTCCATCCCTCCCTGCTCCATCCCTCCCTGCTCCATCCCTCCCTCCGTCCGCTGCCTCCTCTTCCTACCTAAGGACTAGTATCAGATATCAAAATCTCCGAGGAGCGCAGTTTGCTCATCGGAGATTTTGACATCTGATACTTGTCCTTAGGTAGCAAGATTCTTCACCTGAGCTCTTGCGAGTCCTGCAAAGAAAGAACCTCCCCCTAGAAAGCAGCTTGGGACCTGCCCCAAAAACAGGACAAAATTGATATTTTTGTCAAAAAGATGGGACGGTCCAAAAATATGTAAAAAATGGGACTGTCCCGTTCAAAACGGGACGGATGGTCAGCCTATCCATAATGCATAACCCACCCATGGAATTTTTTGCCACAAAGTATCAGAGTCTAACAGAGAAGAACTTGAGGCTTGTATGAATAAGAACATGCAATTAATTAGACTGAATAGAGTAAAATAAAATTTCAGAAGGTATATACATGCTTATATTGACCAATAAATGAGGAGGATTGTGAAGAAAATAATAAATCATTTCACAAATTGCCCACTATGAAGCTTCTTGCATCTTTTCCTGCAGCATCCTGGGTTGGCCATTGCTGGAGATTGACTAGATGGACCGTGTGTGTCTGATCCTGCATGCATTGCTCTTGGCTGCCATCCTATAATTTCGCCTTAAGACCATACTTATGAACTTACAAATGCCATCAATTTTACGGCAAACAAATGAGCTTTTCCCACATTTTTAAGCAGCACAGCCTCTCTTTGCTTAGCATTTGCAACCAACAGGCTATTTATTTAATGTTTTTTTTCCTGAACAATCCAGGCTTCTATGAAAGTTGCTTCACAAATGATGAAACTTATTTCACAGAACATATACTCTAACAATGATGTTTAATATGTAAATCCGTGATTGCATATTCCCAAGCAGAAAGGGTGTGTGAATGAACCGACTGTGCTCCAGAAGGGTCCCAGGCAACATGAAGAATTCTTTTGAGAAAGATGGGAAATGAATCCAAGTGAATCCCAGGGGACTTGAAATGCTTCCAAGAATAACTCCAAACTGGCATCTACAATCCCCTATCATTCTATGAAAGGAGCAGTTTGAATTCACTCAAGAAATACATATTATACTTCACTGTTAACTCATTCAATTTCTCAGTTACACACACATGTACAGCACAGTTCTGCCCTGATCTGTACACTGCAGTGCATCCACTTCACTGAATTTCACAGGCGGTAATTCATGGTAAAACTTGGTTCTTAAGACTATCACACTCCTGGGAAAAGGTGCTGGGGTTACTAGTGGTTAAAAGATTAGAACCTATTCAAGATCACTAATTACACAGGCAATCATGTCTTATCTACTAGAAAAGAACTGGGAGTGCAAAAGATGTGTAGATGGCATGGGTTAGATGGTTTTTGTACCAACAGCTGTGGTTTAATTGTAACTACTATCACTACTTTTTACCAGCAGACAGTATGTGTAATTTAAATGACCACTTCCGATGCAAAGTTTTCAACTGTAACAAACAATATCAAGTAGCATGATCACAAAAATTGGTGCTATCTTAAATTTGGTGGGGAATGCACTCGCTCTTAAAGATTTCTATTAAATAATCAAGCAAAATTCTGTACACCATCATGGAACAAATACATGCAAGCCTGGTATAAAGACAAGCCAACAAAAACACTGGAGAGGGGGGTAAGAAACTGAGAATTTCTACACAATTTTACTCCTGTTTGTCAAAATTTCAAGGGAAAAAAGACTTTCCAAATTTTGAAATGTGAAAACTTTTGACCAGCTGTAGTAAAAACCTATTGCCAGGATTTCACTACCCTGAAAAGTAATTTAGCTCCCTCTGCTGGTTTTATGCCAGCAATGCTGTCCCCAACACACCCGGACATCAAAAGTATGAGTTCCCAATTGAGCAAGCTGTTAACAGAAAACCTTTGATAAAATGTAGCTTCATTAGGACGAGCAGACAGTAGCACACAGCTGTATTTTCAAGTAGAAGAAGAAAGATTTGGTAGGATAAGCCAGTTTAAAGTAACAGCAAATATTATAAACTTCTATCTTCAAAGACTTAAAAGGCAAACACCAGGGTTATTGAGGGGGTTGGTGCTTTTTTTTTTAATAATCGGCATCAGTATGGGAGGTATGACAAAGTTCTTTTGAAATTACAGTTTGTTCCATTACTCCCATTTGTGTTAGTACAGTTGCACTTGAGGAAGTAAGGATTAAAGTTTCTGCGTGGAATTTCCAAAGCACTCGGGGTTGGCTTACCTCTCCTTCACTGGAGTCAATGGGAGAACTTCAGTGGGAGCAGAAGGAAGCCAATGCTGACTGCATTTGAAAAATATCCCACTCTACATACCAAGGTATGCCGACTCTGCACCTCACATGCAAACCACCTGAATTCAAGTGGTAAGGAGGACAGTAAATATCAAAGTTGGAAGCCATTATTTCCACATATAAATGGGGTTGCTTGACTGCCAGCAAGGTATTTTATCCCTTTTCATCTAATTTCATCCA
This sequence comes from Sternotherus odoratus, assembly GCA_032164245.1. NCBI lineage: Eukaryota > Metazoa > Chordata > Testudines > Kinosternidae > Sternotherus > Sternotherus odoratus. The sequence continues at coordinate 198,619,970 of JAVMKO010000001.1, read as the reverse complement.
GTGCACAAGGGGAAGCATCCACAATGGGAAAACAACAAGGTAATTTAAAAACCAGCCTCTAAGGAAGCTCTGGAAAGGGAGGGGAGGCTGCTTACGTTCCCTCTAAGCTTCGTTTATCTAGGGCACACAGGCGGGAGAAGCACCTCCCCTGGCCCCAGCCTCAGAGCCTTCCACGGCTGTGAGAGCCTTTTCCTGTTGCTAGTCTTTTGCCACTGTGGGCAAAGGCTCCAGCACCAGCGAGGTGGCCAAGCCTTCCCCACTGCTGTCCGGGGAAGGGCTCTGGCAGTGGGACACTACGCTGCTGAAAATAGCAGTATAGACAAGGAAGCACAGGTTGGGTAGTAAAGAGCTGTGTAGAGAATGTACTCGAGTACATAGGCACGCCTCTCAGGAGTGTCTTTACTCGCCCAAGCTGTAACACATGGTCTACTCTGCTCTTTATACCCATGTGAGGGGGATTACATGGATACCTACACTACATGCTACCAAAGAAGCAAGCAGTGTAGACACAGCCCAAGAGAAAATGGGCAGAAAGAGTGATAGTGTCACAGTACTGCTTGTTACACTACAAGAGTTACCTAGTTGAGCAATTTAGCCTACGGATTAAAAATTGCATCCTTGTGAAAGTTGATGAGAGTAATGGCCAAAGAGGAAAACCAAACAACTGTACTGATTCAAATGTACTAACAGCTACAGTACTTACCATTTTAATTGGAAGGTTCAATTATGTAAAAGAATAAGAGTAGAAAATAAAGCCAGGCTACGGAGCTAAATGAAATCCAAGACCTGCACACTCAACTAGTTAAATCCTTAGTTTAGGGGTCGGCAACCCATGGCACGCAAGCCAAAGACGGCACGCAAGCCGATTTTTAATGGCATGCCTGCAGAAGGCCATTGAAAATCCTGCCCAGACGGGCCTGCTCTTCTCTGCCCTCCCCCGGCGGCATAGAGCACCCCCACCCCCTTCTGCGGGGGCAGGGGACAGAAGCTAGGTCCTGCTGGCTCCCCTGACTCGGCTCCCCTGACTCTTCCCGCAGCTAGCTGGGTTCCTGCCCCTCCTCCTCCTCTCCCTCCCTGCCTGCTGGCCCCCGCAGGGAGGGAGGGATGGAGAGGAGGAGGAGGAGGAAGAGGAGGAAGAGGAGGAGGACAAACAGAGCCGCAGAGGCAGAGAAGTGGTGGCAGGACCTTGAGGCAGGGGTGGAATCAGGGCATATCCCTCTCCAGCCCCCTGCAGTGAGCCGCTCAGGGCAGGGAGCACCCCCAGCCCTCTGGCTTAACCCCCCCCCCCCCACACACACATCGAGCCCTCTGCCCTGAGCCCTGCAGCCCAGCACACACCCCCAGGCCCCTGCTCTGTCCCCTGTGCCCACCTCACACACATCCAGCCCTCTGCTTGATTACTTCAGCCCCCCCCCCACAACCCCAGCCCTGACTCTGGCATACCCAGTCCCCCCTGCACCCTCCTCACATGCACCCAGCCCCTTGCCTTGACTCTTGTACCCCACACCCCATGCACCTCCCACATCCTGACTCTTGCACCCCACATCCCCACCCCCAACCTAAGCACCAAACGGGAGCTCCTGCACCTCCTCCCCTCCCCCCCCCACTCCCACCACCTGCAGCCCTCGCACCAAATGGGAGCTGCCCATGTAAGTACTCCACACCCAAACCTCCTATAACAACCCTGAGCCCCTTCCCTCATTCTAGCTTCTGGCCAGACCCTACACCCCAACCTGCTCTTTTACCCCCAGTCCTGTGCTCAGTGCACCCCGACCCTCAGTGCAGTGCAGACAGAGAGGAAGAGAATGAGCCAGAACGAGGGAGAAGGTAGGTACCCACTCTGTATGGGCAGGCCCAGGGATCCTGGCTGGCAGTAGCTGGTGTCTGGAACCCCTGAGCGGCAGCGGGCGGAGCTTGAATTCGGTCACATTTAATACTAAGGTTCCATTCATAAAGCGTTAACAGATGTTCTAAGCAAATTCAACGTGAGGAATACGAGTTAGATTGTTGCAAGTGTATCAGTAGAAGGTGCCGGTTATTTTAAAAGTTATGAAAGCAGCATACTGACCTGTTGGTTTATCACTCTATAACAATTATTAACAAGCCATGAATTATTTATAAACAGAACCTCAATAAAGCACGGGAATGAGGAGAAGGAAGTGTTTTACCAAGTTCTGCAGATTGCCTGCTTAAGGTGGATCATTTGGTTCTCCTAATGGTTTTATCTTAATCCTTTTGTATTTAAAACAAGAAGGGATACTTTTAAGGGACTGAACAGTAGATAAATTGTTGACTGGGCTTCAAGGCCTCCTAATATCATGAACTGTAAATACTATTTGTGTATGACTTGAAAACATCATAGGCTAGATTCTCAGCTGGTGTAAGTCATTGGACGGAGTGACTCGGATTTCTACCAGCAGAAGATATTGCCCCTTGGATTGGGTCTCAAACTTTTTGCTCTGATACTTAGCACAAAGCAGTACTCGCAATATCTTTCAAGTTACGTAATTTGTCCTGTGAATGAAAGTTTTTAGTGGAAAGTAGAAAACAAAGTTAATACTTTGCCATTATACTTACATCATAAACCTGTGGAGTTGTCAAACAGCGGGCCAGAAGACCACAGCAACTTGGAAGGGTTGTAGTTAGCGGAGGGCCACTATGGGTGAGAATGGGCTTTAAATAACTTAAAAAACAATTAAGGAAAACAGATGTGTACTCAAAAAACACTGTAAAAACAAGACATTTTAATATAAACAATCCAGTCATTAATGCACAACCAGTTCAAGTACTCTGTGTAAATTGATTTACACTAATGGAAAAATCTGCTTGGTTTTTTTTGCTTAAAAAAATGAACACACACCAAAGCGGAAAAAGACTTTTCCTTTAGTGAGTTTTCCCATGATCCTGTTGGAATCCCTTCCCCTCCCACATACTTCCAGCAGAGGACTAGACTATTCTCTTCCCAATAATTCATTAAACAATAGCTAGATCCATATCTGGGCACCATCTGGAATGGACAGAAGAGAAAAACGTTCACATCTGGAAGAACTTTAGTTTTCTTTGTTGGCAGGTTAAGGACACACAGAGGGGCTCAGGAAGGACAGACATTCTCTCACCATACACAATTAACTTCTAGAGTGGCTCAGTTTAGTATGGTACTAAGAACCAAGCAATAAAGGCAGCGCTGGCTCATTGCTGACCGAGAACGAGGGAGGGCAGGAAGCGGAGACCTCGAACCTTGCCATCTTTAGCATAATACAGCAGCCAGGCATGGGTGCTGGGAGAGAGAAATGGGAGGCCAGTAAAATGGCATCCCAAATTCCTTAAGTCCTAACAACCACTACAACACACAAAAAGCTATATTAACTATATACAAGAATAAAAACACACTTATCTGTGTTTTAGAAAAAGCATTACAAGGCCTGAGAGAATAGAGGCTGAGACTCAGACCATGCAGTGGTGAGAAGGAACTGACGACGTGGTTGGTCTGCCCTGCCCTGCTCTTTATCGCCTGGGACAAAACCGGAGATGGAGCCAGGCCACATGTGTGGACCAACAGACACTACTTCTTTCAAAATCTCTGGCTCCAAATGCAAGGCGTATGCATATAAGTAGAGGGTCTACTTCAATCACAGAGAAATCACACAGTTTGCACGGGCTGGTCATGGAATAAATAGCAAATTTTGTGGGTGTGTTACACAACCATGAAATCTGCTATTTATGCTGTGACCAACCCATGCAAAATGTGTGATTTCTCCACAGCATTTCTCAAACTGGATGCCTAGACCCAAAAGGGGATCACAAGCCTATTGGGGGGTCGTGGCATTGCCACCCTTACTTCTGCGCTGGCTCTACCTGAAACTGGGTTGGTGGCTGCTGCCTAGCATGTTATTGGCACCTTTACTTCTCCATAGCTGCTGGTGGGCAGCGCTGCCTTCAGAGCTGGGCACCTGGCTAGCAGCTTTCACTCTCCCTTCAGAGCTAGGTGGTGGGGGAGCAGGGGAGACCATATTTCATGGTCCATGAATTTCCACAGGTGCAAATTTGGAGGACACCTAGGTGTAACCCCTCAGGGGAACACAACAGGGACCATCACGCAAAGAAGAGGTCGCTCCTTTTCACTTTGTGAAGCACTTGAACAGATTTCATTTGTTGAGAGAGCTATCCTGAGACCACTTTAAACTTCAGAGTTCAGAGGTGACAGGCTCCTAAAAGAGCCCAGTGCATTAACAAACTCAAATAAGCAGATGACATTTATACTGAACTGTACCCACCAGAAACCTATTGCTCCCTACCCAGTCATCGGCGCTGAAGGGCACATTTTAACCGCGCTCTTTGTGAAACTAAAAAAAGCCAATAGCAATACGAAATTCTACTTCTAGATTCCAATGTTTCATCAGCACAAAGCCTGCAAAGATCTTTCCCCAGCCCATTAATCTAGGGTGATCGGACATCAAATGTGACAAATTGGGACAGGGGTGAGAGGGGTAATAGGAGCCTATATAAGAAAAAGACCCCAAAATCGGGACTCTCCCTATAAAGTCGGAACATCTGGTCACCGTACACTAGTCACTACCGAGAAAACAAGTGCTTTGAAAGCCACTCTCTTACATTCAAAATTCAACTGTAATAAAGCGAATAAAGCTGCTTTAAATTCATGCTTTCCCCTCTCCTGCACCCGCTGCGGCCTGTGCTTGTGCCAGGGTCAGACAAGAAATAAACACTGCCAGCCAACCCTAGTTTACAAAGGCACATCCTTAAGGAGGGGGAAGGGGTAGTTTAGTCAGCTCTGCTTCCTTCTTAAAAGGCCGTTAATCCACATACTCTGAATTATTTCCCAGCTCTCTTCACAGTGAGTCTCACACAAGAATGCTAAGTAGCAGTACTATCAAAGTAGTTTGGCCTAAAAACTGACCTACTGGTACTTGACAGTGGCTCCAACCCCTTGAAAAGTTGTCTCTTAAGGATTACAAACATTTGCTAGTATTTTAACAAATTAAGGCAGGGGTTCTCAAACTGGGGGTTCGGAGGTTTTTACATGAGGGGTCACGAGCTGTCAGCCTCCACCACAAACCCCGCTTTGCCTCTAGCATTTATAATGCTGTTAAATATATTTAAAAGTGTTTTTAATTTCTATGGGGGGGAGGGGTCACACTCAGAGGCCTGCTATGTGAAAGAGGTCACCAGTAAAAAAGTTTGAGAACCACTGGTCTAGAGGGTATCCCATAAGGGCTCCAGCCTGATGAAGCAGTCTGGCTATTCAAAGGAAAGGAACTGAGCTGAAGAACAGAGGTTCAGGAAGAACCAGACTGCTAGTATGGTCTCTGGGCACTTGCAAAAATGAGAATTGCTTTGCAAAATAGATGACTGACTTTCTGGACCTACAACACTTGATCTGTTTCCCGATCACTGCTCTCGATGCAGAATTCCTTTTCTGAGTAAAGCTCTTCTCTCCCCAAACAAGGGCGAGATACCACATCCATAATGAAGGAAATGAACTCCAAGTTCAAGTTTCTGCACTGTGCCCCAAATCTACAATGCCCTCCCCACTGAATGACTTTTATAAAACCCCATCTTCAATTCCATAAATCAAGAGAGTTATAAATGGCAAAGAAATTGAACATTACATTAGCTTCCATATCTTGAAGCTAAGCAATGCTTGTTAAAAAGGATACTTGTGATCAAAGCTATACCATAACCTGAAGAGCCACACACTTTCCTGCTTTGTCCGGTTTCCTCTTTCAGAATCTGGACCATCCTGAGAACAAAAGGACAAAATGCACTCTGTTATTTCTGGAAACACACTTCCACCAAAAAATCCACTGCAATTATAGACATCAATGTAATCCTCACTGAAATGAATAACACCACACTTATGTGGGATTTTGCAATGGGGGAAAATAGAATAATTTTAAAAAGAGCTAGGAACACGGGTGTGCTGAGAAAATGCCCCACCCCACTCAGATCAGTGAGGGGCCATTCCGCTTGGTTCGGTGCAGAAGATGTATGCTGCTCGTCCTGGGTCCCTCTGCATTGGAGTGAAATTCATCCTTAATTACTTTAATGATAAGAAACTTTCCTTGTCCTAAGACTAGTTAAACACTGATGACTCACTGTGTACCTTGGGGAAAAGTAACTTCATCTCTTGTGACTCAGCTGATGCAGTAGTAGCATTGGATAAAAATCTGAGGCTGAAAATCGGATGTTTCATCAGAGAGCGAAGCCTTTCTGGATAAATACACTTAAGCATTAGACCCCATGGTTTGAAAAATGTTACTGAATAAAATAGATTGGAAGATTTCCAGATTTGTTCCTATTCATCTCAACTTTGGCTTCCTTTACTCTGGGTTTATTTGATTTCTTTGCCTTAAGCCTCTTGTTCCATGGTCAGAACAAAAGGCTTTACCACACCTGATGAATTTCAAAGGTAAAATTAACCTTTGTCAATCAGCATGAGAAGAAATAGGCTCATCAGTGATCAAGCATCCATATAAGCTTGGTGCATTATATTTGGGTGAGATTGTGAAGGATTTGGTAAGTGCCAGATCAGACTAATTTTCAGATGTGTTAAAGTGCTAAACAGGCGGTGTGGGGTGAGGGGCTTGATTTCTCTGCTGCTGCTGGCGCCGCTGCTGCCTTTAGAACTGATCCCACGAAGCAGCCGCTGCTCTCTAGCCACCCAGTTCTGAAGGCAGTGCCACCACCAGCAATAGTGAAGTAAGCAAGCCCAGGAGGGGACCAGGGATCCAGGGCGCACCACCAATGGCAGATGGAGGGTCTAGAGCTCCCCAGAGCAGCCTGGACTGCCCCGCTCTGAACTGGGCTTCTGGGCCACACCCCTCTGCAGTCACTGCCCCCCAAGGGCTCTGCTAGCCCAAGAGCCAGGTCCCCCCAGCCTGGGTGGCTCTTACAGGCTGCGAGCAGTCAAAGGGCGGAAAGGAGTTGAGGAGCAGACACAGCCCTGGGGCTTTGAGCAGCAGGAGATGGGGGAGCATGACAGCCACCTGCACCATGGCACTAGCCAGCCCATCGGCACTGCCTGGCTCCAGCTTCTGGCCTCTGACGTGGCCATGGGGCGGGGCACTTAACTGAGGAGCAGTGGGTGGAGCCTTCTGGTGAGGGGTCCCTGCAACTTTCTCTCTAATCCACATCAACCCTTGCACTGAGAAGAGTCCCTGACATGAAATATGAACCTTTTAATGTAATAGCAGCAGCACAAGTGATTGACCAGCTGGTCTCCAGCTGCATTTGTTTTTACTTTTGTAACCGCTTTTTCTTTTGGCTAGAAGCTGCCAAAGCTAGGTCAGAGAAACCAGTGAAGTGAGAACACATGAAACAAATCTTGAAATCATTGGAGAAATAATGCTGAAGCCACCTCCATGTGCTTCCAACCTAGAAAAGGGGTAATATCACCACAGAAAGCCAGACTTCTCAACCAACAGCTCACTGGTCCCTCCCAAATGATAAATCTATTCTGTTGTAATTGTGACCTGCTTCTGATCTTGGGCCTGTAAAACAGGGGGGAGAAATCCCCTGGGAACTATAACTAATGGCTTTTGTTACGGATACGATTAAGCAGAAAATTAAGCAGAAAAACAATTCAGATAAATGCTTTACATTTGTGTGGGGCAGAATATAGAACAAATGACTAGCTTCTAATTTCCTCGCAAATATTGTCAATGGGAACATTACACCTTTTTTCTAATTATTCTTGCTGTAAGCAGCTCCTCAGAGACGGCCCCATCTAGTCTGAACTGACTGAGAACATTACATCATTGCACTGCCATCAACCTGGGGTATTACTCTGCTTCCACTGTCTTCCTTGGGACTGGGTAGGGCATACAGAGTTTAGGAAAGGCAGAAAGAGAGAGAGAGATCTGTCGCAGGACTGGGCCTGTTCGGAGACCTTCCAGACACAAAAGGTCAAATTCATCCTTCATGTTATCTTATCCCCGTAGTCTTAGAAATTGCATACAACATGCTGTTGACTTCAATGAAGGTATACCAGGGATGGATTTGACCCAACATGTACAAGGAGTTCAAGACCGATGTATAGCTCAGTTCCTGCAATAAAGAAAGATGCTCCCCGAACACAGTATTGTTCATCACCACTTGCTTACAACAGGAAACAGCAAGCTAACAGCAAGGAGATACACATCACTCCAAATGCAGTCAGCGATGTGTGTGTATTCTGTACCCTGAATTTCATGGAACTCAGGGACTAGAGCCCTGTGCATCTTCTGGGTAGAAATCTATTAGTGTTTTATGTTGTGCACTTTGTTTCCCTCATTAACAGGTTAATTTCTTAACAGGTTTCTGTTTGGGTGATTAACTGCTCTACTGAATCTGTTTAGCATGAAACAGTACCCAGGGCCTGGCAACTTCAGATCTGAGCTGAGGGCTGGAGTGGAGCTCAAATGATGCTGATCGCTCTGTGCAGAGGCAACAGTCAATCAAGAAGCTAGAGAGGTCAGGTCACAACAAATATTTTACTCCCATGCCAAATACTCACTGAAAGGGAACTTGGATGGATGTCATTTGGAAGGGACATATTTTCTGTATTTATGGACAAAAGAACCTGGAAAGTTTTTTATTTTATTGAAAATATAAGTATTACATTATTGTTGCAGTGATTATTGCAATATTGGTGCCTAGCTATCCCAGTGAATGTTACACTAGAAATTCACAGATATATGGGATTCATGATAAAGGTGCATTTGTAACATTCACTTGGTCTTGCAGTGGTGATCGGCAGTACAGGGGTGAGGTCATCCTGCGCTGGCACACTGTGTAAAGTAGCGAGGGTGCGCACTAACGTAGTGATGAGCGGAAGGGAACTTTTAATTTGTGCTGGCAGGATCCACATGGGCCTGTTAGCATGCAACACACTGGTGCACTTTCAAAATCATTGCTCTAGTCTAGTGCACGTTGATGTAGAACAGACCGAAGATTAATTTTGATAATCTGACTGAAGCTACTTTACACAGTTAAAATTGCAGTATTTGGTAGCCGTCACTGAACAGAAGCCAAGAGGACTTTTCTCTATCCATTGCTCCTAAAAAGAACTGGTTATGGTCTAGAACATTTAAAGAAGAATGCAAGAATCCCTAGTGGAAAAATATAAAAGCAAGCCATTAGATGACATGCAAAAAACTCCGATCTGGGGAATTTTCTGGTGCTCTTACAAAAGATCCAAATCTGAATTACCAAATTTAGAAGCACATATCAACATGCTGTATTCTGTGACCTGAAAATGTTCCCATCAGCCACCACAGGTATCAACCAGCAAATAAAAAGAATTTGTCACTAGAGAAAATATTCACCAATGTCACATAGTCAAAAAGAATGTAAAGGGTATCTCATTTTATATTAGATCACCAACCTAGTAAGAAAGTTATCCAATTACTTACTCCTTGTAAGACTTGAAAGCTGTCATTGCTGGGTGCGGGATCCTGATCTGGGTCAACTCCAACTCTATAGAAACATTAGGAAAATAAACCATACAAAAGCAAACTGTTATCAGATGGTCATAAATGCCATAAGCAGATGAGAATGCATTTTTAAAAGCAGCTTAAGTGATTAGTTCAACAGCATTCCACATGCTTATTATAGAAATCATTTTAGGAAGAGTCTTTTATTCCATTACAGTTACATAGACGCATTATAAAGACGTTCCTTTTTCAATCACCCAGAATCCTTCACCAGGCAGCAGATTTTCATTTACAACTCACTACCCTCTTCCTTGGCTGGCTGCCATCCCTGCTGTGTCTTTTATACCACTTTGTGCATAGACTACCAGAGTTGTGGCTAGCCTCTGCAAGGAACATGCCTCCTATGTGGAAGCCTGTAAACAAGAGTATGGTGATGCTAGACAGGACTCAAAATGGCGTAAGATATATGATAATTTGCACTTTTAAAATATACTTCCCAAAAAGGGATCAACAAAAGAGTTTCTAAAGCTAGATCATCACTGCTCCCCCACCCTTCCTCCTGAGTTTGGATTACAGCACTGTGAACAGCAGAGTGCACCAAAATGCTATGCTATAAGAGGATGCTGTGGGCGTGAACTAAAAGGTTCCTAGTTCACATGAATGTAATCCTTTTTGAAGAGGACTATGTTAACACTAACTGGGAACCTATTAGTTTGCGGCCACACAGGAGTTACTGCACTGGACTTGGATGCAGACTGCTAGTTACACCCGTGTAGTCTCAACCGCCTGGGAATTCATTATTTAATTTGCAGTGTCTTTTGGGAAGTTTAATTATCCTAAATAACATGGGAAGTGCCACACTGGATCGGAGGAGTAATCCCTCTAGTCCAGGCTCTCATCTCTTAAAGTGATCAGGACCAAATGCAAGAAACCAGACAGCACGCAATTACAGACTAGCATGCCCATAAGGGAATTTCCTTGCTATAGTTATTCAGTTAGTGATTATCTTATGCCTGAAGCATCCCTTCCAAACATCTATTTAATCTTCTCTAACGTAACTCGATGTTTCTCTTATCCTTATAGTTGTCAGGTCCTTCTGAAATCCTATTCAACCCTTGATCTCCAGGATCTTTTGTGGCATCCAATTCCACAGATTAATTGTGCGTTTTACAAAATAATGGTTTATCAGCGTTAAATTTATCGTTTTTCAATTTTACTGAATGTCTCCTTGTATTAGGAATAAGGGAAAAAATAGGAGTAAATTACACACTCATGTTGTGTAACAATCATGTTCCCTCTTATCTGCTTACATTTGGAGAAAACAGACTGTTTAGTTTACTCTCCTCATGTAGATGATTTTCCAGGCTGTTGTACGTCTATAACTCTCCTCTATTTTGGCTACATCCTTTTAGAGATGGGATTATTAGAAGTGAACAGAAAATTCCAACCAAGGGCCTATCAATGGTGGACAGAAGGGACATGATAAAGTTACAATGAATGGGAAAGAGAAGGTAGATTGGACATTACTGTTCCCCTATCATAAAAAAAGGGAAACTGAAAGGGAACAAGTTTTAAACTGATACGGAAATACTTTTTCCACACAGGGTGAGATTCTACGTTGTGCCTCTTAAAAGCACAGCACAAAGAGGAAAAAAGGGGGCATGAGACATTTGAACTACAACTCCCATGAAGCACCATGGCAGCATTTCCAAAACTGAATTATTTTGGGTTTTGGCTAAAATATTTCATATTCAAATTTCTGCTCCGAACTGAAATTTTCTGTCGAAAATTTAGATAAAAACTTCTAAAGTTTTCATGGCAATTTTCTGTGGAGGAAAAAAACCTCATTTCTGTTGATTTTTCTTTGTAGAAGTCAGGCGAGTTATTTGTTCTTCAGTCCTATTTTTGACTGTTTCAGCCAATTAACATGGGACCAAAATAGGGCCCATTGGTTTGAAGTATTAGTCTCACCTTTCAGCATTTTTTTTAAACAGGTACAATATTTGGTGTCCTCCAGTATAGTAGCTGATTTTAATGCAAGTGTTTATTTTTCTTAGCAGCTCAGCCACTTCATTCTTAGGCTGGTACCAACTGGGTGTCTTTTTGTTTTTTAACAATTTGTTCTAGCAGCTCTTCTTTTTGAGACCATAATCTCAGACCATACCTCATTTTATTACCAGAAAAAAGGATAAGTAGCTCCTTTCCCCCTTAACTGGTTCCCTTGCTCCCTTTTAGTCCATACTCACCAGTCCCTCAAAGTCTTTAGTGTTTTACCCTCCTTGCTTCCCAACTTCAGTACAACCTCACTTCATACAAAACTGACTGTACGGAAAAAAACCTTGCTGTTTAAAGTCTTTGATTATTTGCTCTTCAAATTTGCTTATCCCTCATAATTCCTATTTTATCTGCTGTAATTTATAGGCTTTTCTATTGTCTTCACTTGGCCTGGATTTCCATTTTCTGACAGACACCTCTGAGGCTCAAATAACCTCTTGCATCTTAACCAAGCTAATTTTTTCTTGCCCATCTGCTTCTTTTTTGTTTAAGGGTGTGTGTGCCTGATGTGTTCATTATGGAATGCTGTTTAACAGTCTTCATGCAAAGTCTAAGGATCTTTAGTTTTTTGCTTAACTTCAGGGTCTTTTTGACTAGGTCTCTCCTTTAAATAAGTCACTTTTCTAAAGTTTAAATGTTCGAGTGCTAGTTTTTGTTAACATTACTCCCACAAGGATGTTGACTACTAGTTGTTAAGCAACCACCAAATAATGCATAGCCTAACTACAATTCACAATAAATCCTACTATTCCCAGCCATCAGAATTTAGTGCAGAGAATGTAATCAAATATTATAGTTCACTTTGGGGTCAAGAGTTCGAGTTCAATTCAAGAAAAGCTCTTGATGTTGGAGAAAAGTTTCTCAAAGCAAAGTAGTTTCCCTTTACTTGGATGCTCCATAAGCAATTACAAAGATCAATGGCTATGGAAGTCAATATTTGTTCCTGTTGACTTGAATTGTATTGAAGTACAAAATTGTTCAGGGCTAGATTGACTGATTTGGATTAGCTCTTATACACCAGGTGTACAGTGACCGCAGCAAGCCCAGTCATCTTGGAATTTCACTGAAATAATCCCCTGGAAAGCCAGATGAACAAGCATGTATTGGTCTAAGCACTGATCGGATTATGTGACTTGGGGCTGGTCTTCACTACGCCTGGGGGGGGGGGGGGGGAGGGAGAGGAAATCAACTGCAGATATGCAACTTCAGCTACATGAATCACGTGGCTGAACTCTGTATCTCCAGCCGACTTACCTGCTGTCCTCACGGCGGCGGCAGGCGGCGGCGCACTCCCCCGTCGACTCCAGCTTGCACCTCTCGGTGAGCTGGAGTTCCGAAGTCGATGGGGGCGCTGTGGGCGATCGATTTCTCATGTCTTCACCAGATGTGAGAAATCGATCGCTAACAGATCGATTGCTACTTGCCGGTCTGGCGTGTAGTGAAGACCAGCCCTTGAAGGGCATGTCAGCTGCAAGCCAAGAACATGGCAGTGCAGTCCCAGCAACCACCACTATTTTCTGTGCTATCCACTCCGATGATCCATAGCTGCAACATATGGTTTCTAGGATTGCACAGATTAAGTGTTTGATTTGGCAACAAAATTATTTACATAATTCATGGCTGAGGGGTAACAGTATATGAGAAAAGTCCTGTGTGAAAGATTCTCTGTTGTGACTACAGATAATAAAGTCTGAAATAGGCCAATAAAAAATGCATTTCTCCTTTTGGCATCAATTCACTATTTTGTTATTGCAGTGGGGTGGCTGCCCCACTCCAGTAGGCAAGGGTTAAAAGCTGCAGCTGGGAAAAAGGAGTGAAATCACCTGAGTGAGTAGCTGACCACAGGTGTGGCCAGCTCAATTAGGCCAGAGCTGGCCTGGATAAAAGGGGCTATGGCCTAGGAGCTGGAGGAGTCTCTCTCCAACCCTGGAGGGAGAAGGCCTAGCTGCTGGGGAACATACAGTACCTGAAACTGGAGCAGCACTGGAGAATAGGGCAAGGGAGCTGGGGAGCTCCAGCCCGGTAAATCCCCAGACTGCAGGGCTTGGCAAAGGCCTACAAAGGTACTGAAGTTGAAGAGGTGAAGCCAGGGATTAGGCAGAGGCAGCTGGTCCAACCTCCTTCCAGTGATGAGTGGCCATTACAGACTGAGCGGGGGCTAGATGATGACTGGCAGTAGCCACTGAGACAAGGTGGGTTTAGAGGGTTGGAGGTTCCTCTGGGAGGGTAGACCCAGAGTGTGGGGGCACTGCCACGGGGCAGCACCCCAAGGTAAATGGGCACTGGGTCCGGGACACGGGGGCCTAAAGCAGGTGGGACATCAGCCAGCAGAGGGCACTCCGAAGTTGGAGATGAGCTAATTCCCAGGGTGGCCAGCAGGAGGCACCGCACCAGTGAGTCTTCGCCTCGCTACAGTTATGTAGAACCAGATGATTGCAAACGGTCTTAGTAAAAATACTGTTTAGTCACCATTTTTATTCTGGTCTTGGGATATTCAGTGGAATTTATACAGACCAAACAAAGTAACGGTATCTAGAGTAGAAAACGAGCTCATTGAACTGAAGGTGTGACCCCTTTATGAAAATAATTCTCTATTTTTCAGAATATGAGCAGATTATCTTGTTTTAAGATATGTTTTAATGGTAAATGGATGATCACTGAGCTTGGAACTTTATCTGCCGAGGTCCTTAACTACCAGCCTTTCCCTGCCAACACTATTTCTTTAACCAATTTGGTTTGGAAGGGATCTAGAATTACAGTAGAATTCCGGCATCACTCTTGGTGATGTAGTAAAAACTCAGATGTGCCATCTGTGACCCTAAAGCTGAGCACTGGCGTCAATGTAGTTCGGCAGATTCCTCCCCGCCTTGCATGCACATCTTCATGAGCTGTGCCAATAGTGCTACTGTCATTGTGACTTCCGCCAACACGCACGAAAATCTCAGAACGAGAACTCATAGCGAAAGTTTACGTGAAAAAAAAAAAAGTTGGCAAAAAATACTTTTAAAAGCCCAATTGATCCTCACTTTGAGAAATTCCACACTGGGCCATAGAAAGCAGAGCAGCTCTAATTCTTGGTGATGTTCCCCAAGATACCCCCAAAGCCCGAAATGGAGGGCAGGAATTCACCATAGGTGGCATGTCTAAGCATGTACAGTTACTATGGTAACAGTCCTGAGCGCTGGTAGTACTTTAACTATTCTGGTTCTCAATGCAGCTTGTTTGGGTGCTGGCCTATAGGGGGTTCTAAAAACTGACCGGTGGTTGGAGACTCCTGCTATACAACAGGGTGCATTAAAGATGCACCAAAGGAAGGTAATTATTACACTATACATACCTTCAGCAATCTACAACAGGCCCTATCAACCAGTTCACTGGCTTTGGAAACTGATCTTGACTCCTCTCCCACTAAACTCAATGGATCAGCTCCAATCAGCACCTTTCTTGGGAGGATTCCAATATGGACAGTCCTGCAGCCGTGGTGAGAGTCAATCTTACTCTCCTGAGTAACTCCTGGGAAGTCACGTAGACTACTTGCATGAGTAAGGATTATAGGATCAAATCCATCATTTCCCCAACTCACAGAAGTCAGCCGAGGCGTTTATTTTTACAATTAAAAGAACTTTTTTACTTTCTTTCCTAACTATGTATTGAAGTAGAAGACGTCTGTTTATCCAGATTTCGGGGGGTGGGAGGGGGAAGGGGGGAGGGGAGGAAATTGAAAAAACAAAGAGTGAAAGCCCTGTCTGTGGGAACCACACCCTTTCAGATCACAGGAACTAAACTGATTCAGAATTACGGAAATTGTACATTCCTTCATTTGAAAAGCAGCAGCA
The DNA here is from genome assembly GCA_032164245.1 of Sternotherus odoratus. Lineage (NCBI taxonomy): Eukaryota > Metazoa > Chordata > Testudines > Kinosternidae > Sternotherus > Sternotherus odoratus. The sequence continues at coordinate 198,604,648 of JAVMKO010000001.1, read as the reverse complement.
TGCCATAGCGTAGAAACAGAACACATACTCTGGGTTAGAAAGGTGAAGAAAGCCAAGCACCAGGTTAATTTTATACTGAGGAAACCAGTGTCACCTGAAGTACAGCCAGCGGCTTTCATTTATCTCTTCCACCGATGGAGCATGATCACCAACTCTGGTACAGCACAAGAATGGAATGTAAGTAACAGAAAATGTTTGCGAGCTGGTTTCTTAAGCCAAGCTCAAAATAAAAACAAACCAAAACCAACAACAGAAACAAACACACAAAATAAAAATGGAATACAAAATGAGAACAAAAAAAAATCATCAAAAGTAACAATGACAACAGTGTATGATAAACATTTGCTAATAATATCTCTCAGTTTCCATACAACCATGCGAGTGATAATCACATCCGGAAGCTATCACTTCCAAAAAAAGGAGATCCAACCATGTTGCCACAGAATCTTCACATGAAAACAAAGTACATGTAACAATTATTTCTACCAGTTATTACAAAGTGGACAAAATTACTCTAAGGTGGGTGCCCAACTGGTTCAAAGAGAAGTTATCAATGGGTCCTGTCAAACTGGGAGGGTGTACTTAGTGGGGTCTTGCAAGGGTCAGTCCTGGGTCTGGTGCTATTTGGTATTTACATTAGTGACTTGGATAATGGAGTGGAGAGTATGGCTACAGCGGACACCACGCTGGGAAGGGTTGCAAGCACTTTGGAGGACAGGATTAGAATTCAAAATGACTTCGACAAATTGGAGAACTGGTCTAAATTCAACAAGATGAAATTCAATAAAGATAAGTGCAAAGTACTACACTTTGGAAGTAAAAATCAAAAGTGCAACTACAAAATGGGGAACAGAACTGCTGAAAAGGATCTGGGAGTTACAGTGGATCACAAATTGTATACAAGTCAACAATGTGATGCAGTTTTTTAAAAGGTTAATATCATTCTAGGGCAGAGGTGGGCAAACTCCAGCCCACGGGACTGTCCAGCCCGGCCCCTGAGCTCCTGGCCGGGGAGGCTAGCCCACGGTCCCTCTCCCACTCTCTCCCCTCCCCCCCACAGTCTCACCTTGCCATGCCACCAGCGCTCTGGCCCACTGCTCCTGTCGGGCAGCAGGTCTGTGAGCTCGTGCTGCTCTGATTGGCATGGTAAGGGGACTGAGAGTGGGGGAGGGGGATAGGGGTCGGAGCAGTCAGGGGACAGGGAGGAGGGAGGGTTGGATGGGTTAGGAGTTCTGAGGGGGGGCGGGAAGTGGGAGGGCACGGGGGCCAGGCTGTTTGGGGAGGCACAGCCTTCCCAATCCGGCCCTCCATACAGTTTTGCAACCCCAATGTGGCTCAGGCCAAAAAGTTGGCTCACCCCTGATCTAGGGTGTATTAAAAGAAGTGTCATACCAAAGTCACAGAAGGTAATCGTCCAACTCTACTCTGCACTAGTGAGGCCTCAGCTGGAGTAGTGTCCAATTCTGGGTGCCACACTTTAAGAAAGATGTGAACAACCTGGAGCGAGTCCAAAGGAGAGCCACAAACACGAGAAAAGCTTTAGTAAACCTGACCTAAAAGGAAAGATTTTTTTTAAAAAAAACAAACAAAAAAACTGGGTATGTTCAATCTTGAGAAAAGAAGACTGAGAGGGACCTAATAAAAGTCTTCAAAAATGCTAATGGCTGTTATCAAGAGGACTTGTGATCAATTGTTCTCCATGTCAACTGAAGGACAGGTAGTAACTGGCTTACTCTGCACCACGGGAGGTTTAGGTTAGATGGTAGCAAAAACTTTTCAACTAGAAGGGTAGTTAAGTTCTGGAATAGTCTTCCAAGGGAGGTTGTGGGGAATCCCCCTCAATGGAGGTTTTAAGAACAGATTGGAAAAAAGCCCTGTCATCCCTGTCAGAGATGTTCTAGGTTTACTTTATCCTGCTTCAGTGCAGGGGCTGGATTTGATGACCTCTCAAGGTTCCTTCCAGCCCTATATTTCTAGGATTGGCCACACACATAAAATATATCTATAATACAGATACAGAATAGAGAGAGATTGTGTGCATATGTATATAAGATATAGCTAATTCATATACACATAGAAACTATAATTAAAAAACAACAACATTAAAGGTTGCAAAGTTGAGCATTCTAAAATTAGCAAGTTCCAGAATTAAGGTTACCTTTGGCAGGTAGTGGAACATACGGTTAAGGTTGCCTGAGTCTTTCCATTTTAAGATTCTCTTTTTAATTGCTTATTACTGCCAGCTAACAGGCTGATATTTTCCATGGCATATGTCTGTCTCAGCTATTTTTGAAAAATTACAGCAAAACCGGTTCAGCTTTTTTTCTCAGAATGAGTTTAGGGAAAAATATATTTTTACTGGTATTAAAATATCCCTCCAACCATTCTGTTGAGAAGCTCTAGTGTTGCCATACTTTGGAGCAGGGACTTCAAATCTGGCAAGAGGGCACCCTGGTGTCAGGGATGTGCTTTTTGACATTCCCCCCCTCTCCCCCCAATAACCCCCCCCCCCAATTTCACCACATTACAAGCCCGCAAAAAATTCCAGTTTGCACATGCTCAGTAGACACTTCTTGGGGTTTGGCTATTAAATTTTCCTGAAGAGTCCATCTTCTCTGAGCACCCTCTAGCCCTGGGATGCAGGGACAGAGCAGGACTAATTGCTCTTTCCCAGTACTGGGGGCCACCGTGGCACCAGCACAGGAACTGAGAGCAGGGGGCATTTTACTTCAGTGGCGGCTGGCACTGTATCGTGACAAATGGCCACTGACCAGTGTTTGAGTTTCTAACTCTTATTCAGCTGCACATGGCTGCCATCTCCTGGTTTAAGTAAGTTTAATTTTATGTGGCCTCTGGGAAGACAAACTGCAGCAGTTCCAGTGAACACTGTACAGAGGTCAGTCAAATACTGCATTTCCAAACCAGAATACTACGAACAGATCTAGGTCAATATATAGATGAGCAGTTTAACCATTTTGTTCTGTTCAGCCAAGCCAAAAAGGTAGGGATTTCTTTTCACTTCCAATCAGGGGGGTGCTGTTATGTCTCCAACACACAATTTAATACCTATAGGGTACGTCAATCTGCACTGCTGTGACATTAGCTGTCTTTTGGAAGCTATTCAGGAGTGGTATCACAGCACTGGACAACTAGTGTTTTCATCTGTGCTGCTTCATGGCCTGAATTACTGATTTTGGGGAGTGGCACTTTAAGAAAAGGACATGGGGTCACCCACTAATGGAGCAAAGCTACTGAAGTGGCCCAATCATCAACAGAGCAATCTGTCAGAAAAAAAAAACAACACAACGTCCTCCCTCAAATGCCTCTAGAAATGCTCATGTCACCTCAGGTTCCTAGGCTGGACCGTCAAAAAAAAACAAAGAAAAAAAAAAGGTTCGTTACTGCAAGAGGAGAGGTACAGCTCATCCTCAAATTGCAAAAAGTAATGACAGTCCTGTGATATGAGTAATATTTCCAGATGTCCCAACTAAACCCAACCCAAACACTCGAGAATGTACTCAGCTGTTTGAGTTTAACCTTCAGCCACCTGGAATGACCCCAAGGTCATCACCGCGAGTTGAGAATCTAAGGAGTTGGGGGTTGGTAATGTCTGAGCGTCTTTGCTAACCATAGCTACTAAAGCTAGTCTGTCTGCGGAGAGTTTGCCTAGAAAATTCTTGAGGAAAACAAGTCAGCGTGTGGGACTCCCAGAAACGCTCAGCGCTGGTCTGTTTCTGCGCCCATTGACTGCAATGGTTCAACTTCCACCAATTTCAATGGGAGCAGTTAGGCCAATTCCAAGTGCTTTTGGAAATCCCACCCACTCTGAGTCATCTCTTAACTAAACCTAGGAAATACAGATCAGCTGGTGGTACTGGCAATTTCCTCTCTTTGTCCAACTACAGGGGTGGTCCCTAACCTGCTAATTTTACCTAAGATAAATAGAGACTTATCTCAGCATCTGCAGTTTTCCCTTGTGCTTCCCTATACCTTACTATAGGACCTTGGATATTGCAAATTCTGGTGAACACACTTCATATCGAAGGCAATCAGTACGTTGCAAGGACCACACAGCATGTGCACAGTATGCCAGTTTTTCTCTTCAGCTGCCAAAACCCCAATATAGCAGGAGCATACCTATGAAATCCATCAGTGGTTATTTATGATTCTCTAGGGCTTTTGCTTCCCATGATAAGTAGCTTCAAAACATATATGCCTGTAATCTCAGAGCATCTGTAGTGGCAGTTTGACAAAGTTCTTTTGATTACATACCATAACCATAATCTTTATGTTTGCCATGTCCTCAAGCCTTTTCAATCCTTTGAAAGTCCTTAGTTAAAACACAGTAACCAGAATGCACACCGTACAGTAAGATCTGGATTGTTCTAATCATCCACAAAACACCAGATTTGTTTGGATAACAGACTGTTATCAGGGGTCAATAGATGGGGACTGTTGTTAGTTCATTAGATATAGAAATTGGGATACCAGGGCCCCACTGTCTCCCTGTAGGATACAATTTCCATTCAAGTCAATAGATGTTACAGTAAACCCTCGATTTAATGGACCCTGATTTAATGGACTTCGGATGCAACGGACAAAATTTCCGATGCATCCGAAATCCGTTATTCGGGGGCTGCCGGCTCCCGCCCCGGGGAGCCGGGCAGGAGCTGTCACTCCCCGCAGAGGTTGACAGCTCCCGCCCGGCTCCCCGCAGCAGCAAGCCCGGCGGGCGAGTTGACAGCTCCCGCCCGGCTCCCCGCAGCGGGGAGCCCGGCGGGAGCTGTCAACCTCTGCGGGGAGCCGGGCGGGCCAGTTGACAGTTCCCGCCGGGCTCCCCACAGCGGGGAGCTGTCAACTCCCCCCCCACCCGGCTCCCTGCAGGGGGAGCCGGGCGGGGGGGGGGAGGGGTTTGACAGTTCCCGCCCGGCTCTCTGCTGCGGTGAGCCGGGCGGGCGAGTTGACAGCTCCCGGCGGGAGCTGTCAACTCCCCCCCCACACCCGGCTCCCTGCAGGGGGAGCCGGGCAGTTCCCGCCGGGCTCCCCACAGCGGGGAGCCCGGCGGGAGCTGTCAAACACCCCCCCCCCCCAGCCGGGACCCGGGCGGGTGGGTTGACGGCTCCCGCCAGGGTCCCAGCAGCCGGGCTCCCGGCGGTGATAAAAGTAAAACCTGGACATAACGGACTAATTCGGGCGAGGGGGGTGTCCATTGTCAGCCGAAAGTCCATTATTTAATAATTTAAAAAAATTATTAAATAACGGACTTTCGGCTTTAACAGACACCCCCTCGCCCGAATTAGTCCGTTATATCGAGGTTTCACTGTACTTGTATCCTGCTCAGGAGCTCAGGCCTCCACGTGTTTTGGTTAATAGGGATCCTATTGTACTATACACTCATAGCATCAATGAAAGTACTTTCTTATTTAGTGTCCTTACCAATACAGCTGTACCCTTAAAATCTAGAGACGCCAAACAAGCATAACACAGGTGTTTATAGTGTATCTGTGACTAGCACAGTACAGTGTTTTTTTCTTTTCTAAAGACTATACCGTTGCCACTGTTTGGCTGTGTACTGACCTAATGTTCAGCCATGACAGCATGGGTGTTGTGCCTCCACCAATAATCCAGACAGTGAAAAAGACAATAAGAAGGGTTGTTGAGAACATCATTTGATGGGAGTAAGTAGCAGTGTCTCGTATGACCAGAGCAAATGCCATGGCTCCTCTAAGACCTGCGCAGAAAGAAAGGAATGAACTTCTTAAGTACCAGTTTTCACAGAACTTCCTTAAACACTCATCCAGTCTAAAAGCAAAACCCCAAGACACTGCGTAGTAGCCAAAAGAAGGGACTCGCCACTATATCAGCTTTTTAAAATAACCAAACACCATGAAACCACCACCTACTCTGGCCCATTAAGATGTGCAATGTTAGCACTGCAATGCCCTGCACAAACCCCTACTCACCTCAGGCACAGGGGCTATGTTAGGATAGGGAGGGGGCATGGTAAGAGTGTGCTGCGCTCCACTCAGCTGGCTAAGGTTCCTTACAAAACAGAATCAGCAGGCATAAGTTAGAGCAGCTCTTAGACTGCTCTAACCTACTCCATGGCTCAGGGCAGGGCATATCTGCCCTGAAAATGAGGAATATACCTGACAGCTTCATTCTCTGCCACAGCAATTTTCATTAACATGGTTATGAGTCCAAATGTAACTGTATAAATAATAGGGACAAATATTTCCAGAAAAGCTTGTGGAAAGAAGTTGCCTGCTGACTGAAATAAAAATACATTTTAGAAATTAAGAAGCTCTCTGCATCCAGAAAGAGCATGCAAACATTTCAATTTGTTCCCACAGCTCTAACACCGGTGTTGCTATAAAAGAGCTGTGAGAATTCTGGGTAATAACATGCTTCTAAGCACAACACACATCCCACTGGGTTTCAGACGTCAGCAGCAAGGCCTACCCAGACTTAGCCATGAACTAAGAGCACTCAGAAATTTGTTTTTACTAGCAAGGAAACATGAACATTAGAAGCTCACTTGTGTGACAGAGAAAGCAAATAAAAATACTCCCCTCCCATTTTCTTTACTTTAACTCTAGCTCTAGGTGGTTTTTCCACACTTATATTTCTGACAGCATTGATCCTGTCATTCCCTAAAGGTAATTGTGTGTGTGTGTGTGTGTGTGTGTGTGTGTGTGTGTGTGTGTGTGTGTGTGTTGGGGGGAGGGGGAATATTGCAAAATTTCTATTTGCAAAATTTCAAAAAATTAGCATTTTGACCAATCTTAGTCATAGCCATGCAGGGGTCATCCAGCTGCCAGAGGCCAGAGACTGTCACTCCTGTCAGAATCATGACAGATTCTGATCTGTTTGTAAAGAACTGAAGTTTAATAGGAGACAGACACTGTATAAAGATGCCAATCTAAGTCAATTGCTACAGCACTATTTTTTTATTTTATTTTTTTAATTAAAACACACCACAAACAAACAAAAACCCCCATACCATCCTTCTCCCATTCAGAAATTGCACATCAATTATAAAAAGGAGGATTTTCACATGAGAGGATTATGTAGGTTTATGTAAAACAGAATTATTGCTTCACCAAACACTTTTACCTGAAAACATCATCATGTGCTGAAAGTTCCAACTGATCTTGTGTCTTCTGCCCAGATTCAAGAAAAAAGAGAGAGGGTAGATGTGTGCAGCTCTGCCCAGAAATATTGCAATCTGATCATAGTTGGTGGTTAAGGATCCACTGGTCTCAAGAGAAATACACAGTTGCTGATGTCTGCTCCATCATCATGCTACTGGAAACTTAACACAATCTACTCAGCCTATATCAGGGTTCAAAAGAGAACTAGATAAATTCATGGAGGATAGGTCTATAAAAGGTTATTAGCCAGGATGGGTAGGGATGGTGTCCCTAGCCTCTGTTTGCCAGAAGCTGGGATGGTCACAGGAGATGGATTACTTGATGATTATCTGTTCTGTTCATTCCTTCCCCTCTGAAGCACCTGGCCACTGTCAGGGGACAGTATGCTGGGCTAGATGGACCATTGGTCTGACAGTGTGTGTGTGGGGGGGGGGGGGGGGAGGGGGGCTGTGAGGAGGGGATGGGGGATGTGGGGGGGTATGGGGGAGGGTGTCATTGGTCTGACCTAGTATGGTTGTGTGTGTTAGTTAATGTCAGGCAAGGCAACATACTTCCTTATTTTTAAAATCTGGAGAAGATCAACTTTACTGAGCCATTTTCTATTTTACCTGACATGGATTAAGGTTAGATGTGTTCTGGGCTAGCCCACACACTGCCCCTCTTAAGTTGGTGCAAGCGCACTTGGTGAGGACATGCACTACTGACAGAAGGAAGGTTGCAGGCCCATGAAGAAAAAAACAAACAGTAATTATTGCGGTGGCTGTAAATCAGCCGAACATATGTCGACTTAACTAATGCAAGATAGTGTCTTAATTTGTGTAAGCTGATTTGAACAAACAACATAGGGTATTCTTCCCCTATCCTTTAATTCTGAAATACCTATTACACCCTCAGTATTTGAAGCTTTAAATTCTGTTGTTATAACTGCAGGGAGTGTAGTTGTCTCCAGCATATGTGCTATTGAGGACATAAACCAATGATACACAGCTCTTAGAAGCTGTTCAGATACACGAGAGCCCTTGGGCTTGCATGCCATAAGGTCCTTAGCTCTGCAAGGGCAGATGAAGGTTGTTTTCAAAAGATTCTTGCATCAGCAACATATTGCAGGAAAACACAAATCAAAAAACATCTCTGAGATGCACGAGTGGCTAAGGGGAGGCAGAAAGACCTGGCAAGCGTTCAGGTACCTGAAATAAATAGCTCGTTAGATGAAAAGCAAGAAAGGATACAAAAGCTCCAATGATGAAAATTGGGCTGAATATGTGTTTCTGGAAAGTAAAAAGAGCTAAGCCCATGTACGAAAATATGAAGTTTTCAGCCAGAAAGTGCAGTACCTCAAAGAGCTGGGGAGAAAAACAAACAAACAGTCATATTGAAGAATAACACAGTAGAACTTAAAAAAAAAACAAAAAAAAAAAAAACCCAACCACGACACTACACCGCTTGGCAAGTGAAGAATAGGGTCTCACCTGCTTAGTTCGGCTCCTTGACTCGACTGACAAATTGTTGTATGTATAATGAGCCTGTGTAATTCCACAAAAGAGAACCGCCACCACACCTGCCAATAGATTCACAGACACAAACAGAGTGGGACGATGAAGTTCTTTGCTTAACATTTCAAATCCAGTACAAACATAATTACTTGATTCTCCTGACTGCCTTCTTTATTATTTGTATGCCCATTGCATCGAGGAGCTCTAGTCAGGGACCAGGATCCCACTGTGCTAGGTGCTGTACTGACACAGAATGAAAAGACTGTCCCTTGCTCTGCCACCTTGGCTTATACTCATGGTTTAACACATTGTCCTCTAGTTCTTAAGGATTTGTTCCTCTCAGTCAAGGGAGTTTATATGATGTTTTTATTAACCAACCATTTCTTTAAGACTATTACATTCAAATGAATGAGTGGCATGGCTCGGACACACTGCTGGTAAGAGACAGCAGAAATCACTTCAATATCTCGGTTTAGGTAACTCAGTGCAGTAGACTGGATTTCTTCCACTGCTTGCATCCGATGAAGTGGGAATTAGCCCACGAAAGCTTATGCTTCAAAACTTTATAGTCTTTAAGGTGCCACAGGACTTTGTTACCTCTGCTATTCCAGACTAACACGGCTACCTCTCTGAAGAAAGGAGATGGACAGAAGTTTGATCTCTCTGTGCTTAACTCCAAAACATCTCACCTGTAAAGCCACAAGCTTCAGCTAGCAAGAAAGTGCTCCAGGACATCAGGAAGAAGAGAGCTGTCTCCAGCAGGGGGAAGCAATGCAGTTTGGTAAACTTGGTCACATAAATACTTTGTTAAGGATCATACCTGGTGATTTTGGCTGAATGTTCGTATAATTGCACCTAATGTTTATAAAAAGCCTTTTTGTCTGCATTAATATGAAGTGTCAATCAAAAAACCAAGACAATTTCAACATTAAATGCATCAACTCATCTACGTTAAAGCTGAAATATCAAACAGACACTCAAGAATGAGGAAGTTGAAGGTTTCTTTTGAAACAGTAACCTGGCCACCTTGCACATCTTCTGGTATACAGTACAGTTGTAACACAAATATATCAATGTTAACATTGTGAGAAGCTGTAACCATTTTAAAGCTCTCTATTCTGATGACTCCACTTCTCAGATTTGATACTGAATTAGTGCTGGTTTCTGAATTAAACATTTTCCTGGAATGGTTTTTTTAAATTAAAATTTTGTAAAAGTCCAGAAACGTTTTGTTTACAGCCAGAGAAGACCAGCTGTCTTTTACCAAGGCATCTCTGAAATCTGAAGGGAAGAGTTCTGATATAGATGCTCCAGTATGCCACGTTCATAACTTTGAAATTACTGAATCATTTTTCTTCAACTCTTGGCTTGTATCCTTTGAGGCAAACAAAAATCTCAGCTTCAATCAGGCTGTATTTTTTTCATGCCCATCTAACTTAGAAACAAACCAGCCGAACCAATTTAACTCAGTCTTCCGGGGGGGGAGGGGGGGGAGTCATCCTTGACAAGAGCAAGCCCAGATAACGTCAGCCCAAAAGGAATTTGTCTGAGAAGCTCACAGAGCTACTGAAAGATGGGAGACTGAATTCAACTTCCATTCTACCTTTAAAATAGCACCTGCTCTATACCTTAAAATATAGTTATGGTAGAATACAACCCGTTTTTTCTTTCACATTCATGTTTTAGGCAATTTCCAGTTTCTGTGCTGGCATCAAACACTTCTAGGCATTCAGGACACCTCATAAAGTTGATTGCATCTAAAATGAAAATGGGCCCTATGCATCTCTTGAGCTGTAAGAGGCAGAATGAAACAGAAGAGCTACTAGCAGCAGCAAAAAGATCCTTAATTTGCTGTAGGGTATGGGAGAGGCTGCTCTGGCTACTGCATGGTTCTTTTCTCATGTCCACAGAAACCCCTCCTCACAGTTGGAAACCACTGGGTTGAGCCACTGTCAGGTGAGCAAATGTAGAACCAGGATGCAGCAAGTATATGCAGTGTGCTCCCTCACTCAGATTCCAGCTGACCTCTACATGGATGCGTCAGTGCCTCATTAATACCCACTCTTCACCATCATCGTTACCGTTACTGGTCCAGCGGCTGAAGGGGAGGCTGAGGAGCACTGATGAGGGATGGCAATTCCTTCCTCTGGAGAGCCACAAGGTTTGGAGACCACAGAATTCTATGATGATGATGGGGCCGTAAATGATTAACCAGGGAACACCACAGGCCAAATGAATGAGAACACTATCTCAATTAAAATCCCTTCAACATTAAGTAGTTCTATTACTTTTCTCTCTCAAAGTTATTATATTGTTATTATTGAAAGGCAAGGAGTCAGCAGCATAACTTGGCTGGAGTTAGAGTTAGATAAGACCAACCTCAGATGATGAAGGCCATTCAATTATGGTGACATTACACCAAAGAGTAAGGCTGGTATTTTGGCTATTACCTTATTCTTCCTATTACTCCCTTCCCTCACCAAAGCCTACAATATTGTAGAGAAGGCACTGTACTGTGCTTGTATGCACAAGCAGGCAGACTCTGCACTTGCGAGGAAATTATGTACAATACCCTTACGATATATTATATATATTATCTATCTATATATATAAAAGTCAAATGGTGTATGCGTGTGTGTATGCGTGCGTGTGTATGTATGCTGCCTTACTCCTTCCACACCGTTTGAGGTAGAGACTTGAAATTTGGTACAGTTATAGGCTTTAGGGTCCTAATCCAGGTAAGAGTCAAAAAAAAAAATTCAAATCTCACCTCTGACGCCCCCCAGGGGTGAAATTCTTTAAAGCCCATTCACATCAACTGAGCAGCTGCTGTTCTCTGTGACATAGTTATGTCATAATACCCCCTCCAACGGACCCCGCACTCGCTCAGCTCTCTGCTCCCTCCCCCCTCCAACGGATCCCGCACTCGCTCAGCTCTCTGCCCCCTCCCCACCTCCGATGGACCTGAGCAACACTGGGTATTTTTGCTAGTATATATATAAAATCACATAGTTGAGTGTGGCGATACTGACCTCAGTCCCAGGTATCTTACCAAAAAACCAAAAGCACAAAAGCAAATTATTTGCATAACTATTAGAAATAATCAAAACTATTTTAAAAATGGGCAATGCATGACTAAACTTCCCCTATTTATTTAATCAACTGTCAATGACAAAGTGGTGCAGAGGCAGGCAAAGTGCTCTAAGAACTACAGATGTGTCAGTATTGGGGGAAATCAGTCAGAAGCAGAAATTTATGAAGCTTATGTGTGACTTAACAGTAACGTGTTACTGTTCTTTTATAGCTAATTAAAACTTTTTATTTTCAGTATTTTACTTGGATACAATTAAAATATTTTTTTGAAGTGAATCTCACTTTTAAAAAGAAAGAGTTTCAGGTTTCATATCCTAACTGAGGTTTCCAGTGCATGTACATTAAAGCAAAGTCTCAAACGTTTTCTTAACAGATGTTATCTTGTGACCAACCTCCCTTTCCACTCCCTGACTGGCCACTCTGCCTCCCATTCATCAGCAAATAATATCCCAGTATCAGATAGAGCAATTGCTAAAATGGATGGGTCATGTTACAATGATTTATGTATTTTAAATTCAGTTTGGTAGTTGAATATAAATTGCAGTACCAGTAACATATGACCACACAGCTCCCTATGGACCATTAGCAGACGACAGACCGGCGTGAGAAGCACTGCATTAACATCATGTTAAATGGTCACTCAAACCTGAGAAGTCTCAAAATTCAGATTGTAAAAGGTACCACAGCACCTTTTATCTCTTAATGACTTAAACATTTTCATTATGCAGGGTGGGGGCAGGGAGAGCAGTCAGATAGCCTGGGCTATGGGAACATGTAATGAGACACACTTTGGGGGAAATCTAGTCCAAAATGAAATGTCATGGATTTATGATTTAAAAAATATTTATCACCTTCCACTTCTTTGAGGTCAGTTTTCTGATGCACACATGCATCAAAGTAAGACTGTTTGAGTAGGAGTACACCAGCATATCTAGAAGGAAAGGCTGTGTGAGTTTGATGAAGCATCATGACCTCTTACTCCGGTCAAACTTTAGGCCCAACACCCCAGTCCTACAAGCAGATCAACAGAGACTGATCATTGTACCTGTGTACAGCACTCCATTGCAGATCCAATAGCAGAATTGGGACATAGGCTTGAAAATAATGGAAAAAAATTAATGGGTAGTGTGTCGTATTAGATCACTGCTGATAAAGATTGAATTGAGTTTTATTTGAACAACATTTAAGATGAGACTCCTACAGAAAGATTAAACAGAAGGCCCATAGCAAGAGCCCAATAGTGTCTGAAAGGGTTATTAATGGTTGAAGTGGTTCGGGCATTGGAATAGTGACTACGAACCACCAAGCTGCCTTCCAAGTGTTAAAATTGCTTCTTTTTACGGGGTAGGTCTCCTTTACAATTATAATCTATATGCCAGTCTCACAAATGTAGCGATGTCACTTAGGGGTGTGTGATTTTTACAGATATTGGTAAACCAATAAAATCCTTAGTGTGGAAGGAGTTATGTCAGTATGAAGGTGGTGTAGAGGGGTGGCAGGCCTCTGAGAAGCTTCCCCTTGGCAGAGTGCATACGCAAGCCCTTTCTCTCCCTGTAGCTCTCATTGGGCTAAGGCCCTTAATTAGTCCTGTAGTCTTTAAATGGCCTCGACCCTGGTTTCGAGCCGTACTCCAAGGCGATTTCCCTGAAGGCATTGTCCATGTCCTCTCTAGGCCTTTCTGCCCCCAGCTCTCCTCCTGGGCTACTAAAAGGGTTCAGTTCCCCTACTGAGGTGTATCAAAGTCCAGGTCACTTCCCCAGTGGCTAATGGGGGGGGGGGGGGGACCCAGGCCCAACCACTACTCCTGGTCCCAGCCCAGGGACCCTATAATAGCAGCCATTCACTCTGTCCCTTTATCGACGCTGAGTCACTGCTATGATTTCCTGGGCCACTTCCCTGCACGCCCAGCACATTCTTTACCGTTACCTCAGGGCCTTGTCCTGGTTGAGTCCCAGCAGCCAGCCAGGAGCTCCTTCTTGCTCCCCCAAGTGTCTGCCAGCACTGCTCTGTCTGAGGTACTGAAACTTCATCAGCCAGCCAGCACACCATTCACACTCCTCCAGCTCCAGCAAAGAACTGATCTCACTCTGGCCCTCCAGCTCTTTTTATACTAGCCGCTGAGCCCGGATTGACTGCATCCCCTGAAGCCTCTCTAGGCCACTTGGAGGACTCCACTCTACTGCCTTTTACTGGGGCGGGATGTGGAAAGACCACAGGTCTGGTACACCCCGTCAGAGGTAGTTATACAGCTATTCTCCTTGCTGTGTGGGTGACTAAGGCCTGATCCACACTTAAAAATTTTGCTGGCAGAGCTGTGTAGGTTAGAGTATGAAAAAAATTGCCCTCCAGATCCACATAGCTATGCTAGCAAAAGTCCCAATGTAGATGCAGTTATACCAGTATTGTCCTTTTGTCAACATAACTTATTTTGTTTGGGGAACTGATATAACCTACATGAGCAAGAGTTCTTTTGCCAGTATATACTGTGTTTCCACCTGTTTTGCTGTTATAGCCACATCAGCAAACCCTTCCTAGCAGAGGCAAGGTCTAAGATGATGATACTGATCACAATCTTACGTCAGTCAATGTAGACTACGGCAAGTTGTGTTCAGCAACATGTTGACTAATAATGATTAGTCTGGAGTCAGCATGCAGGATCAGGGATTAATGTTTAATGCTAACATACTTGCACTTTGGAAGAGTGCACAAGAAAGGATATCAGAGCTGTCACAACCCCTGTCACTGCTCCCATCATGAAAGAGCCACTGAATATTCCAAGGAAAATGCCAACTGATTTGAAAAATGCCGCAGCATCAAACGCATGCGTGTTTTCACCTGTTGGCTGGTAGGCAACTATTGATCTAGGGAGAAAAAAAAAAGAAGAAGTCAGAGGACAATGGAGGAGTTAGTGATGGCAACAAAATCTTTTATGTCAGATCATTAAGCAAAGGGATATTGTATTCTGCTAGATTCAGATTCTAAATACCAATTCTCTTCTGTCTGATTCATTACACACCTCTGTAGCATAGACAAAAATGTTAGCAATGTTTATCAATTCAAATTCACAAGGCAGAATCCATTTAGAAAAAGAAATCTGGGGATTAAGTTTTTAGAAAAATAATATGATTCATAGCTACCACTTAAACCACAACAAGAAATAGAAAATTTCACATAGCGGAAGCCTGAATAGTTACTTACGAAGACAATACAATGGCAACAGCATCATTTAGTACACTCTCTCCAAACAGAAGGGCATAGAGATCAACATCAGCATGCAGCTCATTAAATATTGCCAGCACGGTAACTATAAAAATAATTAGAAAGAACATGTACGTTAGTTTATTGTCAATGCTTGTGAGCTGGAAGGAGCAGACATTTTCCAATTTGCCTAAAGAAGCAGAAACCATAGACTGTGGAACAATTTCAAACCAAAATGGGAAAGGACTTTAGTTATAGTTAATTAAGGGTCATACTGTATAGGTAAATTGACTGTTGGAGGTGGAATGACAGTTTTAGGGCAGTCTTGTTCCAAAATGAGTCTGGCTCACTCACTGTCCCGCTCACACACAAGAAATTTCTGGCAGAATCCTAGTATTTTTAAAACAATACATCCAAGTTCCACAATCAAATAGCCAGAAAAGAAGTTGTGGACTGGTAACAAACAATAGAAGGCTTTTACAATCTTTTCACACAAATCCTTAGTATTTCAGTTCTTTAAGACACAAAGAACAAAAAAACAAAAAACAAATAAAACCATTCGTAAGTACCTTGTCCTAAAAGTACACTCTATGTTGCAAACGTATTTGCAAACAGAAGTTGAGAAGGGCAAGCCAAGACTAGTAATTATTCAAAGCAATCCTTTTGAACGGTAACTTGGGTCTGATATTGAGGAAGAAGGTCCTGGAGACTCACCCACATGTATCTTACTTTCACTCACCATATGCCAGTTTCCATGTACAAGGAAGCAGTCCAACTACCAGCAGTCCATCAACTGCTGGCTGCCACTTCCCATTTTCATAGAAACAGATACTGAATATGTTAAAATATGTGTTTTAAAATATAGTTCCTGCTTTGTACTTCAGACAGACACACGCATGCATAACAGTTCTCCAGAGAACTTGGTTTCCAAAACATAGACAACTTTATGGGTCTGTTGCATTTTGACATTTGAAGACACCATTTCAAAAAGGGTTAAACAGTTGGCTTATATTTATATAATAAAAATAAAAAGAGGGTCCTTATACGTAAAAAAAATTTTTTTTTAAAAAACCCTTAACATTTCAAAAAAGATTACACCCATTTTATAAAAAGTAATACTACATTTTGAGCAGCAAATCCATAAAGGGATAGCGAGGCTCTCCAAAAAATGAAAAGATTACATTCATTCAACTGAATTACAGTTTATATTCATGAAAGGAAAACTCTATTAAGGAAAACATATCAGCAGAGCCAACCAGTACATTTTGTTTCTAAATGTGTTGTCTCGCCAGATACCAACTTTCCTGACGCCCAATATATACATCGATACAGTACTTACCACACAGAGTTACCATTGTAATGTAACTGAATTATTTTATATATATATATATATATATATAAAAAAAAGTTAGAATTGTCAGCTATACATCCTCAGTGTGTTATCAATGGAATAAATTAAGTAACTGCAGTACCTGGATCAGTAGCAGATATGACAGCTCCAAAGAAGAGACAGTCTGTATAGTAAAACTTATCAGAGAGTTGTCCCACCAACTTCATTAGCTTTACAACACCATACATGAGATTCCTGCAGTAAAAGGGGATAGAGCAGTGTTTATCGAAACAGGGAGGGTGAGGTCTCCTTTGTATGGCTTTGAAGAGCGTAGGAAAGATAAAATACTCTCATCGTGGCTCAGGTAGGCCACACTAAGAGGGGGGATTATTTAAACTTGAAATGCTACAGCTTCGGCATAGGTAGTGTGATGGGGGAGGTTCTCCCATCGGCCTAGGTCAGTGGTTTTCAAACATTTTGAAAGGGAAGCAGCCAATGAGAGTGCAGAGCTGGTGCTCAACAGCATGTGGAGCCTTGTGGCAACGTCTAGGAGCCAGACCTGCTGCTGGCCGCTTCCAGGGCATAGTGCAGGGTCAGAACAGTGAGGGACTAGTCTGTCTTAGCCGGGTAGAACCACGGATGGGACTTTTAATGGCCCCAATTGGCGGTGCTGACCAGAGCCGCTGCGACCCAGTGCCTGACATTCTGCGAACGAGAACTGGGTCACGACCCAAAGTTTGAAAACCACTGGACTAGATACTGCTTCTCAAGGAGATGTATTAACTAGGTCGATGGAAAAATTCTTCCGTCGATCTAGTGCTGTCCACATGGAGACTCAGGTCAGTTTAATGATGCCTCTCAGGGGGTGTGGATTTTTCACACCCCTGGCTGATGTAATTAAACTGACCTAATTTTCTAGTGAAGCCCAGGCCCAGAATCGAACAGTGAGAGTAGAACTCTCAAGAGATGTTTCCTCACCATTTGAGTCCAGAGTGTGATATGACCCAATACAGTTCATTTAGCACCCAGGAAGTCAGACATGAAATCTGTCTTCATGATTAAAAACACACAATCCAACAATTTTCCCTAATGAATTGTGTGGTACTTAGGAAGGAACTTTGCACTGTAACAACTATTCAAGTACTTTTTCCTTTGCAGTGAAATTTCCTCAAGGTAGCAGATGCAATAAAGCAGCAGAGTATATATACATTGTGTGTGTGTGTGTGTGTGTGTATATATACACATATACATACACATTCATACACCCAATGTATTTTTAATATATATATAAATAAAAATAAAAGCTCTTACAAAAAGCCCACATGCTGAAAAGTTGCAACGTTGTGAATACTTATTCTGTTAATCAAAACCATTTTGCTTGTGTGTCCCATTTTTAAATAGATGAAAGAGAATGCTTCTAATGCGGATAGTCAAGATTCTTGGTTAGCAGTTGCCTCTATTCTCTGGATTAATGCATCTTCATTAGAAATGGAGACCAATTTAATGTAGAATCAAGTATTTTGTAAAGTTTTGTTTTTATAACTGATTAATTGAACCAACAGAAACTTGGATCTCTAGGACTGTAGAGTTGGAAAATAGCAGTGACCACCACAGAACCGAATTGTTTGGACAAACAATTCACCGTCTGTTTCTGGCAGCTCTGTAAGAAAGCAAAATCTTATCCGAAGTTAACCAAATTCTAGCATCATTTTAGAGGCTGAATTTTACCCAAAGGACACACCAATAAAAACCCTAATTGAAAGTTTACAGTCACTTTTATAATCACTGGCAATCAGAAGTTTAGGGAGATATGGCATTTATTTCACCAACTTAAAACTGTGCAATTTTTACGTACTAATCTCACAAAGCTCACTCACCCGATAATAAAACAAGAGACTGCAGTTCCTAAAAAGGCATAAGCCAGAACAGACCCCAGATTTCTGAAAAAGTGTCTCTGTATGAGAAAAAAAAATTATATTAAAAGCTCAGCTATGTGAAAACTCAAGACATCAACAAAACGTGTAGCACAACCCTAAAGCAATGTAAGGAAACAGCCTTCTACTTTGGGAAGAAATAATATTTCCGGTATGTCGCGGGGACTTGGGGTGTCAGCAAACGGGGGGGGGGGGGGGAGTGAATGATGCTCGGAGGATGGGAGGGAGCAGGCTGGGCTGTCGGGCGCATGAGGAGGGGTTGAGGGGCTGCTGGAGTGGGGGAGGGGGAGAGAGCTGAGCGAGTGGGGGGGCCGTTGGAGGGGGGAGGGAGGGAAGAGAGCTGAGTGAGTGGGGGGGTCGCGAGCCGTTACCGTTGGCCTGCATACACAGGCTTTTACACTAGTCTGTAATATTTAAACCAATGTAATACAAGTCCCCCTGAATCATGTTTACAACCTTGCATGGGGCTTGTTGAGACAGCTTTATAACCAAATACTCGTGTGAAATTAACAGAGGGCCAAGAGTTTAAATGAAAATAAATGTAGGTGTTGACCCCAAGTCAAAGTGCAGTCCTGAATTTCCGTCCTCCAATATTCAGAGGTGTTCAGATCGCAGTTTAGATTTGGGCCCACTCTCTAAAAGTAATGCATAAAATACAGAGGAAAACCAGACAATTCACTGAGATATACTGTTTATCTTGCTTATTCAATAGTGATGTTCAGGGGCAAATAATATAAGACAACATGTAATTAATATGGTATTCTATATATTTGACAGTAAAATAATATACTCTTAAAACTAACTGTTTAGAAACAATGGAGGAGACTTTCTAGCTTTGCAAGAGGCACCACAAGAGAGATACTTGTGCTCAGGACTGCGGCACTAATGGAGATTGTACTCTAGGTGTTAGTGATGCCGCATTAGGCCGACAGTGTCATGGTTACAGTCTCGGAAAGTGCTTACACTTACCTTCTTCAAGCTGTACCCAGCATGGAAAATAATAGGAGGCAACAGAATGTTGAAGAAAACTTCTGGGTCAAATGTTACCTTTAAAAAAAAAAATAATAATGTAAAAGCCTATTAAAAACCAAAAAAAGAACAGTACAGTAAACCCTCGATTTAACGGACCCCGATTTAACGGACTTCGGATGCAACGGACAAAATTTCCGATGCATCCGAAATCCGTTATTCGGGGGCTGCTGGTCAACCCGGCTGCCCGGCTCCCCGCAGAGGGGAGCCGGGCGGCCGGGTTGACAGCTCCCGCCCGGCTCCCCGCTGCGGGGAGCCGGGCGGGAGCTGTCAAACCCCCTCCCCCCCGCCCGGCTCCCCTCTGCGGGGAGCCGGGCTGACAGTTCCCACCCAGCTCCCCACAACGGGGAGCGGGGCGGGCAGGCTGACAGTTCCTGCCCGGCTCCCTGCAGCGGGGAGCGGGGCGGGCGGGCTGACAGCTTCCGCCGGGCTCCCCGCAGCGGGGAGCCAGGGGGGGGGGGGGGTTGGGTTTGACAGCTCGCTCCCGGCTGTGATCAGTAAAACCTCTATATAACGGACTAATTCGGGTGAGGGGGGTGTCCGTTAAAGCCAAAAGTCCTGGTATTTAAGGATTTAAAAAAATTATTAAATAACGGACTTTCGGCTTTAACGGACACCCCCTCGCCCAAATTAGTCCGTTAAATCGAGGTTTCACTGTACACAGACAGCAGTTGCCAATAAAATCCTTACAGTTTTATCTTTGGAAGTAGTTAATGTTTAACTATTTGCTAGGTATTTTCTTTACTACCCATGCAGTAACATTATATATGTGAAGGTTTTAATAGAGATCACTGTATTTGGAGAACTTTGGTACAACAATACATTCAGGGTTCTTCTAGAGTTTAACAGTCCCAACTGGCAGTCTACTCCTTAAATAAGCCAGAAACCAGAACCACAGAAATTTAGATTCAAAAGGTGCTACATAAAGCCCCTTATCATGGCATCAACCATGATGTTTGGATAGATTTCAGGTTCTTATTTGTAGCGCCAACACTATTTACACTTTTTAAAAATACATCTCTTGCAGATAGTTACCATATGAGTAACTCAAGCAAACCACAGGCATGCACATATACACACACATTCAGATATTTTCTTCAGAGGAAGTTGTAAGTGTCAAGTCCCAGTGAAAGCCAGGCCAAACTGTTCAAGGCAGCAAAATAATTTAAAATGAAAGATACACCAGCCACTGTAAAAAGTCAGTGATCAATGCTATTAGTAAACTGTTGTGTCTAACTTAGGGTTCACACGTAAACATCCAATTTCAGATATTTTACATTTGATGGGGGGGGGGTGAAATTACATTTTTCTTGAACATAATTGAACTAAAAAAAATAGAGAAGAAAAATCAAAGATGGTAAGTGTAAAAACTCCCTGTCCTATAGGACTGAGTTGGACCTCAGTAGCAATTAGTGTCTGACAGGGATCCATAAATGTTAGCTAATTAGACAGAAATGGCTTTTGGTGCATTCATTCTTGAACGGTTATGAAAGGACACATGAAAATAGGATACAAAGAGGATCCAATTTTGCTAATGAATGCAGAGAACACTTTTGAATGAGTTTAAATAATTTAGTTCTATTACATCTGGAAATACAATACTTAATATACTAGTTTGGAGAAGAAGAGAAGTGTGGGTAAAGAGAGCAGCGTGAAACAGGAAAGGTTCAAGAATAGCAGCCGTGTTAGTCTGTATCCGTAAAGAAAGCGAGGAATACTTGTAGCACCTTAGAGAGTAACCAGTTTATTTCAGCATAAGCTTTTGGACTTTTTAAGGAAAGTCACCTATGCAACAGTCATTCACAAAATAGGTCAATAATTATTCACAAAATCTCAACTATCCTTACCTTTCGCAACATGTCATTCTGTTCTACGTTGTGTATTTTTCCAGGACTTATTTCTCCTTTAAGGGTGTACTCAAAAAACTTTCCACTGACATTGACCAACAGCGTTGTAAATGGTCTGTCCTCCTGCGAGCAGCTGAATGGCTTGTCATGGCCACTGCTGGAGGGAGAACCGTATCTCAAAATCACACCAACAATGAGTCCTGAAAGATAAAATGTTCTTAAGAGTCTGTAATTACATGAATCCAACATAAGTTGAGCATTTCTAGACTCAAATATCACTCAGTGCACAATAGTGGATAAATACATACCATGCACATATTTTGTAGTGACTGACTGTTGTTACTACTGTTTCTAAATGAGGGATGCTCAAAGCAGGTCAGTATCAAAGATGCTGGTGTCAATTTAACTGAATAGCAAAATAAAATTTAAAAAAATTGAAATCGTTCCTATTTCTATCTATGTACAGTACTCCTCTATCCTGGGGAATTATCATGCAGAATTGCGCTGAACGCCATATAATTATAAAATACAGAAAATAAACCACCATACATTGGCAACACCCCACAGAGATACCAATGCCAACAAATACCAGTTTTAAAATAGTTTGCAAGTTATTTAATTGAAACAAATATACCTATTTTGCCACAGTATTTCACTTATAGAGAAACATGAAAGCATCACTGCCCTAATTCTGCAACCAGCATCAGAGAGAGAAAGAGGGAGACATTCAGTACATTGCAACCAATCATCGAGACAATATGCACCAGGAGGCAGCTGCACTTCAGCAAGGCCATTTGCTGCAAAGGATTTCTATTTCCGTTAGGAACAGGTCTCCATCTTTCACAGAGGTGAAAATAAACACAGTAAGATGGTGCATTGGCATTGCTCATACAATACGTGAACACTGCTCTAAAGCTTTAGAGAAAGATAAACCAAAAGAAAACAAACTAGTGAAAGACACATACTAGTGTACACAGAGCGGAAATGGTTTGTACCCTCTCAGAATATAATTTAAGGAAAGGCTTGTGCAAGGAGGTTGGATAAGCACAGAAGGGGACTGTGATTGTGCTCCATCCCTATCCACTATCTATTATGTGCTAAAAGAATGAGATTTTAATCCAACACTGAGAATCCACAGGAACAATCTCAGTATGAATTGTAGTCAGCAAAACCAAGCTAAGAATACAAAGTCACCACTACTCTTGTCACGGGAAAATGGACAAATTGCCAAGCCTTTGGACAAGGTGGTTATTTCGAATATCACTTGTGTCTAGCCACTTTTCTCAGTCCCAATTGCAAGGCAAAGATGAAGACAGAATTCATTAATTAAAAAGGGTGCTTTTATCAGAAGTAGTAAGTAACTGAATGGCAACCTCAAGCCATCTTTGCTCACCGTGGGCCTGATCCTCCCTTCTCCCGCCCCACAAAAGTTTGTTTCTCCTAGATTGTAGCCAACTGAAGTGAAGAAGAAAGAACAGCCAAAAGGAGGATGAGATAACGGAGAAGCATTTTATTTTTATGGCATTGATCTTTCAAAAGGTCAAAAAGGAAAAAAAACCTTGTCCTTTTAAATTCATAGTAGAAATACCAGATTTCATTTAGCCACGGTCAGTGTAACCAGATCACTGGCACAGACAGACAGTGTAACCAGATCACTGGCACAGACAGACAGTGTACCAGATCACTGGCACAAGTCTCAAACACCTGCCCACCGAGTCACACACGAACAGCATTAGAGCATAGTCAGCCTCACATCCCACTGTTTTTATAATCAACAGGAGGTGCTGGCAACTGCAAAACTGAAAGGCACGGATAGAGGTTGTTAATTGCATTTTCCAGGCCTCTTTTGCCTGGCATCCAGAAGAAGCGAAGAATTTATATTGAAAAATTGCTATTGTACAAGCAAAGCAAACTGGTCTTATGATCCAGCAGCAATTAACTGTTTTGAAAAATCCCGAAGAGGCACAAAAATTCATGAAACTGATTTCTTATCAATACCAAACATTCAGACAATTACATTTCACATTTATATTGAACTTTTAATCCCCAATGATCCCAAAGTATTTTACAAACTACACAGAGGACATAAGAGAAAGATGACTGACTGTAGCTGTCTACCTCAACATACACTTCCCTATAGAACAGTTCAGGCAAGGGAATTTGGCCATGCTTAATGGTGCAAATTCTCATAGTTTTAGGCTTTGGTTACACTTACAGGATTATAGCGCTTTTGGTTATAGCTGTACCCATATACAGCAATAGGTGTAGCGCTATAGCATGGATGGCGTGGCCACATTTGCGACACTTGCTGCAGCACAGGGAGTGGTGCATTATGGGCAGCTATCCCAGCATTCAGCTGGGTGCAACGTGCTTTCCAAACGAGGGGGGTGAGGGGGAAGGTGTTATGTGTATGCAGAGGGAGGGAACTTCATGCTGTCAGTGAGTTTTCTCTAAAGAAAAGTAGCAGGCTCTGAATTTCAGTCACACAGCTCCGTCTGTAAACATTTTCACTGCTTATCTGCTGAGCTAAGAGGAACTCTGAAAAGGTACTTCTGCATTCCTCCTGACGTTTTCAAAATAACACAGAGACGTCAATTGCCTTAAATGGCTCGTCAATTGCCTTAAATGGCTCGGAGGTGTGCCAGAGATCCCTTATAGCAGTGATGGCGAACCCGTGGCACGCGTGCCGCTGCCGGCACGCCGAGCCGTCTCTGTGGGCACGCCGTCAAAACGCCGTAGCAGAGGGGCGGGGTCAGTAAGAGGCGAGCGGGGGGGTGGAGGAGGAAGTGAAAGGACGGCCGGAGCCCGGGAAGGAGAGCGGAGGCGGGGCCGAGGCAGGAGGCGAGGCGAGGCAAGGCAAGGCAAGGCAAGGGGGGGAGTGAAAGAAGCCCAGGAAGGAGAGCGGAGGCGGGACCGAGGCAGGAGGCAAGGCAATGCAAGGGGGGGGGGGGGGAGTGAAAGAAGCCTGGGAAGGAGAGCGGAGGCGGGACCGAGGCAGGAGGTGAGGCAAGGCAATGCAAGCGGGGGGGGGGAGTGAAAGGAGCCCGGGAAGGAGAGCGGAGCCGGGGCCGAGGCAGGAGGCGAGGCAAGGCAAGGCAATGCGGGGGGAGTGAAAGCACGGCCGGAACCGGGGGAGGAGAGTGCGGCCGGAGCACCGGGGGGGGGGGGGCGATCAGACTCCCGTCGGGACTCGTCTTGTCCCGATTTTTTTTTGGAGTTTGCAGATGATCCCTGCGTGCGCAGGGCTCATGAAGGCAACATGGCCCCGCCCACTGCCCCAGGCAGCCATGTGCTGCCTGCGTGAGCCCTGCCCAGGCAGGGCTCATCTCTAAAGTTTCGGATCAGGAGAGTGCTGCAGCTAACTTCCTGCCCCGAGACAGATCGCAGCCTGCTCCTGTCCTTTCCCCCCCACCTCTCCGGCTGACAGAGACTGGGGAGGACCCTCCCACACAACCAGGCAGCTGGAAATTTTGGTTTTTCAGGTTGTTTTCCAGTGTAATGCAAATTTACCAGAGGGATATATAGTTTGCTTCAGCTGTCCGTGGCTGAAGCTGGGCTGAAGGCAGGACTATGGGCCTCCCCTCTGTGACTGCGGCTGGAGCCAGCATTAGAACTCGGACCCTTCACTCCCCTGCCCTGCAACTGGGTCTGACTTTGCAACCAGCATCCTGCGCCCATGTCTGTCCTGCCGCTTTGGCTGGGGGGTGGAGCCGGAGCCCTGTGCCCCTGAACCTGTGCTTTCTATAGGGCCTATATAGTGTCGGCACTTTGAAAAAAAACAAGTCGTTTTGGTTTGCAGTTGCGGCACTCGGGCTCAAAAAGGTTTGCCATCACTGCCTTATAGCGTAATGACTGATTACACTTGCCATAACACGCTACAGGGAATAGGCAACAGCCCTTATTCCTCGTGCAGAGGTGGTTTTCCACGAGCGCGATAAGCTCGGACTTATAGCGCAATATGTGCCTTGCCAGTGTGTTCGGGTAGAGAGTTATAGCGCTCCTGGAGGCTTTATAGCGCTATAAAGTGCCAGTGTAACCAAGGTCTCCCACAGTTGTCTCTCCTCACACTTGTAGAAAACTATTTTGATGGAATGTGTTTTTTATTTCATTTTCTGACAGGATGATTTTCAACATGGATAAATAATTGTTCTAGGTCAGGATAGCTGAAATTAACTGCAGTCTCACTTATTATTTACTAAATTTAATAGATGCAATTTTATATAGGTAATGGAAAAAGAGACCGTCCAGCAAAGAGGAGGACTGTGGCTACAGCTAGACTGAGACTTCAACTTAGAAGATTGTTTATATTTGATTTTTGCCTGAGATATGGAGTGAAGTTCCCCTCTTTTAGATACTCTCTACACATAAAAGTTGGAAATTCCCCTTCCTATTGCATTAGCCAGTCCTATTGTAGCGTTGTACATAATCTTATTATAGAATTGGATCCAACCTTCTCTTTTCCTGTAATCAAACTAAGGCAGTTTGTTTAAAAGTTTTAGGTGAGATAGGTTTATAACTAATATGCATCTTTTAAAAATTAAAACATACTTTGTTTAATCATGATATAGATATAAATAAAAAATCCAATGCAATAATCAAAGCAGCCATCTGGAAAGTACCTAAAACATGCATGTTTTTCTTCTGTACTGATGTAACACCAATGCTCAGCTACAACTGAATGGGGATTCACACAACGTAGCCACATCTGGACCCACCCTCGTCACAACACTGAGCTTGGCAATATTAGGCAACATCAGAAACCAAGTTCTCCAAATGTCCACCCCTGCTTAAAAAGCTGCTCTTCATGTTTTTCTCCCTTAGTTCCCATTACCTGAAGGGGTAGGTGGCCACCAGAAGCAACACAGCATGACAGAGGGAGATTGCAGACAGATGGAGTACAGACTGGGGAGTGAGTCATAAGCAAGGACTAGGCTACACTAAAAGCACTACATCAGTATAGCTGCACCAATGCAGCTGCGCCGCTGTAATGTGTCTAGTTAAGACGCTCTATGCGGACAGGAGAGTGCTCTTCCACTGGCATAATAAAACCACCTCTGCGAGAGCTGGTAGCTATGTCTGCGGGAGAAGCTCTGTCCACACCAGATCTTAGATCGGTGTAATTTACACTGCTCAGGGGGGTGTCTTACTCTCACCCCAGAGCGACATAAATTATACCAAAGTAAGTGGTAGTGTAGACATAGCCTACATGGAAACAGACATAAATGAGGAAGGGACTTGGATAGGACTTCTCCTATTTCACAAAATCTATGGTTTGCCGCATCAAAATTATTAGTATATGTGATTAATCTATTGGGGGTTTTACAGACGAGCTAAAAGAGAAAAAATAATCTGATCTTATCTTGCAAAGAGATATTTAGAACTAGTTTGGGCCCAGGTCACAGGTTTTGTAAATAAAAACTTACATTAAATACCTATATACCTGATGACTGCAAAAGTGTATCTTTGAAATGACAGCCTTCAAAGTCCTGAGAGGCAACAAAAGGAAGCTACTAAGGAACATTTTATTTGAAATAAGCGGGAAGCCACGGAAATTCCATCCCCTTCATCTAATTACACAATAGGTGGAAATTACTAGAGCTAGGCAGGGACCAGATTTTTTCCTAAGAAATTCTGTGATTTCAAACTTTGTTCAGTTCCAAAGTGGAATGAAAAACATTTTTTTCCAAGTTGCCCATTAAACCCCCACAAACCCTTTATATCAAAATGCTTGTTTTAGTTTTGCCATTGTCACGGAGCGCCCGGGCGATGGTCTGGAACCGGTCCCTAGGAAGCCAGACCGGACTCCGGGTGAAGGGCCCCTTCTCCGTACACAGCCTGTTTCCCAGGCCAGGAGCTTCAGGGGTCCCCACTTCCACCTTCCTGGGTCTGACCTCAGAGCATTCAGCACCTTCTGCCCCTCCGTGTGCTTCCCCCAGCAAGCCCGCCTGGGCGGGGTCCTGGGGGAGCCCCTGGGTTCTGCACCCCAAATCCACAGTCAAACGTGACTCTCAGCCAGCCAGCAGAATAGACGGTTTATTTGAGATGTCAGGAACACCATCCAACTCACAGCTTCTCAGTCTTAACAGGGTCTATCAGTCAGGCCTTTCTGGGGTGTGCCAGGAGGTGAGACCCAGATTCTGGGCTCCTGCTTCTTCCCCAGGTTTATTCGATGACTTCTAATCACAGACCATACAGTGAGCGTGAGCCTTCAGCTGGATCCATCTTGGGGCCAGAGAGCGAGTTGGTTTCTCTCCCTCTCCCAGCTAGACCCAGACTCAGACTGACTCAAAACCCCCTCTAGCCACTTCCTGCTCCTTTGTTCCTTTGTCTGTTTTCCCGGACTTCAGGTATCACCTGACCTCCCTTCAACAGATTCAGCTGACCTCCCTCCCCCACCTGGGGTCAGGTTACAGTTTCCAGGGATGCACACCTTTACATTCCTTTCCCTTCACATAGAGGCTCAAGAAAGGCATAGGGGAAACTGAGGCACACACACACACACACACACACAGTACTCCCACTTCGTCACAGCCATATCAAAATGTTTTTTTGCCAGATAAAATTTCAAAATGTAAAGTTGTTTTGAAACTAAAAAATCCAGATGTTTCACTTTGGAAAATGTTGAAACAAAATGTTTCAACTGCATCAAAATATTTGTCTTCTACCCCTCCCTCCCACAAAAACAACATTTTGTCAAAATCAACACATTTACGTGAAACATTCTGCTTACCAAAAAAGAAAAAAAATGCATTTCTGTCAAAAAATGTCTGGCCTGCTCTCAAAGGTACATGTTCTTTGCCATATCAGTTCAGGAAATGGATGGGCTTGGTACCAAAACACAGAACTGGGCTCTATTTTTAGGCTCTGCCACACAGTTTTAATATGACCTTGGGAAAGTTATTTAACTTAGTACATCTGTGAAATAAATGTATTTTGCCAATCAAGAAAGTGAGGTGCAAAAAGGATGAATTCATGAATACGTATCCAGCACTTTGAGATCCTCTGGTGGAAAATGTAGAAACAATTTATCTTCTACTACATATTCAATCTTCTATATGCCTTGGTCTGGTTTAGGGACCTTTGTGTTGCTTTCACATCTCCCTTCAGACATATGGCAAATAAATCAACTCTGAAAAGATGCCCCATGCCATTAAGTTTACTTGCCTGGGATAGAGCTGAATGCACACAAAACTTTAGAGATACTTAGTTTTAGAGATACTGTACAGATACTTCATTTTGATTCACAGCATCAAAAAGGCTGGATTTGCAAGCCCTGCACTGAAGTTTATACGTCACAAGGAATACAAATTCATCTTGTAGACAATCTCTCTCAATATATGGCCTAACCCAATTCCAGAAGAAGTGTGACAGAATCACGGCTTCAAAACAAATGGAAAAAGGAGCCAGATTTAGCATTGCTTGATGGGCAAATTGAGTAATCCTGGTTTACTTCAGCATTAATTGCTGGCATGTTCTCACCAAACATAAATCCACTAGAGCTTTGATTCCATTACTCTGTTAGATAAAGCCTTAAGGATTCTAAAAATAAAAACAGTCTATGTAGCAAATTGCAGAATATGTAGTGATTCTGTTTCCTCATTATGAGGACTTTTTGGTGGAGAGTTAATTAAGAATCAATACAGAAAATCCTTGTCTGCAGGTTTTTAGGAGGAGATTTTACCTCGTAAAGAGAGCAAACAAGCCTCTCGGCTAGGGTCTCAAGTACAGTATTGTGTTTTTGGCTCTGTTTACACTGCACAATTCACTCAGATCACCAGCACTCAGGTCACCCTAGCTTGGGGTCTGAGCAAAGCCCTACCCACATTATTCTCATTCACCCATACATGTTTGGGGGCTTTGGGGACTGATCCTTTGTGCTAAGATGCTTGGGAGAACTTGTCTGTCCTTTGAGGGGTGGGGGGAAGAGAGAAGGGGGATTGTGGAAAGGCACTGGAGGACTACCAGCACTTGAGTAATTTAGCCTGCATTCTCGCTGCAGAGTGGGTGGATGCCAGCCTGAGTTCAAGATTGTGTGATGTGTCCTGGATAGAGTTGGTAAGAGGGTTCCTGTGGGTCAGTGCACTGTTCAGAGGTGTGTTGAAAATATTTCTTGAGTCGGAGACAACAAAAGTAGGTTTCCAGATCACCGCAGAACTGTACAGTATCATGTCCGTGGGGGTGGTGTGACAGAAAGAGTACCCGAGATAGGACAGACTCATCCGTCAGGCTAAGTGTGTTGTGGACAGATTAACAATACTATTGGGTGAGTTAAGGGTATCACTGTTGTAGCCCCCCCTGTGGCATGTAGGTATTTAAATAGTTTACTCACCTTTCCTCTACAGAGGAAAAAGGGAAGTCTGTTTTTGCCTTCTGTGGAAACTAAAGTCTGTTTTTAGTGTGGATGCTTGGTTCATATTCACCTGTTGTTGAGGACTACCTCAAGCACAACCACTTCCACAAGAAAAGTAGATTTCACATTTAAGAGTCAGAAGTCAGGGGTTTTCCTTCCACACAAGCTGTGCTCCCTAAGTGAATGAAGAACTCTGTTAAAGAGAGAAGATGAAGAAAGCCCCTGGGGTCCAGTAACATATTTAGTGAGAGCAGATGGAAAGTGTGTAAAAATTCATGTGGATAAAATATCATCTAGTCCATTGAGGTCTGCGGCTTCCAAATTGACACAGCTTGTTGGGAAGTTTCATACTTCCTAATAATGACAAGGGTTGCTGCTGAACAAACCCATGAGCAGATGGTACACCTATAATATTAAATCAGAACTCTAAGAAGGAGACAGACAGGTTAACTGTAGAACTACAATTACAATTGTAGAATTACAGTTGTGAAATTGTGTGTCACTATTTCATTCTTCACTGTATCATTTCACTGTGTGCCATGAAACAGCTTTACACATCCCCCCATGAAAGCATTAACTAAAGTCAGCAGCTCAACAGTTGCTGGTTTACAGTGTCCTTCTGCCAGTATCACTCATCTAATGGCTGTTTTGATGATATAATGCGTCTATCATGTTGCTGTTTAATATACTAGAGCACTTTCTTGGGTAGAACGCTGTGAAAACTTTTCTGAAATTGGTCATTATCATAGGTATGTTGGAATAACATGTCGCTCGGGGTGTGAATAAATCACCCCTTTGAGTGACGCACATTACACAGGCATAAGCACCGGTGTGGACAGCGCTATGTTGATGGGAGAGAGTCTCCCGTTGACCCAACTACTGTAGTTAAGCTGACAGGGGAGCTGTCTCCCGCTGGCTTAGAGAGACTACGTTAGGAGAGCCTACAGCAGCGCAGCTGTGACACTGTAAACTCCTTAGTATAGCCATGCCCTTAGATGCCTTTCACTGCTAATCACAGAGTGCAAACATGAATTCCCACGCTAGGACCTTAATCACAGCACCATGCTTCATCCCTTCCCATCTAGCCCACTCCTGCACTTAAATTAATTACTTAGTTAGAAAAACAAGTTTCTTCCTAAATTTGTCTTTAGACAAACATAATGCTGCTCTAAAAACAAACAGTGTTAGTGTTGTATTGTCATTTGTTGGAAAAGTATTTTTCAGGCATCACTCCAGTACTTCCCTCCTCCCCCCACCCCCAAAAAGAGGATAATGAAACAGTTTTGAGTGGTGAGAAGACAAGAGATGTAAATTAAATTGCTTTCCACTCAAGATTTCCGTAGACTTACCCAATTAATGCTGCATGTGCTTTTAACCTTCTTTTGCAAACTCACAGAACTGGAAGGACCTCGAGAGGTCATCTAGGCAGGATTAAGTATTATCTAGACTATTTCTGACAGGTGCTTGTCTAACCTGTTCCTAAAAATCTCCAATGATGGAGACTCCACAACCTCCCTAGACAATTTATTTCAGTGCTTAACCACCCTGACAGTTAGGAAGTTTTTCCTAGTGTCCAACCTAAACCTCCCTTGCTGCAGTTTAAGCCCATTGTTCTTGTCCTATCCTCAGAGGTTAACAATTTTTCTTCCTCTTCTTTGTAATAACCTTTTACATGCTTGAAAACAGTTATGTCCCCTCTCGGTCTTCTCTTTTCTAGACTAAACACATCCTAATTTCTTCAATCTTCCCTCACAGGTCATGTTTTCTAGACCTTTAATCATTTTTGTCGTTCTTCTCTGGACTCTCTCCAATTTGTCCACATCTTTCCTGAAATGTGAAGCCCAAAACTGGACAACTCCAGTTGAGGCCTAATCAGTGTGAAGGAGAGCGGAAAAATTACTTCGTGTGTCTTGCTTACAACACTCTTGGCAATACGGCCCAGAATGAGTTTTCTCTCTCTCTCTCTTTTTTTTTTTTTTGCAACAGTGTTACTCAGTTGACTCGTATTTAGCTTGAGGTCCACTATGACCCCCATATCCCTTTCCACAGTACTCCTTCCTACGCAGTCCTTTCCCATTCTGTATGTGTGAAGTTGATTGTTCCTTTCTAAATGGAGTACTTTGCATTTGTCCTTATTGAATTCCATCCTACAGTATTTACTTCAGGCCATTTCTCCAGTTTGTCCAGATCATTTTAATCCTATCCTCCAAAGCACTTGCAGCTTGGTATCATCTGCAAACTTAATGGCATACAGAGTACACTTATAATCTAAATGATTGATGAAGATATTGAGGAGAACCGGACTCAGAACTGATCCCTGCGGGACCTCACTAGTTATGCCTTTCCAGCATGACTATGAACCACGGATAACTATTCTCTGGGAATGGTTTTCCAACCAGTTTTGTGCCCATCTTGTAGTAGCTCCATCTAGACTGCATTTCCAAATTTCATTTATGAGAAGGTCATGTGAGACAGTATCAGAAACTTTAGTGAAGTCAAAATATACCAAGTCTATTGCTTCTCCTCTCTCTCCCCCCCCCTCCCCCCCGCCCCAATCCATCCACAAAGCTAGTTACTCTGTCAAAGAAAGCTATCAGGTTGGTTTAACACAGGGGTGTCCAAACTTTTTGGGAAGAGGGCCAGATTTGGTAAGGTGAAGATGTGTGAGGGCCCACCCCCTTCCCCCCCCCTTCCCCCCCCCCCCCGCTCCGGCCACGCTCTTGCTCTTCTCCCCCCCCGCTCTCCTCCCACCGCTCCGGCGTGCTCTCGCTCCCCCCCTCCCCCGGCTTGCCTTGCCTTGCCTCGCCTCGCCTCCTGCCCCGGCCCCGGCTCCGCTCTTCTCCCCCCCTCCCCCGCTTGCCTCTTACTGACCCCGCCCAACTCCTCCGGAGAATAAGATTCCCCCCCCCCCCCGACTTTATAATCAAGTGCCCTGTTGAATGAATGAGGTGTGAATGAGGAAGGAGAGACAGATCAAGGACAATCAAACTTGTCAAGTGGGCTGACTAAGAGCAGACATAACCCTCAGGAGTTAGCACCAGACCAGAGAGAAGCAGCAAAAAGGAGCAATGGACACAGACCCAGATTTGCAGGAGAGGGAAGCTGCTATAAAATAGCGAACTTGGCAAAAAATTTATCTTGCGCCTCTGCCCTCCCCCCCATTCCCTTTTCCTGGAGCACTGCTTATTTTAAACTTTTTAAATGAATATTGCATAAGGTAGCATTGCATATTAGAATATATGTTTGGTTTGAAATTTTACTAATTTCATTATTTACCTTATATATTTAATGAAAATAAATGAATAATTTGATAATCTTGATATTGTTGTTCTTTTTATTTTGCGCCCTCCACCAGACATCCTCCACAGTCCACACCAATCCTCACAGCCCAGCTTCCCAAACACTCATCCACACTTGACCCTGCCCCCCTTCCCTGGCCACACTCACCAGCTCTGGAGGTCTCTGGCTCCAAGGGGACTCTCCAGCCAAAAGCACTAGCTCCATGGCTCCCATTGGGAGCTGGAGATGGGCTTGCGGGGGGGGGGGGAAATAGAGCCAGGAAGTATCCAGCAGGTAGGTCCGTGGCTGGATCTCGGTTGGGGAGGTGGAGGGGGTCTCTTCCCCCCACCTTCTTCTGCTAGTGCCTGCAATCAGACCCCACACCCCTGCACTATGCATGCCCCGCAGGCAGCAGGAAGGTGAAAGACCTGTTCTCCTAGCCATCATCACCTCCTGGGGTGTGGGGCCAATTATGGACTCAGCAGGAGGGGGGGGAGGGGGGGACAGGAGCAGCCCCAGTAGCTGGAGGCTCTCTGTCTTGGCGGCCCTTAAGCCTCATATCTCCTGATTAATGGCTCTAATTAAGGAATGAAATCAAGCATGTGAAGACAGGGGATCTTTAGGTGCTTGTTTGGTAGTTTTCTCTTCCTGGCACACAACTCATCTAAATATCACTGCGCTTTCATTTATTACAGAAAAAAGTTTTTAAATGCCCTGAAAACTATTTAAAATGCAATTTGCTAATTTAAAAAAAGAGATGATGGTAGCTATTCCCTGCAAAGTGGGAAAGCACCCTGTTCCCCGGCAGACATGCGGGGCTCCTGCCACTTGCCTCCCCCCGGCACCGGCTCTTCTTCCCTCCCTCCCCCCCCCCCCTCCGGCCACGCTCTCGCTCTTCTTCCCTCCCTCCCCCCCCCTCCGGCCGCGCTCTCGCTCTTCTTCCCTCCCTCCCCCCCCCTCCGGCCGCGCTCTCGCTCTTCTTCCCTCCCTCCCCCCCCCTCCGGCCGCGCTCTCGCTCTTCTTCCCTCCCTCCCCCCCCCCCGGCCGCGCTCTCGCTCTTCTTCCCTCCCTCCCCCCCCCCTCCGGCCGCGCTCTCGCTCTTCTTCCCTCCCTCCCCCCCCCCCTCCGGCCGCGCTCTCGCTCTTCTTCCCTCCCCCCGCTCCGGCCGTGCTCTCACTCCCCCCCTCCCCCGGCTTGCCCCTTGCCTTGCCTTGCCTCGCCTCGTGCCCCGGCCCCGGCTCCGACTCCGCTGTTTTCCGCCGGCTCCGCCTCGCTTCGCCTCATGCCCTGGCCCTGGCTCCGCCTCCGCTTTTCTCCGCCGGCTCCGCCTCGCCTCATGCCCCGGCCCCAGCTCCGCTCTTCTCCCCCCCCGCTCTTCTCCCCCCCCCCCGCTCGCCTCTTACTGACCCCGCCCCTCTCCTTCGGCTGCGGCTCCGCGCACTGGTTGGTGACAGTGCTGGCGGGCCGCATAGTATTGATTTTAGAAAAGAGTCTGCGGGCCGGTTAAAATTAGAACACGGGCCGCAATTGGCCCCCGGGCCGGACTTTGGACATGCCTGGTTTAACATGATTTGTTTTTGACAAATCCATGCTGACTGTTACTTATCACCTTATCTTCTAGATGTTTGTGAATTGATTACTTAATTATTTGCTCCATTATCTTTTTGGGTACAGAAGTTAAGCTGGCTGATCTGTAATTCCCTGGGATGTCCTTATTTCCCTTTTTATAGATGGGCACTATATTTGCCATCTTCTAGTCTTCTGGAAACTCTCCCATCTTCCGTGACTTTTCAAAGATAATCGCTAATGGCTCATATATCTACTCAGCAAGCTCCTTGAGTATTCTAGGATGCATTTCATCAGGCCCTGGTGACTTGAAGACAGCTAATTTGTCCAAGTTATTTATAACTTATTCTCTACCTATTTTAGCCTCTTTCGATCCTACCTCATTTTCACTGTCATTCACTATGTTAGACGTCCCATCACTACCAACCTTCTTGATGAAAAGAAGTCATTAAGCACCTCTACCATTTCTGTTAATAATTCCCCCCCCCCATCTCATTGAGTAACAGGCACACCCTGTCCTTGGTCTTCCTCTTGCTTCTAATGTATTTGTGGAATGTTTACTTGTTATCCTTTATTTCTCTAGCTAGTTTGATCTCGTTTTGTGCCTTGACCCTTCTAATTTTGTCCCTACATACTTGTAGTATTTGTGTATATTCATCCTTTTTAATTTGATCTAATTCCCACTTTTTGTAGGACTGTTATTTTTAGATCATTGACGATCTCTTGGTTAAGCCAGGGTGGTCTCTTGCCATACTTCCCATCTTTCCTACGCAGTGATAAAATTATAAATACTAATTATTATAAGAGTCAAACCTAATTTCTGATCAAAAGTTTTAGAATTTACTAGGTGCAAGATGATTCCCAGAGTTCCAGTGTAGCAATGTTCAACTTAATTGTCTGATAACTTTTACATTGGCTCTCCACTAAGGCAACAATTTTGTCACAGAGGTCACAGAAGCCGCGATTTCCAAAGACGTCTGTGACTTCAGCCCCGATGGCTGGGAGCTGCAAGTTCCCATCACCTCTCACAGGAGCAGGGAGCTGTGAAGTACGCCTGCCACCAGAGGCAGGGGCCTCCCCAAGCTCTAAGCTGCCATGGGCAGCAGGGGTACCCCACAGCTCTCCAGCTGCCAGGGCAGGGACAGGGAGATCGATGCAGCTCTTCACCCCCATGGGGGACAGGGAGACCCTACAGCTCTAAGCCCCCACAGATAGCGGGGACCCAAGAGCTCCCAGCCTCCCCACAGCTCCCCCTGCCCCTTCCAATTTTATCATGGATATTTTTAGTAAAAGTCAGGGACAGGTCAATGGCTTCCGTGAATTTCTCTTTACTGATTTTTCCCTCTCTTGGTATTCACCCCTTCTTGTCAACTGTTGAGAATAGCCCACTTCCATCTTAACTGAACTGGCTCATTAGCACTGACTCCCCATTAGTTAGGCAATTCCCATCTTTTCACATGCTGTTTATTTATACCTGCTAATGTATTTTCCACTCCATGCATCTGATGAAATGGGTTTTAGCCCATGAAAGCTTATGCCCAAATAAATTTGTTAGTCTCTAAGGTGTCACAAGGACTCTTTGTTGTCTTTTCTGCCCATGACTTTTACTAAAAATATCCATGACAAAAATCTTAACCTTACTCCTCACATACAAAAACATACAATTGAAAATTAGAAATAAAAGACATCTCAACAGTCTATGTACAAGACTCCAATAGGAGACTGAGAAGTGCAACTGTAGCACATCTTTCTTTATAATCTTTTTCTGAGAAAGAGGTCTTTGACCTGATACATATATTTGCAAAAAACAAAAATGGCCATGCACTTTTAACAGTCTGCACATGTCATTCAGTCTAGATAATGCTACGCAGTAAACCTTTGGTATATGTGTAAAGTAAGCGCCAGAAAATCTCTCTCTATATATATATAAAAGTCAAATGGTGTATGCGCGTATGTATGCGTATATGTACGTTCACTTAGTCCTTCCACACCGTTTGAGCTAGAGACTTGAAATTTAGTACAGTTAGAGGCCTTAGGGTCCTAATCAGGGTAAGAGTCGAAAATTTTTCAAATCTCACCTCTGACGCCCCCCAGGGGTGAAATTATTTAAAGGCCAATCACATCAGCTGGGCAGCTGCTGTTCTCTGTGACATAGTTAGGATGTCATAATACCCCCCTCCAACGGACCCCGCACTCGCTCAGCTCTCTGCCCCCTCCCCACCTCCGATGGACCCGAGTTGGGTTTGGTCGGAGGGTAAGTGAGCCGGGGGTGTCGGGTTTGGTCGGGGGATAAGTGAGCCGGGGGTGTTGGGTTTGGTCGGGGGATAAGTGAGCCGGGGGTGTTGGGTTTGGTCGGGGGGGGGGGGGGTGGGAAGGTGTCAGGGTGGGTGAGGGGTGAGGTGTGGGGTCGGGGTTGGTCGAGGGGGTGAGGAGGGGGGTCGGGGTTGGTCGAGGGGTAAATGAGGTGTGGGGGTCGGGTTTGTTTGTGGTGGTAGGTAGGGGTGTCGGGTTTGGTTGGGGGGAAAGTGAGGTGGGTGTGTCAGGTTTGGTCTACTGGGGGTGAGGTGTGGGTGTTGGTCAGGGGGTGATGTGGGGGTGTTGGGTTTGGGTGTGGGGGGGTGAAAATGTGAGTCTGGGTTGGTCGAGGGGTAAGTGAGGTGGGGGTGTCAGGTTTGCTCTCTGCCCCCTCCAACGGACCCCGCACTCGCTCAGCTCTCTGCCCCCTCCCCGCCTCCGACGGACCCGAGCAACGCCGGGTATTTTCGCTAGTTAATGATAAAGAAGTTTGCTGTAATTGTAACATTATTCCTTCCATTTCTTCACCACACTTTGAAAGGCATTCCCTACAGCTCACCATAAGCTCTTAAAATTACTCTTGTTCTCTTCATTAGACAGTCGGGATGAGA